>VDFB02000002.1:109996541-110445559 GCA_007258455.2 Sequoia sempervirens | reverse complement strand
AATTTTATCACACAAACAACTATAACATACTGAGAGTATTACACTTACAACTCCTTTGTATACATTGAATATAACCTTCAGACTTGAGTCTTTCAACACCTCATTTTTTCTTCACCAATCTTCATCATCTGCATATGGGCATGTAGATCTGTCTCTGTCATTCACAACATGGTATCATTTTCTTCTTTACTGTCATTCAAATCTGCTTCTTTGTACACATTAAAAAACAATCACAACAACCCTCAAGTGTCGATGCTTTGATATAGATAGATGACCCAAAAAAACATTTACATAACCATGTTCTATTGTCAGTCACACAAAATCCAAGTCTCTCATTTGTTTCACATCATAATCACACATCCTTTTGCAGACATAAGCAAAATAGGACTTTCCTTAACACATCAAATAATACGAAGTTCTTCCCACTCACATTTTCACATGAGAAAAATCTCAAACCACTTTCTTTGTTCACATCGCATCAAAAACTCTTTGAAGTTCAAAAACAATCTGAAATATTACTCCCGAGTTTCATGCTTCAAAGGACAATTACAAACCGTGTAACTGAACCAAAAAACCCCGACCTTCAATCGCCTGTCAAACTTCATATATCGGAGAATAGCTGTTATAAACATTTGAATCTCAACTTTTGATTTAGTACTCCTGCCAGGTTTGTCTTTTACACAATAGCCATTGGTATTTAAAATGCAAGTCTTCTAATGAGAATAATGCCCTTAGGATTTTACTTAAGCTACCTCTTACGGATGATAGTAAGTCAATGATCTTAATGATCTTTTATAGCACAACTTTTGAAAGTATTCACAAGAGATAAACCCTAGGTCTTAGGGTTTTTGAGAAACCTTCTATAATCACAATCCAAAACATCTGAATAATTAAAAATAGCATCACAACCAACTTGAACATCATTACTGCCCCTTTGCTATCTTATGTAGCTATCTTTAGCATCTCCATGAATTTTTGAAACATAAACTACATCAAACCTTGATGCTTTGAAGCTTTTACACTTTTTGAAGAACCTTGAAGCTTGGAGCTTGGAATAACTTGTCCAATTCACTTAAATGACTTAACAAAATGAAACCTTTAATACTTTGATGAAACCTTGAACTTGAAACACCTTGAAGCCTTGAAGCAACATGAAACGTGATGAACAAGAGCAAATCCTTGCAACCTTTGCACCCACCAATATCCTTATAAACAATCAAGATAAGATACCTTGAAGCAAGCATGGAAATTCATTGAATATGTAAGCATCATGACACCATTCAGAGCAACTCCTTGCAACCTTTGCACCAACCAATATCCTTATAAACAATCAAGATAAAAAACCTTGAAGAAAGCATGAAAATTCACTGAATATGTAAGCATCATGACACCATTCACAATTTATCAGCGTTTGACATCAATGACAAACTCCATTCAACAAAAGATACTTTCAATTTTTCATGTTTCTTGTTTGAAGAAGGTACTTCGGCATAATATCCCTACTCGGACAATATTACCAGAGCTCAATGGAGAAGGAAGAATCATATTGGAACCATAGTTCATTCGTCAAACACACACAAAGAAGCTAAGGACTAGAACACTAATTGAGTACCTCATCCAATGGAAGAATTTACCAATTGAATATTCCACATGGAAGGAAGAGGAGTTCATTTAGAAGCATCTACACTTGATTAGTATTGAGGAAAATACTTCTTTGAAGAGGGGGGCATGCTATACCCTTAATATTAGTGTATATAGGGTTATGAATAGTTGGATTGTGGCTATCTTAACTCTTAATTAAGTTATTATTATTTAGTTAATTAGGTCAACCTAAGGCTTATATAGGGATATCTAAGTTGGCTTGGGTGATATCCTAGGCATAAATAGTATATATATAGGAGTTAGTGAGTCTTTTTCAACATCATATATTGTGAATTGTGTTCTCATTGGAGATATTTGGAGGTTCGCCCCCTCAAAGTGGCTTCTTAGTCTCAGTTATTATCAAGTATTTACAACATATTTCCTATCATATTCTTCTATTGTACATATACACTCAATATGATTTTCTCAATTGCATGATCATTTCCATTCAAAGCCTATAATATAATGTGTGTCACAAATTTGTGTGTGCATCCAAAAAGTAATGGATGGATACATTTCAACATCATTCTCCTACTACAAACTAGTAAATATTTAGTAGTTTATAGTAGGAGAATGATGTTGAAATGTATCCATCCATATACTTATTCGATGCACACACGAATTTGTGACACACATTGTATTACAGCTTTTGAATGGAAATGGTCATGCAATTGAGAAAATCATATTAAGCAATGTGAATGCCATATTACTTTATTTTTTAAAATCATAAAATTGTATGATTTATTTGATAATTATGATGCATTGATTGTATGGAATTCAATATTGTTACTCATTTGAACTTAGATTTGAATGGTTAATATTATACATGAAAATATAATTTGAGTCATTGGCTTGTTTTGGCTTAGCAAAGTCTTAGTAGACGACCTTTTGTCTTGGTGGTCATTTTTTCATGTAAATCTCGGTCCCGGGGTTTGGCTAAGTTTGTTGACTATTAGGAAAACCTTTGATGATGTTTAATTTTAAGTTTGGAGCAAAATGGGACATAGTTGTTCCTAAAAAAATTGTTCTTTGCTTCATATCATCTATTTTACCACATGGAGTGATTTTTCTCAAAAGAGGTTTTTTTACAAAAGTGCCAAGGTGATTTTTTCTTCTTAAAATAGGTGATTTTTTAATGATAAAAGGGTAGTTATGTTCCAAAGGGGCGATACTACCACAGTAGATATAATCAATGTAAATAAAAATCCTTAAGGATAGTTGAACCTTAACATTTTCTTTTCTTTTCCATTTACTTTGTTTGATATGATTTCATTTTCTTGTGCTTCTTTTGTTAGATTTAAGGTGTGTTTTTGTTCTTGAATGTGTTTGGTTAGTCTCTAACGAGACTTAGGGGAATCACCATATTTCCCATGCAATGAACCACTTATGGCATGATTGAAAGAATGTTTGGCGTTGTATATTCATTCTTTTGAAAGTATGTATATGCTTGTAGACTTGAATGAATGAAGGATGACCTTTATCTTGTGTTTTAGTTGTTGTTGTTCTTGCCTTTCATTCATGTTGATAATGAGAGTTAAACACTCTATCATTAGTTGTGAGGAGACTCTATCTCCTTCATATTTTGTCATATTAGTGTCATTCCATGAATATTATGTAATTCTTTTGTTGGCATTATTCTATATTTGATTTTTTAGACCTTATATAGTCAGGATTGAGGTCGTGTCAACTTGTGTGTTGGTTGTGATTTCATCCTATGTAGTAGCATTGTAGTGTGTGAGTGTGAATTCTAACATGTGTATGTTACAATTCTAATGTAAATAAATTGTTAGCTTGTTCATTAGTCTCTAGGAGCTTGATGTAAAAGTTAGGGAATTACATAAATATTCAATCTATATACCTCATTTGATGTGTATCTTAGCGGTATCCTAGTCTATAAGACTACATTTCCATGAGGAATTTTGACAAAAAAAATATTTCCAAATCATTTTAAGGTATTTGTGGGCCTCTTTGATGTATTCATTATAAGCCTTTATTGGGTGCGTATGTGAATATAACTATAACTCATTAAATTACTTTTTCAAATAATTTGTTTTCCTCTAAATAATGGTGGATATTTTGGGCATGTAGTTGAACAACTTACGTACTTCTACATGCTCTAAAATTTTGAATAAATTTCTATTTTTTAATGTCAACATATACATTTGGAATAAAATGAGGCATCAAAGTTTGGCATTAGGTATAGGTGAAAAATTACAAATTTCCTAAAAAAATTAACAATAGAAAATGCTAAATCATTGACATACTATGCATATTATAACCATTGATAAAGATACTAGATTTAGATGGTTTCTCCCTTTTGTTTTATAAAAATTTATAGCCTATAATTAGCTAAATTTTACATAAAAATTTTAATTTTCCATTGGTATTCTTGGTGTCCAATTCAACTATTTCCAAATTTTTCTTGAGTCATAACCCCCTTATACATTTTAGCCGTATTTCTCCCATCATTAATAACCTATTTCTCTTGGTCAAATTTTGCATAAGTGTTCTCCCTCTCAATCCCTCATGTGCCTACCATGTGTTGGTAGTTGCAAAGGTCCCAAAAGTTCTAAGTGTGGAGTTTCTCTATTCAAATTCCAAAGATTTTGCTAAATGTTGGAGTTTTAAAGTTTCCTATCTTAACATACCTTATCTTAGATCCTCGCCTTTTCCCCTTTATTTTGTTGGAGTTTCAAAAAATTATCTTATTGACATACCTTTTCCTTGAGTCTCACACTTTTCTGCTTTACACTAATTTATCTTTTGGAGTTGTAGTTTTCGTCATCCTTTTTTCACATGCTTTGAGGGATGAGCTCCTTGTTATCCTATATTCTTGATTCATGATGCTTTTAACTATGTTATTTGTCATATTCATGGTTTTAATTTTTCCTTAAATCATATCCTTTATGGAATTAGTTCCTTGGTATCACTAATCCTCAACTTCCAATATTTTCTTCCATATATTTTATCAAAGTTGGAGGTGTAGGAATACCTATAATATGATACTTTCAGGCATGAGTTATGAAGTATCCCTGACTCTCGATCCTCAACATTTTCCACTATGTTACCTTATTAGGCTCACAAGTTTGGACCTAATCTTACTTTTATGTCTTATCCTTGGTATCCCCAATCCCTAATTCTTAATATATCCTTGTGTGTATCCTTTTAGATTTGGTGATGTGGAGATATTGTTCATTTTCTTGCTTTGGGCATGAGGTATGGTGTATCCTTGATCCCCAATCCTTGATAAGTGTAATGGGTTATGAGGTGTCTCAATCCCTAATCCTTAAATATTTGTAACTCTTTGCACTATTTATATCCACCTACCTACCTATGTACCTAGGTCACCATTAATGACTAGATTTGGAGTCATAATTACTCCAAAGGGATTTTCTCATGTAGAAATAATTGTCCATCTCAAGGACACATATTCAAAGGTAATATCAAGTGATGGAGGATGAAGATGAACCATTTTTTCATTAATGTGATAGTTAAGTTCCTAATGTGAGTATATACACACAAGCTCCAAGCCACCATTTTAATAAATTATGTGGGATTTTAGCTTTCCTTGTACACAACATCCATTGACTGTTAATTCCTCTTCAATTATTGAAGCAATATGAAAACCAATTGAGCACTCTATATGCCAGTTCATTTTCTCGAAATAAGGTCATCATTTTCTCTTTTCCATGTAATTGCAAGCCAAGGAATATCTTAGGGTTTCAACTCTTACAAATTCATTCACCATTAGAGTAAGACATTTTGTAAATCTTAGGGGGGTTAATATTATAAATGTTCATGTAGCTAAATGTTTCCACAATTTCATTCATGAATATTTTGGAAATTTATATCTTAGGGTTTCCTCTTGCTACTTCACTCGTATGAATCTAATAAATATTTGATGAATGGGAAAACATTCTAATTCTTTGCAAGCTTTAGAATGGTGTTTTATTTATTTCATATGAATCTTTGTAGTTTGGGATGGATAACTAAGAATGTTCAATTTCTTTATATAATTATTTGTGGTGTATGTACTTTCATAACTCGTAGTCCTTTTGATTTTTTTTGTGTTCTCTCTTATGTTGTGTTGTAACTCTATAACCCAATGAATAGGCACCTTTCTTGAAAGTATGATTGAACACACACCTAATTGAGACGTCATTCATTGGTAGACTAGGAGTAAGAAGTAAATTATATGCACTTTATAGTTCAATGTTATAACTAGGGAAAACATCTTCAATGATCCTTAGTAGTTATCCTCATAGAGAGTCATGTTTTTCATATCTACATCTTACTATCATGTAATTATGTGCTTATCGAATTAATAGAGGTTATAATAATATGTTACTTTTTGACCAAGTTATAGCTTTTGGGGTCAAGCATATACCAAGTACTATTGGAGTAGTTTATCCAAATGTCTATCTTTAGTTGTGTTTAATCTTATTCAAGATACCTCTAGGGAAGCCCCTAGGTCTATTTGAGCCAAAAGTCAAATAAGGTCTTACCCACCTTAGCAAATTGGTCCACCCTATTTGATCATAAATTAGAGGTTTGTTTATTTGGTTTTGACACACTTGGTGGTTAGAGAATAACCTAGATTTAGGGATTTGGGAACCTACAACTTTGTGCACCAACATAATGACATCATTATTGGGGATGCAAATTAATGTTATCATATTGAAGACCTTGGTATTGTGGTGAAGAAATTTTATTAATGTGCAAGTTGGAAACCCATCCGCTCACAACACCATAATGGTGTAGTAAGACAACAAGAAAATAAGTTCTTGACTGGTATTTTGATGTTTTAGTTATTGGGAAACTTTTTGTCTCTTCCAAGGGAGGAGTGGTGATTATTTTTCCATCCAAACCATAATCATTTTGTAAACCAAAAGACTTCAAAATTGAAATAAGGTAACCTAGGTACCAACCAAAACAAGATGAAGCCAAAACTCATTCAAGGAGACAAACAACATGGAAGGTTGAAAATAATGGCAGTGACCACTTACCAATTTACTTTTGGATATTCATCAAGTAGCATTAGAAAATAAATAAGAATGCATCACCTTGATTATGAGTTAGAAAAAAGTACTATGACTATTGGTATAAAATATATGGATATTTCCTATGATGCACATATTCCTTTCCAATATCCCACTTCTCCTAGCACATGATATAGAGTTAAAAATGAGCATGAAGTATTGCTATATCACCTTATATCACCTCATAAAGGTGACACAAAAATAAATGAAATTTTTTGAATTGTAAGAGGTTTAATTAAAAATAAATCATACGATTCTTGGTAGGATGAATGGGATAGATCTTATAATATACAATTTTTTGGCATGAGACATTAGGATGTGTAAACACATGTTGTTGACCAATATTCCCCTCCTCCCAAAATTTTATTTAAAAAAGAAAATAATTAGAAAGAAATACTATATCACCTTGAAATTGCCTCTCAGTGAGTAGAGAGGAAGAATTAACTTATGAGTAATTTTATATTGAGCACTATGATGATGGTGATAATCATTATGATGTATCTAGATACGATTTTGTGGAAGGAGAAAAAGAATATGGTGACTATGATGCAATTGATCTGAAGTTTCAATGTGAACATAGTGTTGATCTAAATTACTATGAGTTGTTCGATCACATTATTAAATATGTAAGGGAACTCATACACCAACAAACCCATAATCCCAAGCCACTGTGTGAAGATAAAATAACCCATATAGATGCAATGATAGTACATACTTGAAAAAAATATCAACCAATGATGAGACAAATTTCTAGATGATGTGATGATGATGGTACTATATCAGAGGGAAATTTTTTGTATAGAAATAAGAAGAAACAAAAGGTAGAAGATAAAGCAAGGAGAAAAAATGTTATAAAAAAGTGATAGAGAGAAAGAAAAGTCTAGTATAGCAGTGGACAATAAAAAGAAAGAAGTGCTAAAAGCTCGTGAACATGGTGTGCAAGAAGGAAAAATATAAATGGAAAGGCATAATTGTTGAAAGGCATAATATAAAATAAAATACAAAAATGCATGTTGAGTTGAAGGTCTTACCATTGGTAGGATTCTATCCCATGTCTTTTGAAAACAAAAGTTTAAATTAGGCATATGCTCGTGTGGAGCATGATGGTAGTTAGTTGCTCCACCAAAAATAAATGATTTGATTTATCTTCAAATTGCTTTTGTAAGCCATCTCCCAGCTCATCCCATGTTCTGATTGAATTGACATCCAAATTCCTGAACCATTGCAAAGCTTTTCCCTTCAATGATGTAGCCAAGAGCTCAGTTGTGATATTGTGAACTGAGCACAGTGTAGACTCATCTTTGATATGCTCAACAAGCATAGTTTGATCTTCTCCTATGAAAAATGGTAAGCTTCTAAGGGCTGCCACAGGTATATCATCATGTTGAGCAAGACTCAATGGGTTGCCCCTATTAAATGGTGCAAAAGAAAATTGCCTTGCCATAAGATTTGTTAGTACTTTTGTGTTTGGTACTATATTTTTTGGAATGAAATTTATCGGACTATGATTTGGAGGCATAGAACGTGATCTAGCTAGTGGGCTAAGACTCTTTCTTGCTACCCTTCCTTTCCTTCTTGACAGAGATAGCTGCAAATACTCAAAAGGAGTCGAGCTTCCTTTTGTTTGTACTCTTCTCATGTGTTGTTCGCACTAGATCTGCTTCAGAATAAGATATTATAGTTGCTAGGTTATATTTATAACCTCAAAAAGTCCAAAAACATTGTTGTATATAGTAGGACAACAATGAAAAATTAAGTAATTCTTGAATGAAATGAGTTTCAGTGTCACACTGAGTGTGCTAAAAACTATTGTCACAAGGATAGCACCCTTAGCTAAGTGTAAACATAGCTATCTTGTGAAACATAGAATCATGTTCAAGCTGTGGGTTTCCTATAGTGAAGATGAAGGGTTGGTTCCCTTGATGAAAAACTTGTTGGTTTGATAGGAAAAGGATAGAAAAACTGAAATTGAGATAAATTGGACCTAGGAGGTGATGCACCAATGATGAAAAGACTTTGTATATATTGTTCTAACTCACAATTCCTCTCAAAAAATTATCTATTCTATACACAACTCTATTTTGACAAACTTATACAAAAATGTTTCAAATGGAGGTTATGTTTTAGGTTTTGTTGAAGGAAAACTATGTGTTTTCACAACTACAAAACTCTAAAAATAGCTAACACAACCTATGAGTTGCATTTTTTTTCATATTCTTGCAAGAAAATGATTTTAAATGAGACCTAATTCAAGGATTCATTATTGAAAATAAAAAAAATTACCTCAAATCATTCATAATACACTCAACACAAGAAATTTGAGAAGGCAATTTGTTTCTTTTTATTGATAAAAAAAGAGTTTTGCTTGTACAAATCTTTGAAAAATACTAGAAAATACATAAAAATTGTTGCTCTATAAATCTCAAAATTGTTGGTATATGGCGACTGATCATGCTATATTGTACACTCTTCATGTATCATCGTCGGGGTCTGGGGCCGGTCCGAGCTCCGAGCCCCGGGCCCCGGGCAGGGGTTCAGGGGCGGCAACCCCCAAAAAGTGGGGGTTTGGGGGCAGCATCCCTTGAGAATTTTTTTTTTCCCATTTTTTGCTTTGTCACCGACAAAAGAAAAAATTGACTTTGTAAAACCCTAATTCTAGAAGCTTCTAAAAAGATTGTTATAAGCAGTTGGGATGGGAGTTGCAGTAGGGCATTATTAGCGAGATTGTAATATGTTTTACACTGGATAATAAAATCATTGGATGGCTACGGTTTTGTGGATGTAGCCCAAATTGGGTGAACCACGTTAAATTCTCTGTGTTGTCTTGTTTCTACTATAATTTTTTGTGTGTTTTATTGATCAAATTTGCATTTAACTGTTAGATATATGCCTTCTAACCCTAACAAAAATGAGTTACAATCCTTCTCTTTTGCATAAGGCAAAAAGAGGAATGAAAGAACTGCTCTAAAATAGTTGAATGCTTTGTCTTATAGAAGAAATCCTCCAGATAACTAAGATGAAACTCATGGAAGATGTTGAGCTTGCATGAATGTGGAACTAGATGTGAACTGGAAGCAAAATCATGCAAAATTTGGTGATGAGAGTTGTCTTGAACTGATGACTTCTTGACTTTTGCATGCTCCTCAAAGTGTGCCCCAACTGAACTTAAATTGATCTTCTAAAAGAGCATGAAATTGATTGGAATTGATGTCTTCAATCAATTTGCATGAATTCTTTAACTTGTTGGGCGTACATGGCAAAAAGCCTCTATTTTAGGGCTCCAAACTATCTCAAAATGCATGATTTTAGCCTCAAACTGCTCTCAAATCTAGCTGTAACCATGAGGGCTTCTTAAATAGGCCTAAACTACCTCTAAGTGCACCAAAATTGAGCACGAACAAGTTACTTAACTTGTGATCATCTTGCAGGACAACAGGCATGTGAAGAGAGTGACAGGTAAATGATTAAATCCTTCAAGATGGTGTAGGAGAACCTTTAGGTTTATTAATTGATGCATTGCTTCATATATTCATTACTTATCATCAAATATAAGACATTTTCCTCATCTCTATTTTGTATCTCCTTGGTTGTGTGTTTCCTTCATTATTGCATTGTGACCTTGCATGGAGTTTTTCTTCATGATCTTTTCCCTTCCTTTGAACCCGGTCATGACTGTCCTACATATTAGATGGCCATGATTGTCCCATTCATTGAAATAACTCTCCTATTCTGAGTATTACCAAGTCATTTCCTCTTAGGTTTGTGACTATCCTCTATTCACAATCTTGCATCTGCCATTAATCCCTAATATAGGTACATAGGAGACAAGACTACCAACCATGAAACTTTGGTATGACTATCATGTATTGACTCTTAGACTGACCTCTATTCACAATCTTTCCTTATTACCCTTAATTGATCTTTATCTATGTCCATCTTAATAGGTTTGTCATGGTTTCAATAAGACTATCTTCTTTAAGGGCTCCTACATGACTACCCTCTTTAATAGAAAAAACACAACCATATATAGCACACCGTTTATATCTTTAACACTATCATTAATGACTATCCTCAACACCTCTTTCATAGGACTATCTCCCATTATCATGAACTATTCCCTCTACTAGTCATGGTTGTCATGATTTGTCCTTTTGCATTTGTAGATTCCATTATCCTTGGTGATTGATGTCCTGGAAATATGACCTATCTTCACTTTAAACTACCCAAATAATTTATCATTGGACTATCCTTTATCATTCGTAAGGGCTGCCCTAGAGTCTTCATTTTAGATTGTTCTTTAAAAAACTATCTTTGACTGTCCTATATGGCTGTCAATACTTTGCTATCTACCCTTAAGTTAGTATGACTACCTCTTGCTTACAACACAATAACAATCCTTTCAAAATAGATGATGATTATGCATGCATTGCATTTATGAGGATGTTTCATTGTTTGTGTTATGATAAGGATGAGCACTCAAAAAGTAGGTATTTGGAAACTACACCTAGATCTTCCACCTTCATGGAGAGTAGGAAACCAATTTAACCTTTGTAAGCAAAGGTAAGGAAAGAAATGGTGATGCCAATTATAATGATATAAAATCATGTGTGGTGTGAAAATATTCTTTCATTATTGATGAGAGTCACAACACCAAAAATGAGGAAGAGCTCATGAATTTGTTCTATATTAAAATTTGAATTAAGGACAACAAAGTAGATTTATTATTTGAGGCATGCTCATTTGCAAACCTCATATCACAAAATCTAGTTGAAAAGTTGGATTTTAATACCACCCATTATCCACAACCCTATTCACTTGGATGGTAAGGTAAAGCATGTATAGTAGCTTCAAGAAATAACATAAGTTTTCTCAAAATATTGAGGTTGAGTTAAGAATAAAATTTCAGTTGATGATATTCCCTTTGATGTGTACAAAATTATCTTTGAAAGCCTATATATTTTATATGAAGGATGTTATATATTTCCATAGGTGTAATTAGTGTAGACTTGTGCTTGATGATGAGTCACATACGCATTGAATTCTACAATAGAAAAAGTCAAATTGTCCATGGTTAGCACCAAACAAGCCAAGAGGATTCTCAATACAAGTATGAAGTTTACAATTTTAATGATTAGAGATAAAGAGTAGTTGCAGTTAATGTGTTTGTGTAGTGGTTTGGGAATTAGCATAACACATGAAGAATTTTCATGCACAATTCAAAAAATAGTTGGAGGATAGCATTACCAAATACAAAGCACATGCAAATGAGTGATGAAGCAAGAAGATTTAATTGGGGGAAATTTTTTCATGGCTCTTTATACAACTAACATGTCTTGGTGAGTGCAATTCAATTCACACAACATGCATCATCTACATGACTTGAAATTTTTCCACATAAATTGTACTAGTGGGTAGCTTATGTTTCCTTGATATGGAAGTTTTTGCACAAAATCTTTCCTACCACATAACCCTTCTACACATACTACTTTTGTCCAAGCTTGAGATAAAATTCCCATGTGGTGGGAAAATAATTTGAATATTAATTATTGTGTAGCATGTAAATTGTCACCTTTAACAATTTCACACTATGTTTTTCTCCCCCTTAAGTTATTAGACCTAATTAAGCACTGAATTTCCTAAACTATCCATTCCACAACTTATTTTAAACAGTTTTTGACAATTTGCAAGCATAAAACAAATGCTCTCATTTAATACTTTGCCCTTGACTCCTTGAACTCCAGAAAATGGGCCTGGGACACTGGCACCTAGGGTGCGTATGTCCCCCTATTTTGGCTCCAAATTTAAATATGTCGATGTCACCATTTTATTATTTGAAATTTAATTATCTAAAGTTAATTGTTGGGATTTAATTTTTGATAAATTATAATAATAGCATATAAATACCTAGTTATTACATCATTTGTAATCTATCTAGCAAGAAGTGAAAGGATTGAGCAAGAATTATTATCAAGAGCATTATCAAGCAAGTCAAGAGAAAACATTAGATGATTTATTGTAGTAATTCAAGATCCAAACATCATGTGAAAGTGTATGTGATTGTGTTCATGTTCATGTTTATGTTTTCATATTGTTTGTGAGATCTAACCCTTGTAGGTCTTCAAGTAATTCAAATCACTTCAAGTCGCTCAAACAACATCAAGCCTTGAGGAGATGTGTATGACTTCAATCCTTCAAGGAATCCATTGAAGGGTGGTGATTTGCAACACTTTATGGATTCATCATTCCCTCCTACCATTTATCCATTTATCATTGGCATTGCCATTGTGGAAGTGGAAACACTAACATGAGGTTTGACCTAGGCAAGCCCCTAAATGGTACAACCTTTCTTATCTCTTTGAATGTGTAGGTTCTGAGTCTGAAAAGGATTAAAAGAAGTTTGAAGATTAATTATTCATTATTGCAATTGAAACCCTACACCTTGAAAACTCACGAAAACTCAATTATAAAATTATCCAACAGTGTGGCAAGTGGAAAACGAAGCCCTGATCCAACCCCAGAGGATTGTGAAAATAGATCTAAATTTACCTACAAAGACAGTGGCACATGGGGCGCCTATTTCTTGTATTTTTTGCCCTAAATTTATATCACATGTGCATAGTGTTCTCCTCGACCCATTTCTATAGTTTGTTTTTGTCTTTGATTTCTCATATATGTTGTATTTACATCAAAATAGTAATTTGCATCATTAGGTCAATTGAATAATTGTATTTCATCTTTAGATCCATTTTAAATTTGGTCTAGGGAGGGTTGACTCACCTTTCAAGTTGTAAGTCAATCATCTACCTTTTCCAAATCCATCAAACTCCATCACATTCCATCAAACTTCTAAACAAACCACATCCTTCAATGAAATTAGGGAAAGGTGTCCAAACCCTAAAGTGAAAGCTCCAAGGATTCCCTTCCCCTCCGTTTCAATTTTGTGTTCACATGTTGGATAATCTTGTTTATTGACTAGTTCATCTCATCAATCAACTTGGATTTAACTATAAGCTCACTTGTTGGGAACAACCACACTTCTTTTGGAGGTTGAGATAGTGTGATCTACAATTGCACTCTCTTCTTGAAATATAGGTCATTCTAGATGGCATGACTTGGCAGAATTATATTGTTTGTTCACTTTTTTTATGGAGGAAAAGAGGCATAATTGTTCTATTATAATATGTAAATTCAAGAATAAGGAGTTTGATTTTATGAGGTTGATGACCAAGTTGGGATTTTAGATTACATTGTTGAGAGTCAATGATAGGATCCAATTTTTTCTCATTGAGCTAGGTATCTGAGATTGCCAAGATTCAATGGTGAGAATGGCCCATATTGTGTTTGTTCTTTTGAAAATTTAGCTAAATTTTTTATTTATTATTCTCCGTATTTCTTCCTAATTTATTTTGTTGTGTACCCTTCATGTTTATTTGTTACTTGTTCATTTGTTCCACTTGTAGAATTTCATTGATTTTAAATCTTTTTAAGATAGAAAATGTGCCTAATTGATAGCCTATTTTCCACTCTTTCAAGTCACATTATTATTTATCTTGAGTAACATCATAATATGACACTGTATTAGCTAACATTATTTTGATATTTTTTCCCTAGATTGTTTAGTGAAATTTCAAATAGATTTTGAAGGCATATTGATCTGTAGTATGTCCTTCCTTATTTAACACCAAACCATGTGAACTAATTTTTTTAAAGAACTTACTAATTAGAAAATTTTAATGGTACATTTATTATTAATTATAATTATGGAGGAGGAAGGAAGAAAGAGAGATCATTATGAAAATGTCAACAAGTGAGCTAAGTAGGGCAATGAGAGAGTAAAAAAATTGACCATAGCAAGTATGAGTGTTAGAAGGGACTCCAGAATAGAAGAAGTAACCAAATATAAGCATGCAAATCCTAGACAAGTCAAGATATTAGAAGACAAAGTGGTACAATATAATAAATCATGTCAAAACAATACAACAATACTCTTTTGACCAAAGAGAATTTATAATTATAAAGGTTATATCTTGGCAAAAAAATATATAGATTTGATTAATATTCACACAATTGCATCATTTTATGAAGAAACTGTTATGATATGTTTAGAATAAATATTTTTGTAGGAACACTATTGTGGCATTTATCTTTTATAATAAGTACTTAATAGTATCTAGAAAAGGACTATGTATGAGTATATGCTAAATATTTGAGTCATGTGGCAACTTTTTCTATGGCGGTTAAGTGACTCACATATATCATCATAATCATTGATAGTTAAACTTTGCATAAAATTTATTTTGCATAATGTCTATTAGACAATTATAGTTACACAAGACTATTTTTGTGAGATCCTATCTTTCCAAATTTGAATCAAATTGTCAATGACATTATCCCCTATCTTATGGAGCTCCCTCCTTTTATGATCATTATTATTTGGCACAAACAATCATATAAATTGTTTGATTTGAGCTAAATTAGGGAAGGAAGTGGATTTAATGAGTGTAATATCTTTGAGCCTCCTTGCAATACCATTTATCGCCTTTATCTTTTCCTCTAGATCCAACACATGCAAATTTATATCCCATGGCTTTCTATCCTCCACCTTTAGATAGTCACAAGCAAAAAATGGAAGCTAAATCCATATTTTGAAGTACTATGCCATATAGATAAAACCCTAATGAACAAGTTTTATACAACATTCATCACATGAATCTTATAAAATCCTTCTTCAATGAAATCAAACCTTCAAACCCTAGCCATCTCAAAAAGAATATATAACTTTGGTTTCTTGGAGACCCTACTAGAGTGATAAAGTGAAATTCCTATCCTCTTAAACACTCACACAATCCCCTTTTCTGAAATCCAATCCACCAAATCCTAGATTCTTAGATAAAAATTGTAAGAAATTGATGTCATTATGGTGCCTTTTTCAATTCCTAGTAAAGTATGGAAAAACCTACAATTAACCCTTGAAAATAGAGACCAAATAATGATATACTATTGATATAACCTATTGAAGGTGTCACAAAACCCTTTCAATAATATTCCAAAGGCAACTCAATCCCTCACAACAAACTGAAAATAAACTCTTGCTCTACCTCTTTGCAAATTGGAAATATAGAATGATCAATGACAAGGGTTTATTTTTACATAAATGAAGTGCACCTAAGTCAAGCAAAATTTTTGACATTTTTAAAATGAGCACACACCTAGGGTTTATTTTTCTAGCTTGATGTTTTCTTTAATTTTTAGCACTCCTATGCAATCTAACATCTTGAGAATCTAGGATGTTTTTTTCTTTTTCTTTATTTATATGTTGACCTATAAATGAAGTAGCATGCGCTAGGGTTTAATTGTATGCTTAATGCTTAGATTTCAAATTTGTATGCTATTATATTTTTTCAAATTTCAATAATCTTAAGTACTATTGCATGCTCCTATATTGGCATGCCAATTTTTATCATTTTGAGCCTTTCAAAATACTATACATAAGTACAGAAGAGGGTATTCACTGCCAATTTGAATTTCTTCCACTAACATTGGCATTCCTTTGGTGATGGCTCATAGTCCTAGATGGCATTGCCCACTTTTCCTTTTCTTTAATTTTTATGACTCCCAATGGACCAACACATTCCCTTAATCTAAGATGTCAAATTTCAACTTACACACTATAGCAAGCTAGTGCATTGGAACACTCTAGTACACTAAGATGAATCTTCACGATTTTGAAAATATATTGACCTTAATCTTTCATCCAAGCTCTATTCTTCATGATATATAATGTTTTGGAAAGTGTATTATGTTGGCTATGCAAGAACATTGTTTACAACTTAAAAACCCAAAATCCATTAAAATAGTAGATAATGATTCCATAATGACTCATTTTACTCTAGAAAAAGGAAAACATGAAATTTTTTGTATGGGAACAAAATTACTTGAGATGGAATCTATAGGTACATTGTTTCTAGTTAGCTCTTCTCTAACATGATAAAAATCTTGGTTTTGGCTTAAACCTTCTACTAAAATCTTATGGCAATTGTGGAATGTTAGGAATGAAGTGGTGTTCTAGGACAAAATAAGGGTCCTTACTTTTGTGGGATTTTACCTTCTCTTCTATTGTTTTTATAGTTTACCATGACTTTGAAAATATCTAAAACATTTTTTTTAAGTTGTTGGATCATGCCCAGGTAATGTTGCATTAGGATGATATTATTTGAGCATAATAGTCACTAGGCATTCATAACATAGATGGTTGGAGGAAGGTGAAAAAGAGGATAATCCCATTGAACATGAACTAACTATTGACTCTAACAATACCATTATTATTGCAAATATTCCTAGAAACATTTATATCAAATTCTAATGTTTAGGCTTATATTGTTCATGTTCATGATGGTGCTAACAATGTAGAGAATTTTTCATAATTCATACATTGTTGGTGAACATTTAGTCAATGTTTTGATTATTTATGTTTTATCGACATAAAAGTGATGTAACATCTATACTTTGTAACTAATGTTTAACACTACTATTGTCCATTAAGTGATTTGTAATACTTCAAATGCTATTCTTGTAAAATCCTTGGCTAGTTTAATTTGGCACTATTTTTTAAAATGTATTATAGGCAACTCTTTTGACCTTTAGGGCTTATATTGTTGTGTGGCCTATTTTATTTGATGACTAGTATGCAATATTAAAAGAAATTCTAAACAAATATGATGCATGTAATGTAAGTATTTATCTAGGAATGCACATATTTCTAATTTTTACAACACAATGTGATCTTATATCAAGCACAATAGATTAGTCTAATAATGTTGAAATTTGATTTCTCTCTTCCAATGTGCACTATATATTTCCTCCATTCATGGTACTTCAAAATAATTTGTTTTTTATCTTGATCTACCAATTGGATATTAATAACATATATGATTGATTTATTCTTTAAAATTTGAGATACAAGGTTGATCTTTACAGTTACTTCTTATTGTAAGACTATAGGATTGGTATCATCTATTCATTTTGTAGGAGTTAATAGTGAACTCCTCAACACCCTGGGATCACTTGCAAGACAACAATAACTTCCATAAGAGAGAATTGGTAGAAAATCATGCTATGATTATGGATGCAAGATTGTCAGATTGAATGTGATGTATGTATGATGTCTTTCTTATAAAAGAAAATTGTGAGATAGGATTAGACAAGATCTTGACATATGTCTTAATCCAATACAATGAGACAACTACCTCAACAAATATTAAATGACCTATGACACAAGCATTAAATGCCAAAAGATAAGATAAGATCTAGTGATAACTAGCACTAGATCTTGCTATGATTATGGATGCAAGATTGTCAGATTGAATATGTGATGTATGTATGATGTCTTTCTTATAAAAGAAAATTGTGAGATAGGATTAGACAAGATCTTGACATATGTCTTAATCCTATACAATGAGACAACTACCTCAACAAATATTAAATGACCTATGACACAAGCATTAAATGCCAAAAGATAAGATAAGATCTAGTGACAACTAGCACTATCTAGAAAGATTCTCTCCTAGGACCTAAGTGGAATTAATATGTAAATAGGACCTAGATAGGTAATACACCTATTTACACCAACACATTTTCCTAGTTTCATTTTTTTATCTTAGCAAATTTCTTAAAACACAATTCAAAATTTCTCTATCATGTTGAAAGGATTACAAATTTCTTTCATTGAATTGTTTTTAGCTTTTATATGACTTGAAAAATGCCCTATAATAAATCTTTATGATTGAAATCCCAACCTAAATTAGAAATATTTTAATACCAAGGAGATATTTTGTATAAATTTAAATCACATGTACCATTAATATTTCAATCATGACATAACCTTCAATAATTTTGATACTACATATTAGTATAGTACCTAATAAAATAATCATATTTTTTTTATCTTTATCCATTAAAGAATAGAAGAATCCTACAAGGATGTGTATGGCTCCAACTTGGACTAGTTGTGCCAAGACTTTGCTCATGGTTTTGGAAAACTATTGGTGGTTTCTTAGATCTACATGGTCCATGTATTGGAGGCTTTAAAGAAGATTTATGAAAAAGTACATATGTCAAATTGATTCTAGAAGGAAAAGTTGAGGATCTCCATTGAAGGTGACAAGACTCGTAAACATTTTTAATTAAATACTACCATTTCATAATGCTATCATTGTTGGATTTTTTCATAAGGGTTTCCTCATGTAAACACTATCATATGTTGTTATGCTACAAAAATTTGTCTAGATCTACAATTTATGGAATTTTCTCATAAGAGTAACATAATTTCATTTTTATTTAAATATTAAAAGTGTAAGAAGTATTGCTTGATTTCTTCCCAAATTATTAGATTACTTTTAGGACCTTGATTTCATAAAATAAATCAACTAGAATGTCATTTCACACAAATTATCTTCATTTTATAAAACTAAAAAGCGTTATTGAGTAATCTTGAAACACACTCTATATACTATCCAAAAATAGGCATATGATAGTGATTTGTAATCTCTTATGATTAGAATTTAAGAAACCCAAACTATTTACATGCCACATGCTCTTGAAAATGAAGTTTATTTTGTAGATTAGACTATTATGTTAAAAAATCTACAAAATCATGCAATAAACTTACACAGGTCAAGTTTTATATTGAAAACTTGCAAAGTAGAGAAAAAAACCAATTTTATGATAGTGAATGATCTTGCTAACTTGTTTTATTACTCTAAGAAGAAAAATTTGCCACTTGGTATTATATTATCTATCCCCTACTTCTCTCATCTCATTTCTCCTATGTATGGTTGAATCCTATTATATTCCTCCTATTTTTCAATCAAATCGCATGTTTTCCAACTCCTTACAACCTCTTATTTATGCTTTTATGTGATAGTAGAGTTTTTTTGGGCCTTGGAAGATTTCCTACACACATAAGATGATTACACGACTCTCGTACAATTTAAGCTTTGATTTTTAACTATGTAACTATCATAGGCACCATAACAATTTTAATACTAATTTAAGTTGCTATTGTAATTGTAGTGTCATCCATCTACATTATATATTGTCATATTATGCTACTCTTTTGTAGTCTAAATTCACTACAATACTTGTGGTTATAAGCCTATATACATTTTTTAAATTTATTTTGGACTATGTAATTTATTTTTGACATGCTAACATGACTTATATGTGTCTTTGTGAAATAGCGAAGTCACACTTTTTAGAGATGACATAGTTAAAAATTATTGTACAATTGAGTGATGTTGATTTATTTTAGAGGCCTATTTTTTATTATGCCAAGTGGTACTACATTTGTTTTTAATATTAGGCAAATGTCACTCAAGAGCACAAGAGCTATAAACTTGTTTTTACAATATAATTGAAATTCCTTTCACTTTATTGATGATTTGCACAATATCTAAGAGTACCTAAAAGGAGTGAACCAAGGACCTTAGTGGTACGAGGACAATGTGTTAACTTTACACCCTTATCCCAAACTGACAAGTGATATTGTGTTCCATTAACTCATCTAACCAAATACGCACTAAAGAGTTAATAAAAAAAATCATATTAACTACTTAAATATATAAGATAGCCAATAATATAAGATAAATCTCTAAGTTACAATACATATCAATCAAACAATGTCCCTTTTTTCTTATAAAATGGGAAGAAATTAAAAACTAATAGTTTACATAAGTCATTTATATCACATAGAAGTGTCATAAAACAAAATAAGAATGAGCATTTGGGTGTGTAGATGTGGGTGTGTGCATGGTAGATATGTGCATGTGTATGAGAAAAAGAGATTCCTTCAATTGTCCAATATCTTACCTTGTAAGAGAGAATTAACAACAATATTCAAAATATTAAGGATAACTATTCACCTATTTTTTGATGTTGTATCTAACCACACAACATGTAATCGCCTTAACTTGTTTGCGGCTTAATAAAATGAGAAATATTAAATCTTAACTTGTTTCTATTTTTTAAAGTAAAAAGAGAGAGAAAAGGAAAACTAATCAAAGGAAAGTCAAATTCATGCATGCAACAAAAATGACATTTTTCACACACATATTAGTACCGAGTGAAAATAAATTAACATTCAATAACTAGAATAAAAAAATCAAATTTCTCAAAAAAATCCAAATGGTTACATCAGTATACTTAATAACAAATCTTCAAAAATTAAGTAATTTTATGACATTTAAACTTAGAGTTGATGAGGTTCATATTTCACAAAATCTCAAAGTTTTCTTATTGAAAAAAAAAAAATCAATCATATGTTTGTATAGTTTATTAACTTTTCCTTATAAGTTCTCTACTACTTTTCAATTCATTGGATTGATAATATATTTTTCAAATCCTATGTATCAAGTGTTAACAATAACAATTGCAAAAGATTAGCATTGTTCAATTTAAGAAATGCATTTATCTAGTCAAACATTTATTCACAACACAATTACTAAACTAATAAAGTAGTTTAAAATTAAAGAAAATTAATTACTAATTTATATACTTAGTAAGAGAACAACACTCTAATGATAAAAAATAACAAAAATAATTAAAACACCTATTCAATGTAAATTCAATCCACTTAAAATTGCTAACATAAAACCATTTATAATAACCTAATTTTTTATTTTTAGAGGCTTCTCTCAAACCCCCCATATGAAGAGACACTAGAACCCACCTTATCCCCCGTCCCATGTAATATCTTGAACCCCAATACTAATTATAATAATAATAGAAGATCAATAAAAAGTATAAATCATTCAAAATATGAAATATATATCCAACACTAAAAGTGTAATAAAAAAATTAAATATACAACTCTTAAAATATTTGATATTTACAGTTAATAATAAGTTTACATTTTCTTCGTAAAAGGTTAACAATTTACTTTTAATTATTACTAGCACTTGCACCAGAGGGGGTGCAAGGGTTACGCCGATAGAAAAATATATAGAAGTAAACATGGAAAGTGTAGTTTAAAATACATACAATCTTATTATATATACAATATATCAATATAAACACAATAATATACATTGGTGCACACAAAAATAAATTAAGAATGTCCTTTCATCATTTTTCGCTTCGGTTGTTTTTTTAGCCACTTTTAACTGCTGCAATGAAGAAAAAAGTGAATCAAAAGACTCTTCTCTCTACAAACGATTTTGTTGGCTTTCCCTTGAAGCAGAGGAGCATATGCACATTCTAGAAGATGCAAAGGAAGAGCAGATGTGATGAAGAGTCTCAAGGAAGAGATCATTGACTCCTGAACTTGTGACATTATGAAAAGCTTTTCAAAGAACCAACGTTTGTTCTTGGACAACTTTGTTGTGTCGATGATCAATAGCTCACGTTTTGACTAGAAGTCAAGCCAGATTCGAAGAAGCTACAATGTTCGCAATCCCACTGCTGCTTCAATCTATTCGTGCAGTAAATGAAAAGCAAATTTCACGCGTGCGATGGGAATCTGATTTTATTCAAGATTTTAATATTAAGTGCGATTCATTTTTTTCAAATGTGAGGTCACTTCAAACAGTAAAACATGAGCAACAAGTTCAAATTCAATGCAGGACAACATCTTTTTAGAGGATAGACCTTTTGTTACTAATTTGGATTGCAAACTCCCTTGTTTCTGCAAGTATTGCCTCTTCAAAGAGTAAAGGCATGGATTTAACCCTAAGGTGGGGAGTTAGTTGGCCTAGACCAATGCATGTTGTATTACAATTTTGATTCTACCACCAGGTATTGCAAAACAGACACAATCTCTCTTACCAATCCTCTTTAGGTGTGGTGTCGTGATCTTGTCTGAGTTAAGCTCTACAATTGTGGCTCTGTAGTTCTAATGGATGGGATTTGTGCTTCAAGTGGATGTTTATTGCCAGGGTATAAATAGAAACCATCTAAAAGAGAGACAATGGTTACAGGAAAAGGTGCCAAAGGCCTGCTTACTGGGAAATCCTCCACCCCTACTCCCATTTCTACTAATAATGGTAGCAAATCTGTCATGTCGTTCATCTCAGACAGTAATGCCATTTATGGTCAGCTGCTAGTTCAATTAGGTAGGGAAAATAATTTGAAAATTTTGGATGTAGTTCACATTTGGACATGCCATTCCAGCTTGCAACAAAACTCTCAAATGTGTCTGGAACTGTCAAGCCTTCTGGAATCTCTACATTCTCTGCTTGCAAGACCTCATATATCTCCTTTTAAATTCTGATATTCTTAGATCTACTTTTTGTTTATTGTGAATAGATTGAAGCAACAACTATAGGGAGATTGGTTTTTGTTTGTCTTGCTTTTAAGCAATTTCTGCTTTGGTAGGGTTTCCTACAAACTCTGCCCATTTTTCCTTTTTGGCATTGTTGACAGCAGGACACAATTTATGCAGAATGCTCTGAAGAATCATGGAATATTCTGCCCATTGACAGAGAGGAGGTGATATTGGGCATATTGTCGCTAGGGTTCTGAGAGAGATTTTGCAAGTTTAATGGCGATGGTAAATCCGTTCGATCTGTTAGGTGATGACGATAATGGCGACTTGACGGTGGTTTTGAATGTTACGACTGTTGCGAAAGGAAAAGAGGGGGCAAAGAATGGGAGTGGTAATGTGCTGGAAGTGTCATCATCAAAATTGTCGTCAAAGTCTCTGCCCCTAGCTCAGGCCGGTATGAAATTGCGAATTCTTTTGTTCTTGCCGTAAAAAAATATCATTTTGTTGACAAATATTTAGTTTGTTTTTTTATGTTTATTTGGTGGTTTTTAATTTTTCCTTTGTTTCAAGATCACAAGAATTTCATAGTCTTATAATTACAAATACTTTTTACAATTTAACCTTAGCCTCACTTTTAAAAAAATGTATTTTAATTAAAAAATCCTTAGCCCTATTCCATACAAATTCTAGGGTAAAGTGCATTCGAGTTCATGGATTAGATTTGGTAAACCCTGTGAGATAGTCTATTAGGGACTCAGACACAGCCAAGACTCAAAAAACAGAAAATCGGGTTGAATTTTTTTTAAATCCCATAAAAAAAAATCATAAATCATAATTTTTAAAATTTTCGGCTGTGTTGTTCCACCCAGTCTCAGTCTGAGTCAAAAAAAAATTCGCAACTTTTTGCCAAGCTTGAGACTCTTACTCCTTTCCATCAATTGTAATCATGTTGTTCCCACTCTTTCCAAAACTAATGAAATGATTTTACATGATAAATGACAGCATCATTTTAGATGAACACTCCATGTAAGACAGATTTAGTATCGATAGTTGGGTCAATTAACATATCCAACACTGCCTGTGAGATAATCCATTTAAATGTAGATTGCAACAAGACCATCATTTTTCTATTTACGTTATAAAAATAAAATAAAATTGAATTCGTAGCTTATGACCTCACAACCAAGCTAACAGTGAACTTGAAATCGATGGTCCACCTTTATCGGGAATACACATACTTAACACTTGCTTTCAAGCATTGATCAATTGTATAGCCATCTTAAAATAGAAACAAGGAGCCACCATATTACACACACAGCTAGAGCTATACATACAATTTTATGGAATTATAGTTTCTACATACAACTATATCATGCGTAAGTACTTGGCTAATGCTTTAAAATGAACAATAGTTACAATACATATAGTCCCAATTGAGTCCAAAATTTCCAACATCTAATTTGGTGTGCAATGGGTATGCCAAAGAGGTGTGAAGGTTACTTTGGAAAAAAAATTGGTCTATTTTTGCATACACTTGTGTAGTGTATGAGATCAATTGATAGGTCATTTAGGAAATGATGTTTGTGCAACAAAGGTCTCAATGGAAAATTGATAGCTTCAAAACAGCTAAGCATCCACTTATAGTTTGGTTGGCAAATGTGTCTTTGAATGAGCATAATAAACCTATGAACATAAGGTGCCCTGCTAGATTGATTCGCCATGAACAAATTTTGCTTGTAAATTTTTTGTAATGAAAATAGGAAAATGGTGTTCAGCAAATGTGCTTATCACACTTCAGAAATCATTGTGAAACTAGAAATGATTGGAAGGTACAAGTTCTTGGATTGATGTGCTTAAAAGAGTTTCCTTTGCAATGTTTCGGACTATGAATTTTAATTATCATTTAATTTTTAAATCAGCTCTTGAAACTCCCTTCAGCCTTATCAGTAAACCATGGCCCGTTGGTCCATTCCCCAGTTGGAAAACAAAAAAAACAATTTATGTTGCAATTATTTGAGACTAAACTCTAAAGTAGCATTCTGCTTAAATGCAATAGCCCTAAATTTAAAGCAAGTAGTACAGTGGAGTGCCTACCTGGACTTGTGTGTTTGCAATTGTCTTCTTGATTCTGTCAGAACCTGTACTTCTTGAATAGAAGCCAATTGATTTTGTTCTCCAGAAGGACTACGGGTATTCCGTTTAAAGAATGCTGCAACAAACACATGGATGACTCGAGTGAGAGGGCTTCCACTAGGCAGTTTGTTTTTGTAAAACCTTGTCCCACACAAAAACACAAGTGTCATTGCCATGGTAACGACAGGAATGCCAAATCCCACACCCCATCCAACATTATCTTGGATGTACGTGAGCACAATGTACCCTGAAAGTGTTCCCAAGCAAGTACCAAAATACCACCAGTTAAAAAATGAACTTTTGTGCTTCTTCTCTTTTGGGTCCACATCATCAAATTGATCTGCACCAAAGGCTTGCAGGCATGGCTTGTGACCCCCTTGTCCCAAAGCAACCAAGTAAAGTGAGAAGCAAAAAAATACAATATTGGAATATGATGCTTTGGAGCAAGACTCAGAATTATCATTGCATGATGAGGATTTGAGACTCTTGAGAGAGGCTGATAGAGTCACCAAGATTAGTCCCTGCCATATTCCATTGTATGACGTTTTACTTGGATATAAAGGATTTGATTAAAAATCAGGAAAATGAAAATTTATTCAGCTATTTTGAAAGCAAATGAACGTCTAATTCAATTTCCAACCTATGCTCAAACTAGACTATGATTTTCAGTTTCTATATTCACAAGAACTAAACTTTTAGATATGTGTCCTTAACCAAAAAACCAAACTGAGGTTTTCAGCAAGGTACCAATTTTCCTTGTTATTTATTCACATGCAGATATGGCTGCTGAACCAAAAGACTAATTTGAGTTTTTGAGCTCGGTGTCATTTTCACTTGTTATTGATTCATACATCTAGCAGATATGGGATTTTTATTGGCATGACTAGGAGCTTTGGCAAGGTACCCACTTTTATTCTTTTACACATGCACCAGATAGGGGTCCTTAACCAAAGGATTGATATGGGTTCTTTATCATCAGAGCAAACAAGGCTCTTCGGCAATGCGTATCGTTATTTGTTCATATAGATAACAACAGACTACTAGGGTTTGCTATTTGTTCTGTCTTGCATGAACCCAGAGCATGGGTTTAGTGCTCTATTACATGATTTACATCTATGTCTAGGTCATGTTGTGCTCTGTTATTTTGTGCTTGCTTGAAAAATGCATGTTCATATAGGTAGCGAAAAGCTACTTAGAGCAATAATTACAGGATAAATCTTATTGGCCAAGACACCAAGAAATGGCGACAATGGATTTCTTTGGCAAGGTAGTCACTTATCAGCTCAAAATAAGATTCTATTCAATAAACTCAGAAAGAACAACCATAAAATAATATTTTTATTGATATCCGCTCTTATCTGCTGACTTTTGAGAGCTAACGTCTAGAACTCTCTTCGGACAAATTTAAGGGAATAAAACAACGATCTTTTTCTCTCAAAATACAAAAAATCTCTCTTATTCCTTTTGTAAAAATAAAAATATGAGAGAAGAGAGGACTCATAATAGTGTAAATCAACTACTGTAATCCAAATTCTCAATTTACTCAATTTTCCATGGTAAGCTGAGCTTGAAAACATAAATCCAAGAGAAGTATCATAAATTATGATTCCAAACATTGATGTTATCAACTTTCGGTCACAGATTTTTCAAAAGCATTCTTAGTGCTGTTAATGATTATGTAATTCTTGGCCATTGCCATTGCCTCAACCCACTCATCGCTGAAGGTCACGAAGCCAAATCCACGAGACCTTCCAGTTTCGCAGTCACGTACAATCTTGGACTCCAGAACTTCGCCAAATAGACTGAAGGCGTCATGAAGGCTGCGGTCATAGTGGCCCAGGCAAGCCCGCGCACAAAGCAACAGAACTCAATTTCAGCAGAAGCCATTTTCAGAGGCAGGGGATTCGAATAGGAACCTCGTCTTCTACTTCCAATTTCTTTCTTCAGAATGTGACCCTATACATTCTCTTCGCAATCTAATTCTAAATCAAACAATTTATTGAATTTCAACAGAATCCGATTTCATCAGAGTAAATCTGATTTGATCTCTGATCTCAGGTTCAATGCATTTGTACAGAATTTATTGCTGCACATTCAAAGAAGACATTAATGAGTCTCATAAATGTGAGTTCCTCCACGCAAAAGTGCTCCGGCTGTTGTCTGCCTGCCGGACTCCAAGTCCGCTATATCGAATTCAATCTGATGGCGACCAAAAACAGTCAACCATTTCCTGTTTAACGGCAATCAACCAGTTGTTTGAGGGCGTGAGACAGGTTTCAGGCTGAAACCTCACACTATATATAGCCTATCGGCTAAAAACCACTAATAAATAGAATTCAAAAATCCTGCTACTATGATTACCTAGTCTATTTTGGTTCTGTAAATTGACAAATGCAATTTAAGCTTAGTTTATGATAACTGCTACTATGAATCCTCACTTGCGATCAATGCCCACTCCTGAGCATTTAGCACAGGATTCTTTCTGCTTTGGGGTCGATGATACCTAGATCCGCATTATGTCGAATCTTTGAGAGAAAATAAAATTATTCGACAATAGGCTTCAATGAGATGGTTGAAGGGTTCGCACAAAACAACATGTAGGTGAAATACAATTGGTAGTAGGCTAATAAAACCAATTCCAGTGCCTTGACAGCATGTAGTAAAATGCCAATATAAATTACAGAAATTGTTTGACATAATGCAAAACAACTCTAAGGAGTGTAAAAAGGCCGCAGTTGTAAGAGCAAAGACATGACATGCGAACAAATTGACAAAAAGAATAAGCGGTTGCAACCTTGTGAATACATACTTCTTCTTCTTGGAGATGAGGAGATGAAGTCCCAGGTCGAAGGCTATTGAATGACCATTAAAAGGCTGATTGCCCAAGCAGTTAAATTGTTTGACCTCATAAAGTGCTACGCAGGTATAGTATATATTATATAGATCATGAGCTGTGCATATTCAAACAAACGCACATAAGTCGTAACTTCCGAAAGGAATAACACCAAGTGGATTGCGCGGCTATTGGATTAAGTTAAGAGACATCTAAAACAAGCCATTGTTGATAAAATTGGATATATTAATTATTACTTATTTAATTAGAAGTTGTTATAAGGCTGTTGAATACAAAGAGTCATGATTTTTCATTTTCCAGGATGCATAGAAAAGGAGGAATGAGTGCCAGAATATAAAAAGAGGGGATACCAGCTTCTTGTCAGTTAGGGGCGCCCAAAACATGCGAAAAAATCGCTGGTTTTGAAATAAAAACAAGGCAGACTGAAATTAGAGTTTTCAATGCCTTCTTGCTGAGAGAATAAGCACCATTTTGCTGGGAAATAATTCCTTTTTGGGTAGTGCCAGTTATTGCTAATCATTTGCAGAATTTAAGAGGAATTTTAATGCCTTTTTGCTGGAGAGAAAATGCAGATTTATGAGGGAGATTAAATGCCTACCATAGCGCCCTGTTTGCACATATGTTTTGCAGGTTTTAAAATGGTTTTTCTTCAATATATGACAGCAGTGAGAAGGGTCGATAAAACTCAGGAATGTGTGGTGAAATGTAACACCTTTTTCTGGTGAAAGATGCCTTCCATAGAGCCCTGATTTGGTATTAATTTTGCAGATTTTTAAAGGTAGATTTGTTATTAATTTGACAGAGTAGAGAAAGGGAATGCCAAGCTGAGGAAGATGTGATAATAATTTACACATTTTGAAATCTGCTGTATTTTGAGAGTTTCGGTGATACAAAATAATCTTCAACGAGAGAGGGCAGCGTAGAAGAGTTAACAGAGTAGAGGAAGAGTAAAAGGAGGTAGCTGCGAAGGGAGAATGGATTGTGAGAGGCCATGAAGGCCATTATTGTAGTAAGTTGCAGAAGATTCTATGTTTTAGATATAAATTGTGTTCAGTTGAGTTTAATAAAATCAAAATATATGTGATTTGTTGCAATTGTTTATTGATCTGAATGTTGTGAATTCAAAATGTGATGTGTTGGCTGCCTGGATGCGTTGTTTGTCAAAAAAAACCCATCCTTTACTGTGTCAAAGAACGTTAACCTTGAGAGCATGGGTTTTGAACATAAGTCTTCTCCTTTCGGCAAGCTTGTTGACCTCGTTGGCAACCCTTGGAGATGCAAAGTGAACAAAGGCACAAGGAGGCACCTTGGCTTTGTTCTAAATTGAAGACTCCCCATTGGTTTTTGTGAAGTTTGGGAATGAGTATGGAGGAGTCCATGATGTCTTTAGTCTGCATCTCCACAACATTCCTACACTGTCTTCTAAGTATTCTATGAGTTCCTCGCCACTTACATCTTGTCTGAAGCCTCCCAAACTTATTTGGGTTGCCTCCATCTTTGCAAATCAACAAACTTCTAGCTATGGGGTATCTATTTATAAATAACAATAACATATTACAATCCCTCCAAGTCTTATATTTCTTCTATGTAGCAGAAATACATGACTAGTACAGGAATAATTGTACAAGTTTGTGGGCAGGAAGACAAGTATAGTATGCACCTTAACCAAAATGTAGACCAGAAACAATGCAGTAGAGCCCAGAAATCTCCTTCATGGCAAAGAATGTGTGATTGTAGCCTGTTATTCCAGCCAATTAGGCATTACTAATGGCAAAGTAGTGTTGCTGACAAGGAATGACACTGTGAAAAGGCAAATACGGTTCGTATCAGCATTCGAAGGAAAGGGAGTCCAAAGCCCCCGCAAATAAATAGGCTAAAAAGGATTCAAGTTACTGAAAAGAAATATCAGCTACCTCCTTACACCTATAAAAACCAATTTTAGCAAGTGCTGTTCACTACAAGTCTATCGTACATTACAGTAATTAATCAAACACCCAATTCTATTGCCAACTAAACACCACATAATACTGCTCACTCAACAAACATATCTCTTGTTTAACTGATATCAAACAAAAACCTACACATTCATCCTGTAACGCAATTAATGTTGGTGAGGAACACACTACTTAAGTGGGTGCTTTGAATCTTCAAAATTTCAGTTGGATGGGGACCATTATTGGATTTAAAGTCGCATTAACCACTATTGATTGCTCTATCTGGAAATAGGTTCAAAGTTGGAACAAGCTCTAGAAAATTCATCTGAAAAATTCATCAAAAAAAACCTTCACATTCTGGATCTCACAATCAACAATGACACCAAATATTAACAAATTGAAATACCCCAAGATATTTAATGCAGAGAACTATCAACCCCAAATCAAAAAATAAGATATTCAACCATTGCTTAATGAGCTTAAAAAAACAAATGATGTAGTACTAGCATTACACATAAATAAATGACAACTATGTTAAAAAAGACATTGAAATTTCCATTTGACTAGATGTAAACTAATAGATTCCACATTTTTAGGGATACCCCGTGTGTTTTTGGAGCTACATTCAATACATGTTGCAATTCTTAAAATGTTCACCCTGCAAATTAACAAAGAAAGATAACTTGATATTGACTAGAAATTCTACACAATGTACTGCAAATTAAATTGTAATACAATCAAATTATCAATTATAATTTATAACTATTAAAAACCTCAAAGCATACATCAATACACTAGTAGCTAAAGCCTGCATGAAACCAGTAAATATAATAATATTCCGATGCCCTATGCAACTTTGTCTGCCACTTTATAGTCATCACACTTACCTTAAAAAAAGGAAAATCTCTTAATGTCTTATTAGTCTCAAGTGACCTGTGCACTTAGAGGCTTCATATGAAGTGTAAAATTCATTCAAATCGGTGCAACAAAAACCACTTACTTGAGCACTAGTTATTGAAAATGCACCAGGGTGGTAAGAAAATAATTGTTTATCATCACAATTCTGGGGAAATATAATGAGGGTTTTCAAAGGGCAAAAAGTCATAATTACAAAAATAAAAACCAGACATGTAAACTACCAGAATAAAGAGCTTAAAAATGCGCATTGACTAACTGTAATAGCACACCTAATTTGGTTCCAACAAGAATGATTGGCACAGTTGGTGCATAATGCCTTAGTCTGTAATCCACTGTCATGAGGAAAAAATTCAGCACTAAGATAGAGAAGAAAGTCTGTAAAAGCTCGATTCATAACCTGAGCAAAGCACACAAACTAAATCTTGTATTCACCACTGTCAATGTTAAAGCAATGACGATAACCAAATTGAAGCCTTGGGAATTACCTTCTTTGATATATTCAGCATTAAGATGGAGTGCAGATTTAATCTTTAAAACAACCCTTTAAAATTGAATAGGGCAGCAAGGAAAACCCTATCACCTCAGCACGATTAAATGTTGAAATTCATATTCTGTTGATAATAATATATATTATATACCAGGATAGCTGTGACAGTAACGACTGTATTTACTTTTAATTTTTTAATGAATGAAATCAGCAGTATTTTAGTTTGAACTATCTACCATCGAAATATGATTTCCAGTGCTTTCTATCAGTTCAAACATTTTTTTATAAGACTGAAAAGTATTCCACTTTTCCAGGTTTTCTTTAGTGGATAGTGGATACATATATATTTTGATAGCCCATGAGGAAACCGGATGACTTTTTCAATCTATGATTGGGCATTGTTATTCCTCTATTTATATTTGTACCTATCAAAAATAATATTATAATAGGTAGTTCATACTGTCATTAACTATAAGTCTTCTAAATGTTTTGATCTATGAACTGGATGCATGGTACTTGGCTCTTTCACTATGATGGTATGAACCGCCTCTATCTATAAGAGTGTGCCCAAGCAAAGCATCAAATAAGTTTTGCTGTTCTCAAATTTACCACTTATCTATAATCTCACATTGCAGGAGTTCTTGGTTGTGGTGCTCGTTTGGAATATAGCATAAATATATCCTTCCCTTCTCTTCCCTCTGTAAGAAACAAAGATTAACCTAATACATAAAATTATAGTTTTGAAAAACATAATAAGATGATACTGTTGGAATAATGAAGTCTCAAATCCAATAGCAGAGAATTGTGATATGGAAAAATTCACTGCTAGTAGTAACATACTAGTCAAATGGGGAGTGAAGCATGAAATTTTTTGTACAAATATAAGGACACTTTATTCCTAGATCTACAAAATGTCCCAACTTTCCCTCCCAAATGGTGTTTGGTTTTCTATTTATGATAATGTCTATTATTTGGACCCAGCTGAAAAGTTCACTGCTCAAAGCAAATATATGGTACCTAAAAAGGTGACCAATTGCATCTTCAAACCAATAGAACAGATACAAATTTCAACTAAATCAAAGAGAAAATGAAAAAAAATCAACAACAGATCCATAGAGTCAAGCAAGATCACAAGCTAATCTGGCCCACAGAGATAATTGTGACCATGAAAAAAGTCAGATGAGACACTGATGGCATGCATGTGCTATTCTAACTGCAGGTTAAAAGAATGTTGCATTTGACATATTACCGTAATTGATCATTCTTATGAAAAATATTTCCTTGATGATTTCATACGTTTCAAATTTCAGCTCCGTCATGCTAAAATTCTATAAGAATCATCACAATGTAATTTGTAACAATAAGAGTCAAAAGAACACACCAAATTTGATCTACCAGAACACATGAAAAGTAAAGAAGTGCTATCTAACTTGATACTCGAAATACTAAACATAAAATGCAGAATCAGATTCAACTCTTGGCTAATTTCTTAAAACAGAATTTTCAAGGTAGTACATGAAACGATGTGTACAATAATAAGTTATCCATTTCCTGAAGTTAGATTGCGTTGAAAATTACAATAGTTTTGCAAGAGTTCGAATTTGTAGGATGCACATTACACCCACTACATCATGTTCTGGTAGTGGCTAGGCTTAAAATCGAAACACGTGGTCTTTCGAATAAAAACCAAAATTTAGGGAGGGAAATCCAAAATTAGACAAATAATTAAAAATAGTTTGGATTGTCATTCCCTGCAAGTAACTAATGACCTAAATAATGATTCATGAATAACACGATAACTGGTGAAACAAGGTCGAAGAGGAAACATACAGACTCCTCCAATGCCAATTTGAAGGAAACGTTCACATCAAAATAGCTTGAGATGAGAATGGGACAGTTGTTCATTGATGAGAATGACAAAGTTTCAAGAAGCCTGTAAATCCCATTTCGGCTGCGCCCTGTCCCACAAAATGAGATGAGTATAAAATTGGATGAAACTGACTGCAAGCCCCAGGTTGTCGTAGCTGACACTCGAGGCAAGTTTGTGTACACCCCATGCTTCATATTTCATGAGCTTCCAATTAAAGTGAGAAAAAGAAATAATACAGTCTGTAGAAAGTAATCAGACGGCTAATTAGATTGAATTAAGAAAATGTAGTAAAGCACTAATAGTATATGTGTAGAATAAAGACAGAAAATACAATATTGCTCATGCTAATCCACTAGGATAAGACATTGAATTGTTTCCATCAACAAAAATAAAATAAAATTCAAAACTCCATCTCCATCCAAACGTCTATGAAGTTGTTGCGCTTCCTGCTTCTTCCTCAAGTTTTTGGACATAAGCTTTCAATGTAAGCACCAGGTCCCTGGCAGGAGCCTGAAGGGTGCTGAGAACACTTATTGCAGGACTCTGAAGGGAGCCCAAGAGCTTGCTATAGATTTCAGCCCTTGTGGGCATGGTCTCCAGTGCCTTAAACTCCTCGGGGGCATAGAATTTCCCCTCAAAAACAGCCCCAACGAAATCATTCGCCTCCAGCTTCTCCTGCTTCTGAAAGTCCCTGTAAGGCTTCAGCGCCACTGGTATTTCTTCAGAGTGAACAAACATATATGCATTCTGTCCCTTCATGCAAGGCTTTAAGGCCTCAAATTGGGTGCCCTCAATAGCCTTAATCACAAGCCTGTTCTTAATCACAAGCAGCTTAGTTGACTCTGGAAGGGACTTCCTCAAGTCCGTAAATTGTTTCACTGTTAGGCCCTTGTATTTTATGCTTGCTATAAGGTGGCAATTCTCTAGCTGCTTTTTCACATCGCCAACAATTTCTTCCTTCATGTTCTTCGTTAGGGCACATTGTACACTCACGCCGCGCTTGAAGTGAGGATTGCCCTGTCCACGCCAGAGGCTTCTCTGAGGGAATAGAGATGCCCTATGCGAGGAGAATTGTCTTTGTCTTTGAACTGAGAGCAAAGATGGAGAACTACAGAAATGGGCTAATGCTTGAATCTCCATTGAAATGTCCGTCTCTGAGATCGTAGAGCAACCCTACCCACTATATTTTTCCATTGGAATATGAACTTTTCAGCGGAGATAAGATTCATTGCAGATTGATAGTCAATCATGTTTTAATTAAAAAGTCCTCTTCTTTATTAGGCTTATGTAACTTAGCGAAATGCATTATTCGGAGGAAGAGCATCGTGAATTATTGAACAAGCGCCTCTCTTTTTATCATTGTAATTATAGTTTTTAAGATTTGATAAAAAATAAATGTAAATTTTATTAATGTGAGTTTTGTTAATTATAGTGTTTTAGTATTGTTAATTAATTATTTTAATGTTCTAATCTTAACCCTAACTCACACACTAACTTTAATTCTATCCCTAACCCTATTCCTAACCCTAACCCTATCCTTATCCCTAACTTTAACCCTAATTATGATCTAACACTATCCATAACTATAAACCTAATTTTTATCACTAATTTTTAAATAGATAACATATTTAATAAATGTTATATTACGAGTTATTATAAATAAATTTTATAAATAAAATAAATATAATATATACTAAAAATCATTAAAAGTTAGATATTATATGTTGACAATGTTTCTTTTTTTATTATTATTAATATAAAATTGTTATATATTAAAATGATTATTTATTATAAATTGTTTATTTTTAATTTAATATATATAATATATATATTAAAAAATAAAATATATTATATTAATTTATCAGATTTGATTTGTAGTAGCAGTCCATGATAGAGTAAACACTTCTAGATTAAACTATGTATGCTATTTTGAATTGACGTTTCGAACCACACTAAATGATTCATCGTAGGAAGAGGATAATAAAGAATATGATTGTAGAAATGACCTTAAGAAGAGTTAAGTGGTGGGAGAGGGTAGGGAGTGAGGAAATTGGAAAATGAAGTAAAAGTGAAAATAGGCTAAAAAATGATAAAGACATAATAGAATAATGAATAATATAGTAATATGATATAACACAAATAAATGGATCAAAAAATGTTAAAGTTAAATGTTTCAAACAATGAATAAATAACTCTACTGATCGTACCTAACCCTAACTCAATGATTCATCATAGAAAGAGGATAATGAAGAATATGATTGTAGAAATTACCTTAAAAAGAGTTAAGTGGTGGGAGAGGGTAGGGACGGGGGAGATTGAAAAATGAAGTAAAAGTGAATAGGCAAAAAATGATGAAGACATAACATAAGAAGAATGAATAATATAATAATACGATATAACACAAATAAATGGATCAAAAAAGGTTAGGTTACATGTCTCAAATAGTGAAAAATAACTCGAAAAATAATTCTAGGAGAATTATAAAGATGAATTATATAACAAAATGATTGAGGAATAATTACCAAAATTATTAAAAGAAATGAAGGAAGACATAAAGGAAAATATACTAAAACTTAAAACAATAATAATTTAACCAAAGAAAAAAGATGAGATTATATATAAAATATAAATTGAAAAATTAAATAAATGATTCAATTAAAATTAAAAAATAGATGGTTAAAATACAATAGATAATAATATATATAACCTATAATATATATTAATATAAATAGAAAAATCATGATAGTTTATATAATATATATTAATATATATAAATATAGATTAAAGGAGAACATACAAAATAAAATAACCTATCATATATCTTAATATAAATGTATAATATAAATCAATATATTACCTATCCAATGTAGATTAACTTATTTTCCTACAAAATATTACCTTCAATAACATATAAATAGAAAAAATATATATAAATTCTACATTAAGATAGGTTATATATATAAATTAATATTTGTATATTATATATAATAAAGACCTAAAATAATATAATAATACTAGTTCTTCTTCTCGAATGCATAACAAGATTCTTAAAGATATTTATTACACTAGTATCATCACAACAAATACTAACTAGCCCATCAAAATTCACCTTAATATTTTGCAGTGTTTGTTTCATCCACAATACCTGAGTACAACAAGATACAACAACAATATATTCAGCTTCAGTTGTTGATAAAGAAACTAACTCTTGTTTCTTACGTAACCATGCTACTAATCTATCTCCTAGAAAGAAAGCACTGCCACTAGTGTTATTTTTGTCATCCACACAACCAACCCAATTTGCATTAGTGTATTTAGTTAATTGAAATCATTACTAATAGAATACCATAGACTAATTCAGATTCATCATCTTTGTTGAGCTTACATCCAAGGACCATAGGTGTACTAACAGGTTTACAATCTTCCATCTTGAATTTCTTTAGAATTTCCTTCACATACTTAGTCTAAGAAATGAAAATTCTTGTATTTAACTGATTGACTTGTAAACCAAGAAAAAATGTTAATTCTTCGAGCATGGACATCTCAAACTTTTTTTGCATTACAGTAGCAAAAACTTTGCACATTTCATTGCAGTTGTTGCCAAAAAATGATATCATCAATATAGACAATAACAACTAGTATATGTTAACCTTCACATTTGAAATACAAATTACTATCAGTAATACCTTTTTTATACCCTTGTTGTTAGAGATATTTGTCCAACTTGGAATACCAAGCCCTAGGGTCCTATTTCAGACATACAGAGCCTTTTTCAATATGTACACATAGTCTTTGTTTTCAGCCACAATAAACCCTTTAGGATGCTCCATGTAAACTTCCTCATCCAGATAACCATTAAGAAATGCAAATTTTACATCCATCTAGTATATTGATTTTTTTATAAATTGAAGAAGCAAGAAGCATTCTAATAGCTTCAAGTCTAGCTACATGTGTAAATGTCTCATCAAAATCTATACCCTCAACTTGAGCATAACCCTTGCAAACTAATCTAGCTTTGTTTCTTGTTATCTTTCCATTTTCATTTAGTTTATCCTTGAATACCCATTTTGAGCCTATGTCATTCTTATCAACATGCCTAGGAACAAGTTCCCAAGTTTAATTTTTCTATTTGACTAATTTCTTCTTTCATAGCTTTAATCCAACTTTCATCTTTACTAGCTTCATAAGATTTAGGCTCTATTTCAAATAGTAAAGAATATTTTACCTATTCTTGTTGTGAAAGCTTTCTTCTTGTCATGACACCATTAGTTTTGTTTCCAAGAATTTACTTCTCATAATGATCTCTTTTGACAAATTTGGGTGGTGCTTTTGGATTAGTGATTGGTTTATCTTCTTCATTAGCATTAGTTTCCTCCTATGAATCTTCTTTTGTAGATTCTTCCTTTTCTTCATAAACAAGAACTCTTGAATACATGTCATCTTTGAGAGTAATCCTCATCCACTCTAACATTTACACTTTCAACTATCTTTTGTAACCTTTTATTGTAGCACTTATAAGATTTGCATGTAGTTGAATAACCCAAAAATATTCCTTCATTTGATCTTGTCTCAAATTTACTCAAAGTTTCATCCCTTTTTATAAAACATATGCTTCCAAATATTTTGAAATATTTCATAGATGTAGGTCTACCTTTCCATAATTCATATGGAGTCTTATCATGATTTACTCTTAATTTTTCTATGTTAAGAATGTAAACAACGATATAAATTGCTTCCTTCCAGTATCTATCAAGTAATTTGGCTTCATTCAACATTGTTCTAGCCATCTCCTGAATAGTTATGTTTTTTCTCTCAACAACTCCATTTTGTTGACATGCTCTAGCTATAGAGAAATGTCTTCTAATTCCATATTTTTCACAAAACTTGTCAAATTCATGAGAGGTGAATTATCCACCTTTTTGAGACCTTAAACATAATTTAATCCTTGAACCAATCTCATTCTCAACCATAGCTCTAAAAATTTTGAATCTTTCTAAAGCTTGAGATTTATCTTTAAGAAAAGGTACCCATGTCATTCTTAAATAATCATCTATTAATAGCATGAAATACCTTTCTCCATTGATGCTTTTGGTTCTTGTTGGTCCACATAGATCTATATGTATCAACTCCAGGGGTTTAGAAGTTGAATATTCTTTTTTTCTTGAATCTGATCCTTTTTTGTTTTTATTTAAGGCATTTTCTTACGAAATGTATTTGCAGGTTTTCCAATTCTGGGCATATGCTTGACTGCATTCTTCTTGTTGATTTTCACTATAAGTTCAAATTTAATGTAACCCATCCTTTTGTTCCATAACCAACTTTCATCAGTTTGTCCTATAGAAATCTTCCTCCTTTCACCTCATTCAGATAGTATAGATTACTACTTGTTCTGCTTGCTTCAACAACAAGTCTACCAAAGCTAGCATTCCTTATCTCACATCCACCAACATGAAATAACAAATTATATCCTTTGTCACACATTTTACTAACACTAAGAAAGTTATGTTTTAGTCCTACGTACAACACATCTTGAGCATTTGTTTTACCATCTATGTAAAGTGTACCTTTTTCAGTTATCTTAGCAGTAGTATTATCACCAAACTTAATTGTGCCACCATTCCATTTCTCCTTGAACTGGTGAATTTTCTTTTATCTCTAGTCATATGACTAGAGCAACCACTATCAATCAACTAGGGATTGTCTTGTCCTTTGGCATGATTTTTTTTAAACTATCATTGATTCTTCATTCTTCATCTTAGAATTCTTCTCTCTCCAATATCTTTTTATATTTTTTTGCTCTTCTTCAGAACTCTCTGCAAATTCTTTCTTTTGTCCAGGGGTGCAAATTATTTATTTTTTCTTGCATGATCATGAGCAAAACTATTTTTCCAAGGATAAGTGAATATTCTTTTCCCCTGTCTAGGAGGCTATATAGACTTACTTCTACAAAACTTAGCAATGTGCCCATAGTTATTATAGTTATAGCATACATCATTTAGAGCACTTAGAGAAGCAAAAGGATTATTTCTTGCAAAGTTATATCTATCATTCCTTAAGGGTCTAATCTTGTAATCTATAGCTTTATGCCCATACTAATTACATGAAAAAATAACCATGAAAAGCATAACTAAACTCGATATGTCTTGCATGTTTGCCTTTGAATCTCCTCTTTGGATTGTGCACCTTGATGAATCCATCATTTATTTTCTTGAGATATGCAGTCTTCTTATCCTTCATGGACCCTTCAAGCTTCTTAGAAGTGGTTGCATTCCTTTTAGAGACATCATCTTTGGAATTCTTGTTTTCCTCATATCCTAAACCAACAAACTTGTTGAAATGGATTTTTAACTACCAATAATTTCATCAAGCACTTCAAAACTCTTTCCAAGTTTGAGACTTCTATTTAACTACAAATTTACCTTCTCTAATACCTTCCTTAAAGAGACAACTTCGTCCTCTAATTTTTGACATTCTTCTAGTTTGTTCTTAAAATCCAAACTAGTTACCTCTTCTATTATTTTTTATTCTACTAACTGTAGTTTTAGATCAACAACAAGTTTCTCAAATTCCTTAATCTTTAACTTGTACTTCTCATTATGTTTTCTTTCATCTCTCAAGTCTTCTAAATCATAAACTAGTTCACCTTCCAAATCTACCTCACCTTCTTCTTCCTCTTCAAAATATTTGCATTCCTTAATTTCTTTAGCCATAAATGCAGTTTCACCTACTTCATGTTTCAAAAGAACAATAACTTCTTTATCAACATAAAGACTCTTCTTCTTTTTACCATAGTTTCTCCTTTTATATTTGGAAATTTCTTAACTCTTGGAACTATCCCCCTTTTAATTTTCATTTGAAGAACATTTTGAGGCATAATGACCTATTTTTCCACAATTTAAACATTTGAAAGGAAGCTTACCTTTGTATTTTCCAATACCCTTCTTCAATCTTCTAAAAAAAATTACTTCTTCCTCATTTGAACTGGTATCAATTTCTGAATCATCTTCAATCTTGTTGATTTTGGAAATCTTGAATGTTGCTTCACTCTTTGTTGAGCCTATATTCTCATTTCTCATTTCATATGCAACTAATGACCCAAACAATTCATCCATAGAAAATTTATCCAAATCTTTAGCTTCTTCTATTGTTGAGACCTTAGAATCAATGTTTGTAGAAGAGACCTCTAAACCTTCTTTACAACAACCTTGTCTTCAATATCCTCACCTAGACCTTTGATTGCATTCACTACCTTATCTACCTTGAGCAAGTACGCTGCAATATTTTCTTCATCTTTCATCTTAAGAGTCTCAAAATTTCCTCTGTGAGTTTGCAACTTTGCTTGTTTCACTTTGACATCTCCCTCATAGATACTGTTCAATTTCTCCCATACTTCTTTAGCAGATTTACAATGCATGACTTTTACTAATTTAGTATTGGTTAAACCACACAAAAATAACATTTTTAGCTTTGGCATTGTAGTCATAGGCTTTCTTCTCAATTGCATCAACGGGATGAGTTATTGGAACTTTGTAACCATCTACAACAGATTGTCATACTTCAAATCCAAGAGAAGTTAAATAAGTATCCATTCTAATTTTTCAGAAAGTATAATTTTTTCCATCAAAAAATTATGCTTTGTTTGAATAAGGTACTTCTTGTCCAGCCATAGTGTTCTTGAAACTAGATCTACCGTAAGTTGATTAAACTTTCTTCAAGGAACCTTATGCTCTAATACCAATTGTTGAAAGAACACTAATACACTAAGAGGGGAGGTGAATCAGCGTGTATAAAATTTTACCAACTTAAAACAATAGATAAGAAATAAGATCACACAAAGCATCACACACAAAGAAGACACCATATATAAGTGGAAAACCCCAGAAGGGAAAAACAATGATGAGAAAGTTGCTTGAGTCTACTACTCAAATCCAAACTCACAATTACAGATATTACATATGTTTTGTAAGCACCAACTTACAGGCACATTAACACCTAAGACAATGTTTTGAGGCACCAACCTCTAATTGGTACACTGCACACCAAAGATAATACTTTAAGGCACTAACCTCCTGGTACACTGCACACTTAATTGAGCACCCACTTAATTTTTCTGAGGCACCAAGCTCTACAACATTACAAATTCATGTATGTAAATATTGGTTCTTCTTCAACTTGAGAATGCACCTTTTTCATTTCATTAATTTGCATGGCTTCCTTTTCTCTACACTTATCTCTATTCATAGTTCCTTATCACATCACATTGATATTTTTTCATATATCACCATATACTCTATCAATGACTTGAAAAACATTCAATACAACAATTTGTGTGTTTTTTAATGATCTACATTAATGTCTCCACATTACACATGCAATGGTCGCAGTCCTATTTTCACAAAGCACTCACACCACCACACTAACATTGACAATAACTATTTCCATAGTTACACAAAGCCTAACTACTTCACAAGCCTTTGAAACCATCATATTAATGATTTCTTAGAAAAATAATTAAATTGGCTTCCACACTGAAACTACTCCTCAAATTTTGTCTTATAGAAACAACCATTTGCTACCTTGAATATCAACCATCTATCTTCCCTTTGTCGCCATGATTTGATGGAGCATGTTAATATACATCAACTTTAAAACATGGCCATCAAATTAATCTCTCTTTAAACCTTAACCATTGATCTTCATTATAATAACCTTCGTTGTTGATCTTCATTATAGTAACCTTCATTGTGTTGACATCAAAAAGGACACGTGTTAGTATCCTATAGTTCCACATTGCCTAGCATTGGGTCCCATTAATCTTCTACAAAATGGAAGAAATACTTTATTTGTGTTGCTAACATAACCTTACATGTTTTCGAGTTTCGACCATCGACTTTACCCTTTACCTTTTACCATCTTTCACTCCATTTACAAATCATCACTCTAACCACCAAAATCTTGATAGATCCTTTGTGTCATTGAATGTCAGGGTTCGTTCTTACTACTTACCTCTTTCTACCTTTTGATAAGGCGCAATCCTTCCTTCTAAACCACAATCCTTGAAATCGTCATAATTTTCCTAATTCTTGATTCATCGGTCATCAAGCTTTGCAATTATCGTTTACCACTTTCCTAACTTCTCAATGAAGCATTAAGCTCTCCTGTTGAGCTATGAACCCCAAAGCCTTTTCCGTGTCGGTGTTTAGGCTTTCATCATACCCTTTTCCTTATTTTCATGGTAAGATGTAAGCCAACACACTGACCTCCAATGCTTGATTCCTTCATTTAAAAGATTTAGCTAAGTCTTAAACTTGTGGGTATCGGCCTTCGAGACTTGCATATTTTCCTTCCTTCATTTCTTTACAATAAGGCATAAGCCTTCACACAATCTCCAATGCCCAACTTGTATCGACCTTCAGGCTTTCTCCATGCTTCTTAACTTTATGTTAAGGCGTAAGCCTTAATGTTGAAGTCCAACACTCAATACCTTTCAAACTTCACCCTTTCTTACTTCATTTATTTTTAGGCATTCAATATAAGGTATGATCGAAGCTCGAAGCCTGACACGTTTTGAAATTAGCTCAAAATAGCCTAAATCCTTCTTTTCTAGCAAGCAATATAAGAAAATCCCAAAGCCCGAAATCTCAAAGCAATGTTAACATTTCTAGCATGCGGTATAAGGAAAGGTCGAACCCCGATGGCCGAAATTTTGTAACTCTTCAAAACTTGCACTGTAACATCAAACAAACTTGTTGAGATAGTCCATGAACATCAATGATCATCAAGAATACCCTTTGACATCAATGAAAAAATTCCAAGAAGTGGCTCCCTGGGTGACTTAGTCTAACATTTTCAACCCCAAATTTATACCATAGGTGCATAATCTCCTATTCAATCCATTTTTATAGTCTGATTTCCTATGTGACTTTCCATATATGTTGTTTTTACATCAGAACAACCATTTGCAACATTAGGCTAGTTGAATTATTGCATTTCATCCTTAGGTTACTTTTAGATTTGGTCAAGGGAGGGTTGACTCACCTTTTTGGTTGATTCAATCATATATATTATCCAAACCCAATCAAACCCCCCCCCCTTTTATTTAATGAAATAGTGAAAAGGTGTTAAACTCCCATAAAGGGAGATCTCCCCTGAAGGGTCACACATTTTGGTGAACCTGACATGTTAACATTACATACCTTCTGAAATTTGAAGCAATTCATCCTAGATCTAGGTTTTGCATTACATTACTTTGTATTGTTCATTTAGGCATTCGCTTTTGTATCATAAAAAGCATAAAAATTCAAAAAACTACATATAATATTGCATCATAGGTTGCAATAGGGTTTGTTTCAGTCATTATAGCTCAAATCTACATCTCAATTGCATTCACAAATTTGCATTAGTTTATTTAAATCTAAAAACAAAGTTGAAAATCTTCATTGCATAAATTTAGGTATCTTGCATATAGCTAAAAATGTGAAAATTTACATTGTTTTGATTCAAAAATCATATCAACATCATAATTTTTCAGATTTTGGCATATTAGAATCAACCAATTTTTGCATCTTAGATCTAGAAATTGCATTTACAACTATCTTTTATTGTTTGAACATTTTGAAATTGTCGCACACTTGCATTCTTGCATTACATAATCTTAATTTGAGAAAAAATTGGAAAAAAATCACAGTTACACTTGTACACACATAGACACAAAATCCTTAAACATTATCACAAATAATCAAACTTTGAATTTTGCAAAACCCTGTCTAGGACATAGGTGCCTGAGGCACCCTAGCCCTACCTTTTTTGGCTTACATTTATGTCAAACCTCTATCTCTATGTCCTTTTTCTATTTTTACTCTTTGATTTTTGTTTCTAAGTGTTCTACTATGATTGTTTGGAAATTTAGTGTTCATAGTGGGAACACTTAGTGTTTTGAAACTCGTATGAGCTTCATGAACCAGTGTCTTGTTGTCAATACTTTGGTGAGACGTAGTTGTAGAGTTATGGAATCCTATGCTATTATTACATCTGATGTAGATCCTAAGTCTTCCAACTCTTTCATTCAAGGTATTTCCAATACCATGCCCATTTTGGAATCTATCCCTAATCCTACCATACCAATGAAAACTTTACAAACAAGCACCTTTATGGATGTTGAGATTGTTGTTGCCCACATTCCAGAAGACAAACTAAAACAATTAGGAAAATAATTAGAGGGATTTCAAGACTACTTAAGCATTGAATCCTTAGTTGTACAAATACTACCTATAATAGACAACTTAAGGAAACTAATCAATGATGCCCAAGGATTAGAGGTTTTGCATAGTTTAACCCATATAGTGGATTCCAATTTTCCTACAATGGCTAGTTGGCTCAAGCTTTGGGATTCACTCAGAGCCAAGGAGGAAATCAAATCTCTCTCCCCACAAATATACCCTTTATTCCTACATACAATACAACCATCCAATGGTGTAACTCCAAGATTAGGGCTTTCAAGTGGGCACCCTTTTAGTTTCATGACCTCACATGTGACACCTCAATATTCATCACCTCTTATAAACTTGCAACATAGTAGTCCACCAAACACTTACATAATCCCACCATATTCACCACATTCTCAAAAAATGTCAAGCAATGACTCGGTCATCAACCAACTTTTGCAAAATGTAACCTCACTTGAACAACAAACCTCCACATTGAACCAAGCTCAAAATAGAAAACCATCATAATATGTCAAAAGGATCCCTTTGTCGCTTAAAATTTTGAAAACAACCATGCTTCTAATACACAAAAAATATTAGGTTTGAGGAGTATAACGGTAAAGGAGATTCTAATAGCCATATATCAGTTTATACAGTATTGTCTAGTGACTTCATCTTTGAAGATAAGCTACTAGCTAAACTCTTTCTTAGGTAATTGAAATGCATGGCCTTGGAATGGTTTTTCTCATTAACGAATAACTCGATTCATTCTTTCAATGAACTTTTTGATGCACTCCTACAACATTTCCAAGAAAACATAGGTCCAAAAATTACATTAACTAATTTAGTGAGGTGTAAACAAGGAAAACATGAAAAAGTGATAGAATTCATAGGATGATATCAATTACTATACTCGCAAATCAATCTTACTCTTCCTTATGTGGATGTTCAAAGAGTGTTCATTGAGAATTTGCAACCTGGCATTAAAGGGATAAGATCTTATTGATGAGATACCCATCCTTTGCACACTTGTGTATGAATCTTTGTGACTATCAGATGCAGTTAGTTAGTATGAAGAAGCATTTTCATCGACTCCTACTAATAAATCTAAATTTATACCTCAACACAACTATCAACCATTCAAAAATAAAAACAAAAGCATTATCAAGATAAACATGCCTCAAACAACTAACTACATTGAGCCACAAGTTGTCACCATAAATCCAACCCCCTATCAATATAGAGTGAGAGATAGACAGTTTACCCAATTTCATGATTCCCTTCATTCAATCATGTTACAACTTTTGAGAAAGAACTTAATCCAATTACCATCGATTAGACCTATGGATACAACAAAACATTATCTCCAAACTTCAAACCAAAAGCTTTTTTTCAATATCATCATACACATGGGCATGATACAAAATGACACATGCATCTTAAATATCAATTTCAAGACCTCATTGATTCTAATCACATCTAGTTGGCCGATGTTAATGATAAAGGAAACAAATTTGTGGCCTTACCACATCAAAACTTACAAATTTTCACAAATCCAATGTCAAATCATACATCCAACTTTGTGCAAGATTTCAATGATAAGAATGATGATGAGTATGGCCTATATAGCATGGTTTCTTTAATATATGTTCAACCTCATAAGGGCCAAACCAATTTGTTACTTGACATAACTTTTACACATATTGATGCATTTATACATGTGCCTGATGGTCTTCTCTATATTGTCGGACATATCAATGACAAACCTACACAAGGAGTACTCATTGATCCCATGTGCATAGAGAATGTGATCATTGAGGAATTCTTTTATGTGCACAAGCTTTATCAAGACTCTTATGAACAATTGAAAACATGGTTAAAAAATCAAGATAGTTTTGCTCACTCTACATTAAGTTCAATCACTCTTTCTCTTAAAGTTGGACCAAAACAATTGGATGCATCATTCTCTATCATCTCGATGTCAAACCAATTCCATGTGAAGTTAGGCTATCCATGGTTACACTCCATGAATGTCATCCCGTCAGTTATCCACAAGTCCATAAAGTTCCCTTTTGAAAAAAAAATATACATAGTGCATCATAGTGGGTTTAATCCTTTTTTCTTCTCGTAGAAACTTTTCCTTAGACTATTTTTGGACTCAACCCATAGAACCAATTAAACCTTGTGAAGAATTTTTTTCAGATCACATCAAAAATTTAAGGCAAAGCGCATAACATAATTATATCTTAGCAATATTCTTGAGAATGATAAGGCTATGGTTGTTCCTCCCACCCCACAAGTTGTGGATGAACCCATGCCTGAAGAAAACTCCCTTCCAAATTCACAAGGCATTTATGATAGAGTTCATCCACCTATATTGTACAAGAGACCAAGAAAAAAAAATATAACCTTTGTGCTATCAAAAGAAAAACATGTATAGACCTAAAGAGAAAGTGACTTCACAAACTCTAATGGTCTCTTCAATTCCTCCCCCAAGGGGAGAAAAGAGAGCAATGGTTGAGGAACTTGTTGGCCTTGTCATTGCACCAAAAGGTCGACCTATCAATGCCCGATACAAGTGTCAGTTAAGATCCATAGGAAGTAGTTAGACCATGTCACAAACCCAAGCATTGTGCTGCAAGGAAGACCAAGGGACACACCATCTTGCAACAATCCCCCCCAACACAAGCAAGGGGTTTGAACCTATGACTAGCTCTGATACCAATTGTTGGCCTTGTCGTTGCACCAAAAGGTCAACCTATCAATGCCCGATACAAGTGTCAGTTAAGATCCACATGAGGCAGTTAGACCATGTCACAAACCCAAGTGTTGTGTTGCAAGGAAGACTAAGGGTCACACCATCTTGCAAAAAAACCTTCTCTTACCCCTTCACAACTTGAATACCAAACAAGAAGAAATAAAATGCTAAAGATCGTAGGCCTAGACATCATGCTATTGCTCGTCAGTTGGAAGAAAAGAAAAAAACCTTACTTGATGACCAAACACCTATGCAAATAAATCAAGATGAATTACAACTTTCACTGAAACATGAAATTGAACCATATATGACTCAACCAAAACAAAGAATGGAAAAAGAACATACAATTGACATTTTCATAAAACCTCTCATTGAGATAAACTTGGAGGATGAAGATGAAGATGTTAAAATTGATGAACAAGTGGATAAAGAACTATCTTTATTGTTTTCAAAATCTATGGATTAAGATGGGGGAAATCATGATGATCCTCCTAATGAGAGTGACTCACCACATGTTGAACTAGTGATGCTCCTAGTATGATACTTGGTTTAGTCCCTTTGCATAGTTGTCTGCCTTCTATTTATGATGAGCAAGATTAGGATGCATATGATTTGCTTTAGATCAGATTGCATGTGCAATACTCTTTTTTGTTTCATTTATGTGTTTTCTTGCACATGATGTGATCCCCCGTGTTTTGTTGCTTGGAATGTCTTTATGTTTGTGAGTTTCCTTTGGAGGACCCTTGTTTCTTTGTTGGTGCAAGGATACAAAGGAAATGAATATGTTATGACATTCTTCTATTTGTATCTCCATTCTTCTCTATGTCGTAAACTTTGTTCTTTTTATATTATTTTTTCCTTTTGAGGATGATGCAAGGCATTGAGACAGTTAGGTATCTTCCATGTTGACCCAAAAGTTTGTTCTCTCTCTCTATGTGTTACTCTTATATTGTGTTTTTTATTCCACAAGTATTTGGGGAATGATGTCAATTTTGAACTCATTTACATTATTGTAGCAAATATGTATATTGATCTCAGATTTGTGGATCCCTTATGTGTTCATATTTTGTGTTGTTTGTGGTATTGCATTTGGGGGAAACCCCTTATCATGATCTATCTTCATTTAGAAACATATCATTGGCATAAGGCTTTCTAAATAAACTCTCATGACCTTATCACATGGAATTTATCATTTTTATACTTTAAAGCAATTGCTCAAAGCATGGTTTTTAGCAATTTCTTTAAGGTGGGGCATACATTGGAACTTTTACCTCACTTTGTTCACATGCATTGGATTTATTGGTGCGTCAAGACATAGCCATTTTTACTTCACTTTGTTCACACGCATTGAACTTAGTTATGCATTGACATAGCATTTTGATCATTTTTTGTAGCATCTTATCAAAATTATCAGGAAGTATAATTCTTGGTATGGTTGATAATGGGTACACACCTAGTGAATATCAAACTTCACTAGTCATTGTGTGTTTCTCATTTTCCTACTTTTTCTTGGGGGGATCACCTAGTGAATATCGAACTTTAATAACTTGGGTTTCCTTTGATTTGTGATTCACCTAGAAAATATCAGACAATACTAGCTTGTGAGTCATGAACACATTTTAGGTGTGGATCCTAGCATAACATAGCTTGCTAGTCTATGATATTCATACGCTTTCTTTGCATCTTGTGTTGATATTGTGTATGTTTGTGTATTTTGTCTTTCTATATTATATACATGTGTGTTCCTTTGTGATTATGTTAGTTTACCATGGGATCTTGGATTCTTGGGGCTTGCGCACTCCCCCTAGATTCATAGTCATCCCATCTCTTCAATATTTGGATAATAGGACCCCTCTTGACACATTTTCTACTTTAGTGTGTTTGAGCGTAAGTTCATACTTTTACTAAAGTGGGGGCTAAATATAGCATCACAAATTGTCACCCATGACAATTTCACACTATGTTTTTGTAGTGTAGGAAAAAGTATCCCTTTTTCACACTTAATTTGGGAATAAATAATATTAAATAGATGGACTGAATAATGCCTTAATTTAGTGTTGTAATTAAGTTTAAGGCATTTTTTAAAATGGACTTAATTGTGCCTTATTTTTGGTGTTGTAAGGTGTACCTTTACACATTCACACTAACCTAGGGCTTCATTAATTAATAGACGTTAATTTTCCTTAATTCAAATCCAAGCCTACTTAATTACAATTTTTTGAAGGAGGGAACTCGACATTCATTAATGATATAACATAACACTCATCCTTGAAGAATGTGTGTCTTGGGTAAGTGACCTAGGACCCATTCGCCATAGGGTGAATGGGTCCTCACTTAGACCTAGGACCCTAATTTAAAATATGTTTTTGGCAGGTTTTCAATGATTTCAAGTATGTATTCAAATGTTGGCTTGTGATATTTGAATTTTAGAAATTAATGTTAAGATATCTATAAATAAGAGGTCATTTCACTATGTTTCACCTAGCAATTTTGAGAAGAGCATACCTAATAGCAAGTTTATTTTCAAGAGAGAAAGACAAGAAGCAAGAAAATAATTTCAAATGAGATAACAAGCATTTGCATTCAAGATCAAGAAGAAAGAAAAGGTGAAGTCTTGGAGAAGCATTCTATTATTTTTGCAGGTCTCCAAGCTCATTTTGTCATCTAAGATCAAGCATTATTTAAGAATTGATGATATATGCCTATGGAGAATCATGATGGATTATAGGTTTTGGGAGAAACACTATGAGATTCAACCTAACCTAATGACTTATTTCCTAAGTGATTCCATCTTCTATGACAATTCTACTTTTAGCCTAAAGAGAGGTATAATCAAATTTGTGAATTATTAAGGAGATTTGAGGTCTCCTAAAGCAGGTCTTCATCATTGTTTATGTTCATTTAGGGTTCTATTCTAACACACTTGAGTAAGGTTTCTTGGCATTATTAGAAATCTTAATCTTAGACACACTTAAGGTTAGGATTGCACACATATTTCATGTTTCAGATCTATGCTTTTCATCAAGGTTTAATTACCAATCTTGGGGTTTGACCGAGGCAAACCCCTATCCACCAACAAACAACAAATTTGTTTTGAAACTTTTTGATAGATTCGGATCCGGGAGTGGGGATATCAAGTTAGAGGAAGGAATTGCAGGTCTCAGGCTTCCTAGATTTAAAGTTTTTTATAAAAGCTTGATAGGATCCATTCGCCCTAGGGAAAATGAGTCCCTGTTAGGGTTACAAAATAAACAACTTTTGACAAGTGCACAATATTTATTACCTTCATATTTTCTAGAAATTTTGTTGGTTCCTTTTGTTTTATGTTAAATCTCCTAAATGCACTTTGTAGATCACAATTTGGAGTTATTTTTCTATTTTAATCTCTCTCCCCAAAGTGTTGTTTGACCTAGACCCCTGTCCTAGCAAAAGGGGGAAATTTACAGATTCACACTTTGACTTGATTCACCTAAGGGTTGATTGTCATTTAATTATGTGGATCAAATTTCCTAATGAATTGAAGAAAGTAGGACCCCTTTTCCCTCTTTGGATCCACTTTTGCATTTTGGGAAACCCTAGGGACACCCCTATTTTTCTTTCATTTCAATTTTTCTCCCCCTTAAGTGTATGGACCTAATTGAACACCTAATTTCCTAAATTATGCATTCTATGGCCCATTTTATTGTTTTTCGATAAATTTAAAATACAAAACAAATGCATTCATTTAATACTTTGTCCTTGACTCCTTAGTTCCTAGAAAATAGGTTTGGGACATTGACACCTAGGAACATATGCCCCCTTATTTTGGCTCCAAATTCAAATATGTTGATGTGTGACACCCCTCTGATTTGTTATGTTTTCTTTGATAGCTCAGATACTTTGTTAGACCTTATTTTATGTTATTATTATTCTATCGCTGACAATGGAGCGATGATAGACTATATGGATGTGATAATACTTTATATGCATGGTGATTATGTTTAATATGCTTTATGTTTGCATAGATGCTTAGTTGTGATGACATTGTTATATATGCTCATTGTAGTTTAATTGATATATTATCTTGTCAGTTGATGTGACATTGTATTGGTGATGAGAACGGTATTGCATCACTCACTTGCGAGTGCCCTATGATTTCTGCGATTCTCTCTTCATGGTGTGTATGAATTATTATCAGGATACATGTACGACATTTGCTTTGGTTGTAGGCTTCCAGGTACAGGACAACAGCTTCACCTGGTTTCACACGTTTGAGCGTGTCCACTACTCAACAATAATGTAGATTGGAAGATAGTAACTGGTTAACCTTGTCAAACCTTTACCCTAGCACAGTGTGTCGTCAGTCTGTGTTTTTGTCATGTTCTTTATCCATGTTGGTCTTGGTATTTTATTTATCGTGCAAGTTTAAATTGTAAGGATAAAATTATATGTTGTGATTAAGTATTTAATTAATATGAAGATCTTAGTATAAATTAATTAATTAATTTAATTTAAGTTATTATAAAGTAATTTTAATTATTAGATTAAATGTGGATTTAATTAAATAAGTGATTTAAATATGATTGAATTAAATAAATTGTTTTTAATTTTAAATGCATATATTGGGAAAAGATTTCAGAAATATCTTGGTTGTTAAAGAAAAGATATTTGTTGTGTTAACTGGAAGTTAGAAGGGTTTGTTTTCTAATTGTCTTAAAATTGATTTCTAGAGAGATTGATTGAAATTTGTGAGAAAAGAGGAAGTTGGGTTCACGGGAAAAAAGAGAGAGGTTTTGGAAATGGAAGAATTGTTTTGTGGTTTGAAGAAATTGTAAATCTTAGAAGCTCTTTGATAATTCTAGGAATCTAGTTTGTTATATTCTTGGTCGTGGATTATTTATGTTCTCTCGGAAGTGGCAATTCTTCTGGAGGAAGCTTTGGCAGCTCTGGCAAATTGAAGATTAAAGGGAAGCTCGACATCAATCTCTGAATTGTCTGATCTTTTGGAATAGGTTCTTTATTACTTTGTTAATTTTAATTTGAAAGAGATAAGTTAAATTATTATTGTATAGCAAATTGGAAAATTTTAGAAGAGGATTTCTTTCATTTTAGAAGCTTTTTTTTTTTTAAAGAAATTGTCGTGATTGCTACAGCCTTTGTAGAAAAATAATTTAGATCCTATGTGTAAATTGATTATTTGAAATAGATTGATACAAAAGGAAATTATAGTGGAATTATCGAACCTTTGTGAAAATGGAATCGAAACTATAGAAATTGTTATCCTCTGTTTCAAGATTATTTAATATTCCTCTGTAGAAAATTTCTTCTATAGAAAATATTTGATGCGTTAGGAAACCTCTGTAAAATATTTCTACATTATTCCTGTAGAAAACTTTATGAGGGAATTTGCATAATTTGTCTGTAGAAAATTCCCTGAATAAAATTTTATATATATTTTGTAGAATTTCTGTATGAAAATTAAATGCCCTTCTCGAGCATTTTATTGTGAATTATGTATATACATATTTATATATGTATACATATATATTTTAAATATATATATGTATACATATACAAATAAATATATATTTAAAATTATTTGGGGGGCACTGTAAATTTCCTATAGAAATTTTATTGAAAATAACTATGAAATCGCCGTACACGATTTATTAAAAAATCACAGGGTTTTCGTTTTAAAAAAATATATTAAATTTGGGGGAGATTGGGGCTTACCCCACAACTGCCCCATAGGGAGCAACTGTGGAGGCAATGCCGCTGCCTACGGCAACGACCTTCCCCATTGGGGTTGGTTGCGTAGACAACGCCCACAACCATTTAAATGGCTATCCTATTTTGTCCACCATGTGAGTTATTCAATTTGGATTTTTATTTTGTCTTTGTTTTAATTTATAAATATATATATATATATATATATATATATATATACATATATGTTATATATATATTATTTAATTTATATATTTTATTGGAAATAGTATTTTATTTTTAAATAATAAATAAATATATTTATTTAAGATGTTTAATTCGTTAGGTAATTATTTTTAAATGATTTTTGGAAAAGAGTGATTTGAATTTTTATAATTGGATAACATAGATATATAATTACTTAAAGAATGTTATTTAGGTGCTTGCAAGCACGAGTAGTTAAATTGAAATGATTAATTATTTTAATTGTGAAATTGAGTTAGATATTATGTGTGGTTGTGAAACTGTAGTTAAACTTTTAATATAATTTCGTTGTTGATTATTAATTGGAATTGTGTTTTTAATAATGTATTTTAGTGTGAGATATTGATCTATTGGATTTAGGAAATCCGAATAGTAGTGCTTTTAATTACATGAGATTGTTTATTTTAATTTCTAGTATTTATGTAATTGGGTATTGTGGGGGATATTTGTTGTAGAGAAAATATAAGTCTTCCAGATTGTAATTGTGAAGGGTTGTCATTTCTGTTATTCGCCCTTGTGATTTCCATGGGTAGTGCACGTAGTTGGATTTAGTATTGGATATCCGTAGGGATGTATTATCTCTTGTGTTATGTTATTATCAGTTTGTGCACTGTCTACCCTTGGGTTGTAGAATGAGTTATTGTGTTGTCGATAGGGGAGTGGCTTTCAACGGGGGCCGAGACACAAAGTGGTCCCAAGAAAACTCGTGTGAGAGTCAGTGTAATTAGTGGAAATTAAATAACCTACATTAGGGGAATGGGTAGTTAACACATTTAACTTGATAATTAGCCTCGCTCATTTGCTCAAGGGCTTGTGTTAGACTTGAGATGAGTCGGGAAGGCCTGGAATGGAAAGATTGTTATCTTTTCTTCTTGAAAGATAATCGATTCCGCACTGGTGTGCATGTGGGGCCGGAGTTCGTAAGAGGTTACTAGGATAACCCAAAATGGGGGTCGGGACCTAGGAAGATCTCCTTAGGATAACCAATGCAACCTTTGTGATGACACTCCTCCTATGACAACAGCCAGTTTGTATTGTATAGTGGTTGTTCTTGATTTAGTGATTCTAGAAGCAATGTAACCCTATGTTTTATATTTACTGGTACAGTGTGGTTTTGTACTTTGCCTGTGTCTAGAGGTAGTAGGTTAGTCTTGGTTACCTATTACTATCTCCTAGCATAGGGGTTGGTCCTACGGGTCCACATGGTTGGGTGGCGTGCACCTTACATTGTTGGGTTCTCTCTTCATGTTCGTGATGACATGATCTTCTAGTTTGAGGAGCTCGTGTGTTTCTATGGATTTGTACTTCTCTTATATTCATTGTAATAGTGGGGACACTCTATATTGTATTCCTTATTTGTAAGCAAGGAGGATTCCTTTAGTTGTAATTGTAACATTATGTATGATCTATTCATCGTTGAATTAAATGGTATATATTGTTTAAGTGGTGTTGTATATGTGGAAATATGTTCATTACATTTCCATGTTTAATTATTATGCAATGGGTTAATGCTTTGTTGTATGTTGTTATCATGAGTTAATTCCATATGCTATGTTTTAGAATAATTTTGTAAGTTTTGAAATTCACATGTAGATGTGTTGCGTGGCCTAAAGGATGTATGTGTTAGAGTAGTTTACTTCACTCGGCATTGTTATTCTTTTTAAGGAAAAAAAATTAGTTACGCTTCCACAGTGTTGCATCGTCCTCTAGGTTGCGGGATGGGGTTTTACACTTGGTATTAGAGGCTAGGTTTAAACATTGGGAACTCTGGGTTAATTTAGATACCATCATTTACGGATTGTGGAGTCTAATATTCATAAGACGGTGTTTCGCACATGATACAATCACTACGAGTTTACAGTGGTACCGTTCGGGTTGACGAATGCACCATCGATATTCATGAGCCTGATGCACAAATTTTTTCGCACATACCTGGATAGGTTTGTAGTGGTATTCCTCAATGACATATTGATTTATTCCAAGATGGTTGAGGAGCATGAAGAACATTTGAGTAAGGTATTGCAATGTTTGAGGGATAATAAGTTGTATGCCAAGTTGTCCAAATGTGAGTTCTTCAAAACTTAGGTCAAGTACCTTGGTCATGTTATATAAGGAGAGGGCATTATAGTGGATCCTACAAAGATCCACGAAATCATGGATTCGCCTGCGCCCACGAATGTGGTAGAGATACGTAGTTTTATGTGGTTAGCAGGTTACTACAGGCGTTTTGTTCAAGACTTTTCTAGGGTAGGACATCCTATCACTTCTCTTCAGAGGAAAGGGAAGAAGTTTGATTGGATAAAGTAGAGCGAGGCTGACTTTCAGACATTGAAGGAGAGGTTGACTAGCGCACCGATCCTTGTGATACCAGATCCTACAGGAGACTTTGTTATTTGTGCAGATGCATCTTTGGAGGGGTTAGGAGTGGTATTGATGCAGGATGGTTGAGTCATTGCATACGAGTCATGCAAGCTCATGGATCATGAGTTGAACTACCCCACACATGATCTTGAGTTAGCTGCAGTTGTACATGCTTTGACTCGATGGAGACAGTTCTTATTGGGGCACCGTTTTGAGTTACACAGTGACCATCGGAGTCTACAGTACATCTTCACATAGCCTAACCTTATGCTAGGCAAAGGCGATGGATGGAGTTCCTTTGTGAGTACGATTTTGAGGTGAAGTACATCTAGGGGAAGGAGAACGTTGTGGCTGACGCTCTCAATAGACGGAGGCACGAACTATCTAAGATGACTCTTATTGTGGATTTGAGGAGCCAGATTCTTACTGCACTTCCTACAGATAGCTAGTACCAAGAGGTAAGGTCTGAGATTGAGTCAAGCAGGACTTTGGAGGGCAAGTACTCAGGATATTCTTTGGAGATAGATGGGTTATTGAGATACATGGGACGTATATTTGTTCCATCTTCGGAAGGGCTTCGTACCTTGATTTTGATAGAGGCACATCGAGCACCTTATTCAGGTCATCCTGGAGTGAAGAAGATATATGTCGATCTGCGGCCGCTTTATTTCTGGGTAGGTATGAAGCGAGATATCGCCAATTATGTATCACGGTGTTTGGAGTGTTAGCGATTTAAGGCTAAACACTAACATTCAACTGGTCTTCTACAGCCTCATTTGGTTCCTGAGTGGAAATGGGACATCATTTCATTAGATTTCATTGTTGGTTTATGCAACTCTTCGCGACGACACGATGCGATTATGTGATCGTAGATAGGTTGATGAAGGTGGCACACTTCTCACCTATTTGTTCCTCCTATAACGGTTCGTCAGTTGCTAGAGTGTTTATGGAGGACATTGTGAGGTTGCATGGTATTCCACGTCGAATTATTTCTGACAGGGATCCTATGTTTACTTTGGCTCTTTGGACATCATTACAGCATGCTATGGGGACATAGTTGATCTTCAGTTCAATGTATCACCCCGAGACAGATGGACAAGCTGAGAGGGTCAATCAGATCCTTGAAGATATGCTTCATATGTATGTCATGGACTAGCAGAGACGATGGGAGGATTATCTCTATCTTGTCGAGTTTGCTTATAACAATGGGTTTTAGAGTTCTATTGGCATGGCACCTTTTCAGGCCTTGTATGGATGGCTGTGTCAGACTCCATTGAGTTGGGACAAATTGGAGGACATAATTTTATTGGGTCCTGATATGCTTCAGGATATGGAGCAGCAGGTGGTTCAGATCAGAGAGCATTTAGTAGCTGCACAGGATAGGCAGAAGAAGTACACGGATGCACACCGTGTGGATCGCCAGTTTGTTGTAGGTGACCGAGTTTTCTTGCAAGTGTGACCAAGAAAGAGTCCAATCCATTATGGAAAGGGTTCTAAGCTTGCACCTCGTTTTTTCAGTACTTTTGAAATTTTGGAGAAGATTGGGCCAGTTGCTTACCGCCTTGCTTTACCACCCAGTCTCTCGCACATCCACAATGGGTTCCATGTTTCTGTACTTAGACCTTATCATCCAGACATTTCTCATATCCTTGATTGGATTGCTTTACAGGTAGAGGATGGGCAACTAGATTTGGAGCCTGTGGTCATTACCTAGTACAGGAGACTCCCCCTCAGGGGTTGAGATATTGAGCAGGTGAGGGTCCAGTGGGATCCTAGAGATGACACTTCTTCTACATGGGAGGATGCTACCAGGATGAGGGACCTCTACCCTTATTTGTTCGCAGGCTTCCAGAAGTAAGCCTAATCCTAGGGGGAAGGATGTGACACCCCTTTGATTTGTTATGTTTTCTTTGACAGCTCAGATAATTTGTTAAACCTTAGTTTATGTTATTGTTATTCTATCGTTGACAGTGGAGTGATGATAGACTATATGGATGTGATGATACATTATATGCATGGTGATTATGTTTAATATGCTTTATGTTTGCATAGATGCTTAGTTGTGATGACATTGCTATATATGCTCATTGTAGTTTAATTGATATATTATCTCGTCAGTTGATGTGACATTGTATTGGTGAAGAGAACGGTATTGAATCACTCGCTTGTGAGTGCCCTGTGATTTCTGTGATTCTCTCTTCACGGTGTGTATGAATTATTATCGGGATACATGTACGACATTTGCTTTGGTTGTAGGTTTGCAGGTACAAGACAATGACTTCACCTGGTTTCACAGGTCTGAGCATGTCCACTACTCAACAGTAATGTTGATTGAGAGATAGTAACTGGTTAACCTTGTCAAACCTTTACCCTAGCACAGTGTGTCGTCAGTCTGTGTTTTGGTCATGTTCTTTATCCATGTTGGTCTTGGTATTTTATTTATCGTGCAAGTTTAAATTGTAAGGATTAAATTATATGTTGTGACTAAGTAATTAATTAATATGAAGATCTTATTATAAATTAATTAATTAATTTAATTTAAGTTATTATAAAGTAATTTTAATTATTAGATTAAATATGGATTTAATTAAATAAGTGATTTAAATGTGATTTAAATTAAATAAATTGTTTTTAATTTTAAATGCATATATTGAGAAAAGATCTCAGAAATATCTTGGTTGTTAAAGAAAAGATATTTGTTGTGCTAACTGGAAGTTAGAAGGGTTTGTTTTCTAATTGTCTTAAAATTGATTTCCAGAGAGATTGATTGAAATTTGTGAGAAAAGAGGAAGTTGGATTCACAGGAAAAAAGAGAGAGGTTTTTGGAAATGGAAGAATTGTTTTGTGGTTTGAAGAAATTGTAAATCTTAGAAGCTCTCTGATAATTCTAGGAATCTAGTTTTTTATATTCTTGGTTGTGGATTATTTATGTTCTCTAGGAAGTGGCAATTCTTTTGGAGGAAGCTTTGGCAGCTCTGGCAAATTAAAGATTAAAGGGAAGCTCGACATCAATCTCTGAATTGTCCGATCTTCTGGAACAGGTTCTTTATTACTTTTTTAATTTTAATTTGAAAGAGACAAGTTAAATTATTATTGTATAGCAAATTGGAAAAGTTTAGAAGAGGATTTCTTTCATTTTAGAAGCTTTTGTTTTTTTAAAGAAATTGTCGTGATTGCTACAACCTCTGTAGAAAAATAATTTAGATCCTCTATGTAAATTGATTATTTGAAATAGATTGATATAAAAGGAAATTATAGTGGAATTATTGAACCTCTGTGAAAATGGAATCAAAACTATAGAAATTGTTATCCTCTGTTTCAAGATTATTTAATATTCCTCTATAGAAAATATTTGATGTGTTAGGAAACCTCTGTAAAATATTTCTACATTATTGCTGTAGAAAAATTTATGAGGGAATTTGCATAATTTATCGGTAGAAAATTCCTTGAATAAAATTGTATATATATTATGTATAATTTCCGTATGAAAATTAAATGCCCTTCTGGAGCATTTTATTGTGAATTATGTATATACATATTTATATATGTATACATATATATTTTAAATATATATATGTATACATATACAAATAAATATATATTTAAAATTATTTGGGGGGCACTATAAATTTCCTGTAGAAATTTTATTGAAAATAACTATGAAATCGCTGTACGCGATTTATTAAAAAATCGCTGTACTTTATTAAAAAATCGCAGGGTTTTCGTTTTAAAAAAATATATTAAATTTTGGGGAGGCTTGGGTTTACCCCACAGCTACCCCATAGGGAGCGACTGTGGAGGCAGCGTCGTTGCCTACCACAACGACCTTCCTCATTGGGGTTGGCTGAGTGGACAACGCCCATAGCCATTTAAATGGCTATCCTGTTTTGTCTGCCGTGTGAGTTATGCAATTTGGATTTTTATTTTGTCTTCGTTTTAATTTATAAATATATATATATATATGTTATATATATATTATTTAATATATATATTTTATATAATATGTATATATATATATATTGTTGGAAATTGTATTTTATTTTTAAATAATAAATAAATATATTTTTAAATATATTTATTTAAGATGTTTAATTCGTTAGGTAATTATTTTTAAATGATTTTTGGAAAAGAGTGATTTGAATTTTTATAATTGGATAACATAGATATATAATTACTTAAAGAATGTTATTTAGGTGCATGCAAGCATGGGTAGTTAAATTGAAATGATTAATTATTTTAATTGTGAAATTGAGTTAGATATTATGTGTGGTTGTGAAATTGTAGTTAAACTTTTAATATAATTTCGTTGTTGATTATTAATTGGAATTGTGTTTTTAATAATGTATTTTAGTGTGAGATATTGATCTATTGGATTTAGGAAATCCGAAATGTAGTGCTTTTAATTACATGAGATTGTTTATTTTAATTTCTAGTATTTATGTAATTGGGTACTGTGGGGGATATTTGTTGTAGAGAAAATATAAGTCTTCCAGATTGTAATTGTGAAAGGGTTGTCATTTCTGTTATTCGCCCTTGTGATTTCCTTGGGTAGTGCACGTAGGTGGATTCAGTATTGGACATCCATAGGGATGCATTATCTCTTGTGTTATGTTATTATCAGTTTGTGCACTGTCTACCCTTGGGTTGTAGAATGAGTTATTGTGTTGTCAATAGGGGAGTGACTTTCAATGGGGGCCGGGACACAAAGTGGTCCCAGGACAACTCGTGTGAGAGTCAGTGTAATTAGTGGAAATTAAATAACCTACATTAGGGGAATGGGTAGTTAACGCATTTAACTTGATAATTAGCCTCGCTCATTTGCTCAAGGGCTTGTGTTAGACTTGAGATGAGTCGGGAAGGCCTGGAATGGCAAGATTTTTATCTTGTCTTCTTGAAAGATAATCAATTCCGTATTGGTGTGCATGTGGGGCCGGAGTTTGTAAGAGGTTACCAGGATAACCCAAGATGGGGGTCGGGACCTAGGAAGATCTCCTTAGGATAACCAATGCAATCTTTGTGATGACACTCCTCCTATGACAACAGTCAGTTTGGATTGTATAGTGGTTGTTCTTGATTTAGTGATTCTGGAAGCAATGTAACCCTATGTTTTGTATTTACTGGTACAGTGTGGTTTTTTACTTTGCCTGTGTCTAGAGGTAGTAGGTTAGTCTTGGTTACCTGTTACTATCTCCTAGCATAGGGGTTGGTCCTACGGGTCCACATGGTTGGGTGGCGTGCACCTTTCATTGTTGGGTTCTCTCTTCATGTTCATGATGACAAGATCTTCTAGTTTGAGGAGCTCGTGTGTTTCTATGGATTTGTACTTCTCTTATATTCATTGTAATAGTGGGGACACTCTATATTGTATTCCTTATTTGTAAGCAAGGAGGATTCCTTTAGTTGTAATTGTAACATTATGTATGATCTATTCATCGTTGAATTAAATGGTATATATTGTTTAAGTGGTGTTGTATCTGTGGAAATATGTTAATTACATTTCCATGTTTAATTATTATGCAATGGGTTAATGCTTTGTTGTATGTTGTTATCATGAGTTAATTCCATATGCTATGTTTTAGAATAATTTTGTAAGTTTTGAAATTCACATGTAGACGTGTTGTGTGGCCTAGAGGATGTATGTGTTAGAGTAGTTTACTTCACTCGGCATTGTTACTCTTTTTAAGGAAAAAAAATTAGTTACGCTTTCGCAGTGTTGTATCGTCCTCTAAGTTGTGGGACAGGGTTTCACACGATGCCATCATTTTATTATTTGAATTTCAAATGTCTAAAGTTGGTTGTCAAGATTTATTTTTTGAGAAATTAGAATAATTGCATTTAAATACCTATTTATTGCATAATTTGAAATCATCTAGGAAATTATTGTCAAGAGAATTATCAAGCAAATCAAGAGAAAAAAAATTTCTTTCATTGCAGAAATTTCAAGATCCAAGCGTCATGTCAAAGTGTGTATGAGTTCATTCATGTTTATGTTATTATATTGTTTGTGAAGACTAACCCTTGTAGGTCTCGAAGCAATTCAAGCAAGCAAGATCCGTGTCTTGAGGAGATTTTTATGACTTTGGTCCTTCAAGGAAGTTAATGGAGGGTGATGAGTTGCATTTCATTATTGATTCATTGTTGATGTTTATCATTTAGCCTTATCCCTCAAAATGATAGGTTTTCTATCATTGACATTACTAATTGTGGAAGTGGAAACACTAATATAGGGTTTGACTAAGGCAACCCCCAAATGCACAACCCTTCCTCTCTCTTTGAATTTGTTGGTTTCAAGTATGAAGAGGATTAGAGGGAGTTTGAAGGTTAATTTTTCATTGTTGCAATCAAACCCTACATCTTGACAACTCACAAAAAATTAATTAAAAAATTATTTTATAGTCCGACAAGCAAAAAATAGAAGCTATGATCTGGCATCCGAGGACTATAAAACCATATCTAAAATCCTCCTACAAGGACAATAGAACCTTGGAAAACTTAGTCCAACATTTTCAACCCCAAATTTATATCACAAGTGCACAGTGTCTTCCTCACTCCATTTCTATAGTTTGATTTCCTTTGTGACTTTCTAGATCTGTTGTTTTTGCATTAGAACATTTATTTGCATCAATAGGCTAGTTGAATCATTGCATTTCACCCTTAGGTTACTTTCATATTTGGTCAAGGGAAATTTGAATCACCTTTTAGGTTGTAAGCCAATCATATATCTTGTCCAAATCCAATCAAACCCCCCATTTTATTTAATGAAATAATGAAAAGGTGTTAAACCTCCATAAAGGGAGATCTCACCTAAAGGGTCACACATTTTTCAATATTTGAATACTAACACTAATTGTAACCCTCACTCTAACCCTAACCTTAATTCAAACCTAACATTAACCTTCGCTCTAACCCTAATTCAAAGCCTAACCTTAACCCTAATTGTATCCCAAATAACAATCATAATTCTAATCCTAAACCTAACCATAACCATAATAGTAATTTTAACCTTAAAGACAACCCCAATTCTAACCCTAACCCTTAATCTAAGATTAACCCTAGCCCTAATTCTAACCTAGTTCAAATCTTAGTTGTAACCATAACCCTAATTCTAACCTTGACATTAATTCTAACCCTAAACCTAAAACTAAATATAATTATAATCCTATTTTTATCTTAATTCTAGCCCTAGCACTTAGTCTAAGCCTAAGCCTAATTTTAATCTTAATTTTAGTCATAATTTGAACCTTAATTATAATCTGAACCTTAACTCTTGTTCTAACCCTATCCCTTATTATAGACCTAATTCTAACCTTAACCATATTATAATGATTTTACCATTATAATAATTAATACGAATTAGGATTAGAGTTATACTTTAGTTAATAATTAAAAAATTATGGTTATGATCAATTGTAATAATCATAACCCTAAAAATATTAATTATAACCCCAATTAATAATTATTAATTAAAATATTAAAAATAATTATTAATTAGAATTAATTAATATCTTTGAGTAGAAACAAGAGTTGAAGAGAAAACTATAGGAGTTATAGTAGTTTGTAGAAATAAATGGTGCTCTGAAGACATTTGAAATGAAGAAAAATATCTTGTCAATAAACTTCATAATTTTGTAACCAACATAAGTTAATTAGAGATGAAGTTTGCTATGGCTTGTGACTAAAGTTCTCTAAATTTCTAGAGGAATACGAGATGGGAGTCGAGCTACGACACTTGGAGAAATAGAGGGTTTGGTGGATATGATAAACCATATCTAAAGAAATAAAGGAAAGAATCAAGGTATGGATGGTGAGGGCAACAAATGAGTGTGGAAGTCTATCACCTACATAAGGAACAATCAAAAGAGTGAAAATAGTGTCCCAAACAAGGTCATAATCAAAACCAGAAGAACCAACGCTCTTATCAAAAGGAATCTACGACTCATGAGAAACATATCTTGGAAGAGGGATAAGCGGTGATAGGTGCAATAAAATACATATTTTTAAACCAATAGGAAGAGTTGTCTCTTTTAGCCTAAGGAATGAAAGTATACACAAAAATGTGGCTAGGTTAAGGGATGTTTCCTTTGTGAAATGGGGGGGGGAGGGGGTAAATACCTTCCACAAATTATAGTACTAGTGTGATATGAATTAGGGGAAGGATGTAACTTTAAAATCCCTTTTGAATGGTTTCATTTTGGTGGAATGCCCAGTTGGAACCATCAAAATAAAGATCCTAAATGAAGACCATATATGATGGGGGGATCTAGTTTATTTATTAAATATTGGGAGCCAAACTTTAATCCGCTAAAACAAGAAATTGCATAAATTTATGTCTAGGCCAAAATATATAATCTACCTTTAGAATGTTGCAAGTATGAAGGTGTTGTCATTGATGTCAACAAGCTTGTGTTGTTATTGGTGACAGTTGTGTAGTGGTTGAGAAGAGATTGTTGCTTTGATTAGTTACATTATGTTGTCATCAGTTAAGTTGTTGATGTTAACCTATGGTGTTGCTTTGATAAGATTTTATTTATGGATTATATGTTGAGGATATTGAGAAAATTGACAAAATAAAGAAATAGGGTGTTGTAGAGGTATTCTAGTTTTGCTTTGCATTTCTTCTAGATTGAAGATTTTCTTATATGGTTTGGATATGTTGGATAAAGGTATTCAATGTTTCTATATCCATAATTTTGGCTTCTGGATCGATGGTCAGAGTAAGTTATGTTCACCAGTGTGTGAATTTATTTTGCAGTGTTTCTTACAGAGGTGTTTGGGAGAAATGTTTTTGCTTCACATTTCTTAGCAGTTATTCCTCAGGTATTGCAATTTTGAAGGTATGTTTATAGTTTTGATCTCTTTCCTGTGTCAAAAGGATTCGTGGTTTGGTGCTCTTGAAGATGGATTGTAGAGTTGTAGTGTTTGGCAGTGTAGTCTGAATGTACAAGCTATGTACATTCTGAAGGTGTGAATTGTTGCGAAGGAGTTTGATGAATTTTAGGTTGATAGAGGAATGTTCTAGATCCTAATGAAGTGTGGTACATGGTTCACAATTCATCCTTGGATTGTTGGAAGCGTGTAATTCAAATTTTAATGGTGTTTGCATGGGTAACGACCAACCTGGTGTTTACACTACATTCGAATATGTTTGAGTATTGATGAAGGTATGGTGTGGTGTGTGAGAGTTTATTTAGGTCGTAGTTAAGTTTTTTTTGGTCTATTTTTTGTTCCTATCCACCACGGGTATGTCTAGTGTTTACCTATTTCGAATTTGTAAAGTGTAAAGTGAGTGTAGTCGACTTGAAGATGTTTTTCAAGTTGTGGATGGTAGTTGACTTATATTGTGAGCTAATACTCATTGTGGTTTTTTCCTTCTAGGGTTTTCCACATAAATTTGGTGTTCTATAGTGCATGGTTTTGGTTGTTTCATTTTTTGTTATTTGCTTTTCATGTTCAAACATTATAATAGATTAAGGGTTTAATGAATGCATGTGGATATGATTATTGTTGAGGGTTTTAATGTTTTAATTTGATACAACTGATTCACCCCCCACCTCAGTTGTCTTGTTCATTTCAACAATTGGTATCAGAGTGAGGTTCCTTAAAGAAAAGCTTAACCGCTTGAGGTAGATCCGAGATGGCAAGCAAAAAGGAGATCCCTATGTTTGATGCCACAAACTATGCATTCTGGAAAGTGAATATGGAAGTCTATTTGATTTACCTTGGATTTAATGTCGCTAAGGCAATAAAGAATGTATATAACATACCTACAAATGGACTAAGCACAAGTGATGAGATCAAGGCCTATGAAACATATGGTAAGGCAACATTAGTTCTTTTGAGTAGTCTTGCACATACTGAATTAGTGAAAGTTATGGATCTAAAAACTGCTAAAGAGGTTTGGGATAAGCTAGAAAGCATTTATGAAGGAGATGACAAGGTTAAACAAGCTAAGTTGTAGAATTTGAAGATGCAATTTGAGACTTTGTGGATGTCTAAAGATGAAATAATTACAAGTTACACACAAAGGGTTGATGAACTAGTAAGTGTTATGAGAGGTTTTGGTGCACAAGTCAAAGAACCTAAAGTGGTAAAGAAAATTCTCAAAACTCTTCTTGATTCTTATAGTGAAAAGGTTTCTGCTATTAAGGAAGTTGTAAATTTTAATACATACATCAGTGATCAATTGTTTGGCACACTAACTTCATATGAGGTGAGAAAAATTGGTCCAAAGAATGGTGATAAAGTGGAGACTACTTTTAAGATTGGAAAATTAAAAAAAAAATTGAAGATTCAGATGGAGATGATCTTGATTATGTGGAAGCTAACTTTGTAAGAAGAATGAAAAAGGGCACTGGTAAGTTGGCTTTAAAAGATGAATCTAGTTTTGCTAACTTTGAAAGTTGTGTGAAGGAAACTGTCCCAAAGAAAAAGGATAAAGCCAGAGGTACTTTGGTATTTGCTTTTCATGTTAGATAGGATAAGAACTATTGGGTTATTGATAGTGGTTGCTCAAATCACATGACCGAAGATAAAAGTAAGTTTGTTAAACTTGAAAAATATGATGGAGGACTTGTTAAATTTGGAGATGATTTAGGTGCTAAGATTTGTGGAATAGGATCAATCAATTTTGATGGCAAGAATAATAATGAAGATGTTTACTATGCTAAAGGTTTAAGTCATAATCTCTTGAGTGTTGGAAAAATGTGTAGCAAAGGATACAATCTTATGTTTCAGAATGATGGATGTGAGATCAAAAAATGGTCCGAAATTGTGATTGTCGTTGGAAAGAGGACAAATGGAAATATCTATCAACTCAAGGGTGTTGATGGTCACTGTTTTATGAATCAAATCTATGATAGCTAGCTATATCATAGGAGAATATGTCACATTAATTTTGATAACCTGGTTAGAATTAGTTTTGTTCAAGCAATGGGAGATCTGCCAAGGATTACAAAGCCTATCAATGTTTTTTGCAGAGATTGTCAATTTGGAAAATAAACTAGAAGTAGGTTCAAGGGAAAGGAACAATCTTCTATCAAATTATTGGAATTGGTACACATAGACCTCTATGGTCCTATAACAATGAGAAGTATTCAAGGTGACAAGTATTTCATGTTTTTGATTGATGATTATTTGAGAATGACATGGGTTACTTTTCTTAGAGAAAAATCTAAAGCTCTAGATAGATTCAAAGTATTCAAAGTTATGGTTGAAAATGAGATGGATTTGAAGATAAAATGGTTGAGATATGACAGAGGTGGAGAGTTCACCTCTAATGAATTAAACATATTTTGTGAGAATCATGGCATAAAAAGAACTTTTTTTCCCCTAGGACTCCTCAACAAAATGGAGTGGTTGAAAGGAAAAACAAGATTGTTCAAGAAGCTGCAAGGACTATGATGAAAGAGGCTAACCTACTAGAAGTCTAATGGAGATAAGCAATTCATACAACTATTTGCATACTTAACAGAGTTCAAGCAAGAGCTAATAAAACAAAGACTCCCTATGAGTTGTGGTATGGAAGGATCCCTGCTATCAAGTACTTTAGAGTGTTTGGAAGCAAATGCTATATCAGAAGAGATGATGAAAACTTAGCAAAGTTTGATGCAAGGTTTGATGAAGGTATTCTTTGGATATTCTACCAAAAGAAAATCTTATAGATGTTAAAAAAAAGGGCTAAGAAATATTGTTGAATGTGCAAGTGTCAAGGTTGATGAAGATTTGAGAAATTCAGTGGTAATAGATGGATATGAGTTAGATTTCAAACTTGCTTACAGATATGAAGAATAAAAATATAAGGAAAAAGAAGTGCAGATTGAAGAGGAAGAAGCTCCATAAAAGACCCCTAAGACCCCTAAGTACATACAAAGAAATCATTCCAAAAAATAGATCATTGGAGAAAAAAGCAAAAGGCGTGTTGACAAGAAGAAGAGTTGTTGAAGCAGAGGTAAATTTGTGTTTACTTTCTAAAGTTGAACCTAAGACAGTGATTGAGGCATGCAAAGATGAACATTGGATGAAATAAATGGAAGAAGAACTTATGCATATTGAGAAGAATAAAACTTGGGAACTAGTTCTTAGACCTAAAAACAAAAACATTATTGGAACTAAGTGGAAATTTAGAAACAATCTGAGTGAGAATGGAGAAGTGCTAAGAAACAAGGAAAGGCTTGTGTGTAAGGTCTATGCACAAGTTGAAGGATTAGACTTTGAGGAGACATTTGCTCTTATGGCTATAATGGAAGCAATTAGGATGATTTTGGCATTTGCAACACATAAGGAATTTAAAGTTTATTAGATGGATGTGAAGTCTACTTTCTTGAATGGAGAATTACAAGAAGAAGTTTACATGGAACAACCAGAAGGATTTCAATTGTTAAATAAACCTAATATGGTTTGTAGATTGAGGAAGGCATTGTATGGATTGAAACAAGCTCTTAGAGCTTGGTATGCAAGGTTGGAAAAATATTTGATACAACAAGGATTCAATAAGGTTATTGCAGATAGTAATCTATACTTTAAAGTTGAGGAAGACCAAATCTTGATAGTGGTAGTATATGTTGACATAGTCTTTGGAGGCAATCAAGCTGTGTAGGAAGTTTGTAGAAGAGATGCAAAAATAATTTGAGATGTCTATGTTTGGGGAGATGAATTTATTCCTTGGGCTACAAATCAATCAAATAGATAAAGCCATATTCATTTCACAATCAAAGTATGTCAAAGAGATGTTGAAGAAGTTTGGAATGGAAGACTACAAACCGATATGTACTCCTATGGTTACTAGTTATAAACTAAGTAAGGATGATGAATCCCATAAAGTTGATCAGAGCAAGTACATATCTATGATTGGTGGACTACTATACCTAACTGCTACTAGACCAAATATCATGCATGTAGTTTGTCTTGTGGCTATATTTTTCAAGAACCTAAAAAGACACATGTTGCAACAATGAAGAGGATATTTAGATATTTGAAAGACACTCTAAACTTTTTCTTGTGGTATCCTAAGGATATTGATTTCACATTGAGTGCTTACATAGATGCAAATTGTGTTAGTTGTGTGGATGACATGAAAAGTACAAGTGATGGTGTATTATTTCTTGGATGTAAATTAGTAGTATGGCTAAGTAAGAAACAAGATTTTGTTTCTTTATCTACTATAGAGGTTGAGTATATTGTAGCAGTATCTTGTTACATACAAGTATTATGGATGAGTCAAACATTGAAGGATATCAGAGTGGTGTATGATGAGCCTATTTATATCTTCTATGATAATACAAGTGCGATCAATATTTCAAAGAATCTAGTGATGCATTCAAGAACAAAGCATATATCAATTAGGTATCACTTTTTGAGAGAGGAGGTTGTGGAAAATGAAGTTAATCTTGAATATGTACCTACAAAGGATCAAATTGCTAACATATTTACTAAGGCTCTTCCTGAGGATAATTTTGAGTATCTTCAGGAGAAGTTGGGGGCTATTTCCAATCCTTATTTGAACTAGATGCATATGAATATGCATCAGTCTAGTGGATCTATGGATTCATTCCTTGTCTGGATTGATGTTAGTGGCTACCTCTCAGGGGGAGTAGGTAGTGACATTGTTGCAGTATGGAGTTGTCATTGTGCAGAGGTTGCTGAGTTGATTGGTGTGTACTCCTACGGGGGGGTATTCAGAGTAGTTGTAAGTATGTTGGTTCTATGTCAAAGGGGGAGAAAAATGAAAAATATTTTTTCCTTTGCCATTGATGTCAAAGGGTGAGAGAGAGAAGTCATGTGAAAAAGTCTATTTATACAAAGGGAGAATGAGGTAAGTATCAAAGGGGGAGAGAGTGTAATGATTTAGTTGTGCAATGGGGAGAAAGGAGAAAAGTAAATATATATGTTCAAATTTGTTACCTTTGATGGTTTTTCACATCTTGTGTTGCCATCAATGACAAAGGGGGAGATTGTTGCAAGTATGAATGTGTTGTCATTGATGTCAACAAGCTTGTGTTGTCATTGGTGAGAGTTGTGCATTGGTTGAGAAGACATTATTGCTTTGATTAGTTGCATTATGTTTTCATCAGTTAAGTTGTTGATGTTAACCTTTGGTGTTGTTATGATAAGATTTTGTTTATGGATTAGATGTCGAGGACATTGAGAAATTGATAAATAAGGAAACAAGGTGTTGAAAATGTATTCTAGTTTACAGAGGTGTTCTAGTTTTGCTTCACATTTATTCTAGGTTGAACATCTGATTGTGTGGTTTGGATATGTTGGATAGAGGTGTTCAAAGTTTCTATATGTATAATTTTGGCTTCTTGATCAATGTTTAGAGGAAGTTATGTTCACCAGTGTGTGAATTAGTTTTACAATGTTTCTTACAGAGGTGTCTGTTAGAAATTTTTTGCTCTACATTTCTCCATAGTTGTTCTTCAAGTCTTGCGATTGTGAAGGTATGTTGATAGTGTTGATCTCTTGCCAGTGTCAAAAGGATTTGTGGTTTGGTTCTTCAAAATATGGATTGTAGAGTTGCAGTGTTTGGCAGTGTAGTCTGAATGTATAAGTTGTGTATATTTTGAAGGTGTGAATTGTTACAGAGTTTGATGAATTTCAGGTTGATAGAGGAATGTTCTAGATCATAATGAAGCATGGTATGTGGTTTGCAAGTCATCCTTGGATTTGTGGAAGTGTGCAATTGAAAGTTTAATGGTGTTTGCATGAGTAACGATCGACCTGGTGTTTACATTACATTTGAAGATGTTTGAGTATTAATGAAGGCGTGGTGTGGTGTGGTGTGTGAGAGTTGATTTGGGTCCTAGTTGATTTTTTTTTGGTCTAATTTTCGATCCTATCCATTGCGGGAATGTCTAGTGCCGACCTATTTTGAATTTTTAAAGTGTAGAGTGAGTGTAGCTGAATTGAAGATGGTTTTCATGTTGTGAATGGTATAAATGTAAGGTGAATTGATGCGAGATAAGGTGTGGAATAGAGTTGAGAGTTGTGATGAGAAATTAAGTATAGAAGTGCAAATTTTAATACAAGCTATAATGCAAGATTGTTGAATGCAATGAGCTAAGGTATCTTGATCTCTTGAAGGCTATGAGTGTTGTTGGAGCTGTTGTGGTGGAATTTCTATTACATTGATATTATGTTCTTTGTGTAACATTCTATCTTCTTTTCTTCTTTCTATTTCGGCAGTGAGCCTGGGCTGTGAGCCTCTTTGTACCATTTTTTGTAATTACTTATATTGTGAGCTAATCCTCACTGTGGTTTTTCCCTTCTAGGGTTTCCACGTAAATATGGTGTTCTCTTGTGCATGGTTTTGGTTGTTTTAGTTTTTGTTATTTGCTTTTCATGTTAAAAAATTATAGCAGATTAAGAGTTTAATGAATGCATGTGGATCTAATTACTATTGAGGGTTTTAATGTTTTAATTTTATACAACTATTTCACCCCCCTCTCAGTTTTCTTGTTCATTTCAACAATTAATAGGATTTGGAAACCCTTAAATTCATTGGAGATTAGATAGGGACTTTCATCAAGGTAGATAAAAATTTGGAGGATAGAGACTATGGAATATATAATCGAATATACATAAACACTAAATCCTTGCCACCAGTACTAATAGAGGAAGAATTCTAATAAATGGGGGTGTCTGGTGACAAAATATTGAAAGGGAAGACTAGATGGTGATCTACCTTGCGTGTCTATCCAAAATACATACCTGATAAAAATGTAATTGGAAAAGGAAAATGAAGGGTTGATGAAGATTGTGAGGGAAAATAAAGGGGGACAAAAAGTTGGAATGGGGCACCAATGGGGAGAGAAAATAGAAATAATGATCTGCAAGTGGTGAAAGAGGGGGAAAATGAAGATGCATATCAAAGAGATAAGACACCAAATCCAAGTCAGAAGAACCTTTGGGGTGAGAAAAGCGACAAAGAGATGAGACTAAAATCTAGAATGGTGGAGACAAAAAGGATTGAAGGATAGTGAAAAATGGTGAGGGAATACCAACCACAATCAAAGATTGTGACAAAGAACTATCCAATCTACTTGATATGGGATTCCAAATATTCAGCGTATGTTTGTAGAAAAAAATAAAGAAAAGCTACTATTGGAAGGGATTTTAACATAAGAAAGGCAAGGAACGCATTAGAAAGAGTGTGAATTCAGGGAGGATGAGGAAGACATTATGGAAGAAAGAACCATAGAAGAATATCATTGAAGAATACAAATCTTGGAGAAATAAGGTAGAATGGAAGGAAAACTAATAGGAAGTAGTTGGAAATCATAGGGAATGTTAAGGGTCAAAGAAAATTAAGGTCAAGGAAGGGAATCACCCTTCCCAAGTCACCGTGAGGTCCATAACATGGAATGTTAGGGGCCTTAATGCCCCTAACAAAAGACATTTGATCAAGCAAAGGCTAACTTAATACTTTTGCAAGATACTTAATGGGATCAAGAGGAGATAAAAAACCCTAATATCTAAATGGAGATAGTTTATAGCAAATTTTTGAGGATGCTCAGGGTGCATCTAGAGGACTAGGAATATTATAGAACCTGAACTGAATGACAATGGAAATTTTGATGATGAACCAATCTTGCCAGTTGGTAAAAGTTAGTACTAGCTAGAACCAAAAGAAATCTTTGTGTTCAATGTGTATATCCCTACAAGGAAATTGAAAAAAAGGAGACTTGGAAGCAAATTATTAACATTCTAGATACTCTAGACATGAAAAAGGTTGTGGTAGTTGAGGACTTCAACGCAACCTTAAAATTGGATATAAATTAAAAGAAATAGTGATAGAGAAACATGATTGGACAACTCAATTGATGTGTAGTAACAAATGGCTTTTGAAATTAGGGGTCTTTGAATGGGCATCCTTACAAAAACATATTTTGTTAGGAGAGAGACTATGAAATATTGGTATTCAAGGTCCAAAAAGATGTGTTATATGTAAAAGTGATGAAGAAAGTCTCGATCATATCCTCCTAAGATGTGAATATGAAAAATTCTTCTAGAAAGCAATAATGGAAAAACTTTATTGAAAAATTCTAAACCCATGGATATAAATACAATTCTTAATATGTGGCCAATATTATATGAAAAAAAAATCTTCTCAAGTATTTGGATTGCCACACTATCTACTGTAATATGGGAGTTGTGGAAAGAAAGGAACATGAGGATATTTCAAGATAATGAGATGACAAAGGAAAAAATTATTTGCAAGATAGAAAACTTGATATTAAAAATAATCAATAGTGCAACAATCAAAACTTGAAAAGGGTGTATTCACAACTTGGGATGGGGAATTGAAGAAAAATTAGGAGGGGCTAATTATCCCCTCCCCCCCATTTATGGGAATAGATATTTTGATCTCGCCTCTAACCTTAAGAAATAAGTGTGTTGGTATCCTCCAATTACGATTGGGTCAAGATTGATTTCACTAGGCCTCATGTAGGAATCTGAGCGAATTTGTGGTTGAGTGTGTTATTAGAAACTAGGAAGGGAAGGTTCTATTGACTATGGCAAAGAAATTAGTGCCAAGAACAAATAACGAAGTAGATTTTCAAGTGGCACTACTAGGATTGGCAATGGGAAGGAAATTAAATATTAAACTAGTTCATTTGGAGGGAGATTCATAAATCAAAATCAATGTCATCCTCTAAAACTATGCACCAAATTGGAATTGAAAAGTGGCTTAAGCCGATTTAGATCTAATAAGGCAATTTGAAGATTTTTTAATTTCCTATGTATATAGGGAAGGGAATGACTTGGTGGAAAAAATGGTAAAAGTGATAGTCGAATGGGTAATGGATGAGGTAATCCTTGATGGGATGATAGATTAAACATGAGTTCCAAATTATAGCACATTAAATTATAATTATGCCCAAGCATTCCAGGTAACCATTCTAGAGTACGTGATGAATGTGCAAAGATGATAAAGGACAAGGTGGAGTTGCACTCACTTCCATAATGGTTGGGGTGGTGTCTTGCAACTGCTTTATTAAATAGCATGTAAATTTCATCTGTCCACATTGCACTAACTCATTTGACTACAAAATACAACGAAAATTTTCGGCGAAAGATGTATAATTAGATGTATCGTCGGGTACCTATGTATTTAATGTGAAATTTTCAAATTTTTAAAAAATTTATGCCCGACGTTCATCGAAATTGTGACGCTTCGTGATTTTCGTCACTATTTCGACATACACTTAAAGTCAATTTGTGGGCCGACATATGGTTAGCCTCCTTAATTTGTGGGCTGACGGGTATATGATTATCGTTCGTCGGGGTTCCGATGAATGTTTTTTAATAAATAAAACTGAGTTCGACAATTTATCTATACTTGTGACAGTGTTTTGCTATACTTGCAAATTTGCTATACTTGTGACAGTTTGTGGAGGTTATAGACCAAATTTTTTTGGTGCAAAATATCAGAATTATTAGATTTTGTTACCTATCTATGATTAAAAATTAGTGGAGTGTGAGTTTGATATTTTTTGAAGATCTAAATATTCAAGGTTGGTAAAGAAAAACCATGTCAGATAATATTAGTGTAGAACAAAATGAAGAGACACTTGCTAGATTGTGGGCTAGATTGAAAAGAAAGGGTGATGGGAAATGTTATTGTCCTTGCAATAATTGCAAGGGCTTAAAGATGAGAAGACTTTTAATCACAACAACTGAGAAACATTGTAGGCAACATGGTCACGTTGAAGGAAGGCATGATTATCGTCCATTGGTAAGTTGTTCATTATATGTCTTTATATTGATTGAATTTGATATTTATATCATTTTAACATTTTATATATATATATATATATAAAATCACTTGATCATGATCATGGTTTATTTGTGTCGATCATTATTATAAAGATGGGGCGCCCTAAGGAACATGATATGGATTATTACAGCCCAGAGAATGTGGTTTTGCAAGCGAAGGAACATGGAGCTGTGAATATCGAAGATGAAGTTAATGATCCTATGGAAGAAGATGATCATGCACCAGAAAACATAGTTGAAGATGATGGTACAAATACATTGATCCATGGCACATTTAGTGGCGCAACTGATCATGATGATCGAGATGACTTTGATGATGTTCATGATTTACCTTTACTTGAGAAGGCATACAAGCCCCTTTATGAAGGCTCCTAAACAACTCTTCTCTCTGCTGTATTGTTGTTGGTGAACTTGAAGGTTATGAATGGTTTATCCAACATAGCAATCTCACGGATGTTAAGGTATGTCATATATGTCATATTTTTTCATTTATTTTTGTTGTTAGTTTATCACTAGTAAATAAAGGATGAAATATGTACCATTAATATTCTTTATATTAACAATTTTTTTTTTTTTATAGATTGATAGGTGAATTTTTGTTACTACCATCAAATATTTTACCTCGCTCATACTGAGATTTATCTGCCATTATGAAAGATATTGGAATGGAGTATCAAGCAATAGATGCATGTCCCAATGATCATATTATATATCATAAACAACATGAATTTGCAACAGAATTCCCAGAATGTCATATCAATGAATGTCGAACATATCCAGCTAACAAGAGTGCCTCTAGGGTTCTTCATTATATTTACATTATTCCCACATATGCAGCGATTATTTGAGTGTGAAATCTTGGCACAATTTATGGATTACCATGCATAATAGAAGTGGAGATGACATTCTTCAAATGCCTAGGATGGATTGCATTTAGGGACATGGAGGAAAAATGGCCACACTTTAAAGAAGAACCTCGCAATCTCGGAGACTTTCATTAGCAGCGAGCGATTAATCAATCCATTTTGAGCTAAGATCTATTTACTCGGTGTGACCTGTTTTTGTTATCAACAATAACATTCCTCCATGGATGTCGATAAAGAGGGAGCACATAATGTTGTCAATGATTGTTCCAGTATTTGTTTACATCAATTTTCTTTAATGTAGTAGCATCTCATTTGTCTTATTTGTTGCATAATGACTTATATTTTTTTCATTTAATATTCATGTACATTAATTTATATATATTGCAGTAAAATGGTTATAATAATTATGTAATGTTTATGTTCATTCAACTAGGTAAGTACCAAGTTAAAGACATGAATGTATATATCGAGCCTCTTATCGACGAGTTAGTAAAGTTATGGAATGGTGTCACTATGTATGGCGTCTCTAGACCAATAAGACAATGACAATTTCAATTCCATGCAATGCTTGTATGGACAATTCATGATGCCCTAGGGCTAACACATTTTTGTGGTATGTTATAACGTTCAACTGCACTTTAACGATATTTAATTTTATGAAGTAGATTACATGCATGTTTTTTAAATAATCTATTCATTATATATAATTATAAACATTGACATATTTAATCCAATTATATATGATCTTGCAGGTCTTCAAACAAAGGGAAATTTTGCATGTCCAGTTTGTGGTCCAAAAATGAAATCTCATCATTCAACAAGTTTAGGAAAGCAGGTGTTTGATGAGTATAGGCACTTCCTCCACATAAATCATAAGTATCAAACTACTAAAAAATATCTTTTCAATGGGAAAGAAGAGACTACATCAAAACCACAAAGAATGACACCTCGCCTATGGAAGTTGGAATATAATAGAATTAATCGTCAAGGTTATACATCAGATCAAATTGTTTATCTATCATATATGATATGTTTGGAAATTATATTTTTATATTGTGTTTTGTTTACTTATGTTGTAATTGACAATGATTGTCATTAATTTTTTTAACTTATATGCTTCATGAAGGTCATCAAGGAATTAATGACCAACTTCCACAGGGACTGAAAAGTTATCCCAAACAATTTAGTAGGTTGCCCTACTATGAGCAGCTACAAATTGTGCATTTGTTTGATACAATGCATATCAGAAAGAATATAACAGAAACATTATGGAAAATATTGGATGGAGGGCATGACAAAGAAAAAAATGTCAAAATTTGTAGTGACATTTAGTAAGCCAATCATGCAATGAAAAATGTCATTCAATTAAATAGCGATGGAGACCAAATTAATATAAGCGCCCTTCCTTGGTTATTAATGGAGCAGCAAAGCAATGCTATAAAACAAGTCATACAAAAAAATTGATTTCCCACAGGATTTGTTGCGAACATAAACAATATCATAATAAAGAAAGGTGAATTTGGGTCAAGGATGAAAACACATGATTGGCATACCTTCATTAAGTAATTATTCTGGTATATTATATACACTTGTATAATGCATGTACTTTTCAGTGTATTGTGTTTACTACTTTTGGAAAAATAATGAAAAGATCATTTTATAATTGTTGCCGATTACATTCTACCTCTATCTCTCTTAAACAACCGACAACAATGTCAAGCAAGTTATATATGATCTTAGAAAATACATGAGGTAAGTAGTGATATTTGTTCAATTAGTTGTATAGATCTTATATTGCCATTTGTTTTACTTGTTATGTAATATACTGTATATTTTTGTTAAATCTCGTTAATATATTTGTGCCTTGAATCACTTGTAGATGGTTGTCATATAAAAAATCCATAAAAGAAGATATATAATTTATTGGAGAGAAAAATTCCTCGCCTAATGTGTGAAATGAAAAAGTGTCTACCTTTGACATTTTTCAATGTACAAGAGCACTACCTCATACACCAAGTTGAGGAGATTGAATTGCGTGGAACTGTACACACAAGGTCAATGTGGATGGTTGAGAGGAACTTGAAATTTTTGAAGGCTTTGGTTAGACAAAGAGCACATCTTGAGGGTTCTATGGTGGAGGGATATATGGTATACCAGACCATGGTGTACATTACTAAATATCTTCCTAAGTTCACAACAAAGATCCATGTAGATCGCATTTGGGATCCCAACTCCATTAACAAATTTGAAGGAGAGTACCTGATGGGGAAAGGTAGATTCAGGAAAGTGAGGTAATTATAAGATGGTCATGGAGATTAATTAGAATACATTTTGCATTGCCTTCAATTGCTTGAAAAGAAACAACAAATAACTAGTCCAAATGAAAGAATCTTCCACACACAAATAGAAAAGTGTTGGTACTGTATTCCTTGAGAAAATAAGTCTTTCACTACTGAAAAGTATTAAAATATTAAAAAGTGTTGATGATTAAATATTACAATTTGAATTTCATATATATAAGAAGAAGACCCAACAAAGGTGTCTCTTCAGATTGTCTTTTGACAAATAATTAAACTACTGATCTTAATTAAACTTATAAAACAATTTAATCTTCTCCTAACATTGACTTAGCCATTGAGAGATGCTTTTTATACTCCTACAAGGTATGGGTATCTACATCATGCACTGCATTTTGGGCTTCATATTCAAGTTTTATCATCAATTCCATATGTTTGCATGCTCCATCCAACAATAGCCCTTCTGCTTTGATTGTATCCAATGCTTCTTGAAGTATCCTATTGCATTCATCCATCTTGTTAGCTCCCAAAAATGCAGGAAAAATACCTCAAGAGGTTGCCAAACTCTTGGTACGTTTCAGGGTAACATACAAGGCCAAATAGTTTAGACCTTCTTCTCTTCAGGTGTTGCTAGACCTAGGCGGGTACACCTATATGAGTGAAGCAGACTTGATTTGTGTTTATTCTTCCAGCAATTTATCCACAATGGCAAGTGGGAGTGGACAATTGAATCTTTATTGTGGTATAGATTGTATACTTGCAATATCAAGGCTAATCCTAATATGTTCAGTTAACAAATGTAAAATATAAAATGGATGAACTAAAATGAAGCATGTAAGACCAGTGCCTCGCTGGGTATATGGAGTCTAATGAGGGTATAGAAAAGTGTAATCTGTGATGGCAATAATTCCAACTATTCAGCACACAAATGTAGTTTGCAACTTGTACAAATGTGCAAGTAAGTGATTGACAGATTCTACTTGAGATAAAATGACAACCCTAGTTATATGATTCTTCTTATTGATCCAATTAATACTTCCCAGTTACTGTGATTGATTAGAAGGATTTAATCTTTGCTTGAGAGAACCAAATAACCACATCACACATGTACAACAAATGTGTATTGATAAACTGAATATATGCTAGATATATCAATTTAAACAACATAAAAGTATCAAAATGGAGACAACCAAATAACTGTATAATTCCAACAAACAACTAATACCAAAATTAAGCCATGAATTCAGACATCTTCATTAACTTCATCAAAATTCATACATGCATCTGAGTCCTTTTAGATAAAAACATCATTGCAAAATTACTTACTGTATATTTCTCTTATCCGCCTATCTATATCTCTCCTAATCATATATAACAGGTATAAATATAACAGACTATGAAAGGACACATCCTTTCGGAAATGTTTTTGCATAACAACAATAATAAACTAGCGGTTAGGCTCTATTTAGCCATAAATGGATTTTTGAAAAATGACCAAGGTAATCTTGACGTGCATGTGTGTTGGCATCTCCAGCTGCATTTTGAATTGCTATCTCTGTGATCACCATCAGTTCATTCTACTCACAAGCCTCGTCCAGTGTTGAATTGTCTCTTGTAGCTTCCTTCATAATTGTTTGGAACATTGATTCACATTCCCTATTCCATTTGTCTTTTTCCTTCAATTCCCCTTTGTATTTGAATAGCATTGGTAATCCCTTCTTAGTGGCATCTATCAGCCCCTGTTCATCCCCCTGCAATTCTTCTTGAAAGTCCTCGTGTCTCTTTATGAAATGATTGGCAATATCAATAGCCGCATTATCTGGAACATCTCTTTCACTTATTTCTTGGAGTTTCTCATGGATTCTCCCATCAATCCTCTTATGTTCTCATTCTGCACTATAATTTTTCAAATGTGTTCCCCAAAGTTTACTCAGCCAAGTCATCAAGTTGGCTTGCCTCTTCTTTATCATTGTAGTGAGTGTATCATATTTTCCCTGTGAGTATGCATCTGATCCTACCCACTGATCTTTTGTATGAGAACTCTCTCCATAAGTTAATTGATTTGTGGGTCCTAATTTTATTCCCACCATATCCTTCAAACGATCATTCTCTCTAAGCAATCTTTCATTGTTTATTCTATACATTTCTTTTTCTTTCATCAACATTTGAATTTGTGCTTTATTCAATTTAGCAACATTAATGCCAATATCTATTGTGGTTATGGGATCAACCTCTCCAACTTTTAATTTCATCACATGCCCAAATACCTTTTTAGTATCAATCACAACTGATTTCTTGTGAGGTGGATACAAGGCCCAAATCATGAGCGACCCTTCATTTGGATTGTACCTGGATCCTACGTATATCTCTGTCAAACATTCAGGGTTGGGCTTATATGTGACATTATTTTTCTTCAAGAAACTATCAAAGATAGCTAAGACATAATTCAAATCTAACCTGGGAAAAATCATGACTCCTGCATCTTCTAGCAATTTTCTCCCCTTCTCAGGGGTCATATCCTCCATTTCTTTATCCACACTTGTCTTCAGGCTACCCAACAATTGTACTTCATTAGTTGGTATTATACTTCCCACTGACTCCCTTATTTGTTTCCCTTTCTTCTTATACACGAAAGCCTTAAACTTTGGAGTTTTACAAATTCATCATCAGCTACGAAGCATCTGTATGCAATCTTTCTTGCATCTATATCTGAAATCTCTTCAACTTTTATCTCCCTGGGAGGGCATTTGTAAGCTTGAGTTCTTGATCTGGAGATTTTGTCAGTTGTGTTGTGAGGCCTATTATCACCAAGTGTTTCCTCCTCTAAAGATAGCATCCCAACATCTAGCAATCCTCTGTTGTACTCATCAACCACTCTTTCTGCTTCCTCTTCTTCCAGATTTCTAATCAAATCATCATATTGATAGGGTATATGATCATACCCACCCAAGTTTATTTTGTCCCTTGCAAAGTTGATATACCCCTCTGGATCGAATCCTTTTCGAGGTGGACCTTTCTTCATGTTATATTGCAACAATTTATTCAAAACCAAATCATATCCTTCCCTTGCCAACACAGTGAAATCACCGAAACAAAGTGTGCTAGGCATAAATGCCTGCTTTCCAAAAGAACTTAAATTCGTGAAATTTGAATAATCTAATTTCCTAGCAATCTCAAGATAGGAAATCCTGTCAGGTACCGTTCTTGGAAGGATAAAGGCTGTGTCCTCAAATCCATATATCCTGATCATTGTCGCATCTTCCAAACAGTACCTGTCTCCCCAATTGTGATTAATAGGCCCATTAAAGTCTTTGGGTTTGAGGAACCTTTTTATTTCATCAAACAATGGATGTTCACAAGGGTGGTTATACAATTTATACAATGGCTTCACAAACTATTCTTCAAAATGTATGAAGTATGAATTGAAAAATCTATTGTCCCAGATGGCAGTCCAAAGTTGTACTAGTAACAGTCCTCCCTCCTTTTCCAATTGTGAAACCCTTAGCTTCTCAGGCCACATCTTCAACTCTTTCCCATAGTAAAGAATCATATGCATCAGGATTGAATAATGCTTCAAATGCAAAACCAGAGACCCCTTTTTTATTGTCATCAATCCTACATCAAGCTCCTTGAAAATATGTGTGGCATAATCGAAAGGTTGAGAGTTATGGCACTGAATAGCTGCTGCAATTACCATCGACACAATTGACATGTATTCAGGGGCATCCACCCCTATCACTTGGCACACTGAGTAATATGTATACTTCAAGTATGGTTCAAATAGGTTTACATGGAATGGGGGACCCTCATTATCATCCAATGGAGTTGGGTTGCCATCCTTTTTACATCTATGCAATGGTAGTCTCCAACCCTTGTATATTGTATCCAATCTCTAGAATTCTCTCTCTAGCTCCTCATATACAATTTTCTCATTGCACACTCCTAGATTAAACACCTCGTATATTGCAGCCTTTGATATGTGTATGAATGGTTTTCCAGAAGGGTAAAAAATAGCTTTTAGCTTGGGATCATAACTAGCAGCTAACACTTTTATCAATTCCACATCTACAAACACATTTGTGTAGACCAACTTTCTTAGGTTAAATTTCCAGGGGTTACACACTTGTTCATACCGGTTCCTTCGGTGGTAATGGAAGATGAATAAATCATATCCCCTAATTGGGGTCCATGTATCTCCTATGTGTTTGCACCTATCTTCTAGCTTTTCTACATCTTCCTTGAGCTGCGCAGAGCACCTGGCCCTAGGTCCAGAGTTGGGAAATTGATCAATTAGGTCCTGGTTCAATTTTCTTTCGACTACCCCTGGTTCATTCTGAGCTTCAATTTTCTGTTTTTTACTCTTGGGGCGACTGCTCTCACTCTATTTTTTTCCTTTTGTTTTCCCTGAGCTCGTTCCCTCCATTATACTTTTTTTTTTTAAATGACAAAATTAGAAAACAAAACTGCATAAAAACTCACAGATTCTATTTGAAATCCTTCGGCCGCAAGGTTCTTTGGTTCTTCGTCCTTCCTTCTATTTATTCTGTTGTGAATTCCGCTCAATACCTTCTTCAATTATTGCTATTCAATTCAAGAAATAAACTATCTCTTTGCGTTCATGCCGCCATTAATGTTTCAGCTCTGAGCACAAGTTCACAATCTTTTTGAAATTCTCACTATCAGATCAAGTACCCTGTATCAACAAGACAATCTAAATTCTGGGCGATTCTTTATATTTGGTTTTTTCCAACATTCACCAAACAACTTGTTGGTTGGAGAAACACAATATCTTTCTCACTGATACACAATTTATCCTTTTGATCTTTGTAAATGTCACCAAAAGTCACTCCGATGATCTTTTGATCTATTTGCATCTTCATCGGCAAGAGATCATGCTTCGCTAAGACATTCTACAGTTTCTCCGATGCTATGAGTCTCCCCGATGTTCATTCCTCCGATCTTGAATATGTTGCCAAGACTCTCACCAATATAACTCTCATCGGCGTGACATGGAGCTTTGGGAGAACCTTTTGAACTTACACCAATAGCTTATTGTTTTTCCAATATGCTTCTCTGTGCCTAATCAGTGAGACACAATGAACTTCTTACCGATGGTGATTCACCGGTAAGACATAATTGCTCGATATGACTTGTTGGTTTCACTCTGATGATGCTTGTCTTGCTGATGAGTAGTTTCCTTTGTATCATCGGTGTGAGAGGATAAATGTCTCGCCAATATATTTCATTGACGAAACTCATAAGCTCATTCTGAATGATAGATCTCACGCCGATATCATTTTTCTTACCGATGGTCCCCTGCGTCAGTGAAACCGTGAGTTGTGTCCACCCGATATGTATTTTCCTAGGCACTTTGATTGATATGACAACTTGGATTTCTTGTCGATATGCTAAAAACACCATCATTGGAAAACAATGACTTAGAGATTGAGGGACCTGCACCAACTCTTGCCGATATGGATCAAAATGTTTTTACTTAGAGAATTTTTTGGGGATCAGATTTGATTGTGATCACAGGAAATTACATCAACATCTAGTTTTCTATGAGGGATTTATGAATGTATAATTTTCAAAATTTTACATTTCCAACACATCCAATCATCTCTTTCCTTTAGAAACCTGTTCTTATCACATAATTTGGGTAATCCCAACTTGTATTCTCCTTCCTTGTTATGCAAAAAACTATCAAAAATTAAAGAGGCACTGAGGTCTCAACCAAGAAATACTATTACACAGCTTCAAGTAATAACTGTCTACCCCTTTCAGGGGTCATGTTCTACACTTCACTGTTTATATCATCTTTCAACCTTTTCACCAATTGTTGTTCATTTTTAGGGGTAATATTTGGGATGGAATCCCTCAACCTTTTGCCTTTGTAATTATATAAAAAATATTTAAATTCTCTTGAATTGACAAACTCATTATCAGAAATAAAGGATTCATAGGTTGTAAGCCTATCATCTTCATCTACACGCAATTCCTTGGCTACTTGTAAGTCCTTGTTAGGGAGTTCTTCATATTCATCATTCATCATTCGAGAGGCTGTTCTCTCCTATGATTGTGCTTCATTTTCTCCCGTAGATTCTTCTTCAAATGAATCTTCATTTCTTGCAACCTTTTCTTTTTTTCTCTAACTCCTTCATGAAATTTTCTGTAACCTTCTCTGCTTCTTTGTCTTCTTTGTTCTTAAACACATCTTCCCTCGATATAGGAACATGGGTGTATCCACTAAGGTTTTGATTTTTCTTACAAGATTGTATGTAACCTTCAGGGTCATAATTCATTCTTTGTGCATACTCCTTTAATTTGAATTCATCCAACAACGAAAGATAATAAGATCATTGGTAGTGGGATGTTAGGTTTTTAGGTACATCAATTATAAATTAAGGTCGTATATCATGGTAATTAACTAATTATACGCCGTTTGTGAATTTCAATTTTTTTTGATACAGTTGGTCGAGAGTGGGATGCACTACATTTGTATGTTGCAAACAATCTTGATTGGATGACGGTATGGATTGAACAATGTCAACAACCCAGTCGCACATTAACATGGGAAGGTGTGGCTTCATTGGTTAAAGAAGCTCATCGTAATGGAGATTCAGATGTTACACCAAGGGAAATTTATTTAGAATATGGTTTAAGAGATAAACAGGTACGTACAAATATATTAATCACCCATATTATTTAATTATTTTCAATTATATTGATGTATATATATGTTGAGTTTTTTTTTTCTTCGCATACATTCGGCCAAGAATAAATATGTTTATCAACTGACGATGCAATAATTTTTACATGTTTGACATATTGCAGGTGAAACACCACAAGGCTATGTGGTGCAATGGTCATAAATTTTGAATCAAAAAGTTGGATGACATGAAGAAAACTTTGATTCTGGGATAACTGCAATCTTTCAGGTGACTAATGTTTCATCTAGAAGTATACATCTAGAAGTCTAGAAAATCAATACTATGGGATTTTGGATGATATACTTGAGTGTGACTTTAAGTCCTTCAAATTAGTTTTGTTTGTCATCCTAATGGTACATGCTACGATTGAATGAAAATGATCTGAGAGAACTGTTATTGAACATGATAATGGATTTACTATGGTTAATACAAGGTTGATTGAGCGAGTTGGAAATGAGCCCATGTTCTTCCAAGCCAATGAGTGGGTGTATTTTACCGAGGTTCCAGATAACTGGTTGGCTGTCATTTTTTGTGTGATATGATCCAAGAGGAAGGTCAAAAGTATAATGGTGAAGAAGAAGATACAGAAGAACTAGAAGATGATGTTAATGATGATCAAGATCAACAATTAGTTGATGATGTGCTTGACGAAGATGTTGAAGAGGAGGAACTAGATCATGATGATGTAGGAGTTAATGTTCATGAAGATGATATCTGTGTGGATGATAACATTATCGAAACTGATATAGATGACAATGATGATGATATGACTAATCCTTACAATGTCAAATCTAGAATGGATGATACAAATAAAGAGTTGGATGAAGAAGTAGATCAATGACATTGAAATGTATGAGTTATGTGATTATATTATCTATTTGATATTGATTTCTTGATAGAATTATATTTGACTTATATGGTTACATAATTAATTCATGATGTTTTTAATTTTTATGCCATTACATAATTAATTCATTTAATGTTGTTAAGTCATGATGTTACAACTATTGTAGCTCTCCTAGAAATTTCCATATGATCAAATCCTAATTACTCTACAACTATTTATTATTAGATATTATTTGATCATATCTTTGGCTATTTCATTCCCAAAAAAATAGCATTTCCTCATGTTGACCCTACATAGTGACATGTGAATGGGGCCAACGTTGAATTTTTTTAAATTTGTGCTTGTATGGAGTGAAACTTGACATGGTTATCCTAGACGCATGCGTTGACGATATGGGAGGGTTTCGAGACTCAAACACGAGGTCATGCTATATAAAGGAATCTCATCCTTCCTAATGTCATAGAATATCTTCGAAGTGCCTTTGGCATGCTTTAGATGTGTCAATATTAACTAGATTGAATATATTAATTTTAAAGTCTCTTAACACATTCCATGACAATAAAATGACTCATTTGGATTAAGGAGTACTTTCCTAAGCCATTCCTTCATATTCAACAATCCCTTCTCACACCCACATCATAATTCATATCCATGTTAGTTGTAATGAGTGTTTTAAACCAACAATCAATGAATCATAGGATAGAAGAAAACTTGTTATGCACAAGGATAAGAATCAAAGAGACTGAAAGAATCGATTCATTATATATGCTCCCCATTACTGTAATAGACCAATGTAAAAAAATAAGTCATAACAAGAATATGACCCAAAAAAAATAGGAAAATAAACCTTGTAGGCTACATTAATAAGACATTGATTGCAAGCATTTCTTCCATGATGTTTAAATGACAAAATATCAAATAGCTCAATCTTTAGTCAAGTAGTATTTCAATCACTGATTCTTAGACATCCATCATGATTAAACATCACATATCATAATCCTTTTTAACAATCACTAGGACTGTAGATAATATTCAATCATGTCATAGGAAATAAATCATCAAAAATTATAAAGAAAGAGAAAACCAACTATATAAGCTCAGCAAGCCACCATACAAAAATTATATTTTGTAGAAAATAAAATAAACTATATGTTGACATAGCATATATATAAACTATATATTTTGAATTTTGGTCCTACGCGCGCAGGAGCACGACATAGCATACTGCACCGGGACCCTAACTGGAGAGTTGCACTGAGAACCACTGCATCCAACCCCTAAGTGGAGAGTTGTGATACTTCACCAGACGAGTGCTACAAGGCCATTGAGTTGAGGAGGAGGACTAGGAACCATTTGGTAGGAGGAAAGCTAGAGTGAGAGGTGAGGGCACTCAGAAAGGGAAAATTGACCAAGGGACAATGACTGTAAGTGATTTTTCCCCCACATTTAGAAATCTTGTTGCAAGTACAATGATTTAGAAGATATATGCTTCCACATAAATCACATACATACATCAAACATTTTTAATTATTATTATTTTTTTATAGATAAATAGCTGCTATATGGGGCAGTACCCTATATTGCTTTAGAATAAAAAATTACATACTATTTTTTCTGTGAAAATGGTCTCTACAGACCAGAACCATGCCTCAAAAGCACCTAAAAAAACTTGCCTAGACACCATTTACCCCCAAAATTTCCAGGGCAGGAAACAAAAGGCCTGGAATGATTGCATTTTTTACATCTCCGAACTGAACCCATTAACATAATTTAAACCAAAAAACCTTAGTATCAACGGGACTGACTTCATTACCCCTACTATTACTAGCCCCTTTTTTCAGGCATTCAAATGACACATAAAATAAAAGACACATACAAAAATCATGGCTGCCAGCCCTATTCTTCGTTGTCTTCCTCCGAGTCATCCCTCTTTTTCCAAGCTTTGAAGTCGGCAATTACAGGGCAATCCGGGCCACATTTGGCATGAGTTGGGATTTTGGCCTTTTCCTCAAGGTCCCTCCCATCATTTGGGGACCATTCTTCCCCCAACCCTAGCTTCCAATCCTCATCATCTCCAACCACAATCTTGTTCACTAGCTCCTCATCCTCCACATATCGCAAAGCCCACCCGTGCAACAAATTGGTGACCATCTTCGCAGCCCAAAGTAGGAAGAAAATGCTACATTCCCTTACATCCCAGAGCCTCTCGAAGATTTATGGTTCTATGGTTATGATCAAAGGTAATTTCATCACCTCCTAACCATGCATGTGAGTCATGTAATAATTTTGAGGAATGGGTATCAACTTGTTTTCATCTACATTGTCGAGAGTTGCATCAATGTCCGCCAACCATGCATGATCAAAGACCATCTGTGTGAGTTTCTTGGCTCCCTCCTTCGACACCCCCATATGCAACAAGACTGCCAAAAACATGGCAAGAATTTCTGAAGTAGCTCTTGCCCTGTGGTAAGCTCTTAAAAATTCAAGGCCCTGAACTCTCTTTGTGGCCCAAAGGATTACAGGGTGCAAAGAAGAGAGCAACCCCTATAATCGCTTGTTTGTAATTTCCCCTTTGAATGCCTATTGTTGCTTTCCTATGTTAAGTGAGAGAGGAATCTCCATTTTAATCTACCTATGAATGACTTACAACTGCTAATGAATTGTGGCACCCACACTCCACCTATCGCTTTCATTTTTATAAGTATAAACAATTAACTTCGAGAGATTTTGTTCGGGCTGACAATTTAATTATCCTATACTTTACATCCAAAGCTTGCCATGCCATTATTATAGGGCGTGCCACTCTCCATCCACTTGTTACAAAGTTTGTAATCTTCATGAATTTCGTGCCAAGTCTAGCTCAATTTTTCTGACGTGGTTTTGGTAATTGTCCTTTCCCCGCATTTCACATGTGTTGCATTTGACTAGTAGTGACAACCTTGGTTTTTAATCCTCCAACCCCATACCTTGGGATCACATCACCATGAAAGAACTTCATCCAGCATCCTTATGAGTGCAGGTACCACCAAATAAGTATTTGTCAGATTTTTCTTCCTTGAGCGAGGGAAATTCAGGAAGAGAAGAGGAAAGCGATACATGTAGTAGGTCTAAAAAAGGGAGATCAACTAGAGGTCAAAAGATTAGAATAAAATTTCATAAACACAGAATTTTTTCTTGCTGAAGGGGGGTCATGTTCTTATGATGATGATGAGAGCATAGGTGACATCAAGGTGCCCTTGAGGTACAAACATATATGGAAACAATGGGTACCCAATGGGTACCCAAGGAACTTCCTCCAATAAACATTGATTTTTGTGTCAACGAGAGGATATATCGCATAGCACCATCATCATTACATGGTTTGGGCCTATTTTGCATGGACGACATAAAGGTCTGTTACAACAAAGTTATTGAATTGATGGAGTATGTTGGACCCTGTTACAGTCACAAAGATTGGATGCAGCTGGTTCGATATACACGAAGTATGCATAGGTATGCATTGTTAGCAAATTTAATATAGCTAAAAGGTAAGGATCAAAATAAAGGAGTGGCTATGTACATTGACGGAAGGCTAAAAGCATCAAGGAATATTGCAGGGTTTATAAATTGTACATGAACTGGGTCAACAAATAAGCCACCCAATTGCATATTTGAGGGGTGCGAGGGAAACCGTGTATTCGTATGTGCGATAAAATCAATAACTGCAGGAGAAGAGTTGCTAATCGATTACAATTTGGATCACATAGATACAAACACAGTTACTATGGGGGTGGTATGTACTATATACCATTTTACCCAACCTCCAATTAATGACTCCAATATACCATTTTATTATTATGTTTCTTTTTGTAAGTCTATTAGTTTCATTTCGGTAATGTTTTTTTATATTTAATTTTTGTCAGGGACATTGATCAGACGGGAAGGTTCGGGACCCGTATACAACCAAGGGACATCTTTCGTGGAACTGCCACCGATGAAGACTTAATGTTGTAATTGTACACCAGATACGTAGCAAAATGTTTTTATTATTTTTTTCATAAGTTTATTGGGTTAATTTCAATAATTTTTAATATTCTGTCGCAAATGTATGGATCGTGGAAAGGCAATCTAGAGAGAGAACGCTGTGGAGGTGTAGTCACTATTATGTAATGATGACATCACATATTCTGCAAACCCTCTAGATATGATAAGGAAGACCCAAAAAATGCAATGAAGAAATCCTTCAGTTGTTATTCATAGTGCCTCAAATAAATGAGATAAGAGAAAGGCTTAAAATATTGACTGAGAGAGCACAACCTGTAAGTAAGTCATGAGATCTTTAATTATAACATAAGTTCATTCATGGTTTTATATTTTGTAATTTTATGTCAGAATGAAAAAATATGTGTTGTTTTTACAGGATTTTGCGCCCCTGCGATGTTGTTGGCTATGATTAGGTACCGCAGAAAAGCGCTCGGGAGTAGGGGTTGGGCAAGGCGTCAATCCTGGATCTTCCCACGATAAGCATCACATCACCCAACCCCATCATCTCATAGTTTATTGTTTTCCACTAAGTCGTCGACAAATACACAGCATGTGCATCGTAGTGCACCCTCTCGCAACGAATACGCTGTAACATGCCGATACGTACCGGGATGAGGCCACTAGTATCGTATGATTTTTCAACAACATCGGATCTTCCCCAGATATTAGTACTGGAACATTCCTATCAAGCATTTTGTGGTGACCCAAGGATTTCGCTCATAAAGATAGAGAAGCACCTACTTTAAAATGTTTTAATTATTATTATATATAATCCAATTGAAATTTATTTTATCGACGCTCTTTTAGACTAATGATCCCATGATCATTTTGCAGGAAATAATGTTTTTTATAAACATCTAAACACTATTACATTGGAGATCTTCAGGCCCACCATACGTACACGGTGGGATGCCCAAAATTAAGATTTAAAAGATGAGCTCATTAACCATTTAGTTTTGTTGTTCAGTAATAACACATTCAACCTAACCAAGGTCCTTAAGAAAGCCTTCTCACCTATCTAAAGTATGTGAGGGACCAATATAGGTCACAGCATTTAGGAGAACAAAAAGTATGAGGTCCCCTACGATTTTTAGAGGAGTGAAGGACCCGTGTCGATGTGAGGAGAAGGCGCAAAAGAAAAAGAAAGACACCATCGGGCCAAGGGAAGATATGATACTATCAATCAATGTAATTATACACCGATTACTCTTTCTTTTTACATAATCTAACGTATTTCAAACTTTTCATAGATTGCCCGACACATCGAAGGCAACAAAGGCAAGACTAGAAAAACACAGGCAACACAAAGTTGGCTCTGGTGGTTATATGAAATTAGCCAAACGAATTGTAAATATCAATAAATGAAATATTTCATCCAAATAATAAATTGCAAACAATTTTGGTTTTATCACACCATAGAAGCAAAATTCATGATCTTATGCAAAAATGTAGGGCTCTGAATTCAACAGAGTGCCCACAGAAGAGGACCTGAAGATTTCCTTCCAGCAAGGCTATGGAGCCATGGTTGAACGCCTAAGACTCTTGACTAGGCAAACACAAGCTTCCACTACATCCAACACACAGGTAAATAAACTCAATGAAGTTTATTTAAAATTGAATACTTGTGCAATCTATTCAATATTAATTTCCACAATAAAGTAATTATGTGCCTATTTGTTTTAAACAAGAAATCAATGATAATACTGCACATGACATTGGAATGCAGCCTGGTGAGGGTGGAGCACAACCTGCAGATGAAGGTCATGGTGTGCATCCCGATACTAGATGTATTCAAGTGCTATACAAAACGCAGTATGGATTAATACAATTAAACATCTTTAATTGAAATTGGTGTATTAATTAATGTAACCTTTCATGTTTCAACTTTAGAGCATGTAGAGCACAATCAAAATGTTGAGCATGATCAGGCTTGACAAGATCAGGAACATGATGTGGCCCCATCAGGTAAAGAGGACCACTCTAATATTCTTTTAAACATATTTAATTGCAATTGGTGTATTAATTAATGTAACCTTTCATGTTTCAACTCCAGAAGATTTAGAGGGTGTTCAGCATGTTGAGCATGAGGCTATAAGACAAGATCAGGAACATGATGTGGCCCCATCAGGTAAATAGCACCACTCTAATGTTCTTTTAATTAATGAAATACTTGTAACAATAATAAAACATACTTTCACCTAACATTTCTTTGTTATCAGCAGTTAGAATCCCCTTGCAAGAGCCTCCACTTTCGTGGAGTACATGATCAGGCATACATTAATATCACGAGCAGAGGGAAGAACAACTGAAGGGGGCATAGATGATTTAGAAAATGATACTCCACTTCTTTTTTTAGCTGCAAAAAAGAAACCAAAAAAAGTGATTGTAATCATATTATGACAACCATATTTTTGATAATATGTTAATGAATGTTAAAAACTGATATTTTTGACAACCATATTTTTGATAATATGTAAAAACTAAAAGAATGAATGTTATATGTTAATGAATGAATGTTATATGTTATTAATGGATGAATGAATGATTAATGTTATATGATCGTGTATGGGGAATTGAGAGTGATGTGAGGGGGGGAGGGTCCAAATTAACTTCCACTGTCACGTGGTTGGACATGTTAAGTAGAGAATATTAAACTATTCTTGAAACAAAGAGAAGCTCAATAAGGTAATGCACTTTTCAATATTTCATTATGCTGCACTTTTAAGCTTATGTGATTTCATTAGTTCTCTTTGCTTCAATATGTTACCCTTTGTACTTATTTTACTTTTTAACACATCTCATATGTTACCTTGGATGACAGCTTTTGCAGGGGAAGCTATCCATGGATGGATCCCGTGTCTAGGGATATATGAGTTTGTATTACACAAACTTGGGATGTACTCATGTAGCACAAAAACAAAAGAGAAGAGCCCAACCATTTCAGCACAAGAATTGGCTTGAGACTGGTATGTGGTTCGAACTAGGTTTGGGTATGAGGGGTCTAGGAGAGAGCCCTGTAACACAACTGGTATTATTTCTATTTGAACTCAATTGTAATGTTTGGAAATCATTAGTTGTGGATTTAATTTCTATCTAAACTCAATTGTAATCAGGTGGGCTTCATACGTCGTGGGAACAATACTTGTTTTGATTCATGAGCTTGGTGTGCAATTCAATGATGGCATCAACATACTTGTATGTTGTCTTTACACTAACTTTTTCCTGTAAAATGTTAAGAACATATTTTACTTTATTCCACTATGAGAGAAGACATTGAAGAAGATTATCATAGAAAAACACTTAATCATCAGGGAACTTCAGTCCCAAATAGAGTCAGGAGAAGATCAAATACACAAAACTTCAACAATTCACTTTCATTCACCAAAAAATCCATCAATTCCTCTTGAAACCATAAGGCTATCAAACATCAAAAACACCAAATTAGTATTTCAAACCCTTTATCAGATTCCAATTCGACTTATCCACCATCAAAATGTCTGTAACAATCAATAACCAAATTTGAATCACTAAAATTAGTCCATACTCTCTACAATTACCAATCCACTCATCTTAGCAACTTACTTTACAAGGCTAATTAACAACAATCCAATCATCACTTACTCAAACAACTTGAACAACATGTTCTTGACACAAATACTTACTCACCAATCATTGACTCATCAGACTTTCCCTTGGTTTGCAATCTATATGCCTTTTTCCACATAGGATTCACCTTGCTTAATACATCAAGTCCTTCAACCTTCCTTCAAGCCTCTATCAAACACTTAGCTATCATTTGTAACATCAATAAAGCAACATTAAATCATAATTCAAACACTGTTTTATCATAATATTAGGTTCTACATTCAAATTTCCATTTTGCACAAAGAAACTAGCCTGCCCCAATCAACAATTCCAAATAGTTAATTTTCTAAACTCCTCCCAAGCATTTAGGCACCTTTACTAATTACATTTAGATAGGTTCCCATCATAAAACATCCATTCTTTCACTATTTGACAAATTCACATCTTATGAACAATCTACACACCAATCTATTAGTAGGACAACAAACCCATGTATCGGGTGGCATCATTCCAAATTCAAAGCATGTCCACAAATTTCACACACATTTAGAGCCCCATTCCCACTATCTTTAACATGCCACAATCCCAAACTTCAATATTAGGAACAATCATCAATAAAACTAACTGTACATTGCCAAAAGAGCCCTTATTAGGCCATATATACAAAGAAAGTTGTCTTGAAACACCTCCAATACACAAAAGAACTTGAAACACTCTTACATAATGCCTCAAAATTGAAGATTCAATTACTTTTAGGGGAAAAAAGGCTTCATATAACCGTGTTAGGGAGGGAAGATGTTTGAACGAATATTTAAAAAAAAAAACTGCAGGGTTTTGACGCACATAGCTCGACGAACCACATAAATTTGCGACGAGGTTGGTGTACACGTGACGTAGTTTTTGTTGTAATGGCAACAACGGTTTGCTCCACCTCATCGGAAAATGGATGAAAATTTGGTGTTTTTTCACTGATATAACTCTCATCGGCGTGACATGGAGCGTTGGGAGAACCTTTCAAACTTACACCGATAGCTTCTTATTTTGCCGATATGCTTCTATGTACCTGATCGGTGAGACACGATGAACTTCCTATCGATGGTAATTCACCGGTAAGACATAATTGCTCGATATGACTTGTTGGATTCACTCTGATGATGCTTGTCTTACCGATGAGTAATTTCCTTTGTATCATCAGTGTGAGAGGATAAATGTCTCACCGATAAATGGGCGTTTTGCAATGTTTTGTGATTTTTTGCGTCGATAGATGGATGAAGTTACGTTGATTTTGTGACGGACATCGCCAACATTTTTCGTGGCGCTGACCGACGATGTTGGGTCGTGGTTTTGACGTATAGATGGACGAAGTTATGTCGATGTTGCAACGTACACCACCAACATTTTCCGTGGCGCTGACCGACGATGTTGGGTCATGGTTTTGATGTATAAAAATTGGTTGTTAAAGCGATGAAATTTAAATCAATGTTGCGTTGTTAAGTCAACAATATTTTGTCGATATGTCACCAAACATTCATCAGAATTTGTAGTCAAATACAGTACTGTTGCATCAATTTTCTCTGGACTGGTAAGAGATGAACATCCATCTCTGACTCACTAGTCCACACATACAGATGGCCTTTGTGGGAGATAATTAAGGATAATTGGATCAAGAGTGTTTTTAAAAACCACCATGGGTTAATATTGCATATGGTCAAGGGTGTTATGGGAAAAACATTCATGGTGGTAGATCATTGACACATGGTTAACATGGACATTTTGTCCATGTTTTTGGCATCACTACTTTCCCTTGGTGAAACAACATTGGTGGTCAAGGCACTCTGCAAGAATCTCATGAGGAAGCAATTTTTGGGTGGTCTAGAGGATACCTTGTGTATGGTGGTCAACGTTTGCATGATTTCTCTACCTATGGATTACTTCAAGATTAAATTTTGAAGGAAGGATGTGGAACAATTTTTATTAATCTTTTCTACCATGCATTCATTCCTACCTAGGCAATCTCAGACCACCACAAAGAGTATTTTGTTCCTGAAACACATTCTCAGCTTAGAACCCATGGAAAGGTTGGAATGGTTGCAGGGCTACGCCAAGGAGGAGGGTTTAGAATAATACAGTTAATTTCAGGTGTAAGAACCCTGCTGGTTCTAACCCTTGCAAACTAAATGCTAAATGATGGAATTTTATTTATTTTGGTGGTTTTGCATATTTTTTGTTTTTTTATAATAATATACGGTTTTTTTTTGTTTTTTGTTTTAAATATAATGCCAGGAAAGAAATGCAATACAAGAAACATACAAATTCTAAAGCAAAACTAAAACTATATTGAAAATATATAGAGTTGCAATGATCTTTATTATCTATAATATTTACAAAGCTTCTTCCTTTCAATTTAGCATACCTGGGGGTCCAATAGCTTCAATTACATGAAATTCTAGAAATGATCAACAATGAAAGGAGATGATAAAATAAACATTCTACAACAAAGACCACCTTCTCCACCTTTTAAAATTTGCAAGATGCCTTATCAAGGCTAGGCGTCCACAATGGAAGTAAGAAATGCCCAAATAAGGAGGCGTTTTGGCCTCAAGAAAACACACCTGGCTATATATACAACACATAAACCTGTAGGAAGCTGGTACAACCTAGTATTAAGTGAGTAAACTATTAATAATGGTATCTTCTCACTAATTTATGCTTTCACTTTAAATATGGTAAATATGGTATGAAACCCTTGATTGTATCTCTCTAATCTGCTCAATTTTGGCTCATGAATGAAGCCAATCCAAACTGTAAATCTTCAATGGATCTTTCACCACCTCAGGTTGCTCAAGCAATGAAGAGTGAATGTTCTTCAATGTTGGAAGAAGAAAAAAAAACTAAAACCCTTGGTCTCAAGCTCAAATCCCAACCACACACAAAAGGAAAAGTAAAATGCTCATCCAATAATGAGGTCAATTTTCTTTTGTTGTGCTTTTTATACTTCTCACAAAATGTCAAGTCGATCCTCTCATGTTGCTTTTTAATCATTAAATGTGCTTTTTACATATTTTTTTTGACTTTGGATTATAATCCCAAGACATGCTGTGGTTTTCCATAAGACATTAATTACTCATTAATATTAAAATGGCCCCCACTTTATAAAGTTAAATTATAACTTTATAATATACCCTTTTAATAATTAAATATCACCTAAGCCATTTAAATATTAATAACTCCTTGAATAATTATTATTTCTCCATGTCATCTGAAACTGAAGTCAACACTGAAATCCTTAATATGTCCAAGTGCCCTGCTATATGTGGAAACATTACTTGGGTGACTTACTATAAATAGTAAGTACATCAATTTGAGCCCAAAAACCTCTACAAAGGCCTAAACCTGAACCAAAAAAAGCACCAGAGAGAAGTAATGTCACCGACAAACCAAGTAAATACCTCAAAGGACCCTCTATCCAAGTTCATTAGCCTACAAGGGTTAGAATAATATGCTAATCTACCAATCAACAATAATGGGCTAAAAAGTGGAAATTACAATTTGCCTTCCTTGAAATTGCTTGTCCCCAAGAAATCTGAAATGCAAAGGAAACATCACCCCACCTAGATCCCAAAGGAAATGTTTTTTAATGTCCCTAATATCTCCAACGAACTCCTATAACACCAATACAAATACAACCGACAAAATCTGCCCAATTAGATCAATCTCTACGTCAAGTGTCATAGGAGAGAAAACCTCAAAAGGAAGAAACTCAGAATGCTGACAACATTTTCTTCCCATATCTGCGAGAGACAAGTTGACATACAAACTGTCTAGCACGTACGTAACTAAACCGTGCATCTAAAACAAATCATGTACATGAGGATCAAAGGTGAAGCTGTAAGCACTCTATACCATGTACACACTATGAAACTCCTCTGCAAGCCCTATTTGAAATCCCAATGCACTAAAAGGATCCTAAACACCATGATCAATGCTCATCTCATGATTAGGGTCAAGAGTAGAATCAACATCTAACTCAAAGAGTGGATTATCATAAGTCAATGTCACATCCACCTCAAACAAGGGATTGTTCACAAATTGAATGTCACCATCATGTTGAACTAAATCATACAACTTTGAACCCCTGGAGCAAGAAGTAAAATCATACTCCTCTTGAATCATCGCATGCCTCTTCTCCTATACAATCTCTTACTTTATCTTCCCACTCTCCTCACTAACGGGAGAGATAGAACACAAGCCCCCATCTACAATTCCCCTCAACACATATTTCTTACCTTATAACTCAAACTACATCTCCATCTTCGGCAAGTTGAGGGTGAACACACCAATGTACTAGAGCCATCTCATACCCAACATTATATCTATCTCACCCATGTTGACCACATAAAATTCAGTCTATAACTCATAATTATTCAACATAAGGGTGAGATTACAAATCCATCTGGTGCAATTGAGGGTATAACCATCAGCAACTCAAACTTGGAATCCAGTGAAGTCCTCTGTATGGAGTCCACACCTACTAACAAAACCCTCATCAATAAAATTATGTGTGGCTCCAGTTTCTAGCATAGCAATGCATCATTGTCCATCAACTGATCCCCTGAACCTAAATGAAGATCCACTCTATGTACTTAATGCCAATGGGAATAGATTGGCATCAGGTCCAAACCCTGTAGAGATATTTCCAACCTCATTATCCTCTAAAACAACTTGTTGGTCTAAAATTTCTGACTCAACATTGTTGGATAGGAAAACTAAGAGGGGGGGTGAATCAGTTGTCATAGATTATAACCTTAAATTCAATTACCAGAACTAACACATAAACTAATTAAGTGATTAACCATAAAATGCAAGTGCACAAACACAATAACACCAAATTTACATGGAAAACAAAATGAGGGAAAAGCCACAGCGAGGATTAACTCACACTATAGAGAATATCAAAACTAATTACAAAAAGGATCACTTCCTAAAATAAGGACTCACTGTCCACATGGCTACAACTCAAAGGGATCACTGCCACATAAATGCAAATAAGATGGCTCACTGCCAGAATACAAAAGGTTATGGCTTACTTCCAAAATCAATTGATGAATTACACCTTTCTTGTGCTAAATTCAGTTCCAGATGAAACTTAGTAATCGCTCTATAATTTGCTCAGTTTACACACTTTTTTCTTTGCTTGATTTGCTTATTTAAATCTACTGCAACCACACACTTTTCAAAGACACATAATCACTCTATACTTCTTGCTTCATTCATTCATCCATCGTTTATCCATACACCCATTCATTCTCTTTCTTGTATTTTCTGAATACACATACATATATATATGTATCCAACAAATCAATTAGGTTGGCCATAAAAACATCATAAAGTATTGTATATGCCAAGTCAGCCAAGATCTATTCGAATCAGAGTTTGTTATTGTTGTCAAACAGATTGCACCTAAACGCTTGAATGATTAAATTCAACAATCTGTTGAAACATTGGATCAAACTCAGGTTGTGGGTGACCTATAACGAGACTGAACCTACGGATTCTAGGCCGGCTTCCTATATGATGGTCAATTTGATACTTGAATAATTTGTTCTGAGAAAAGGGTAAGAAACTTAATCTAATGTAAAACTAGAAAAACTGGACTGTGGTGATGTACCTATTTGATTTAAGAAAATAGACTAATTCACAACTGATTCATCATGAAGCTTACTTTCACAACTCAAATTGAACAATTTAACTGCATTAATGATTCACAAACAGGCCTGATAATTCATTCTTTATGAAGGAAGGACTTACTTTCACAACTTAAAGATATGGATATACTTGAGACACAATTTATGACCTGCAACTAAGATTGTTTCTTCGTGTACATGCATTCACGAATGTTGACAAAAATTTAAAGGTTCTGATATCAAATACATTAAACTTGTATCCAAAACATTCACAAAATAAGACACCTGAATCTAAGAAGGATAATTTTTAACTTGCAATGACAAATGAAGGAACTCTATGCAAATGATATTCCAAGATAACCTATAAAGACTGCTGCAATATCTATTAAATTTTTAAGGCTGAGTTACAAGACAATTCACTTTGTAGAATGCAAAGGCTGAATAACAAGAACTAACTAAAAAAGATAAACTTTTTCAATATATACAATGAGAATGCACTTCAAAGTGCATGAACATGTAACTGAAAGTCAATTTCAGTGAGAAAGTGATAACTCCAAGGTGAAATCCGAGTAGAACAGGAAACCCTGATAAAAATAGCTCAAAATTGAAGCAAACTGCACTCTGTGCCTAGAAAACTCCACCTTTTCATGTGCATGATCAAAACACCTCATGAACTGATGAGGAACTGAAAGAAAAGCCTCACTACTTGCATAACTGAAAACTGAAGTTCCACTTTGTGCATGAGCGAATTTTTTTTTTAGTATTTTCGATGTTTATCTCCATGCATAATATAAATCAATCATCTTGTATACATCGTTGACTTGAAGTCAAAACTTATTTCCTCCATGCATAGCACACATCACTTCTATCTTTAGTTCACTTTGCTCTTTAAAATAGTTTAATTCAATAACTATTAAAAACAATTAACAAAATTGCTTTAATAATATTGAATAAACATTACAAATTAAGAAGAGTGCTTTTTAATTTTGAAATCACAAGGAATAAAGTTAAAATTGATCTTATCTCATAACACACGACCCTCCTTATGCATGATGATTAGGTTGATGACTTTGAAGTCAAGACCATGGGCATGAAATGATTTTATTTGCTTTCGATAAAAAATAGTCAAAAATGACTATCAAGTCGCACTAGGGTATGAGATGACTTTGCTCGAACCCTAATCATTGTTTATCATTCTCCATACTCTTTTGGATATTCTAGAACTCTTGTTGCATTGCCATCATGCACTATGGAGAAATAGGGCTTTGTTGAAACTAACTGAGAGTTGAAGCTGAGACTTTGTGGAGAAACTTGGAAGCAATGCCGAGATCTTTATGCAAAAAACTCGAACTATGGGTAAGTCGCCTTTACAAAGGAAACTCTTGAATCATTGCTTTTAATCTGCAACTTGTTTGAAGTAATGAGTTTGTGTAAAAGAACAAAGAAACTTATTTTGAAGCTGCAACCCTCATACTATTATTTTCATGCATTTCTTTCCATTTTCTTCAACTTATGGCCGCAGGAATGCTTCTCCATCATTTTCTACATTCCTTTATCGATGTATATTACTTCATTTGGCCGCTTCTAGCTTGATTTTATTTTATCTCTGTAAAAGACAGTTTTTTCTGAACTCACAACAAGTGAAACCCCTCGATTTTCATGTGCTCTCAATGAATATATAGCCACGATTTCCTCCCTTCATCTGGGTATTTGTAATTTCATAGATATCTGAGGTTTTGGTTCTGAATGTGAGCTTTTATTTGGGCCTTTTCATTTATAGGTCACCATGAGAAGCCCTGATACTTACCCCTTTATAAGAGTTTTTTGAGATTTCAATACTCATTTTTTATAAAAGAAGCAACTGCATATTACAGTTTGTCACAAAAAGAATGAAGATACTGCCTTTTGTGGAACCTTCCATGAAGATTATACTGGGTGTTTGCTTTTCTCACTGCGTTTAGAATCTACAGGCTACTCTTGATTATATCTCCATATTCAGATTTTGGTAACTAAAAAGCTGCTTCAAACTCAAGGAAGTTATAAAATGAAAGAGTATATTTATGCTTTTTGACTGTCATTAATACATATAACTGCTCTTTTGACATTGGAGTATAGTGAATCTTCCTTGCTGTCTTGAGTTGCTAGAGACATTTTGACTGTCATACATATGACTTTCCATTTGCCTTTTCTGTTTGCTTCTGGATTTTGTCATATTAGCCTTCATATCCTAGTATCTCTGAAATGATGAATATCATGCCTTTAAAAAAAAAAATGAGCTTCCAAGACTATTTGAAACTCCAAGTCATTCCCAATGTATTCTTTTCACTATAAAGGTTTTGACTATCCATTATTGCTCTGTCATATGCACATGCTTGTCTTCCCACGTTATTGCTACTAATGAAATCCTCAACCTGCCTTAGGAATGCATTTTGTTGTTCTCTTCATGGGCTAAATTGCTCACTTTGAAGTTCACCTACTATGTTGTCCAATTTGTGCTTTATTCACGGTGAATAATCTCTCAATTAACACCTCTAAACATTGCATGAGACTGTCTAATGGTCTCAATCTGCTCAATATAGTTATTCCTCTTGTTTTGAAACTTCAAATTGGCAGATTACTTGAGTAGTGATTATCTATGAATCTGGATTTTTAGCAATGTTATCTTGGTTGTTCTCAACCATCATGATACTCATTCTGCTCTTTTTGATAAATAAATCAAAGGCTGCTCTCGTAAATCTGTCTTATAGACCTACAACTTACTGTGTTATCAGCACTTTTTGATCTACTGCCTTCCAGTTATGCATCCATGCTATCATGATGGTCATCCTTGAACCTTTGCATTCTTATGCCTGTAACCATCATTTATGACCATAATTTACTATTGATGGCAGATTGATTTTAGAAACACCTTAATCTGCATCATCCATTTACATTGAGTCTGCACTTGATCATGATTACTATTCCATCATTGATGATAGCTTTTTGCAATAAATGATTGGTAATTGTTCTTGATATATTTTCAAATGATGAACAAGAGATGACTTACTCACTGTTCTTGATATATTTTCGCCATGCTGAATTAGACTTCTTGATGATAGTCCTAGATGATGACTATTTCTTTGATGCTTAAATAACTCTCATAAATTATGTGAATGAGAGGTGTCCTTTTGATATGTCGGGCTCTACCCTTGTGGGAGCCCATTTTGCTCCACATATCTGATAAGATGATCATGAACATGATGAACCTATTCCTGCACATTGAAACAAACATGTTAATAAAAATAATTGAAGCTGAAAGCTTCCATTGAGCTATATTTTTCTTGATTGTCAGCTTTTGTAACTCAATCGCCTAGTGAATGCTTGATTGAATGTAATTTACATTCGTGTTGGTAGCGTAGGCATAAGGTAGAATGTAATTCATCATTGCTTAGAGTACATCTCTAATGCCATTCCTTTACAATTTTGCAGGTTCATGGAGCATGAAAATGAGGCTGCAGCTTGGAGACACGACAACTGAAGACATCAAGCAAAAGTGATTCATCATCACATGCAATGATGAATTGCATCTCTTCCTTTGTTTATGTTATCTTCAGTAGTGTAGCTTATCTTTGAATTTTGTATTCATCATTTGATTGTCATAATCAAATTCAGTTACTCTCACGGCTTGTGCGAGATTCAATGTTTTTTACAAAATGAATAAAAGGAATTACTATGCAAATTTTCAATTTTTTGTTTCAAATACTTGCACAATAAAACTATAATTCAAATGTAATCTGATCTTTATGATGAACAATGAATACTTTAGTAGCAAACTTGAAAATTTCTGTACCTATTAATGATGAGTCTGACTCAGCTCTACCTGTTTGAGCTTGTAGTGAAAAAATAGGTAACAGTTATATAATAGGAACCATACCAAAAAACCAACATGCCAGATCACACATAACGGTCAACTTTAATGTGAAATAGCTTCTAGTAACTAGACATATATGTAGTACTATGTTGACATCAATGACAACCATATGATGCAATCTTCAACTTCCAACAATCTCCCCCTTTGTCATTGATGGCAACAAAATATGTGAAAAGCCAACAATAACAAAAAAAAATCACTTCATTTCACATTCTCTCTCTCTCTCTCTCTCTCTCTCTCTCCCCTTTGACATCAATGACAAAAAAAAATTCTATCTATCCTTTGCTCCAAAAAAAGGTTCCATTTTTCACAAAAAGGTTTAGCAAAAATGATTCTTTACCTCAATCCTTCCATCTTCAAAATATCTCCTTGTATTTTTCTTTCAGTTTCAAAAGACATTTCTTTAAGGAATCCACTACTAGCATCATGTATAGACAAATACTATTAATCTTTTCTATTGAATCAATTGCTTCCAGAAAAGTATCTGGAATGGCAATATTCTATGCATTTTTCTCAGCATCCTCCAAGAGACCGAAAAGTTGTTCCAATCTTAACTTGGTTATCTCTTTGACTTTCCAAAAGATTTTCACATTACCATCCTTTCGTTCCATGATGATAGCAAGATCAGATTGTAAGGAATTGATCCTTTTCTTTTGTGTTCCATGTTTTTCATTAAGAACATCATATGTTTCTCCAATAGAATTCAATTCATGCTGAATAGAATCAATTTTTGTTCTATAGTTCCCAATAGCAGTAGGCCACTAGAGGAACTACCTATATACACTATTTACACTTTTGATACAACTCCTTAGCTCATTTATACTCATGGTCAACCTCTTTTGTTCATTTCTGCATCTTTCTTCTAAAGCTAATTGAATTTCATATGTTTTTGTTGTTTCACCAGGTGATAGTTCCCTTAACCTGTCTTCAATCTATTTAATCACTGCTTCCAATAAGGTACTTGTCAGTTCAATTAGATCATTATCATTATGAATTACATAAATAGCCAAAGAATCTATGATCTCATCCTATTCATATGATGGTCGAGACAACCATATATCTCCAATCTTCTTTATCCCATTAGGTTGCTCAAGAATCTTTATCACCTTTTCTTTAGTAACATCTTCATCATTATCTATTGATACTAGATCAAGTGCTTTTGCAGTCCTCGTTTCCTTTCCTTCTTCCTTCTCTTATGTCAGATTCTTCATTTTCAGTGGGGGACATGAACTGATTTTTTTTGTTTTCCTTTTTCTGGAGGAGGAATCTCCCTCAGACACCATGACCAGAATGGAAATCATACCAGAATTCCATGCATTTATCTAGATTTCAAAATACTCTTAGCAACCTTTTCCCTTTTTACTAGACAGTTCAGATATCGATAAAATTTCTTTCCAACTAGTATAGTAGACTTCCACACAACATTTTCTTTCAATGGTAATGAATTCAAAAAATACATCATCAAGCATATAACCAAAGTTCCAAAGCAAAAAAGATCATTTTCATTATTTTTCATAGTTATATTTTCCATCAATTGATTTCTCAGCAACTCACACAAGTCAAAATCCACCTTTTCCTCAACCATTTAATGCACAACATAAACAACAATTGCTAAGGTAGAACCTTCCTATTCCTGAAATAAATCTTATATGAGATTCCATATGCCACATACCTTATCACGGGGTCAATTATGGTGTGAATTATAAGTGCCCTTTGATCTCCTGTTACTCCAGTTAAGGCTTCGACCTCTTTGTTCTTTATGGATTTCTCAATAGGAACGGGTATGACATCACATAGTCCTGTTATTGCTACAATTGCTTCCTTCGTGATCTCATAGGGTTTATCAAGAATCATCTGATTATCCTGAATTCTGCTTAAAATTACACGAACAATGTCCATATTTGAAAAGTGGAAATTCACTCCAAATGTCTAAACCCTTGTGCCCTAAATTTTTGACCTTTTGCATTTGCTCAACTGAAAGTGAGGTTTTGAAATTTTGAATCTTTTCATGATCAAATTCATCAATCTGTAATTTGTTGTTGTGTGGGTAAGATACCACCATTTCCTATTGGCCTCCTACAATGATTTAATAACTAAGCCCTTACAATCATGATTCAGAAATTGGACATCTAACCTGAATAGCTATTTCAATCATCATGAAGGTGCATTTAACTTGTCAACCTAGGGACGCGAACTTGAAATGGGTCAGCACAATATGTGCACTATGAACTCAAAGTATCCATTTCATTCTACAGCTAAGGAACACACAATACTAAAAGTAAATTGCTTAAAAGGAAATACCATAAATATCACTCATCAATCAACAACTAAATCAAACTAAAATACAAAATAGTAATGAAAATCTGAGCAACAAATAGGGCACTACTTTGTCTGCTTTGGCTACAAGAACAACCATAAAATGAAATTCTAATGGCTGTAGGAACAGTCGGTGCTGGATTTCTAACTAGTTACTAAACAGTAAGTAATACTAAACTAATACTAAACTAAGAAGATGGGTTACTCACCAAGTGGCCCCCCTTGGATAAGTATCCTCTAAAACTAATGAGAACTCAGATGCTCAAACTCAGAACTTTATTTTATTCACTGTAAATCATGAGTACAAGAGTAATGTATCTGTATTACTAAAAAATTGAGGGTGCAAGTACAATATCAAACCATATAAACTCCTTGAGGAAGGAGCATCAAATATTTATTTCTACTATCAACTAAACAAGGCAGTCAACTCCACGAAATGGGAGGATGCCATTTAGGGAAAACAGAGAAAGTGGAGTGGCGGCGGTTACGCGTGCATGGAATTTGTTCAGACATGTAGGTCCAAATGCAAATTTAACACAATAGTAACACCCACGTCTGCTTAACCATTAAATTCCACTACAAGGTGGTTACATTCGATTGCATGAGGAATCTTCTATCATTGACCTCCTTTGACCTTGAGTGATTCCTTTGTTGGATGTTATGGTGCATGCCCAGTTGGCGGCGCCTTCCTCAACTTAGCATCCTTGAATTAAATCTACATGGCAATGCCAGTACACACAATAACTGTACATCTATAACCACCTTAAGGAACATTCATTAACCACATGCAAAATCAATATAGATAATCCACATAATATGCCAATGTCATTAAAACTTACAAAGATAGGATTAAGCCCAATTTCTATGATTTGAGGGAAACATTATTAAAATATCAACATTTAACATCAAAGTCCATGACAATTGCCAAAAAATAAGCTATAGATTCTACCCAAAATTGGACCAAAAACTAGGCTCATCACTCCCCCCAACCTAATGTTTTGTTGGTCCTCCAGTAGGGGAAGGGTTGTTCTTCTGCTTGGTCAAAGCTCTAAAATTTGCAACTGATAGCTGTCCAACATCAGTGGCTATTGTGCGTGAATTAGGATCCCAATAGAATCCTCCTAATCTATCAAATATGTTTCATCTTTGTTTTTCTATAGCAATGTCATACTAGTAGAACTTGAAGTTTGGCATGGGCCACATGAGAATGGGTGGCTGGAAAGTTAGGGGAAGCCAAAATCGCCCCTTCGTTCTCCCAATCTGAATATACCTATCAATCCTTTTTAGTGTTGCAACATAATTGTGGATGGAATGGGGTTCAACCTATTTCAGCTCATTAGTTAGGCTATTCAATCTTTGTGATAGACATCTTCTCATAGTTTCCTCCTTTGTTGTTGTCTTTACCTCATACTCATTGTAAACTGCCTCAATCCAAGGCATAATCCTATTGCCATAACTAGGTCTGAGAAGCATTATGTGCCATTCTCCATAAATATCCCTTGGGTTGCTTGATTCAACCATAATGGGCAGAGGGATGTTAGACTCCAATTGCTTATAAGCCCCACGTTGTTGTCCTCAACTAATCTCATTTTGCACCCAAGACATTAATGCCCTCAATTGGACATCCCCAACATACAACAACATATTTCAATCATGGTCTTGAGTTACATCATAATTATGCAAATAAAACTCACATAGCAAATTATTCATTTCAGGGGAGGAAATCCTATAAGAATTGAAAAATTCAACAGGGGTGTCAATAGAAGGATTCAAACTTGAGGAAATCCTTGAAAACTTAAAAGAGAGATATTTCTCTTTCAGGTGCAGAGCATAGACCCTTAGAGGGGTCATACATTCCAAAATCTGTGATACCAAAGCTGCCATATCATCCACCCTCTGCTTTAGGGTGGCAATTTCCTTCTTCAATTTATGTTTTTCCTTTTTCCATTCTTCCTCCCTCCTTTTTATTTCTTTCCATAAATTCAAAATTACCATATGTACTGTAGAATTAGGAGGATTATGAATTCCTAGTCTTTTTGTTGATGGTGGCTCCTCATATAGTACTATCTGCATGGACTCAGTCTATCCAGTTGTCTCTGGCTGTAGGGGTACTATTTCTTCTCCCACCTCTTGTTGCAGGGGCTCTCATTCTTGTTTTTTTTGTGGTTGTAGGAACTCCCACTCTGGTTCTAACTATTGTTGTAGGACTTCTTGTTGCAGGACTTCTTGCTCATGCTGTAGGAAATCTTGATTTTCCTCAAACTCTTCTGCAATGTTAGCAAGATTGGCCAGTGTTATATTTACTACTCTCCCAAATATGTCTTCTTATTCAAAATTCTCCTGCCCCATTGGAGCTTTAGGGTACTCATGTGATGTCTCATTAGGCTTAGGGATTTCCTATGGAGGCGTACCAATTGCTGGCCTAGCTGGTCTTGATTTCCTGGGAGGTCTCACATTTTTCTTTGGCTACATGATGAACAGTGTCAACCTTCCTCTTCTTAGAACTTGGCACCCTTCTTTCTACTATTACCTTTTGGCCTTTCCTTTTCTCATTTCTACTTCTCTCTTTTGTGCCCTAGTTTTCATTAGGGTGCTTAGTGGAATGTCGTCATTAGAATCTAAGGAGGAGCTTTCTTTTTCTAAGTGCTATGTTCTAGAAGAACTAATGTCTATGGTTTCTTCTGCTACAGGAGGATTCACACTAGAGCCTACGCCAGATGTTGAAGCACCAAGAGTGGCTTCAGTTGTACTCAATCTCCTGCTAGACCTATGAGGTTGAGGTAAAGCCCTAGGTTGCAAATGCTCAGGTCTAGTTTGATCAATATTTATAAATTCTTCCCAGGTCATTCCGGATACATCATGCAGAGACTTTTCAACTAGCAATTTAATCAGACAATGGTGGGAGAAAATTATCCCTACCTTTTTGGGTCTCAGCCGCCATGATTGAGAGAAGATTGTATAGCATGTTAGGAACATTCATCCTCATTTTTTGCCTCATGTGATTCAAAATCTTGAAGTGCACAGAATGCAAATTCTACTGGCGACCCTCACAGGTGATATATTTCATAACATAAACAACTATTTGCTTCCATGGCTCGGGCATATACATTCCCTTTGCACCCTATTTATCTATGCTCAATGGGGGGTTGCTCAGCTCTGTAAATTCGACCCTAGATGATATGGCATCTTTGGAAGTAGGGTAATTTTCACCATCAGCTGGTAACCCTGTGACTTCTACAATTCTTTCCTCAGTTGCCACAACTTCCAACCCTTTTATTGTGGCTTTTCCTTCATAAAATGTCTAGGAGAATTCAAGGGAAATGCTTTCATCAAAGCCATCTAACTTCAGGAAATAATCTAACCATCCACAATTTCTAAATTCAACCAGACGTTGTGCATCCTGCAATAAAATATCATGCATCGTGGGTTCATTTTGAATTAACCCACCTCCCATTGTCTACAATCAAACAAATGCTCTGTGATTTCTTTCGTACAATTATGTCTAAAAATCAAGTTCACCTTCCTACAATACCTACTAAATTTCCAGTGCCAATATCGACTAAATTTCCCTTTCTTTTGTTTCACATTTTTGCTTGCAACTCAAGATTACGATAGAGTCAATAATGGAAAGAAAAGGAGTGATAAAGGAGAATTATGATGGGAAGAAATGGCAACTGCAGTTAATGTCACTTCACACGTGTAAGCCATCCTCTCACTCAGATTTCAAATCGGCTCATTTTAAATTTTTTGACGTAGCCAAGCATAAATTGACACATGGGAAATATATTTGCATCTTTCTTCCCCCCCAACCTAAATTTGGACATGTGTCTAAACATGCGAGATGGGAGTGGTGTTTGATGATTGAAATGTTATGTGATAAATGAAAATGAAGTGGAATGAGGTGAGGTGGAATGAAGTGATGGAAGAGAGAGAAAGGTGGTGATGGATGGGTGAATGGGTGGATGGGTGAAGAAATGGACTTCCATGAGAGCGAAATATTATGAGAAGTACGTACTTAATTAGCTAGAAGGAGGGACACTAGGTCCACTTCCTTCAGCTACAAAAAGATCGGGTGTTGAATGTTGGGTGAATTTCTATAGGAACTCTTCTTTGGAAGTTGGCTTGTGATATAATCTGAGGCAATGACCATTGACAAGTATTTTGAATCTGACGAGGTCAATGGTAGTAAACTGAACAACTCCATTAGGAAAGACCTCAACAACTTCATATGGTCCTAGCCACCTTGTCTGCAATTTTCCTGCATTGTCCTGATATCTTGAGTCATAGAGAAGTGCCCAATCTCCTAGTTGGAATTTCTTATCCTTGATAAATTTGTCATGCCACTTGATTCTTTGATTCTACACTACCTCTGTATGATGTAGGGCTGCTCTTCTTATCTCATCCAAAGCATTTAGCTGCATGATTCTTTCTCTCTGTGCCTCAGAAATATCCATCCCCAAGTCTATTGAAGTCCGAAGAGTCTTATATTCAAATTCAATGGGCATCATGGTTGTATTTCCATACAACAACTCAAATGGAGTGAATCATGTAGTTGTTTTCTAGGTTGTCCTATAGGCCCAAACAACTTCTGGTAATCTGTTTTCCCAATCCTTTCTATGAATAGCTACTATTTTGTTCAGAATGGCTTCAATTTCTCTGTTGGTCACCTCAACTTGGCCATTAGCCTGAGGGTGATAAGGAGTAGACTTCATGTGCTTATGTTGTACTCATTAACTAGTGCTGCAATAAGGGTTGATGTGAATTGAGCCCCTTGATTAGTCATTATTTATCTTGGGACTCCATATCTTGTGTCAATATCCCAGAAATCCTACAACCTTGGAAAATCTTGCATGCTTCATGGCCTTAACTTCTACCCTTTGTCTTTTGAACGCATACCAAATAAACTTACAACAACATCAATGGGTCCCACAATTATCCCAATGGTTATATGATTTGCACCTGAGGGAAAAGTGGCATCTCCTCAAATCCGGTTGGTCTGTTTTCTTTGACATCTATCACATTTGATTCTGTGCCATCCTTGTGGAGTGTTGGCTAGTAATATCCTATGTTCAAAATCTCCATTGTTGTCCTCTTGGCTGTAAAGTGTCCTCCCAATGGTTTGTTGTGACATGCATGCAAAATCTCATATGTCTCATCTTCTCTTACACATCTCCTCATGACATGGTCTGGTCTAGTATAAAACAAACATCCAACAATCCAAGAGAAAGGAAAAGATTTTTCAATGAGTGCCCTTTTCTCTTTTGGAGATAAGTGAGAAGGAACTCTACCTATGACCAAATAATTGGCTATGTCAACATCCCAGGGTGTTTGTATATTGAGGGAAAATAGATGCTCATCAAGAAAAGAGTCATCTATGAGTGTCTTTTGATGTAGTTAGCCTTGAAAGAAAATCAACAACATTGGCCTTCCCTAGCTTATCCACAATGGTTATATCAAAATCTTGCATCAACAATAACCATCTTGTCAACCTACCTGTGATCAAAGGTTTATTCATGAGATATCTAATGGCTAAATGATTAGTGTGCACAAAGATTTGGTAGCCCGTTATGTAATGTCTGAATTTGTTCAGTGCATATATTACTGCCAACATTTCTTTCTCTATCACTATATAATTGAATTCAACTCCTTGAAAATTTTTGCTGACAAAGTAAATGGAATTTTCAATAGCTCCTTCTTTATGTCCTAAGATTGCTCCTATGGCATAATCTAATGCACCAGTATGGATGTGGAAAGGAAGTTCCCAATTAGGTCTTTTGAGTACAGGAGCATGAGTCCTTGCCTTGTCTCCTTGTGAGAAGAGTATACCTACCTTAATTCCTGCATGACCCAGAACCCTAACATCCCTTTTGTTTTTCAATCATGTGGGTAGAGAATTACCTCAATCTTTGCCTTTGAATTGCAAGTGCATTGCATAAGCCAAATGGGAGTATCATAGGGAGTGTAATCTGGTTGTAGCTATTGAATCCATCTAGAAAAATATTGAAGTCAATTGATCATGAAGGGTATGGAAAAGTGGTCTTCTTGCTAAGTTCCCTATAATCAAGTTTCATTTCCTTACTTTGGCATGGATGACTATTTGGTCCTGCAGTAACTTCTACAGTTCTTTTACCTCTTAGTGCTTTCTTGTGTACAAATTTTAGGGTCCTATCATTAATACCACACAAATGCATGGAGAATAATAACAAAAATAGAAATATTTTCCTTCTGACACCTATACTTGTGTGGTTAACTCTATCATGGCTGCTTCATTAACACATGGTACCTTTAGTTCATATAGAAACAATGTATGGGACATACCTGTTGCTGCAGGAAGTGTGTCTGCAAGAACAGTGGCGGCAGGAAGAACGTCTGCAGGAATAGTGGCTAAGAGTAGGCAGGAGTGTCTTGACTGGAGTAGCAGAATGAGAAGATTATGCTTCCTCCACTTCACAATGGTTCTTAATGATGTTAGCCAATACTTCATCCTCATCTTAGAGCTGCATAAAAGAGCTTCTACCACACATCATAAGTTGTGCCACATAATTAACTTCCTCAACCTCTTCACCAACATGTGGCCACATATGATTATCTTCATCATGAGATTATTGAGCAGGAGGATAAAGAAAAAAAAATTGTGCTCTTCCCATATGAAATGGTCATGTCACCTGACCGACATCCAATGTATGCATCTATAGTTGCTAACCAAGAATAATGGGATAACCGCCTAGTGTAGCTTTAGGAGAGAGAATCATAAAATTTGTTGGGTACTCCCAGGAGTCTAAAACTACCACAAGATCCTCCAGTACACCATCAATCTTAACAGTAGAGCTATCACCAATTTGTAGGATAGTAGGAGTAGATCTCATGATTGCAACGTTTAGTTACTATAGGATGTCTTTGGTCATTACATTTATTGCTGCCCCTAAATCAATTAGAGCATTCTTTACTTGGACCCCGTTTATAGCAACTGCTACCACATGACTACCTGGGTCATTATACTTGGGGATAGTCACTTTTCCTAGCATGATGTCAACTATCTATCCCACCACGTGAACTGTAGTTGGGTCCTTCTTTTTCCTACCTAGCTTCTTGAGGCATGCTTCCTTGATTGCCTTTCCGTAGATTGGAACATCCTTTATAGCTTGAAATAGAGGTATTTGGACACATATATGCTTCAACTGATCCAAGATATCAAAATTTGTATCCTCCTTTTCTTCCTTCTTCTTGGCAACTTCCAATCTTTGAGAAAATGGTGGTTCTTGTTCAATCTGCTTGACTTGGAATGGTTCAAGATTTTTAGGTACACTTGGCTAAATGGGATCATTCAGAGATTCTTCCTCCTCTTCCATAGGAAGCTCAGTGATAATGGGCTTGGAAGGGGTTGGTAAAGTAGTTCCTAAATGAAAGTGGATGTCACTTACACTCATAGCATATGCAGGGAATTGGTTTGAATAAGCAAAGCATGTAGGATGTTGTTGTGGTTTGTTATTTGGATTGGGTGTGGGCTAAGTTGGTAGCTAAGTAGGTTTAGGTGCATTTGAGCTTGGATTAGTAGGTGGAGGCATTATAGCAATCTACTAGGGCTGAGAAGGTGGTTGCATGCAATTGGTTGTCTAGGTAGGTCATTGTTGTCCTCTCCATTGATTTGTTTGTTTCCAATTTCCTAGAGGTGGCTACCAATGCCCTTGAAATTGCTGCCAATTCCCCTGAGGTTACTGCCACTGGGGTGGAGAACTTTGATGATTGATCCAAGCATTCAGAGGGTTACTCCAAGGCTATGGTGGATATCCTCCATAACTGGATGGATATGGGGGCTTCCATTGGTTACCAGATGAATATGAATTAAAATATGGCCCAACATAAGATAGTGGATCTAATGGCATACCTTGTCTTGGAGCCCAAGGCTTCCTTTGTGCAACATAGTAGACTTGGTCTTATTCAATCTAAATTTTCTTGAACTCAGGTGGAATCTGCTTGCTTTCAAGGTTAGCTACCATCTTGCATCTACAATCCCTCTTCTTTTGTCTGCAGTGGGGGCAATACTCTGTCAACATTGTCTCTGCCTCCTCTTGCTTCTTCTTGGCCTAAAGTGTATCTAGTTGAGTAGCTAGATTATTTATAATGTATTTCTTGAACTCTTCCAACAAATGAGTAATCTTCATTCTTTAAACTCCACTGGTAGTTGACTTACCCATGGAAGATTGGTAAGCTCTCCCTTTCTTTGAAGTTGCCCTAGAGTAGTTCTGACATATTTTCTTGATATCTTCCCAAGGAACTTGGGAGATATCTCCTCCTCCCATGAGGTCCAAGGCATCAATGTAGCTATCATTGATTCCTCTTAGGAAAATAAACTTTTCTGAGTCTTCATTGAGTATATGGCGTGGAAATTTTTGTAGGAAAAACATAAACCTTGCAATATAATCTTCCAGGCTCTCATCTTCCTTTTACTGCATCCTAAAAATGTCACCTCCTCTCATGTCGCTGCCCCTACAATATTCCTTGTTTTCTCAAGGAATTTTGTCTTCATGTCTTCCCAAGTTTCCCCAGTATCTCTGCCTAGGCTCATGAACCATCTTAATGCAACCTATTTTAGAGTGGTAGAAAATAGCTTAATCCTATGAGAATCAGTAGTATAATCATAACTCTTGCAGAGTATGTCAAACTCAAATAAAAAGGTATCAGGATCTTTTGTGACAAGTCCATAAAAATTGGGGAGTGCTGAAGCAAGAATGTTCTTGATGTTTTCAACTTCATTCTGATGGGCAATGGGGAAAGGAAAAGCTGGTTGGTTAGGTCTATTCCTATTTGCATCACCCATGCTTGCTTGATGTAATTCCAAAGCAAAGGAGTTCTCAAGCTTATTTTGATCTTCATAAGAGACTTCAGAGCTAGATAGATCAGGAAATGCATCAACAAAGGGGTGTGTATCTTCTTCTTCTTCTTCTCTTGGTAGGTTATGATATTCAACTAGTTGGAATGGATTAGGATTGTTAGGAAGGAATCTCCCATAAGCATCCCTTCTCCTTCCTCTATGCATGCGGCATCACTCACTATCAACCAGCTCACACAAAGAATTGGTAAAGAATAAGGGGGTCATTAATTCCTAAATGAGGATTTACTAAGAACAACTTCCAAAAACACTACATCAAGAAAAACTACCAATGACTCCAAAAAACTCCCTAGTTTGACACCATCCCCGAAAATGGCACCAAAAATGTTGGCCTCCTACAATGATTTAATAACTAAGCCCTTACAACCATTATTCAAATATTGAACATCTAACCTAAATAGCTATTTCAATAATCATGAAGGTACATTTAACTTGTCAACCCAGGGACGTGAACTTGAAATGGGTCAACACAGTATGTGCACTAGGAACTCAAAGTAGCCATTTCATTCTACAGCTAAGGAACACACAATACTAAAAGTAAATTGCTTAGAAGGAAATAACATAAATACCACTCATCAATCAACAACTACATCAAGCTAAAATGAAGAATAGTAATGAAAATATGAGCAACAAACAGGGCACTACTTTGTTTTCTTTGGCTATAGGAACAGTCACATAATGAAATTCTAGTGGTTGCAAGAATAGTCGGTGCCAGATTTCTAACTAGTTACTAAACAGTAATTAATACTAAACTAATACTAAACTAAGAATATGGATTACTCACCAAGTGGCCCCCCCTTGGATAATTATCCTCTAAAATTAATGAGAACTCAAATGCTCAAACTCATAACTTTATTTTATTCACTGTAAATCATGAGTACAAGAGTAATGCATCTATGTTACTGAAAACTTGAGATTGCAAGTACAGTATCAAATTGTGCAACTTCCTTGAGGAAGGAGCATTAGATATTTATTTATACTATCAACTATACAAGGCAGTCAACTCCACAACTAGGAGGATGCCATTTAGGGAAAATAGAGAAAGTGGAGTGGCAATAGTTACACGTGCATGGAATCTGGTCAGACATGTAGGTCCAAACACATATTTAGCACAGTAGTAACACCTGTGTCTGCTCAATCATTAAAGTCCACTACAAGGTGGTTACATTCGGTTGCATGAGGAATCTTCTGCCGTCGACCTCCTTTGACCTTGAGCGATTCCTTTGTTGGACATTATGGTGCATGCCCAGCTGGTGGTGCCTTCCTCAACTTAGCATCCTCCAATTAAATTTGTATAGCAATGTTAGTACACACAATAACTGCACATCTATAACCACCTGAAGGAACATTCATTAACCACATGCAAAATCAATATAGATAATCGACATAATATGCCAATGTCATTAAAACTTGTAGAGATAGGATTAATCCCAATGTTTATGGTTTGAGGGAAACATTATGAAAATATCAACATTTAACATCAAAGTCCATGACAACTACCAACAAGTAAGCTATAGATTCTACCCAAAATTGGACCAAAAACTAGGCTCATCACCACCATTTCCTTTGACTCCATTGCTTCTGCCTTGTTCTCTTTACTTTCGCTTGCTAGTAACCCTAACCTTTTGTTTCTCAACTCATCCACTTCAAAATGAGAATTACCACTCAATCTTCCTTATTTAACTTATCGCTTTTAGGGTTTCATCATGAATGATAATTTATTGCTTGCTACATCATCATTTTTACTTTATTTTTTCAGATTCTTCTCCTGCCTAAATTGTTAGCTAATTTTTGAAATGCACAAAAAGAGTTCCACAAATCTTCTTCTGTAAATCTTGTTTTCTGTTGGAATTTTCATTATTGCCTTCAGAATGAAAATTTACATCACCTATCCTTATGTCATCGCATGACTTCTCTTTTACTGGGTGTTTGAAATATTTTTCTGTAATTGCTCCCCCTAAGGCTATTACTGGATCTAGTTCATAGAAGAAGTATCTACACTAGATGCAGATAAAAAATTATCTGATTTGTCCTTGTTCTTAGGCTCTTCTTTCTTTCTCCAAATCTCTACCATTTCTTTCCTTACTTTTTCTAGATCAAGCTTGTTCTTTTGTTCTAGATTCAATTTCTTTCCAACTTTTCTCTACAAAATTTTGAGATATGTGTGGATTTATTGCAAAAGTGACATACAACAAATATTTGATCAAGAGAGTTTATATTCTTCTTTGTCCTACACCGATTAGCCTTATGTCCAAAAATATTGCATGTGTAGCAGTAGCCTTGAAAAGAATGAAATCTTCTACCGATATTAAATATGTTCATCATTACCTGACTTTTGTATTATGTAGATTTATGTCCGAACTTATTGCAACCATAGCATTGTCCACCAAAGAATCTATTATGGTTCATCATAATCCTACATTTTTTTGCTCTATGTCCAAATTTATTGCATGAATAACAAAATCCATTAAGTCCAATAGCCTACGAGGGTTAGAATAATAGGCTAATCTACCAATCAACAATAACGGGCTATAAAGGGGACATTACACCAGGTTTGAAGCTCTATGTAATATATCAAAATGTAACTAGATTTTAGGGTATGTACGCTCCTATTTTGTATTTATTTGGAGTTGTTTTGGTATAGTTGAAAGTGACTGGATTATAGGGTTTGTTCTCTCTAATTTTGTATTTCTATGGAGTTGGTTGGAATAGACAAGTAGTTTTTAGTTGTGAACTAGTTTTTCCCAATTTTTAAGGCAAGTGGCCTTGGGAATTCCAAATTTATGAACAAACTCAATGTAATATCTTTCACTATTAATATTATGGGTGTAGTCCCCTATGACTTCTATTTACTGATAAAAAAATATTAATTAGAATTAGAGATAATATAATTGATTAAAACATTTATAATTATTGTATAAGTATTTTAAATTTTAAAATAATAATCAATAAGTTAGAATTATATTTTATGTTGTTCTAACCCTAAACTTATATAATTATAAAATTAAAATAATCTATAAAATTTTAATTCTACTTCTAACTTAGAATTATTTATATTCTAATTTAATTTAAACTTTAATTTTAATTTAATTAAAATTTATATAATTCTAACCTTAACCCTAATCTTAATTCTAATTTAATTAAAAAATTGTATAAAATATATTAGAGATATTCTAATTACACTTCTTATTCCTTTTCTTTTCTTTTTTATATTTCCCCTTAAATTATATTTTTTATATATAAAAATTTAAAAAAATTACAATTTATTTATTTATTAAATATTAATAATTAAATTGCAGGCAAGAGGTCATGAGGTCTAGTCTCCCCACCATCCTCATGGTATCGAAGGGCGTGTCGCACTAGTGTCACTTGTCATGTGAAAAAAGTTTACCAAGCGCACTACAGTTTATAGGGGGACAAATACTCAACCAATTCTTGTAGTCTAAAAAAATAATAATAATTAAAAAAATCAACTAATGATTTTAAAAAATTAAACTAAAAAATTTAAAATTTAATAATATTTCACCTATGTAGTAAAAATATTCAAACTAAACCTTTAAATTCTTATTTTTCTTTTATATAGTACAAGTGTTTGAAATAAAAAGCTTCAAACTTTCCAAATCCAACCATTTAAAATTAAGTGTATGATAAATATAACTAAAGATGCAAGAGAACGTAAAACAACTCGTTTTTAAATGATGGGAGAAAAAATGGTAAAAAATTTTGGTAAGGGAAAGTACTAAAAAGATAGCATTACTTGATGGTATTATGGTATTAAGAATAAAAATTTAACAATAGGAATATTGTAGAAAAATTTAAGGCTAATAAAGTTTAGGGCGATAGATATTTAGTACTTGTCCTTAAGAAATACTATTGCAATCCATATTGTTGAACTAATAGATTAATTTACCCTTGCTCCAAGGGATTCATTGTTGTTATTTTTTATTTTGTTGAGAATCAAGATGTTGTCTTTGATGGTCACTCTTGGTTTTGGGGACAACATCCCCTTTTGTTGAAACATTGGGATCCCCTCTTTAATCCCCTTATTGAATCTTTTAATGTGGTGCTTGTTTGGGTTCACCTCCATAATCTTCCGCTCCATTTTTGGTGCGAGTCTAGCTTTGAGGATATTGGTAATTCTATGGGTCAATTCATCAAGGTGGACACTGTTACTACACACTTCACTCACACCACCTTCGCTTGCTTATTGATTGAATTGGAATTATCTAAACCTCTTCCAATTGAGGTTTTTTTGCAAGTGTTGGATCGTTCTTGGAGTCAGTCTTTGGATTATGAAGCCATTCCCTTTTGTTGTAGGCATTGCTTTGCCACGAGGCATTTGGCTTCTTGTTACCCCCGCCTTAAGGTATCAAGACCTTCATCTTGGTGGAAGGATGTTGTTCATGATCATTATATAGTTGATGTTTTAGTGTCTAATTTTGAGACTCTTGAGTCTCCTATTGTTGGTAGGGAGGTGGCCCCTCATCCACACTTGGTGTTGATGGTGCAGAAGCACCTACAACCATAATGCAAAATTTGATGTGGTGAAATGTAACTAGGTGAATTTGAGTGGGTCTAGGTTAGTATGGGGGTGATAAAGTTTTGTTTATGTTAAATAAGGTCTAGAAAGACCATTTATTATGTTTTAGGGTGGTTTAGAGTCATAGGTGTCAAGTTGAGAAAAGTTGCATAAAATGTAAATATTGTCATATGCAAAAATTGTCAAAATGCAACTTCTAAGGAATATGAAAGGTCATAAGAATTTGAAAAGTGGTTATGGGAATTTTTTAGTTAGAAATTGGAGGGAAAATGTATAAAATCCTAGAAAGGCTTGAGCAAAAGGAGGTTGGAGTTTGTATTGAATATTTCCCATCAATAAACATCTCATTTTTTGCAAAAATCACTATTTTCTTAACTTATCTTATTCTATATGACCCATACAATCAGGAATATGCTCTAAGTTTCATTGTATTTCATAGAACCATGTCTTAACTCTTGATTGAATCTAGTTTGAGTGTTTTACATTAAGTTTTGAGGGAGTTCTTTGTATTTTTCTAAAACTTCCCTGTTATCACTATATTTAGGGATGAAGTTCAAATAAAATGGCAGTTTGACCCATTCCACTTACTGTGCTCATTGTACCTCATGGAATGGTTCCAAAACTTTTTATTTCAGGTGTTTCCATGTTTTGATAAGTAGTGGAGTTGTGCGGTTCAAAATTGGGTAAAGCCCTAGGGCTAAACTAAGTGATTTTTCATGTGAGAATGGTGTGTCAAAGTGGTGTTTTGAAAAAAATAGTGAAATGATTGTCAATGTAATGGTTTTGTGAGTTTATGCAGGGTATATGAAAGGTGTTTGATGCATTGTATGTGTCAGTAAGGTCCGAGTATTGTGAGTTTCAATTAACCCTTGGTGTCTTGCTTGAAAGTGACGGTTTTGGGGAACAACATTCTAAAAGGTTTGAATTTGAGAAATGATGTTGATTTCTAATATTTTGAGACACAAATTATCACTGTTTGTTGATTTTGAGTGATAGGGTGGTGTTTAGGAGGGACCTCCTTTGTAAATCAAGGCTAATTGGTGTCCTAAAAATAGGGGCACACTTAAGGATTTCAAAATTGTCTCAAAGAATCCTTATGGAGTCTATTGGTATGTTGTTTTAGATTGTGTTGTGAGTCTCAAGGGTGGTAAGAAGGTTCTTAGATGACCTTCTGTAAAATATATTGGGCAAAGACAAGTTTAGTGGGCTACAAGCCTCTTGTTGAGTGTTGTGGGAAAGTTGAGTGTTTTGTGATTCAAGGGTTAGTTTGTTGTTTGTGTTTGATTAGTTTGAGATAGTTTGGGGTTTTCCACCACCTTGATTGCATCAGGTGGTATTAGAGCTCAAGAACAAGGTCTCTTTGATTGCATTTTGTAGGTTTGAAGATAGGAGGTGAGAAGACAAGTTTGAGAAGATTCCTTCGAAGGGTGTTGGTGCTGCTAGAGAGTTGCAAAGAGAAGCATGCTAAGCTTTTGGAGTCACATAATGTAGTTTTGGCAAGGATTGCTGCCTTGGAGACAAAGAAAATGAGAGATGATGAAGAATATGAGGATGTTGATGAGGAACTGGACCCTGAAGATTAGAGGATGGTGAAGATACTCAAAGCAGTGAAAGGTGATTCTCTTAAGGTAAAAGTTGAACTTCCTATGTATGGTGGTAATTTAAATGAAGAAGAATTTCTTGATTGGATTACTACTATGGATAATTACTTTTAAAGTGAGGGCATTTCAGATGAACAAATGGTGAAGGTGGCAAAAAAAAAACTCAAAGCTCATGCTATTTTATGGTGGGACTATGAGCAAGAAGAGAGGAGAAAACAAGGCAAATCAAGGATTAATTCATAGGACAAGATGGTGCAAAAACTGAAAGGTAAATTTCTTCCAAAAGATTATGAAGTTCAATTGTATAAGAAGTTTCAAGGATTGAAACAAAAAGATCTAGATGTTAAGGCCTACACTGATGAATTTTACAAACTAAGCATAAGGTCAAGAAGGGATGAAGATGAGGTTGAAAAGGCGGCTAGGTATCTAAGTGGTTGAGATTTAATATACAAGATGAACTTGTTGTTGCTAACCCAAAGTATGTGGAAGAATGCTTTCAATTAGCAATCAGGGTGGAGGAAAAGCTTAAAAGGCAAGAAAAATCAGTTAGAGGAAGAGGTGCTACTAGTGCAAAGGGAGAGGAACAATCCCTACACCAAAGCAACCACTGGAAGAACAAGAAGGAGCAGATAGAGGTAAAGATCAAGGAGTTAATGTTGATACTAGAGGAGGTTTTAGAGGTAGAGGAAGGTTTAGCGGTGGTAGAGATTCAAATATTTTTGCAGGGAGGTGTTATAATTGTAATCAATATGGTCATCCTTCATGGAAGTGTCCTGAAAGAGTTGGTAGTTCTTCAAGTGGTGAAAAGAGGATGGATAGGAGAGCACAAATCATTCAAGAGGAGGAATGTGAGAGCACAACTTCTGCAAGTTTAAGAGTTGCTCCTGAAACAGGGGAAATGTTGATGATGAGAAAAATAGTGTTGAAGGCAACCAAGGAGGTGGAACCTTTGTAAATAAATAGCCTCTTCAAAACTACTTGTAAGTGTAAGAACAAGGTATGTAAAATTGTGATTGATTTTGATTCAACAAAGAACACAGTGTCTAGTGATGTGGTAAGTTAAATTTGAAAAAAATACCTCTTGAATTGCCTTATAAAGTTTCATGGTTAAGTTATGAACAATCTTTGTTGGTGAATGAAAAGGATTTTGTAGATTTCCAAATTGTAGGTTACAAGGATAGTGTTGTTTGTGATATTCTTCCTATGGATTGTTGTCACCTACTCCTAGGTAGACCTTGGTAGTATGACAGGCATGCCTTTAATGATGGCAGGGAGAACACCTATACAATAATGAAGGATGGGTGCAAGTTTGTCTTAAATCCTTTGGTGGAAGATGAGAAAGGCAAGGAAAAGGTCATCATGTGTAGAAGAAGGGAACTTGTAGATGTTGAGAAAGAAACCAAAAATTCTGATATTGTAGCCAGTCCTAGGTTTGAGAATGTAGGGACAATAGGTATAAAGGTTGATATAGGGGTAAACAAGGTGTTGAAAGGGAATTTGCTTAAGAATGTGTTGGTGGGGACCATTGAGTGTCCTATAATTGAGGATAAGGTTGAAAGAAAAGTAGGATTTTTAGGTACAGTAGTATAAAAGCCTGATAAGACAGTGACAAGAGAAGTTAATGGGGTAGTGAAAGGACAGGAAGTACAAGACAGTTGAAGGCATGGTAATGAAATAAGGAAGAGAACAATGCAGGAAATTCCTAACCATTGTTTATGTGTAGGAAAAAATGCAGGGAAACAAACAAGCTTTGGAAAAAGAGTGGAGAGAGGGTATATATCAGGTCTGAGCCTAAAAGCACAGTCACTTTCAAGTACAAACACAGTCCAAGGTGCAAGGCATAGTGAAGGAGCACAATGGAAAGAGTTTATGAACCAAAGAAATGTGTTTGCAAGTCAGAGAAGTATGTATGAAGGATGGTGGTGTTTGTACCAGCCTCAACTCATGTGGCATGAGTTTTTTCCAGCGGGGTTGTATGGTGCAGGAGCACCTACAACCATAATGCAAAATTTGATGTGGTGAAATGTAATTGGGTGAATTTGAGTGGGTCTAGGTTAGTATGGGGGGTGATAAAGTTTTTTTTATGTTAAATAAGGTCTAAAAATACCATTTATTATGTTTTAGGGTGGTTTAGAGTCCTAGGTGTCAAGTTGAGAAAAGTTGCATAAAATGTAAATATTGTCATATGCAAAAATTGTCAAAATACAACTTCTAAGGAATATAAAAGGTCATAAGAATTTGAAAAGTGGTTATGGGAATTTTTCAATTAGAAATTGGAGGGAAAATTTATAAAATCCTAGAAATTCTCGAGAAAAAGGAGGTTGGAGTTTGTATTGATGATTTCCCATCATTAAACATCTCAATTTCTGCAAAAATCATTTTTTTCTGAACTTATCTTATTTTGTACGGCCCGTACAGTTAGGAATATGCTCTGAATTTCATTGTATTTCATAGAAGCATGTCTTAACTCTTGATTGAATCTGGTTTGAGTGTTTTACATTAATTTTTGAGGGAGTTCTTTGTATTTTTTTGAAACTGCCCTATTATCACTGTATTTAGGGTTGAAGGTCAAATAAAATGGCAGTTTGACCTATTCCACTTACTGTCCTCACTGTAACTCATGGAATGGGTCCGCATATTTTTATTTTAGGTGTTTCCATGTTTTGATAGGCAATGGAGTTGTGTGGTTCGAAATTGGGTAAACCCTAGGGCTAAACTAAGTGATTTTTCATGTGAGAATGGTGTGTCAAAGTGGTGTTTTGACAAAACAGTGAAAGGATTGTCACTAGAATGGTTTTGTGAGTTTATGTAGGGTATAAGAAAGGTGTTTTATGGATTAGATGTGTCAGTAAGGTCTAGGTATTACGAGTTTCAATAAACCCTTGGTGTCTTGCTTGAAAGTGAGGGTTTTAGGGAACGTTCTGGAAGGTTTGAATTTGAGAAATGATGTTGGTTTATGATGTTTTGAGACACAACTTATCACTATTTTTTGATTTTGAGTGATAGGGTGGTGTTTAGGAGGGACCTCCTTTGTAAATCAAGGCTAATTGGTGTCCTAAAAATAGGGGCAAACTTAAGGATTTCAAAATTGTCTCAAAGAACCCTTATGGAGTCTATTGGTAGGTTGTTTTAGATTGTGTTGTGAGTCTCAAGGGTGGTAAGAAGGTTCTTAGATGACCTTCTCTTAAAGATATTGGGAAAAGACAAGTTTAGTGGGCTACAAGCCTCTTGTTGAGTGTTGTGGGAAAGTTGAGTGTTTTGTGATTCAAGGGTTAGTTTGTTGTTTGTGTTTGATCAATTTGAGATAGTTTGGGGTTTTCCACCACCTTGATTTCATCAGTTGACTACACATGTTTTGACTTCTCCTTCTCTTTTGGCATGTGATGTTATTGCTCCCCCTACAAAGGGTGTTGTGTTTTCCACTCGATGCTTAGGTTCCCTTGTTGGATGATCCTCTCCTCACTCGTTCCAAGGTTGTATGTTGGAGAGGGTTTCCCCTCCTCCCTCTCTCACTTCTGTGGAATTCATTAATGATTTTTCTTGGACTTTGGTTCAATGAAAGAAGAAAGGTCTTCCAAAATATGTCTCAAACCTATGTCAAGGGTGTTCATGCTTCTAGATCTTGTATTGAGATAGTGTAATTTTTCGTAGCCTTGTTGTAGTTGTGTTGTCTGGTTGGTTTTATTGAACAACTTTCTTGTAAAATGGTTTAGGCCCTTTCAAAAACACCCTTATCTAATCACAAACATAGTAGTGGATTATTATATATTAATATTTTTTTATCTTTTATTTTTTTTAGGGAAAATTACTATCTTAGAGGATAGCACTCTTCTATTAAATCATAGAGAAGATTACATATAGGCACCATATTATAGATCTGTGTACGGCTACATACTAGAAACCCTAATGGAAGATTACAAACCACTAGGGAAAATAGCAGACTAAAAACCCCACCATTCTAGAAAGAGCACACACCTAGGCATCAAAAAATTGCAAGGATAGTTATTAAACCAGTTCCTAAATCTGTGAGACTGACTAGATCCCTATCACTGAAAATATTTTTCCCAACAACAAATTCCAAGAGCTCTTCTAGATTCTTCTCCAGAATTGCATTTCTAAATCTTCCTACCACTTCATTCACCTTCAGATCATTCTTTGTCCTTGCTACATCGATGATGCTACAAATGAAACTTTTCTTTGGACATTTGATGCTCTGAGCTATTGCTTTCATCGCTACATCCTTGTGCATCTCCTCTAGAAGACCTACACAACTTCCTGACAAAATTTTGTTGTGCATAGTGAACTACACATTAGCAAAAAAATAACTCAACATTATATTATTGTGGAGAAGGTCACCTTTCAGCTGGTGTTCACCAATATCTCTTTTGATTGTTGTCACCATATAACCAGAGGGTGATTTGAAGAGACGACTCAGTTGAGTTTCATAAGGTTCCAACACATCTTCTCTGAATTCGCCTCTTCCATCGGAGATTCCATAGCAGTGACTTATTACAGGCCCTTCAATCGCATCCATTGCTGACCCAAATTTTGTTGACACCTCAATACTCCAGTCTGTCATGGTTAAGGTATTTGTAGAGGGAAGGGGTCTGGAAACACTCGACTTCCAAAATTTGGGACAAGCATCTTTGTGATTTATTTTCCTAGGATATTGTCTTTCCTAATCACATGATCAATCCTTTGGGGTTGAAGACTGTCTAGGTGTGTAAATCTGCTTCAAGGAGTACATCCAAGTTCTGCCATTTTCTAGAGATGTTGTCACTTCTCAACTTTTCATCCTGATCAATTGCAGTATTTTCTAAAGCTTATGTAGCTTTGTTTGCCTCTCTAAAAATTTGTTTGATATTGACATCCTCGATCTTATCCATCAAAGGAGAGAAAGAATCCACCTAGCTCTGCAACTTCCAGCTTGGAGCAAAACTTGTCACTGCTACTTTGACAAGGACAATCGAGTCACATTTAAGATCCACCTGATGCAAACTATTATCAATACAATATTGCAAACCTTCAAAAATGACTACTACTTCTACCTCATTGCTAGTACCTATCAGGAGCTTGAGGGACATTTCCCAAATGAGAATACCTTTATTGTTTCTGAGCACAAATCCTGCCCCCGAGGGCCCCAGGTTCCCCCTCGAGGCCCCATCAAATTTTAGCTTCAAACGGCCTGAGGGAGGTAGTTCCCATTTCACTTGACTTATTTTCCCTACCCCATTGGAAACTACTGCATTTGATGCCTTCACCCGAGACCATTCATTTATCATTTCCCTATCCCAGGTTGAGATATGTTTTGCTTTCTTTGTATTCAGTGCCATAGATAGATGTTCACTGATGCATGTTATGATTTTATGAATGACTTGATCCAATTTTTCCTCCATGCCCTTGAAAATTCAATTGTTGCATTCCCACCATAGCTACCATATTATCATCACTAGTGCCTCTTCCCAGAGCCCAACCATTGTAGAACCTTTATCCAAAATCAACCATGATTCAAATAGTCCTTTTATATCATCACGAAGCGGACCAAACCACCTTAGTTTGGTTTTAATCATAACCCAACACCCTTGTGCAAATGAGCTAGTTAAGATCAAATGATTGGTTGTTTCCACATTCGATTGGAAAAGAAAGCACTTGAAAGGGCCATGCCACCCATATCGAGAAAATTGATCCCCTATTAAAATCCTCCCATGAATCACTATCCATGCAAAAGCTCCCGCTATGGGTAGGAAAAAATTTCTCCAACACAACTTTTTAGGCCAACCTTGCTTGGTTTCCAATTTGAGTATTGAGTAGCCCATTTTCATGGAGTATTCTCTTGACTTGGCACTGTGGATATAAATTTACTCGAGCTCCCTTTAGGTTGTTTATATTTTTGCTAAGTCTAGCCCATGCCTTATATATTTGAATATCCTTGGGCCTCCTTTTTAGAAACTTCATCTATTTCCACCACGTATCTGTCAGGTGCTCCTCGCAGGGATTTCTTCCTTTGCTCTTCTTCTGACTCCCGCCATGCTTCCACGTGTCGACACTGAAGGTACTTGAAGACTGCTTCCCTTTGCTTTTCAGTCGGGCTCCATCTGCATGCCATGTAGCATCAATCCATGTACATTTTTGGCAGACCTGACAATTAGTGTCACTAGCAAGGACTTTGCCACATGTCTCCTCCATAAGGATTTCATCAAGAGAAAGGAAGGAACGAGCAACGAGCCCCACCCTATTGTCACGTGTCCTAACTGCCTCCGTGGGTAAGTAACACATGTTAGCATGAGGTTCTGTTGGGACCACCACCATCATTTGGAGGGGATGCATCTGGCTCAAAGGTGACTGCATTCTATGGCTCAAATCTTTTTTGTTGCAACGGCCAAGGGAAATCATTGTTCTAGGAATCATTGCTCGTGATGAGGAATCTTTTATGTTACTAGCTCGCTAGGTGGTGGGATTATTTTCTATATATACTACTTCTTCCTTCCGAAAATGAGTTCGGAAGATACATAAAAATTGTGAAAGACACTAGGCCTTTTTTTTACTATTTTAGATTATTGTATAAGACTCACAGATTGTGCCATTGTTTAGCCTTTCTATTTTCTTAAGCTATTTGACAAAAAATTATACTATGCCATTATTGTACTGAGTTATTTATTTGTAGAACTTTTGTGATTTCAATATAAGTTTTATGATTTAGACCATGTATTTGACTCTTCTTTTCAGTAAATGTGTATGGGAGTTATTTTATGTTATTGGATAAATTATTCAGGTTTTCATCTTTGATTTTTGTTATTCTGGGACTTAGCATATTGTTGAACGGGCCCTTAAATCACATCCCAAAGATATATTTACCGTGCCTATACCTATATCTTGGCATATCACCTTAGTTAGATCTTTATTTTTTTACATCTGCTTCATTTTCCCATTCCAAAACCCCAATTACAAAAGAAGCCGGCTTCTTTTAAAACCCAGAGATCACTCGGTTTAGTGCAATTGGCCCTCCCATTAATTGAGTTTCCCATAAGGTTGTTACCTTGTCATTTTTTGGCATCAACAGTTTCTTTTTCTAGCAGGCCCGGTGGGACTGCTTAAATGTACCTAAATCTAAAGTGGGTGTATGAGCCATCGACCTATTACTAGATCCCAAACACCTAATAACCCTAGGTTGCTAGTGGAAACACTAGTAATAGTACGAACTAGAACCCATCCAGTGAACGTTATGATCCCTCCACCAGCCATGTTGCCAATTACAAATAGAAATTATGTGGCATGGGATGTCAGAAGTCCCCTAGTAGCACCAATAGCACCCATTGTTTGGGCCCCTATCCCGGCCTCCGCTTTAAAAGCTATACCAAAATTCACTAGGGATGGCACAAAAACACCATCTGAACACCTGTAAGATGTGGTAGACGTGTTTTTGGTGCATGAGATCACCGACCAAAATATAGCACTAAGGTTGCTTGCAGCCTCTTTCAGGGGTAAGGCGCTGGATTGGTACCGCACTCTGCAAGCTAAGACTATCAGTACCTAGGATCAACTCAGAGATCCTTTCTATGAAATATTCTTGAATGATGGAGATAGGTATTCACTATATCATCAGCTGGTGATCATAAAGTGAGCCCCATATGAAGCCATGACTGATTTTAATGCCCAGTTCCATATAACTTGGCAAAGAATTCAAGCTGCTATTCGCCCATCAGCCGAATTGGCATTCATGTTCTACTTGAAATCCATCAATGCTGACATCTCGATGATGATCTAGTCCCTTGGTGGAGAAAAATATAACCACTCTACCAGATGCATACAACATCGCTATCAAGGTGGAGAAAAATCTAATAGACATCGAAAAGTTGCCACCTTGACCCATTATGCCTATATTTCCTGAAATATCAATTCCCGCCCAGGAGATGCCATCTACCAATGCGTCCACTCCTCCCCAGTTTATGTACACATATCCAAATGCGCCACAGAATGTTGCTTCTACATCCAACTCTTCAAAGGATGAGATGATCGATGTCAAGGAGATGTTGCGGGCCATTGCCAAAAAAATAACTAACATCAAGCAGAAACAATCCACCCCTCCAAAGCCAACCTACCAAAATTTTCAAGGTGGACGATCTTCTTACTAGCAAAACCAGTTCCAAGGAGGTTTGCACACACATCCGTAGGCTCAAAAAACTAATCAAATAGTGCTAGTACCTACTCTATTGTAAGGTGCTCACCCAAGCTCAAGTAGAGAGCTGATAGCAGGGCAAAATAATTTGGTCAATGACATCAACCCCTGGTGCTTTCCCTGTGGCAATGCACATATGTCCTGATACTTCTCACTTGATAATCTATAAAAAAAGGTGGAAAAACAGTGCAGCCAAGGTGCAACGTCAAACCTCGAGGTTATGTATATGCCTCTCCACAGATGGAAAATGCGGTACTCATCGTGCAAATGCAGGGGATGTCCCTAGAGCAAGAAACATATATAGCTCTCGATCACGCACTCTTCTCATGGATGAAAGAAGAAGAGCCAGTGTTTGTAAAAAATGCATCCACATCAAAAACCCCTCAAGTGTAGTCCAATTACAACACTCTCTCTAAGAGGATATTTACGGGAAAACTAGTCGTCTTGCAGCTCAAAAGTGCCTTCGACCAAACTCCTAGTACCTCCGCAGTTGCACAAAAATTTCAATCATAAAAGGAAATTGTTATGAACATGGCTAAGGAATAGAAGCATTTAAATCTACCACCGTTCAATGTGGTGGAACAATTGAAGAAATCCTTAGCTAATGTGTCCCTTTGGGATATCTTAGCTATTCTGGAGCAGAATTCATTGTTGCAGAAGGCCCTTTGGGAAGATGCAATCATTGAGCCAACAGAGCAATTGCCTAAGGGAAAGGCCATTGATCCATCACCTCCTTCCAAAGTCCTCACAAATAGTACAAAGGACACCTCTACTGAGGTTAGAGATAAGCTGAAACCAAAACCCTTTTTCCTAACTCTTATTGTGGGGAAGAAATTATTACATAATTCCATGATTGACTCTAGTGCTAGCACCTCAGTCATGCCCAAGCAGATAGCTAAAGCCTTAGGAATTAGCTATGAACCTTTAAAAAAGGGGGTTATGTAGCTTGATGGGAACAAGGTCAAAACCATAGGTTTCATCAAGGACCTTCCCTTGAATCTGTTCTCCTACCCTAGTATCACAATTCCACAAGATACAGTGATCATAGATGTTTCCCCCATGTTCGGTCTGTGCTTATCCTAAGAATTCACTTCAAAGATAGGTGGATATATTTCTTTGGATTGGTCACACTTGATCCTCATGAATAAGCATGGAGCTACAATGAAAATAATATCCGAACCTCTACATTCAGAACATGTGGCCGATGAAGCCATGATCAACTTTGAAGTTGCTCATACCTCTATCACCAAAGAGGAAATGTATTGTACTGAGCTACTAGAGGATGAAAAAGTGACCAAAGATCGAATGGATTCTGAAGAGGTCCTCTTGAGAGAATATATAGACACTAACCCTTTTGGAAACTATCATGCCACTGAGTTGGGGACCTATGTCATCTATGATGAAGATCAAGTGCTTTTGAAGGTCATGAAGGAACCCGAGAGCAGTCAAGCCTCAGAGCTATGGACATTGCACTTTGATGGAACAAGATGCAAAGTTGGTGCAGGAGCCAGGATATGTTTGACATCCCCATTAAATGAAAAGACACTTTGGTCCTTTCGTTTCCAGTTCGCTTATTCAAACAATGAAGCTGAATATGAAGGCCTAGTGCAAGGTTTAAGCCTTCTGGAGTAGATCAACATCAAGCAAATAATGATGTTTGGAGATTCTGAACTAGTGGTCAATCAAGTCCGATGGATTTCCGCAGTGAAGAATGTCTGCATAAGATCCTATAGACAGATTCTGGGACCTGATCGAGGGCTTTGAAGCTTTCAATATCCAGACAGTGCCTAGAGAGAAAAATACAACTGTTGATCACATGGAAGCAATCGGATCTCAATTTGATCCTGCATCTGACCTAATTCATAACATACACTTTGTACAAGTGATAGTATGACCATGAATTCTAGATAATGATCAGAGCTCTAAAGTGTTTGAAAGTGATGGACACATCGCTTCATTCATCCAACAGTTAGGAGAGTTCGTTGAGCAACTCCAACTGAAGATTGTTGAGGCCTACGACGAACAAATCATTTAGTTGAGATCCAACAAGCTTCCCAAAGGATTGGTCAATCTAAAAAACCTATTCGATTGTGACGATGTGAGGAATGACAAGAGGAATTTTGTAGCAGAAAAAAGTGACTATGCAGATCTCCAAGTTGGAGACAGAAGGAAGCTCAAGGTCGAAAAAGATGTCTCGCATCATGACAAGGAAAGGCTCATCAACTTTTGTGAAAAGTATGGAGTAGTGGCCTAGTCATATGATGACCTCAAGGGATATGATCTTGAAATCATCCAACATACTAAAGAGCTGACGGAAGGGGCAAAACCTGTCCACCAAAAGTAGAGGCCAGTAAATCCGAAGATTGAGGCACTAATGGCACAAGAGTTGACAAAGCTAATTTAGTCTCGAATCATCTTCTCGATCAAAAACAAAACATGGGTATCCAACTTGGTTCCAGTCTAAAAGTAGAATGAAGATATCTGGCTATGTGTTGACTTTTGGGACTTGAACAGAGCATCCTTGAAGGACCACTACCCATTTCCTTCAATGGAGTCAATCTTGCAAACAGTGGCAGAATTGGAAATGTTTTCTCTGTTGGATGGTTTCTCCGATCACAACCAAATCTAGGTCAAAGAGGAGGACCGACACAAAACAAAATTCACTACCAAGTGGGGAACGTTTGCATATGCAAAAATTCCTTTCGGCCTCTCAAATGTGGGAGCCACTTTCCAGCGGGCAATGGATATTTCTTTTAGATAATTGATCAACAAGATTATCTTAATCTATTTGGATGATTTGACTGTATTCTCTAAATCTAAAGATGATCACTTTGATCACCTTGAAATATTTTTAAAAAAATTTCAGGAGTTCAGGATATCCCTAAACCCGAAAAAATGTGTCTTCGGAGTACCACAAGGAAAATTATTGGGAAATGTAGTGTCCAAAGAAGGAATTGCAATTGATCTTGAGCGGGTGAAGGCAATTAGGGAACTTCTCCTACCAGTCAACAAGAAAGGAGTCCAATCTTTTTTGGGAAAGGTTAACTTTGTAAGAAAATTCATTTATGATTTTGTAGGACTAATTAGGCCTATCACCCTGATGCTAAAAAAGGATCAATTATTCAAATGGACAAAGGAAACTAGAGAATCCTTTGAGAAGGTTAAGGATGCTATTTCTTCAGCTCCTGTACTGGTCAATCCAGACCTATCAAAGGACTTTATAATGTATGTATTCAATAGCAAATCTATCATCGCTATTGTGCTAACTCAAAAAGATGATGAAGGAAAGGGAGAACATCCAATAGCATTTCATTCCTGGACCTTAAAATATTATGAGACGAACTACAAATTCATCAAGAGGCAATCATTCGCCATTGTTAAGGGACTCAAGAAGTTTCGACACCTCATATCTTGCAACAAAGTAGTTGTTTATGTCACACATTCTACTGTGCACGAGTATATCATGGAAGGAGAGATCACCGAAAAGAGGGCCAATTGGATCACTAAGATCCTTGAATATGACATTGAGTTCAAGCCTACAAAAACTGTCTAAGGAAGAGGACTATGTGAATATTTGGCATGCGATGAGGAAATGACAGTTGAAGAGGAGCAACTAGAGCTGGTTCTGACATATGAGTCTAAGTCTGAAGGCTACTGGCTAGTAGACATAATGAGATTCATCCACACTGAAAAATATCCACTAGGCCTTCCTTCTTAGAAGAGAAGATTCTATAGACTACAAAATAGCGGATATACACTCATTGAAGGGATCCTTTTCAAGAGGAACTTCAATGACATTCTTCTGCGATGTGTCACCACAGAGCAAGCAAAGAGAATTCTTGACACTTTCCATAGCAGTCTCATGGGCGGACACTTCTCTGTGAAAACCACCACCATCAAAATCATGTGCACCAGATACTTCTGGCCTACACTATTCAATGACTCATACTCTTTGGTGAGAGCCTACAAAGAATGTTGATTCTTTGCAGGAAGAAGAAAAAATTCAGTAATGCCTCTCAATCTAATAGTGGTTGATGAACCCTTCGCACAATGGGGCCTTGATTTTATCGGGATGATCAATCCCACCTCCAACGCTGGACACAAATGGATCCTCACGACCACAGACTACTTCACCAGATGGATCGAGGCCATGCCCCTAAAGAATGCAATAGAGGCAAAGATTGTGGACTTTCTTGAGGGGCTAGTAATGAGATTCGGCCCACCAAAGACCATCATCTCTGACAACTCTAAGGATTTCCTAGGTTCTAAGGTATGTCAATTCACACTCGTGCATGTAATATTCTTGAAAACTTCATCAAATTACTACCCATAGGGGAACAACCTAGCCGAGTCGACTAGCAAATATTTAGTCTAACTCATTAAAAGAATCGAGGTCGGAACATTAGAGGGAATGGCATAAGAACCTTTGGGCAGTGCTTTGGGAAGACTGCATAACTCCTAAACAAGTTCTCAAGACTTTGTCGTATGAGCTAGTGTACGAGAAAGAAGCGCTATTGCCCATCTCCATGGAGTTTCATGTGCTACAACTGCTCAAATCCCTGGAAGTTGAAGAAAATGGAGCCATGGAGGTTCGGTTGGCCGAGTTATTGGAAGCACAGGAAAAAAGGGAAAAATCCCTAACAGCCATGTCTAACGCCAACAAGTGGTTAAAAAATGGTTTGACAAGAAAGCTTTAGACTAGGGTCTAAAATGCAAAGACCTAGTATTAAAATTCAACGAAAGGGCCATGAAGCCTGGCCAACATGGAAAATTTGATAGTCTGTGGGAAGGCCCTTTCATAATAATTCAATGCAAGCAACTCTATGTGTTTGAATTAGAAAATATGGAGGAGGAAGCATTGGGGATTCACGTTAACAGAATCCATCTCAAATTGTTTAATTAAGCTTCATTATTATTCTGCCAGTGTAAATATGTAAGTATTGTAATTATTTTTCTTTCATTTTTTTTTCGGCCAGTCTTTCCACAAACTCATCAACAAAGACATGAAGCATTGAAATGAACCTATGTGTGCAAATTTGAAAAGGAACTCAAAGAAATGAAGAAAAGAGAACCCATACTGTAGAATCACAAGAAAAGGAGACATGAATTTGATATAAGTTATATATTCATTATATACGAAATTATATATTTTGATAATACATTTTCAAAATGGCTTTGAGGCCATAATTTTAAAGTATATCTATATAGTATGCATTTTTTTCATATATATATACGTTGAAGGCCTTTTTTCAATCATATATACAAAAAATATATGGAAATTTTTGAGTCTCAAGTAGGAGGAACGGGAGCATCATCAACAACATCTAGAATTTATCATCAATAGGAACGACAACAAGAGCATTAGGAGCAACAAGAACGTCAACAACAACAACAACAACCAGTGGTGGGGGATATACCAAGGCCCTAAAGTCAGTGTACCACTCTACGCCATAGAAAAGCACCACATTATAGTAGTGTAGCAGGAAATGACAGGTGCAAGTGACTTTCTAGTGGTGCTCTTCATGTGTTTGAATGCAGTTCCTGCTCAGAAATGGTACCCATGGCACCACTGCATCTTCTTCGATATGTTGGCAGAGGTTGCTCGTCGTGGGGAGTCTGAGGCCAACACTGCATTTTTCACCACTTCACCAAGGCCATCGAGGTAACGCTTGGGAAAGATCTCCATTGTCAGGTGCAAAATCATCTACTTAGGGACCTGAATATCAAACAACGAGGCAACAAAGTGAGAAAAGATGTTATTATTGACTCTATACTTATCCTCGTACTCAATGCAGTCCCTTCCTAGAACCCACTTCATCACTATTATGGCCAATGAATGCTTGTTCTTGGTCATTCTTTTCAAGCGCCTATTAGAAATTTCACCTAAGAATGTTGTCTGAGACTTGTTGCAAACCAACCTAATTGGAGTATTCATGATACTAGCTCTACCCAACTAACCAATGCAAATTCTACCCAACTGCCTAATGCTAATTTTTCCTAATGCAAATGCTAAGTACTATTTTTCCATTGTCTAAGGGCCTATTTATATAAATAGCCAGGATATCTGAGGTATCTGTGTGCCATAATCATGATGCTAATCGAGTACTAACTCAAGAATCCCACCAAGAACTTGCTCGAATTTCCCACCTAGTTGTGTCTGTCATGTATGAATCACTGCATGCAAAGTTAAGTAGAGGTAATTAATTAGCATAAGCCGGTGGCAATCTTCAGTGGTAGTCTATACGACCAAGTGCTGAGGTGTTGTGTTGCAAGAATTTTTCAGTCTCCAAGGTTGAACACAAATCTTTTCAAGTACTCATTGCACTTTTGGCTTAATTATTCTCGTTGAGATATTAATTTCCAAGCATGCGAAAGGTTTATACACCTTCAAATCACCGGCTCAATTTCCCAAGAAAATCGCACCATAGGACATCATTACTAAATGTCATTATGAATTCTTTTCTTTTCAAAATGGCAAGAAATTCATTTCGCACAAGCAAAAGAGTTGGCAGTACACGTCAAATTTAATGCTAAAAGGCAACCGTTGTTTGTCACCCCAAGAAAGAAATAGCTAAGTATTGAATGCAAGAGGCTAACATTGTAAAAATCTTCCTGAATATGCTATCTAGAGCAAGGAGTTTCGAGTGTAGAATTGCTAAGGAACACCAGTGAATTGCAACAAATTTGAGCATAGTAGAAACCTACAATAGAAGGAAAATGACTAAAAATCCTCAGATAGAAACGCAAGGAGAGGCAACACAAAGCTTGTTTGACACCATGTGTGTGGCATCCATGGCCAATATTTTTGGCGATACCTCTTATGCTTTGCCTAGGATACCAGAGAAGTCAGAGTGGATTCACACGTGGACCACTAAAAAGAAAAAAACTCACAAGGACCAAAGCCAAATAAAGGAAGAATGGGATAACTTTCATGATCCCATCCTCGGAAAGAACCCTAAGACTCTTAGGGAGGTGGCCTGTGAGAGAATGAAGAAGAATAGTGACCCATATTCTTTGGCACATAAGCAATGGTTCAACAAGATTTCACAGTATATGATCCCTTTCGTGCACTACTACCTGGAACTAGTCGACGAGGGAATTAAGCATTTTAACCCAAATACCAACACCATCAAGGGCTAGGAGTTGAGAGTTAACATCAGCATAGAAGCTATTTGGAGCATGATATGCATCCCTGTAAAAAACTCTAATGTGGACAAGATGGAGTCATTCACTCCAAAAAAGGGGGAGAAAATATGGAGAACCAAAGATCTTGCTATGGATTTTTATAACAAAGAAAAGAAAAGGTCTAGGGAAGATCATAAAAAGCCACCATATATTCTGGAAGCGCACAATGCTTTCCTCGCAGACATGCAAGATGCCTTCTCAATTATGGCATTTATTTGTGCCCTAGACATCGATAGGTATGTTCAGGAGTTTCATCTAGGTCTAGGGTTTCAGTTGCGTAGGAAACATTCCTTATTCTAGTATGACTTTGCAGAAGTCATCATTGGAGAGATGATGAGCCAAATAAGGGAATACAAAACACAACAGAGGTTCAGATTTTCTTCTCTCCTAGCCCATATGTTTTTACATTAGAACCCTAACTTCTTCAAAAAACATGTAAGGTTGGCTATGTTTGATGAAAAGGAAAATAAGAAGGCCAGTTTATGTATGGACTCATCTCCTCTCCACAACTTATGATTATTATGCATTCTTGGATTACTTCTTGACTCCAATTCTGCAAGACCTGAGCGAGGATGGCAGTCTTTATCGACTTTCTATTGACCAGATAGGGTATATGCAAAGTTTAACTTCGAAATGCGACTAGTTTTTCGGAGAGTATTTCACATTCATTCAGGTGTGCAGCTTTACCGAGGAACCGTTCCAGCTTCCAACATGCATCACACATCAAGTGTTGGCCCTTGAGATGTTCCAACAAGTCTCAATTATTGACTATACCTTTTGTGGAGGGAAGACCAAGAAGAAAGGATTTTTCCTTTGCCCACTAAGCTTTAAAATGGTGGTTATGGCAAAAAAGCAAACACATAAGCTACTAGAGGCAAAGTTGGCTTATTTGGGGCTAGTATGGATTTGCAACAAACAGCCATATAACCCTGATAATAACTTGGGAGGCACAAACATTTAGGTGATTCACAACCCCTGGCCTTACTAGGAAAAGCGGTGGAATCCACTGATTGATCAAGATGATCTATTGATTGACCTGGTTCACATTCCCGCAAAGGATAGCAAGCCGCCATGGCTTAAGTTCTACTTCCCTTTTGCGAAGTATAATGAGAAGTTCTAAATTAGGGCCACCCTTCACAATGATTTGGTAAGGAATTTTAACTGGAGCGAGGAAAGGATTAGGGATTTCTCAATTTACCGACAAGAGATCCAACACCTTGATACCCCTTATCAGGGCTTAGAGACAAATGATAGATTTGATAAGTTGTGGAATGATGAGCATGAGGATACCGACACGTGTGATGATGAGGATGTGAACCCAGATGAAGCTGAAAAGTATACAGGGAAGGGGAAGGAGAAGGAAAAAGAAATAAAGGTGGCCACAGTGTAGAAAAATTAACAAGTAGTGGCACAACCTAACATAACTACTCTGAAGCTATGGGTGAATATATCACATTCGAGATCCTCGCAGACACACACATGGGCCATGAAAAAACCTAGAGTTTCCCAACAATGATCGTCAAAGGTCATAGAGGTGGAAAATTACCCACCAACCAAAAAGCAGCGCATAGAGGCAGCTTTTGAGGAAGATTCGCAGGATTCCTCAACAAGCCAGGAGCCCACAACGAGCCAAGAATCACAATCATCTACACCGCAGGTATCTCTTGGTCCCTCTTTTCTTGCTTCACAATCTTTAGTTCCTCCTATTATCTCTGCATCGCCCCTCACTTCAAGTGTTGGCCCTTCCTTTCCCACTTCTGCTGCAATGGCCATGGGAGGTTTCTCCCAGTTCTCCAAGGTGGGACCATTTTCCTTTACTCCTCCTTAGACCTTTCCACCTTTTGCCATAGACCAGTCCACATCCGCTATCACTTCACCTCTTTCCTCCATAATCGCCATCGATACCCCTCTTGCTACTATTGTATCGACCCCTACTCAGTTCGCCCAACAAATGGAATCCGCCATGACTCCGCTACCGCCACCACACCTAATGAGTCCTCTTGTTGGCTCACAGGCTGGGCCTTGGCATATTCCCCTATTCTCCCCACTAACAGTTTCTCTTCTGAGGAATAAATTACCCAAAACCACTACCCTCTCATTCCCTTTTGCTCTTCCTCCTAGTGCACCCTTTGTAGGTGAGCTCATTAGGTCGCTAGCAAATTTTTTGTTGGAGGGTGATAAAATAAAACAAGCATGGGCTATCAAGATCCAAAAGAAAAAGGCCAAGGATGCTAAAAGGCCAGCAGAGCCAAAGGTGCAGAGACTTTTCAATGAGGCTCAACAATCACTGCATTTTCCAACCATGCATCCAACCATCATCAAACCATAGGGAGAGATGCAACCTGGGGATTACAACATCTATGCTATGGGGCTCGATCTGAGTGTAGCCCAGCCATAGGATAAGGTTGATCTCATGGAGGAGACACAATGAGTGATGACCACTGGCTTCCTCAAGTCTGGTTGCTAGTTGAAGAAGAGGGAAGAAGAGTTGAAAATTGTCAAGGAGAGAATTGAAGTCCTACTAGTGAAGGACAAGGCGAGGGATGCAAAAATTGTGTGCTTGTCACAACAAGCGCAAACAGAGCAGGCCAAACTCTGGGAATAATTTGCAAAGTTCCAAGCCCAAGATTCCAACCTAGTTGCCGAGCTGTAGTAGAAAAACCAAGAATTACATGACTAGTTGGATTGAACAAAAGATGAGATGCAACGAAGGAATGAGGAGTTTCAACATCAACACACTCAATTAGAGCAAAGAATACAGCAAAAGGATGCAGACAAGAGGATTGCATAATTGACAAGAAACCTACAGGAACAACTTTCCACTGCGGACAAGAGGATTGCATAATTGACACAGGATGTTGGGTCAAGGGATGCTAACAAATTTTTGAAGAATCTTCCCCAACCCCCTGATGCCCAGTCGAATCTCCTTCAAGTAGCCCAATGACTATATATCTCATATTGGGAAAAGGTCAAGGCCTTCTACCTGACTCTTCAACCGATGCTCCAGTTCATGGAAGAGGCAACAAGTTTAGGCAGGGAGGTTCATGGAATGATTGAGCCATTCCCACAATTCATCGTGGAGAAGGTTCTTGAGGTGGAATTTTTTTTGGATAAGTTACGCATAGCATTGAATGAGGACTTAGTGTGCACGGGGATTAAAAACTGCAAATCAGCCACCAAGACAGCAAAGGAGTTCATCCACTACCATGCAACCATCCTCCATGCTAGCGAGTGTGCTGCCACATTGGGCTGAACTATGAACAACATGCGGGCGAAGTTCTCCTAGCTAACTCAGATGGGCTTACTCTCTACGTTTATTTCAGATGACTCGGTGGCCACAGCGGAGTCGATTGCGGGAAATATTGAAGAGAAGCAGCAAGACATATCTGCTTATCAAAGCTTCAGACAACCCCCTACTACAGAGGATATTGAGGGTGTCACTCATCAAATAGCGTGACTACTCTTCCAACTAGAGTCCAAGGCCGGTATATCCTCAATGCTACCATACAAAGAAGTGATTGACCTACATGGAGTGCAAGAGAATTTGCATGACATATCAATGCCATCCGAGGCCGACTGGCTACCTTTGCAAACCACCCTCTCCAAGCTCTAATTGCATCGTCCGAGAGATAAGGCTCTGGTCTGTGAACCAAAATTTTTTGGGTTCCTCATTCCATAGGCGAAATGCCCCTGGTAGTCGCCAAAAGCTATGGATATCAATTTCCTCAAGCTCCCTTCGGGTTGTTTATATTTTTGCTAATTCTGGCCCACACCTTATATATTTGAATATCCTTAGGCCCCCTTTTGATGAACTTCATCCGCTATCACCACGTGTCCACCAAGCACTCCTCGCAAGGATTTCTTCCTTCGCTCTTCTTTTGGCCCCTGCCATGCTTCCACGTGTTAACACCGCAGGAACTTAAAGACTGCTTCCCTTCGCTTTTCAACTAGGCTCCATCCGCATGCCACATAGCATCAATTTGTGTACATTTTTTATGGACCCCACAGTCAGTGTTGATAGCAAGGACTTTTCCACGTGTCTCCTTTGCGGGGATTTCATCAAGAGGAAGGAAGGAATGAGCAACGAGCCCTGTCCTATTGCCATGTGTCCTAACTGCCTCCATGGGTAAGCAACACATGTCAACACGAGGTTTTGTTGGGACCACCGCCATCATTTAGAGGGGATGCATCTGACACTATGTTATATGGCTCGTATCTTTTTCTGTTGCAACGACCAAAGGAAATCGTTGCTCTGGGCATCATTGCTCATGATGAGGAAACTTTTCTGTTACTAGCTCGCCAAATGGTGGGATTATTTTGTATATAGACTACTTCCTTCTGAAAATGAGTTCAGAACACCAGGCCTTTTGTACTATTTTAGATTATTGTATAATACTCATAGACTGTGCCATTGTTCGGCCTTTCTTTTTTCTTAAGCTATTTGACAAAACATTATACTGTGCCATTATTGTATTGAGTGGTTTATTTGCAGAACTTCTATGATTTCAATATAAGTTTGCTGATTTAGACCATGTCTTTGAATATTCTTTTCAATAAATGCGTATGAAAGTTATTTTATGTTATTAGATAAATTATTTAGGTTTTCATCTTTGATTTCGATTATTCCAAGACTTAGCAAATCGCTGAACAGGCCCTTAAATCGCATCCCAAAGATATATTTACCATGCCTATACCTACATCTTGGTGTATCACCTTAGTTAGATCTTTAGTTTTTTATATCTACTTCCTTTTCCCATTCCAAAACCCCAATTATAGAAGAAGCCGACTTCTTTAAAAACCCGGAGGTCACTCTGTTTAATGCAATATGTCCCCCCATCAACTGAGTTTCCCATAAGGTTGTTACCTTGTCATTTTTTGGCATCAATAGGCACCACACCATTTGATTTCATCAACCTCCCCTGTGAAAAGAATCTTCCTATTTTCTAGGATCTCCAAGAGCTTTGACCTTATTCTTTCCTCTAACATCTCAAAAACCTTCCACCTATACTCAATCCGGCCTTCTTTCCACATTAAGGAGACATAGGCAATTAACTTTTCAAAGTACACTTCCAAAGTTGAATAGCCTCCTCTAGATCCAAAATTTTATCTAAAGGTTTGTACCCATTCCATGAATCTATTGGAAAAAAAAGGACAGACAACTAAGAGGGGAGGGTGAATCAGTTGTCACAAATTATTTAAACTTTTCAAACTTAACTTAATCTTAGATCTGATGAATGAATAATAAACCATAATTAATCAACACATCAGAAACACAGAGAACACCAAGATTTTTTACGTGGAAACCCTATTAGGGGAAAAACCATGGTGGATGTTAGTCCACAATATTATACCCTATTAAAATTATAATGAAGAATAATGGGAATGCACATGCATTCGGGCACGCTGCCTAGAGCTCACTGCTCAATTACAAGAGGACTCATTTCCCAAAGAAGACACATTGTCTTATAGAAATTTGGATTAGATCTGCAGGGTATGAAATGAGAAAATAGCTTCTATAGAAGCTTGATTACAGTTTCGGTTAAGCACATAAACACTTCTTCACACTTCGCTCAAACTTCTTCACACTCTGCTCTACAATCAAATGATTAGATCACTATTTGCACACTTGTACTTTCTCTGGCTCTTCCACAATTCACTCACACACTAATTTCACACAAACAATCACTCTTATATACCCACAACATGGATTTACATCAACAACTTCATCGACCAAAGTATAAAACATATTTACAATGTTGGCCCAAATTTACAAATAAATTTTTAATGCGAATCAAACACTGTCGGCTACAACATAATAAAGACTTAAAACAATATCCTCGAATGTGCCAAAAATTAAAATTTTAATCTCCAAGGATCCGCAACACGCTACAACCATCATGTCATCCAAGAACATGAAAACTCAAACACACAAGAGAAAAATCTCCAACCACGAGCACACTCATCAACGCGTTCATGCAACAAGGATAGAGAATGATCTAGAAGCATCCACGAACATTAAGAATCAATAGAGAAGCATCCACAACAACTGAAATTACTAGAATCACATCAACTTCACTCAGGAACACAAACTGAAACCACAAAAAAACTGTCAGAACACAACGGTTCATAACACAATCAAATCTTCACACGTCCCTCTGAAACTTCTGGTGGATAAACTAGATACTCTCAACAATAAACCCTTTAGTCCACAACAACTAATCATCAACGTACTGAGCAAGACACCTTCATGACCTTCATTGTTCTACTGTCAACCTGCAACTCTTCCTTTAACAATTTTCTCAATATCCTCGACATATACACCCTTCAATACATCAATGCTAATAGTGTTGACATCAATGACAACCACATATCAAAAACACAACCACAACATCCAATAAAATCACTCCAGAAAGAATCCTTACTTTCGTCCTTTACTACCCATGTTAGATGGTCATTTATTACCTGTCTGCACTTGAGAATAAAGTTCCAAATTGAAGACCCTTGTCTTGGATTAGCGATTGTTAGAATTTGTTCTTGGCTTTGGCTATCCAAATACTTCACCCTTAGAATTTTGCACCATAAGGATCCTGAATTCCTGAAGAGTTTCAAAACTTATTTGGTCTGAAGTGCCCTGTTTTGTAGGCAAAGATCTTTTACACCAATGCCCCCATTATCCTTGACCAATTTCACAATTTCCCATTTCAGTAGTGCAAGCTTATGGTTCTCATTGGCCCCATCCCATAGGAATTTTCTTTGGATTGCATTGAGTCTTTTTTCCATTTTCTTAGGAAAATCCAAGCAAGCCATTAAATATATTGGAATTGACGCTAAGACTACTTTGATCATAGTGATGCACCCAGCCAAAGTTAGCTACCTCTCGTTCCAACTACCTGATGCATCTTTACATTTCTTGTAGGTTTCTTCCCAATGTTGTTTGGTTTTCCCTTCAAATAGGGGAATGCCCAGATATTTCGAAGGAAGACTTCCTTCATTAAAACCTAGTATGGCTTTGATTCATCGCTTGATGCTTCTTGGAGTTATATATTAATATTATTAATATAATAAATAATACAATAATAATTGTTATATTAATAATATTATTAAATACATATTAATTTATAATATAATATTTATATAATTATTAACAATAATTTTTTTAGATAAAAAAATATTTATTCCAGTTCATGAATGTATTTATGTTTTTTATATAACATTCATAGGTTCTCATGTGTTCAAGTATGGGTCCATTTTGACCAACATTTGATTATTTTTATGTTTATATGCGAACTATTTATTTACAAATATAGTATAAATATTTGGTAAGATAGTATTATAAACACAAGTGCTATAACAATAATTGGATCCTACAAAACTATTGGCTCCTAATAATAATATATTGTTATTAGTTATTCATAATAAATAATTATTATAGGGGTTGGTCCAATAGTGCGATGGTTAAGTGGTGGCATTGTTGTTGTGGCCACCAGGGTTTAAGTCTCTAGGATTGACTTGTAGCATTCTGTTGTTGATGGTGTTCATGTCATGTGTCAAGCATTAAGTCTTAAGGCCCCTCCCTCACTCGACTGGTGTGCTCGCCCACCCTGTGCCCCTACTAAGCTATCATGCTCACAAGAGTGGCTACCCCAACCTCGTTGGGCTAGTGTGATTGCAAGCCTTGCGCCCCTATTGGGCTACCATGCTCATGGGAGTGGCTACCATTTCCTCATTGGGTTGGTGTGATCGTAGGCCTTGTGCCCCTGCTAGGCTATTGTGCTCACGGGAGTGGCTTTCTTTTGTGTTCATGTCGGGGATCGGGTCTCTCACTTGTGGCCTCACTAATTCATAGCTCCAATCAAAAGTGTAAATCGATCAAAAAATAATAATTAATTATTATAATATTAACTAAATAATGAATTAATATATTATTTATGATATAATAAATAATAAATAAATATATTTATAATAAATATTACATTAGGGTTCAATTAATAAAATAATATATTACTATATAATAATATAATCTACATACATATAATTTAAAATTATGGGGAGAGGTACGGATGATGGTGTTTCAGTCTGCAAGTGCAAGGAGCCGAGCTAGGGCATCCGAGCCCTAGCTTGTGTTTGCTTTCTCTGTTTGTGCGAAGGTTGGGGTGGGTGTTTGATTCGTTTTGTGGGTGGGTTAATCTTTTGCTGCGGCTGTCCTTTGTAGCTCCGGCCTGGTTGTGTTTGGCCATTTTTCCTACGTGTGAGGGTTTCCTCTGATCTGTTGTGCCTGGGGCCAGATCTTTCTTGTGTTGGTCTGTCCTGGGCCTTTTGGCGGCTATGTCTCAGGGTGAGCCATCTAGGGTTGCACCCGACATGGATTTTCGTGCTACGGTGGGATTGAAATCGCCAAGACAAGGAGCAAGGGTTTTTGAAAACACCCTCTTCTCTCTGAATATAGGGTCTATGGAATCGAATTCGTCTGGTGGATCTCGGATCTCGAATATTAATGGCTGCCTTGAGCGCTGCAAAGAGAGACCTAAATTGGTGATTCCGATTGAGATGATTGCTGAGGATATTAAATATTATTCAAAGCATTCTCTGTATTGCAAATTTTTGGGAATGAGAGTGTCTCTACAATTTTTGGAAACTTGGGCTCGGAGGACTTGGGAGCCAGAGGGTGAAATGGAGGTCACGCTGCTCGCAAATAATTTTTTCATGGTCACATTTATCTGCTTGGCTGATCGCAATAGGGTTTTTGAGGGGGGCCCTATTTTCACAACCAGGTTGGGTTGTTCGTCAAGCCATGACATGCAGGATTTAATCCCTCTAAGGAGCTTCTGAATCGTGTTCTGGTGTGGGTTCGGTTGCCCAGATTTTCAAGTGAATGTTGTCATGAGGATGTTCTGCACATGCTTGGGAAGCCGGTGGGGTCTTTGACACAAACCCTAGGTAAGAAAGTAATGACTTTTGCTCGAATTTGTGTGGAAATTGATTTGAGTAGACCTTTGCCAGATGCTTTGGATATGTGTGCGGGTTCCCATTCTTGGGTGCAGCAATTGGATTACGAGACCCTTCCTTTCCGATGTCGCCTCTGGCATGAATATGGTCACCTATTGCGTAGATGCCCGAAGGCTAAGCCTGTGGTGCCTCAGCCTCCACCTCCTCCTCGTAACACCCCTGATGCTGATAAGGGGAAGAATCCTATTTCTGTTGAGGGGACGGATGCTGAGGGTTATGTTCCTGTTAAGGCTTGTAACCGGAATAGAGGTCAAAAGAGGACTTTGATGGAGAGACAAGATGAGGATACTTTTAACAGGTTTGAGGTCCTGGATGATTTGGGTCAGCAAGAAGTTAATCCAGGGTTAATAAGTGTGGATCCAGGTGTGGTGGGTTCTGGCCTGGAGGATCACACTTCCATTACTCCTCCTGCACCATAGGAGGAGTCTGCCATGCCTATGGTCACGGATGTGCAGGTTGGGGCTCAGGTGATGTTGGTTCCAAATGTTGAGTTGGGGCAGGGGGATGGAGGCACTTCTTTTCATGCACGGAATGTTGGTTCGGATGTGGCTAAGAGTAGCAAGCCTTCTCCTCATCTGGGCATTCTGCAAAAGGATGGCAAGAAGGGGGGTTCAAAGAAAAGCGCTAAACTTGGCAAGAAGAAAGATTTGGAAAAGATTAAGATGATGGGGAAGACTTTGGTGGAGTCAGGGTCTATTAAGACCCTGGATTCTCATTTTTTGACTCCTTTGAAATGATCATTATTTCATGGAATGTAAGGGGCTTGAACAGTGGCCCTAGACAAAAAGTTGTTCGTGAGTTGGTAAGAAGTCATTCTCCTGATGTTCTTTTTCTTCAGGAGACCAAGTTATCTGTTGAGTGCATGATGGGTTTAGCGCCTAAGTTGTGGAAGAATGGTCAATGCCAGTGTATTGGGGCTCAGGGATCCTCGGGGGCTGTGGCTTGTTTCTGGAACCCTCGAAAGATTCAGCCTTTGTGGTGGTTATCCTTCAAGTCCTCTTTATCCATGGTTTCTTTGTGTCCTGAGTCGGGAGAGTCTGTTCTTTTCTCCAATGTCTATGCTCCTGTTGAGTTCCAAGGTAAACTTCTTTTATGGACAAATATCCATTTTGTTCGTAGCCTATTTCCCTATCTACCATGGATCATTGCAGGTGACTTTAATGCTATTACTGAATTAGCTGAGAAATGGGGTGGTATTGCAAGACTAGAGCCTTTTGCGTTGTTGTTTCAGGACAATATATCGGCTCTCAATCTTGTGGATATCAAACCTAGCAATGGTCAATTTACTTGGAACAACAGAAGGGTGGGAGACAGTTGCATTGCTGAATGACTAGATCGTTTCATGGTCTCCTACTTTTGGGTTGGGGGAATGTGGTCCTCTAGTTCTGAGATATTAGATTGGAGAGGTTCGGATCACTGGCCTATAAAGCTAGTTATCTCTTCTGCTCGGATGCCTCAGATGCCAACCTTCAAATTCCAGCTAATGTGGCTTGCGGGACCCTAACCTTTATGGATGTGTTGCTGAATGGTGGAGGTATGGTAGACCTGCTTATGGTACTACAATGTATAATTTTGCTAAGCTCCTTCAATATGTTAAGTATCAGCTTAAACGGTGGAACTGACAATGCTTTGGAAACATTTACCATGCGAAGCATGCTGCACAAGCTGAATTGAATGGTATTACCAAGTTGATTAGGGAGGATGGGGTGTCTGAGAATTTGTTGCGGGATGAGGCTAGGGCATTGAAAGCTCTAGAGGAGTGGGAGCTAAGGGAGGAAATCTACTGGAAACAAAAAGCTCGGATTGAGTGGCTTCAGGAGGGAGACAAGAATACTGCCTTCTTCTTCAATTCGGTGAAGGCCAGACATCATGGTAATTCTATATCGGCTTTGGTGATTGACAGGGGAGAGGTTCTTTCTTCTACTCAGGATATCTCAAATGAAGCTGTGCAGTATTTTGCTTCTTTATTCAGGGAGGACTCGCAGGGGGACTCGATTGAAGAGGCTCAGGTCCTCTCTTGTATTCCTTCTTTGCTCTCTTGGGAGATGAAGGAGCATCTTATGAGTGATATTTCATTGGAGGAGTTGGAGAAGACTATTTTCTAGATGAAGAAGGGTAAAGCTCCTGGTCCAGATGGTTTCCCGATTGAGTTCTTCCAAGAATTTTGGGAGATTATCAAGTTGGATTTATTGGCAGTTGTTCAAGAGTCTCAAAAGAATAAGCAAATGCTTCGGGCCCTGAATTCTACCTTCCTTGCTCTCATCCCCAAGGGTGATGGGGCTGATCGGTTAAGTCAATTTCGCCCCATTTCTCTTTACAATGTTATTTATAAAATTATCTCTAAGTTGATTGCTGATAGGTTAAAAAAGTGGCTTACCTGCTGATTTCTAAGGAACAGAGTGGTTTTGTGGCGGGCCGCCAGATTTTGGATTGGGTGGTTATTGCTACCAAGACTATTCATTCTATGGCCAACTCCAAAGATAAGGTTATGTTCATCAAGCTAGACATGGCTAAGGCTTATGACAGAGTTCGATGGTCCTCCCTCCGAAAGGTTCTGGGGGCCTTTGGTTTTGAGGAGGAGTGGATTCGCTGGGTTATGAGTTGTGTGACTTTGGTTTCTTTCTCTGTTTTGATTAATGGGGAGCACTTTGAACTCTTTGGTGCTTCTCGGGGTTTACGGCAAGGTGACCCCCTCTCTCCTTACTTGTTTCTTCTTTTGGTGGAAGGTTTGGGTCGATTGATAAAAAAGAATGTGGAGGGGGGTTTCATTCAGGGATGGCAATGGGGAGGTGGCTTACCTGTGCAATCTCACTTACAGTTTGTGGATGACACTGCTTTTATGGGCATGGCTACTATTAGGGAGGCTTCAAACATGCGCAAGGTGTTGGATGTTTATCTTGCTGCATCGGGCCAGTTAATTAATGAGGGCAAGTCTTCCATTTTTTTCTTCAATACTTCGTACTCCATTCAGAGGAGAATTGCTCATATTCTCAGATTTCAGATTGGGGATCTCCTACTGACCTACCTTGGGATTCCTATTTCAGTTGGTAGGCAATCTAGGGATTCTTGGCAAGCTATTCTGGAAAAATTTCATGTTAAAGTCACTCATTGGACCCTTCGCTGGCTGTCTTTTGCGGGTCGGGTTCAGTTGCTCAAATCTGTGGTTCAGGCTCTCCCTCTTTATAGGTGTATGATTCAGGTGGCGCCGATGGGCTTTGTTAGGGATCTTGATTCCTTAGCAAGACAAGTTTTATGGGCTAGTAGTTTATTATCTTCCAAGTGGAGCCTTGTTAGATGGGATGTTGTTTGTAGCCCAAAACAGTTTGGTGGTCTTGGGTTAAGGCAGTCATTGCTATCTGGTACGGCTCTGGCTGCTAAATTGTATTGGTGTTGGTGTGTGGAACAGGACCGGGTGTGGGCCAGAATTTTGACTCAAAAGTACTTTCCAGGGATTGCTCAGAGTGATATCCCTCGTTATAGCTTGACAGGGAAGGGATCTGTGATTTGGAATACTCTCAAGAAAGGGGTTGCGCTCATTAAGGGTGGCTTGTTTTGGATTTGCAAGAGCGTGTCAGAGGCGCATTTTTGGCATGACGCTTGGGATGGTCACCCTCCCATTGTTTCTCAGTATCCTCATTTTCTTACATTGTGCCAGAGAATCTGTGAAGCAGGATGGTCGAGGGTGTGCGACTTTAAGTCTCTTTCCTTTCAAGGGCAGTTGGTGGAGGCGAGATGGAAGAATCCAGAGGAATGTCCTGTTGTTGGTATGGAGGAGGAGTGCCCTGAGCTTCATTACATTATTTCTTGTCGAAGCTGTAGCTCCCTCATGGATGAGGATGTGTTGGCTTGGTCTCCTAACCCCAAGGGTGCTTACACTGTTTCTTCTGGGTATCAGGAGTTGCTTTCCCAGCAGATTGCGGGGGTGGAGGTTCATTGGTGGAAGAAAGTTTGAAATAAGTTTTCTTGGCCAAAGTGTAATTGCTTTATTTGGACTTTGGCTTGGAATAGGTGTTTGACTTGGGATAATATCCGGAAGAGAGGTTTTTTAGGCCAATCTAGGTGTGTTCTCTGCCGATGTGGGGAGGAGGACTCTCCTCACTTGTTCTTTTGTTGTTCCTTCACCTTACAGCTCTGGCATTTCTGGTGGGGTATTTGGAAAAGCCCATGCATTCATGCCTCCTCCCTGATTGAGTTTTGGATTAGTTTGAGGAGGCCCCCCTCCTTGGCCTCTTTCTTCCAGGATGTTTGGTATGTTGGTCCCATCTTTCTTCTTTGGCAAGTTTGGTTGGAAAGGAATTGAAGAATCTTTCGGGGTGAAAAATTGGGGATTCAACAGGTTTGGTTTAGAATTGTGGGAATGATCCAAGAGACTGTCGAAGCTAAAGGTGAGATTGTGTTGACGTTAGAGAAAGGAGATGCTAAGATGGTTGATCGGTTGGGAATTCAGGGGCTATCTTCGGCTTTTGCTTGCGTTAGGAGAGGTAGGCATGTGAGGCAAAAAGTTCAAAGGGTGGGGAGTTGGTTGCCCCCTCCTGCTAGCTTTTTGAAAATTAATACGAATGGCTCATCTAGGGGAAATCCTGGACCCGCTGGGATTGGCGGGGTTGGTAGGGATTCTTCTGGATCAGTGGTTTTTATTTTTTCTGCTAATGAAGGGATACAGACTGTCAATAGGATGGAAGGATTGGCTATCCTCTATGCCTTGAAGCAGGTGTATGCTTTAGGGTGGTGTAAGGTTATTTGTGAGTCTGGTTCTCAGGTCTTGGTCAATTTACTTCATGAAAAGAATATTTCTGATGTTAGCTGGCAGTTGGCTATGATGGTGCAACAGATATTACAGGTTAGCTCTTTGATGGAGTCGGTGTCTTATGTCCATATTCCAAGGGAATGGAATAGGGCGGCTGATTGTCTGGCCAAATGGGCATCAGAGAATATAGATGGTGGGAAGATTGATGGGTGGGAGCAGATTTCCCGTGAGTTATGTCAGGATTTGGAGAGGATTCTTGCGGAGGATGGGAGTGGTATTGGGGAAGGGTGATTTTGTTCTTGGCTTTTCTTGTGGTTTATGTTGGTTCCTGGGGCTTTGGCCCTTTGTTGTTATGTAATGCTTTGTTCTGATTTTCAATAAAGTTTTTACCCCTTTTTATTAAAAAAAAATAATATAATCTACATAATCTATATAAATAATAATATAATCTTCTATTACCATATTATATTCCTAACCACAATTCTAAAGAAATAATAATTATTTTTTATTGAAATTATCCACATGACACATCTAGAACTAATCAAAGGCAAGTAAGAAAATATTTAACTTGGCTATTCTTAGAATGGTTACATTCTCGCTAGCATTTCTATTACAAGCCCAATGTTTTATCCTTTGATTTTACCCATGTTTTAACCCACATGCGAATGGTTGTGTTTTCCAACTTATAGCAATAAGAAATTATTTTATAATTCAATAACAAGATGCACATTCGAAATAATCCCATTTCAAACTCCCATTGCATTTGTAAAGAAACATTACATAATCTAAGTAACAATTTCATATTATATAATCCCATACAATGATGACATTTTTCCAATTAAAATTTCCATAAAGATGAAGCTACATGAATACATACATAGCTTCCAAGAGCTTAATGAAACATAGTACAAATGGTCCGGATGTCCCTTTATGGGCATACATCCTCAAATTTTGGCTGCCAACTGTATGAGGGAAAGTATCACTCAAGTGCTTTTTCGCTAACCACGAACTTATTATAGTCCCCCACACATCTACCTATCTAGTAAAATGGCCCTACCCTTTGACGAAGAGATTGTTCTAGTAACCTCATAATACTAGTCTTCCTAAGCACATGGTGTTGTGTCTTACATAACTAGAGCTGCCACACATTGGCTACAACCTACATGCATGATATTCTCAGCCTAGTTATGCAATCCTGGCTCACAATGAATAGACAAGTACAATCAGTGACTACTTACACTACTTTGGCCAAAGTTTTGATATAAAATCATTCGCTCGGAAGAGAAGTCGTATGTTCACCCACCCCTTAGCTCAGTTTGGTAAATGGCCACACATACTCTTTTCAATCAAAACATTGTTTCAACCTAAAAGGTGATGGCATACTAAGTGACCAACTAGGTTACTCCCATCCATGGATTATCCTAACCCTAGGAACAACCAAAGTAACCACATGGGTAAGTTTAATGTCACAAACTAAAAAATTCAATATAGCACTCTAATGCAATGACATTTCCATACCTCATGATCCATTCCAAAAGTATAATCCACTCACAACATTAAATGACTCCTTTTCAAAAGTATAATCACAACATTAAATGACTGCATTTCAAAAGTATACTCACAACATTAAATGACTCCATTTCAAAAGTATTTAATCAACAATCAAGTGATCAATCTGACTAGATAGGTTAATCCTAACCTATGGCTTCAATCAAACAGTAATGCAAAAATCATAAATACTTTCTCACAATATGACTCATTTATTCACATGTTTACAATGTACATTAATTTCATATCCATTATGGAGGATATTTTTGGCTTGAGAGGAGTTTGTGCTTTTGCACCTTTAAGCCCCTTCATATTATGGCTATTGGTTGTCAGATCGTAATTCCTCTTCTAGAATTCCATGAATAGGAATAGACTCTTAGTCAAGTATAAGAAAATAATGTAATCAAAAAATAAAATTTTCAACCCTATTGTTGAGTATTGCTATAACAATCAAGTATACACCCTAACCCTAGGGAAGAGACTATTTTCCTACTTTCAAGGAAACATGAGTAACCATTCAAGGATAAACTATTAACATGGTTTGCAAAACACCAAATCCCATCAACGATGACATAATTTGTCCAACTTTCTATCACTCCCATGTATTAATAACATCATAATTCATGTGAGCAAACAAGCAACATGGAATCATCTTGGTACCATATACATGCATGTACCTTCTAGATGCTTTATTATAACTATGATATTCAATTATGATGAACATAATATATATATATATATACACACATATACATACATGCATACATACATACATACATACATACATACATACATACATATATATATATATATATATATATATATATATATATATAGATATATGATATCCAAAACAACTTATTTCCAATCTAGCCATATTCACAAGCTTTCCTAACAACTATGGAAAACAACTATAACTTGCTCAAGAACTTTCATTCATTCATTCAAAACATAGATTTCGTAATTAAAAGAATAATAGTAAGAAACTGCCTCAAATAATGAACAACTTTAAATGAGTCAAATAAACAAGTTTAAATGCAAAGTGGTTGCTCAAACACTTGAAAAGAAAACACATATACAGTCCAATAATGAACAACTTCTTCCTCAAAAGCTAAGTCACCATATTTCTGCTGGAAAATAGTATTTTACTAAGTCAAAACATGAAAATAGTTACCTATAGGTTTACTTCCTCACAATGGATTTTGCAGCTTGCCACCATTTGCTTATGGCTCCTATAAAGGACGCAACCAGAAAATTTTTGATGCAAACTCTTTTCCTTTGCAACTAACTTTTGACTTTGACCAAGTTCACTATTTTTATCTTCCTGTACATGGCTTTTGACTTTGTTTTCTATTTGTATTTTACCTCTCATTAAGGCGCAACAATATTAGTTACCACTTTACTCCAAACACTTGTATATCTATCGAATTGCTTTATGATTTATACTTGTTGTTATTATCACTATAAATGCAATGATATTATATTATTCCATTGCTATTTCATGCAAAACGATTTTAACTTTAATTTATTTCATTTTACATAAGCATTGCATAGTTTATTATTTTACATTACTATTGTGATAATATCTTTTCCTATTAATATATATATATATATATAAAATATTCAATTGTCAATCATATACATATATGTTTATAAATACAAATGTGTATATTAATATATATGTATATATGTATGTACATATTATCAAATACACACATATATATCATTATTTTAATATCCATAATAAACACATATTTATATATTCATCAATTGGTATATATATAAAATGTATATGTATATATATGCCATATATGTCCAATCAATATCCTTATAAATATGATGTATTTGTGTATGGGTATGCGTAAGTATTTCTACCTATGTATACACACACATGTATATGCTCACATGCATGAGTTATTGCTTTCACATACATATATACATATATATACATTCTATGTATATACTTATCGATTATTATATAAATGTAAATACACAAAGAAGAACTTACACCCAATATAGAGATTTAGTTACTTTAATTCAACCAAAGAAACAACCAAAGGAAATTAAAGACCAATAAACAAACATTCCAATTATCCCACAAACTATGACCAAGGGTTTACTTACCAAATCTTGAAACCAACTTGACATAACTTGACTAAACTAGGGTGTGAGTGTGTGATAGCTCAAATAGGAACATTAGGGGTTACCAAACCAAGCTTCTATCCTGAGTGATACTCCCCCTCTCTTACCTAATGGATTGACTCTTTCCTGCATCCAACTTAGTGCATCACAAAGGAAGTTAGCTGACAACATGAAATTCATTTGCATCATCAAAGTATTAAAGCAATCATATTGCAATGCATATTCATTCATCACATTTTCCATCAGTATATACAAAACATAATCATGCATTAAACATTTGGTAATCCAACAATATGGTGTAACATATCAAAGTCATTATTTGCATTTAATATCGTATTTACTCATAAAGGTAAAAAAGTCTGGTAACTCAGAAACGGGGTGTAACATACTTCCCCCCTTATGAATCATTTTCCTTGATGATTTAAAGTACCAAAACATACAGATAAAGTCAAATACAGGTTTTACTTACAATTTTCCAAATCATGGAGGAAATAAGTAAACTATCATAAATATCCAAATAATCTTCCCTCATAGCACGACCATTTGCAATCTCATCTTGGACCTTGCACTAAGTGACTTTGCTAATGCATTGGAATAACTTGTGTGCTTCAAGCATACTTTCTCTCCAAAGTACTATACATCACAATTACATTGACTCATATGTATATCATATGTACAATAGTGTTTGTACCCTATATGACACTTATACCACAGTGACTGGAAAAAAACATGTTCTCATTGGCTCACACAATTATCCTTAGTGTAAACCAAATAGAAAGGAACATGTTGATGCATTGTGCACTACATCATGGGTCCCATCCTTCCTTTGGTTTTTACACTGTCGGACAATTCAAAAGTCAAGAACATGCATTACTGACATTAATATTCATCTAGAGGATAATAGTCTACCCCTTGACTATTTTCCATCTCAAGAATAATACTACCCTTAGAAACTTGTCAATCTTGAGCATAATAGTACTAATCCTTGAATAATGTTTTGTATCAATAAAGCTTTCCTCGATCATCCTGATCTACTCTTCTATTTATGAAAACATTTCCAAACTAAGGCTATTCCTATTTCCTAGCTTATCTTAGCTTTTAGGAATTCAGCCCTTCCCTCCTTATAATGTGTTCAAATGGATCAAATTTCATTATGGAATGATAGACATTATTGTAATAAAAAATATTCTACAAATCCTGCAAGATTTGATTTATCCCTTTTTCTTGTCTAGTTGACTCAAAGTAATAAGTTGAGCATACATTCAATTGAATTTTTAACAAGATGATCATAGTTTTCATAAAACCTTAGCATTACTTGCATGTCCCTATCTGAGATACCCTTCTCAATAAAAACCAAAAAAACTACTTTACACAAATTTTTTGTTTAGGATTGGTACCCTAAAAATCAAAGTTTCTAATAAGAAATTGGTTACCTTGGTGAGTTTTTCCACTATAACATTATGCCAGATCCATTAACATAGAAAGATCAAAACTATTCTAATAATCTACCACTTCCTCTCTGGAATTTCATCAGAGTATACAAGCCTTGCCAGTGATGACATCATGTCTTCACCCTCTAGCATTCTAGACAACTTGCTACATACTTTGCAACAACTCACTCTATTTCCTTCAAGATTATAGTGGTTTCACATTAGTCAATAATCTTGTCATTCCATTTTTCCCTGATTATGACATCAATTTACCACACCTTATTCCTTAACTTTTTGGAATTTGGGTACATAGGTTCTCCCTTTGATTCGTAATATTCCATTCCAATTAAATGAAACATCTTCCTTGGACTTATACTACATTTAATTCTTAATAATATAATGATTATATATTGTTGAGGAGATATAACTCCTTCATCTTCGGGCATCCATACCTTGGCTTTCTTTTGCCCTTTAATCATTTCCAAAGTCATAATTTTATTTCAGCTCAATTTATCTCTTCTAATGAACATTTATATTGGTTGCATAACAATTCTTGTTAGATCATGTTGGTTTGATATTATCTCCCAAGAGGTGTCCAAACACTTAATACATAAATAGTTACCAAGCATGAACATTTTTTGATAGCTCAAAATCATGTGGAGTATGATTTTGTTCATAAATATTCCCTTTCTTATTTCATAGGCGATAATCTTGCTTTTCTTAAATAAGCATAACACCTAACCTTTTCCAAAGCATCAATAATAATCACAAATTGGTCTTTTGATATGATAAATCATAAAATTGAGTTGTAATTACTTCTTTTTCATTTGGTCAAAAGCCTCTAACTTTTCTTGACCATTCCAAATTTTTCACTAATAGTTCCAATACTTTAACCTTTAGCTTCAACAACCTTATTGTGGTCATTTAGTATGAGACTTTAAATATAGGGTTTTTGAAACATGTCTTATCGAGAAGTCAAAAGTTCTCTCAGACTGAAAAATACATCATTAATCTTCATTGAATAGGGTACTTATATGTATCTGATCTTTTCTTGATCCAAATGCTTTTCTTCTTTCCCATCTTGGTGTTTCCAAAACATATAGTATTGAATCATATTTGAACTTCTTGTAATATTCTATTTCCTCTAATTTGATTGAAAGATTTAACATTTTCTTCATTGTCTTTTGATAGTTGAATGACTATTACTTTCCTTTCTTACCCTCCACGGTATACCTTAAATATACTTTTTGTTCCCATATTATTCTTTCGATTTGATAAAAAGAAAATTGGAAAAAGGCATTAAGCCTCTATAAATATTGATATATGAAATTAGATTTACAAAATAAGAGTTCAATGACTCTTGATGGCCAGATATATCAACATAAAAGCTTGCAATTGACAAAACATTTTACCTTCCAATCCCATATTGATTAATTACAAACACCTAATACAACTCGTAGCCTTCAGATGAACTTCAAAGTATCGAAGGGACCTCGAAGTGTCACCTACCAATATGTTGAAGTCTCCTTGACCCACTAAATACACTGTGCCCCATCCAATCATCACTGGCTCAATCTCCAATGTCAATCTCCACGCCACTCTCTCGACGAGACATCGTTACATCAAAGGGACATCAAATTAACTCCTATTGATATGCAATAGTCTCCTTGATATAACTCACAGTTCATGTCAGACTTACTTCTATGTTATCACAGTATCGTCATGTCGTCCAATCAGCATTCAAAGTCACCAAGCTCGGTTACCTGGTTATCAAAGCTTCCAATCCCTATCATTAGGTTTACAACTGCTGGCCAATGGCCACATTGTTTCACAACTACGATGTGGAAACAAAGAACCACGTTGAGCCAAGTTTTGTCTCATTATTCATCTCCATCTGTCACCTTTGAACCACTCACAACATTGTTCCACCTTCCCATCATCACCATATTGAGGGGACTTCAAATCCCTACCCTCTGAAATGACTAGGTCTCCTTGAAGTGAAAGTCTCCTCAACATCATTACATTATCGACATGTCGAGGGGATGAGGTTTCCTATCTGCCTAAAATCTCAATGTGACCACAATCTGATATTCGCCCCGTCAAAGGTACTCTAGAACAACTCCCACTGAAAACACCAAATCACAATGATGATTTATACCAGTATGTTCACTACCCATCGGGATGTTGAGGAGACATCAAATGTCGTTCCACTGACATGCAACACTCTCACAAATAAAAATCCAACACAACCCCTTTACACTGCTACTTTTTCCATCAGATCATCGATGGGACATAGAACAAGGTCCCACTGAATTCTAGACCTCACTCCGATGTAACACCATCGTGACCCCTTCATCGTCATGCTATCACCATATCGCTATGTTGAAGAGACTTTGAATATACTCACTCCGACATGTTATGGCCCCCTTGATACAAACACACAGACAATGCCAACCAAAAGACAAGGTATGAAGGGTTGGTCACTTGATGAATATAATGACATAAGTGATAACTTATGTGACCGGTAACCTCCAGTAGGTAGTCAATGACAAGATAGAAAACCTGTTGAAGCATTGTGACTGCAAAATTCTTCAGTTTTTAAAATAGAAAATTTTGCAAAAAACCTAGGGTTTATCTAATAAACCCTAACAACACCCGAAAGCATAGATAATTCCATCCTGAGCTCATTCTTCAGCCTCTAAACCTAAGCATAATTTTTCCTCATTTTCTCCTCTTGTGCCATTGTCACCGCTTGAAATGATTGCATTTTTTCCAAAACTATATTCTCCTCCATCGAATATCATTGCATGTGTTCTTTTGCTACAATCTTGGCTAAAATTGGAAATGTGTCAACCATACTAACATTTGAAATGGTCACTTCTTGCTTTTGACATCCCATATTTTTAAGGTAATCTGCTAACCTATTCCCTTCACAATATGTATGTGAAATTTGGAAAGAATGAAACTTTTCTAACAATGACCAAACATTTTCCAGAATATATTGCAAATGTCAATTGTGACACAATCTTTTCTTACATTCACTTATAATTATTAACGAATCACGCTCCACATGAATTGAAGTTATACCTAGATTCCTTGCAAGCTTTAGACCATGCAAGAGTGCCAAAGATTCTACCACATCCAAAGATGCCTTGCAAGCTTTAGACCATTCAGGAGTGATAATATAGTCTTCTTCCATATCCAATTACTTTTGGAACATCTTCAAATGATTATTTAAGGGACTAAACATAAGTTTACATTTTTTGAAAAGCTTGTAAGTTCAATTTGAACTCCAACCAAACTATGCTCTACTAAGCCCTTGTCTCAATAGTTTGATTTAATATCCACTATGTTTCCTTGCAATCATCTTCTAAGAAATTTTATCCAAAATTATTTGTGACTTCATTTTGTCATAACCTTAGACACTTCAAGGGTTATTCCATTTCTTTCTCATTTTTGAGTCTTGACTCCAAATTGACCTTTCCAATTTTGATTAATGGAATCATGTCCACTTTTATCCTTCGTGGGTTGCTTCTCTTTCTGACCCATTCTGGTCTCTGACCTTTATTCTAAGATATCAAATTTCACTCTTGATTTTTATTATCATTGCAAGATTTTAATCTTGTTTGAATTAGGATTGTCAGAAACTTATCTTGTCTCCTGGATACCTCTCTAGTTGGTTTTGATCCATGATATGTTGACTTTTCTTCTTCATCAAAAGTTTCCAATTTATGCTAACAGTTAGTTTCTCCAAGTACGAATAGACTTAAACCATATTCATAGTATCCTTATTTAATCCATAATATCCAACTCTTTGCAACTACAAGTTGCTATTAAAAAGAGCGTTCACTTCAATTCTTTCTCACCTCAAAGTCATTTAAATGATTTTGAAGGGTGAAGGTACTCATAGGTAATCCTCCATAACATTCCTATTGAACCCAGTTGCATAACTTCCACAATCCAAGGATATTTCTCTAGGAGTTGTTGGTTTAGGAGTTTCAACCCCCAAGGATGATTCTTTCCTAGTCCCAAAGTTAGACAAGTTTCAAGAAAATTGACTTTCCTATTGTTTCCTTGTTTCTTCTTTTCCCTTGCCATTCTGGCATAAGAACCTTTTAGACACTATCCATTGATAATGTTGTTACACCCCATTTCCTAGTTACCGAGTTACTTTTACCTTCATTAGTAAAAATGTTGATTAATGCAAATAGTTACTTTAATATGTTTACCAAGTGAAAGAAATATTGAAATATGCAATAAGATGTTATTGATTGCAAAGGAATGAATATGCTATGTATTGATGAAATGCAATGAAATAATATGTATTGCAATGAGAACATTCTAATGCTTTGTTGATACAAATGTTTTATGATGCAAATGGATTTAATGTGAACGTCTAACTACCTTGGTGTTGTACTAAGTTGAATGTAGGAACAGGTTGAACCTTTGGAAGAGAGAAGTATCACTCAAGAGAGGGGATTGGTCTGGTGACCTTTGATAAAACCTAAACTGAAATTTCACACACTCACACTACTTTTTTTGAGTCGAGCTAGTATTTAATGGGAAAATAATTTATTTATTTGCTCACCTTTTATATTTGTGATAGGACAATTATTAAGTAGTTATCCATGCTGTACATTGCTACCCCAATTGTTGTACAGATAAGAACAATATTTTTTCACTATGATAACACATTATTTATGCAGTGTATGTATATTATTAAACAGCATTTTATTTTTTAAATGATATACTTATAGTGGAGAGTTGTGATATTTTATTTGAAACAAAATACTCTCGCTTCTTTATGGGTTATTAGAGAGGAAGGGGATAGAGAGAAATGGTTGTCACATATATATATATCATTATAACAGTTGATCATGTACTATATGTGCATATTCAATTGAAATGTAAAATGATTAAAACTCAACTAAAAGATATAATATCCAATCTTAGATAACCTTTTCATATAATGTATCTATTGAAAGTAGAATGGCTAAGATCCAAAAAGACCTCTCATGTGTGTTTGTTACATCCTAATAGAAGAAGAGAGGAATCTCATAATTCAATTGGATAAAATTTCAAAAAATTGGAAATTACACATCAAATTTTACAAGCACCCGACGAACATATAATTTTACATATTTCGTCATGATAGTTTGATCAGATTTTGCAGTCAAATGTATTAGTGATATTATATAAGTGCATGGAATACACTTTATATTAAGTGCATTAAAAGTGTGGAGTGCATTGTATATATATTATGCATAAAGTGTAGAAACTATAGAAGCCACACATGGGTTAAAAGTAATGTTTTAACAATAATAACATATCGGCAAAACATATATGCATGTGGCATTAACCTAAGATAATACGAAAAGACCAAGTCAAAAGAATATAAGACAATAATAATCTACAATGTTCAAAAGGGGACATTGACTCATTCTGCAACTGAATACCCAAACCAATAAGGGGGCGTGACAATTGGTAGTGCCATTTTGAGAGAAGATCAAGACATAGACGTCTTTCCTGTATCATCAAACACAACATTAGAAGCAAAAGAAAAATGTGAGAAATAGTCAATGAAATGTTGGCTAAACCAAGTTGACTTGTAAAGAATACAACCTTACTTATCTAAATATGATTCTTGTTGTCCTTTTTGGTGAAACCTAGCTGAGTATGTGTTACCTGTGCAACAATTTTAGTTGCCACATTTTCTTTTGATTGTAGAGTCAAATCATTTGAGATGAGAAGTGTCAATCCTCATGCCCCGTTTCTAGCCTTTAGTTTCTAATTTTTGTGTATAAATAGAGGAGCTATCTACCTCAATAGGGATGCATATATGCATTTTTTTTGTCTGAGTTATTATATTCTAATTTCCTAAGTTGTGAGAGAGTTTTTGCGAGAATTGAGAGATAATTTTGAGAGGGATTCTTTGGTTAAGTGGGAGAAAGTTATTTGGAGATGCTTATTGATTTGAGAAGGCTGAGTTGGGAAGCCAGATCGATCAATTGGAGCATTGCATAAACATGCATGTTGAATCGTACTATTTTATGCTATTACATTTTGGAAAAGATTCTATGTTCTTTGTTTGTCTTGTTTGGAACTTATGTTTAGTTGTTTATTATAAATAAGTTATTATCTTCTTTGGTTAAGTGTGAAATATTCTTGACGAATCTAGTCTAGGGAATTTGGTTATACTCCTTATTAAGGAAAGGGTGTTTGCAATTAATATTGTATAATATATTAAAGATAAGCTTATGTAGTAGAGGCATAATTTCTGAAGTTGGGTTATAGAGTTACTTTGAACTACTTAGTGAGAATTTCATCAATACGACGTTATGTAAACCTTGAATGATAATCATTACATTATTAAATACTCACATCTCCTTGAAATATGAAGAGAATCTTAACCCTAGTGTTAGGGTATAAACTAGAGGTTATATTGATATTCAACGATAGGGATGAGAGATGTATTTTATGGATATATCTTATTTTGAATTAGAATCTAGTCACAAAATTCTAGAAGGGGACTCACATACTGGCAACACAAAGCCATGATCAGTAGAGAACTTGTAAGTGCAAAAGCACAAACCCTTCTTGGGCTATTTTCCTCCATATTTTATAAAAATGTAGAAAACATGAGAATATTTGTGATATATTGAAAGAGAGACTTTTTATGATGGTCACTTGATTGTTACACTAATTTTTGTTGGAAACCTTAGGTTAGGATAACCTATTTGTAGGGTTGTCTATTTGATTATTGATTGAAGCAAATAAGTCGAGATTAACCTATATGATCTAATTGATCATTTGATTGTTGATTATACTTTCAATTGGAGTTGATTTATTGTTGAAACCATACTTTTGAGTGAGTCCTTTATTGATAAGATTATACTTTGATTGAAGTCATTTATTGTTGAAAGTTATACTTTTGAATTGAGGTCATTTATTGATAAGTTATACTTTTGAAGGGAGTCATTTTAAGATGAGATAAACTCTTGATTAGAGACTTTTTAGTTGGGATTGTACCTTTGGTACTAGATTCAATTAATGATGCATAGGGTCAAATACAAATCGAGCTAGGAAGGTGGGTGAGCATGTCACGTTCACTCCAAAATTAAGAGTGATGAATACTTTGACCAAAGTAGTGTAAGTTGTCAATGTCATATGTGTAAGTTGCCACTGTCATATGTGATGAATAATTTGGCCAAAGTAGTGTAAGTACTAGATAGGGAATGTCATATGTGTAGGTTGTAGCCATCATACGATAGATCTAGAATCATTTAGGACACACCACCAAGCTCAAAGAAGGTCAATGTTATTATAAGGTTACCAAACCAATCTCTTTGTCGAAGGGAGGGCCATATTACTATATGTGGTAGATGTGCGGGGGACCGCAATGAGTTCGTGGTTGGAAGAAAAGTGCTTGAGTGATGCTTCTCCTCATTAGTTGACGACCAAGATTTGGAAGGGAGACTACTTGGACCATTCATATACCTAGTGCTAGTGAGCTCATGGAAGCTATGTAAATATTTATGTATCCATTTCTATTAAAGATTGTAAAAGAGGAAATGTAATCATGAAATTATGTAATATGAAATTGGTACTTTGGAAAAGTTGAAATACTTTGTTGGAATGCAATGGGAAAGTTTGGAATGGTGTTTATTTCAAATGTGCATATTATTCTTATATATGAAAAGAAAATTTTTATTGATAAGTGTTGGCATCATATTTATTTACTTGAGGTTAAAAGAACAGTAAAATTGTTGGGTAGAACAATGGGCATGTTACAAATGTTTGCATAACACTTATGTAATGAGCTCATAGGTTCTAGAGCTTGAACCTGGTAGCTTTGATACCACATGTAACAAGCCCAATGTTTTATCCTTTGATTTTAACCATGTTTTAACCCACATGTGAATAGTTACATTTACCAACTTATAGCAATAAAATGTTATTTTATAATTCAATAACAAGATGCACATTCAAAATAATCCCATTTCAAACTCTCATTGTATTTATAAAGAAATATTACATAATCCAAGTAACGATTTCATATAACATAATCCCATGTAATGATAACATTTTTCCAATTACAATTTCCATAAAGATGAAGATACATGAATACATACATAGCTTCCAAGAGCTTAATGAAATAGAGTACAAATGGTCCAGCTATCCCTTCTTGGGAATACATCCTCAAATTTTGGTTTCCAACTGTATGAGGGAGAGTATCACTCAAGCACTTTTCTGCCAAACACAAACTTACTGTAGTCTCCCGCACATCTACCTATCTGGTAAGATGGCCCTACCCTTTGACTTACTAGCCTTCTTGAGCATGGTGTTGTGTCCTCCATAACTAGAGCTACCATACACTTCCTACAACCTACATGCATGATATTCCCAGTCTAGTTATCCAATCCTGGCTCATAGTGAACTAACAAGTGCAATCAATGGCTACTTACACTACTTTGGCCAAAAAATTTATATAAAATCATTCTCTTGGAAGTGAAGTCATATTTTCACTCACCCCTTAGATTGATTTGGTAAATAACCACACATACTTTTTTCAATCAAAACATAGTTTCAACCTAAAAGGTGATGGCATACTAAGTGACCAATTAGGATACTCCCATCCATGGATTATCCTAACCCCAAGAACAACCAAATTAACCATAGGGTAAACATAACATCACAAACTGACAATTTCAATATAGCACTCTAATACAATAACATTTCCTATACCTCATGATCCATTCCAAAAGTATAATCCACTCACAACATTAAATGATTCATTTTCAAAAGTATAATCACAACATTAAATGACTCCATTTCAAAAGTATAATCAACAATCAAGTGAGAAATATAACTAGATAGGTTAATCCCAACCTATGGATTAAATCAAAGAGTAATGCAATAATCATAAATCATTTCTCACAATATGACTCATTTATTCACATGTTTACAATGTACATTAATTTCATATCCATTATAGAGGACATTTTTGGCTCGAGAGGGTTTGTGCTTTTGCACCTTTAAGTGCCTTCGTTTTATGCCTATGAGTTGTCGGATCGTAAGTCATATTCTAGAATTTCATGAGTAGGAATAGACTCTTACTCAAGTATAAGAAAATAATGTAATTAGAAAATAAAATTTTCAACCCTATTGTTGAATATCGCTATAACAATCAAGTATACACCCTAACCCTATGGAAAAGACTCTTTCCTACTTTCAAGGAAACAAGAGTAACCATTTAAGGATAAACTATTAACATGGTTTCAAAAACACCAAATCCCATCAATGATGACATAATTTTTCAACTTTTTATCACTCCCATGTATTATTAACATCATAATTCATGCGAGAAAATAGGAAAGATGAACTAATCATGGTACCATATACATGTACCTTCTAGATGGTTTATTATAACTACGACATACAATTATGATGAACATAATAATTATATATATAAGTATCATACTAATATGATATCCAAAACAACTTATTTCCAATCTAGCCATATTCACAAGCTTTCTTAACAACTATGGCAAACAACTATAACTTTCTCAAGCACTTGCATTCATTCAATGAAAACAAAGATTTTGTAATAGAAAGAATAATAGCAAGAAAGACTAGCACGCCTGGAATTATAGATCCCAATGAAGATACTGCCTTCTAAGCTTAATTCCCACGGTCATTCTTGTTGCTCCTTCTGTAATCATCCTATCTCCAATTCCAGCCTTTATTCAATCTATCAAAACTCTCAAAAAATTACAAACTCTCAAAGAAACCTCTCTTTTCTCACTATTACACTCAACAATGATTTGCACAAAAAAACTACAACAACAAACTCTAAAAGGTTGAATGAAAAGAACCAATGCCAAAAGGTTAAGAGGTTTCCTCAACTTATACTAAAAATTGAGAAACTTATTGCTACAAACAAGCTCTACAATCCACCACCTTTTCTCTTCCAATTGCCACCTCTAAAAAAAAAAGCAATTTATCCTCTAAATGAGTCGACTAAGCAAGTTTAAATGCAAAGTGGCTGCTCCAACACTCAAAAATCAAACACATATGTAGTCCAAGAATGAACAACTTCTTCCTCAAAGGCTGAGTCACAATATTTCTGCTAGCAAATAGTTACATATAGGTTTACTTCCTCACTGTGGCTTTTGCAGCTTGCCACCATTTTCTTATGGCACCTATAAAGGAGGTAGCCAGAAAAAAATTGATGCAAACTCTTTTCCTTTGCATCCAACTTATGGCTTTGACCAAGTTCGTTGTTTTTACCTTCCTGTACATGGCTTTTGACTTTGTTTTCTATTTTCATTTTACCTCTCACTAAGGATCAACAATATTAGTTACCACTTTATTCCAAACACTTGCATATCTATCAACTTGCTTTATGATTTATACTTGTTATTATTATCACTATAACTATAGCAATATAATGTTATTCCATCACTATTTTATACACAACACTTTTAACTTTAATTTACTTTGTTTTACATAAGAATTGCATAGTTTATTATTTCATATTACTATTGTGATAATATCTTTTCCTATCAACCTTTATATATAATATTATACATATATAATCTCACTTCATTATAATATATATATATATATATATATATATGTATATATTAAATACTCAATTGTCAATCATATACATATATGTTTATAATTATATGTGTATATTAATATATACATATGTATGTATGTACATATTATTAAATATGTACATATATACATATATATATACCATTATTTTAATATCCATAATAACACATATATTCATTGATCGGTATATATATACAAAATATATATGTATATATATGTCATTTATGTCCAATCAATATCCTTATACATATGATTTATCCGTGTATGGGTATGTGTAAGTATTTCTACCTACATATACACACACGCATATGCTCACATACATGATTTATCGCTTTCACATACATATATACATTTTATGTATATACTTTTCGATTATCATATAAATGTAAATTCGCAAAGAACTTACACCCAATACAAATATTTAGTTACTTTAACTCAACCAAAGAAACAACCAAAGGAATTAAAGAATAATAAATAAACATTCCAATTATCCCACAAACTACGACCAAGGGTTTACTTACCAAATCCTGAAACTAACTTGACTTAACACGACTAAACTAGGGTGTGTGTGTGATAGTTCATATAACACCCCACCACACAACCCCAAAGCACAACTCAACTAACTAACAATTATGACACATTTTTTTTTTAAGTGAATCAACATATAGATCATACTATCAACTAACATAGAATGAAACTACACGTACATCTGCTCTAACCATGTCCTTTACCGTATCATGACTGCATTATGTGCATACATTCCTAACATGTTCTAATCCAACATCTAATATTATGATGTAGGAGCATCCAACGGTGTAGTGCAATCTTGCATCACCCAAAAAAATTGTTTTCTTTATTTTCTTTAGTTGTTTTGAGTCCCATGATGGCACTTAAGGGGTATAAGACTGTCAAGCATCAAAGATAGTGAAAAATGAGCCCTTACTATTTTTAGTAAGTCGGGCTAAACGGGCTCGTATGGACGTGAAAATTTACCCCAAGGAGAAGAGCTGGAAAACATTTTCGGATGCGAAATAATCACCTCAATACCTTGCACGGTTTAGGAGAAATTAAATTTGTTGCCCCGAGAAATTTCTCCAATGCAGCTTCAAATTCATATATAAAAATTTAGAGGCCCTGAAACAACTCAAAAAGTGGCTAAACCGACCTACGATGACTCATTTGTTGTAGAGATCTTCGAGAGCTTTCCAATGATATGCAATAATAGCAAATCAAACACCTAGATCAAAAGTTACAGCCCCGCAAAGTTGGTCCTCGAAAAAGTGAATTTCATAAAAAAATCTTCCTAAGCCAAAATCAAACAATGGGACATTTGGCGCCAGAACAAAAAGGGGAAATTTGAACTTTCTAGAACATTCTAGGGCAGTTATTGTGGAAAATAAAAAGGGTTAAGTGGGGGTTGTAGAAGGTGGCCCTGATAGTACAGATTGTGGCTCCGAATAGTAGATTTTCTTTTCAGAGTTGATTTTGTTGTAATGAATCAAGCCCATGAAGGTTGTAGCATGTAAGCTTTGAATTTGTAATTTCATTTTCTAAAAATAATTGAAAGTGAGTCATTTTTTTGTCTCACATCTTTTGTGTTGGTATCTATTGTTGTGATTTATGTGGGTTTTGGGTAGTGTGGTCCTCATCAAGTGGTATCAGAGCAGGTTTTCCTGAGCCTGTAACAAAACGTTGAATGTGAGGTAGTTGCAGTACGACCTGTGAGTGTGGGTTGAGTTCAAGATGCCTCCAAGACTTGCCCAATATGGAAAAGATAGAGGCCGAGGTGGTGGAGGAAGAGATCCACCTAGAGATGAAAGCAGAGCCCTTAGAAGGCAATTAGAAACCTTGCAACAAGAGGTTCGAAGAAGAGATGTGCAACAAGACAGAGATGATAGTGAAGATGAAATGAAAGAGGAAATGGAAGCAGAAGAGCAGGATCCAATGGATCCTAGAGAAAGAATATTGCTATGAGTGATCTCAAGCATTGGGAAGAGACCTAAAATGGAGGTTTCAACTTTTAGTGGAAATCTGAATCCTAAAGAATTGATTGATTGGATCAATGACATGGAGGAATTTTTCGAGTTTGAGGAGATTGAAGATCCTCACGAATTGAGGTTTGCAAAGAAAAAATCGAAAGGTCACACTAGTATATGGTGGAAAGAGGTCCAATTAGAAAGAGGAAGACAAGGGAAAGATAAAATTTCTAGATGGGACATAATGGTGTCAAAATTGAAGAAACAATTTATTCCAGTTGATTACAAATTGGAGCTGCTCAAGAAGATGCAGAGCTTGAGGCAAGGAACGAGGACAGTGAAAGAATACACAAAGGAATTTCACAAGGTCTTGATTCAAACAAGACATTCTGGGGCGACTAAGGAGGAAGTTGCTCGTTATATTAATGGGTTGAAGCCAAGCATACAAGAGGAATTGGCACTGGTAAGAATGACCACCATTGAGGATGCTTATCAGTTTTCTCTAAAGGTTGAAGAACGATTGAACAAGAGGTTTGAAAACAAACAATTAGGTGGAGGCCATGAATGAAATACCAGTGGACAGTCATATGGAGGTCAAAATGAAGATCAAAAGAAGGGTGAAGGCTCCAGTAGCATCCATAACCAGAAAGGAGATAACACCTATCGTCCTTGTGATCAAAATAATGGAGACCAAAGAGGAAGGGGAAGATTTGGATGAGGACCAGGAAGAGGAGGCTTCCATGTAACCTGTTTCTAGTGTGGAGAAGGACATAGAGCCTATGATGTCCTCAACATCAAGGAAGGACAAATAGAAGACCTGAGGGTAATGCATGAGTTGCACATGTTGATGAATATGTTGAGTCTTCAAATTCGAAGGATGCAGAAAGAGGAGAGGCTCTTGTTACTAAAAGAGCCTTGTTGAATGAGGAGAAGGAGCCAACTCAAAGGAAGAATTTATTTCACACTAGATGTAAGTGTGAAGGTAAATTTTGCAATGTTATTATTGATGGAGGTAGTAATGGTAACCTTGTTTCAAAAGAAATGGTTAGTAAGTTGCGGTTGGAGAGAAGAAAGCATCTGAACCCATACCAGATTGCTTGGTTACAGAAGGACCATAAATCCTTGGTAAATGAACAATGTCTAGTAAAGTTCAAAAGTGGAAATTACCATGATGAGGTATTGTGTGATATTATTCCTATGGATGTTTGTCATATGTTGTTAGGTAGACCGTGGCAGTTTGATCAACGAGAAGTACATGATGGGCATTCCAACACCTATTCTTTGACAAAGGATGGAGTTCATCATAAGTTTAAGCCCTTGAAAGAGGTGGAGGAAAAGGTATGCAGTAATGCAAGAATTTTTTTGGTTGATGGAAGAAATTTCCTAGAAGGTATGAAGCATGAGCATATGTATTTTGCATTAATCCCTAGATTTGATAAAGAAGATACTATTGAGGTACCTGTAGAGGTTTCAAATTTGTTGAATGAGTTTCAATCTATTATTTCTGATAGCGTACCTAAAGGTTTGCCTCCCATAAGAAAGATTACTCATCAGATGGACCTGATTCCTAGAGCTAGTTTGTTGAATAAGGAAGCTCATTGTATGACTCCAGCAAAGAGCAAAGAGTTGAATAGACAAGTGCAAGAGTTGGTGTAGAAAGGATTGATTCGAGGGAGTTTGAGTCCATGTGCAATACCTATAGTACTAGCACCAAAGAAAGATGGGGAATGTAAGATGTGTACAAATTCTAGAGCCATCAATAAGATCACCATCAAGTACAGATTCCCCTTGCCGAGAATGGATGACATTATGGATTGTTTGAGTGTAGTCGAGTACTTCACGAAGATAGATTTGAAGAGCAGATATCACCAAATCTGAATTAGAGAAGGAGATGAATGAAAGACATCCTTTAAAACCAAGGAAGGCTTGTACGAGTGGTTAGTCATGCCTTTTGGACTAACCAATGCACCAAGCACATTTATGCGACTTATGAATGAGGTATTAAAATAATTTTTAAGAAAATTTGTTACTTTTTTATTTGGATGATATTTTTATTTTTAGTAAGACATTGGAGGAGTACATGATGCATATCCGGAAAGTTTTTGAGAAGCTAAGGGAGGAGAAGTTGTTGATTAATTTGAAGAAATGTAGTTTTGTGAAAAGGGAGTTGGTGTATTTTGGATTTGTTGTCTCAGCAAAGGGTCTTAAAATGGATCCAAAGAAGGTGAGAGCTATCATTGAATGGTCTACCCCAAGGAGTGTTACAGAGGTAAGATCATTTCATGGTCTAGCAATTTTTTACAGAAAGTTTATTAAGAGTTTCAGTAGTATTTGTGCACCTCTAACTGAAGCAATGAGAGGGGATAGGAAATAGTTTAAGTGGACTACAAGAGCAACCAAAAATTTTGATATGTTGAAGAAGAAAGTTACAGAGAAACCTATTTTGGCCCTTCCATATTTCAATAAGGTCTTTTAGATAGATTGTGATGCTAGTGGCACTACCATAGGAGTTGTTTTGAGTCAAAAAGGTAAGCTTGCTGGCTATTTTAGTGAGAAGTTAAATGATGCTAAGAAGAAATATTCTATCTATGATAAAGAGTTTTATGCAATAGTTCAGGCTTTGAAGAAATGGAGACACTATTTATTTCCAAAAGAATTTGTTTTATATACTAATCACCAGGCTTTACAGTATCTCAATAGTCAAGGAAAGTTGAATCAAAGGCACTTAAAATGGATTGAGTTTTTGCAAAGTTATACTTTTGTTTTGAAGCACAAGAGTGGAAGGTCAAATAGAATTGTAGATGCCTTAAGTAGAAGGAGAAATTTGTTGATAGAGATGAATATAGAGGTTTTTGGGTTCAATGAACTCAAGTTTTTGTATCCAGGAGATCCAGACTTTGTAGAAGCTTGGAAGGCTTGTTTGGAACCTATTACATTGGATAGGACGAGATGGTTGGATTTTTTAATCCAAGATGGGATGTTGTTTAGAGGAAGCCAATTGTGCATTCCAAGGAGTTTTATGAGAGAGAATCTAATCAAGGAAAAGTGTAGTGGAGGATTAGCTGGACATTTTGGTCGAGATAAGACCATTGCTCTTGTTAGTGAGAATTATTATTGGCCATAGTTACAACAAGATGTGAAGAAGTTTGTACAAAGTTGCAGAGTATGTCAAATGGAAAAAGGAACAAGTTAAAATATTGGATTGTATCAGCCATTCCCTGTACCTAAGAGGCCATGGGAGGATATTAGCATGGATTTTTTTCTTGGCTTTCCAAGGACATAGAGAGGGCATGATTCCATATTTGTGGTGGTGGATGGATTTTCAAAGATGGCACATTTCATTCTATGTCATAAGATCAGTGATGTTGTTCATGTTGTAGAGTTGTTTTTCAGAGAGGTGGTGAGACTACATGGTCTACCAAAGAGTATAGTCTCAGACAAAGATACCAAATTTGTTGGTTATTTCTGGAGGATATTATGGAAGAAGATGAAGACAGATTTGATGTTTATTTTTGCACACCATCCATAGACTAATGGACAAATAGAGGTGGTGAATAGGAGCTTGGGAAACCTGCTAAGATGCTTAGTTGGAGATAAGCCCAGGGGATGGGATTTGATTATACCACTGGCAGAATTTTCTTACAACAATTTTGTCAATAGGAGCACCGATAAATCACCATTCCATATTATATATGGGAGTAGTCCAAGAACTGCTTCTAAATTGAGAAATATGGATAAGAGGGAGAAGAGTAGTGCTAAGGCTGAAGATTTTATTGAGCACCTGAATAATTTGCACGAAGAAGTGAAGAAACATATTAATAAGATGAACTCACAATATAAGGCTTAGGAAGATTAGAAAATGAGGTATAAGGAGTTCCAGGTAGGAGATGAAGTCATGGTTCATTTGTGAAAGGAAATTTTTCCAGTTGGTACATACAACAAGTTAAAGATGAAGAAGTTTGGACCATGCAAGATCCTGAAGAAGCATGATTCAGGAAATGCTTATGAGGTAAATTTTCCTAGTGGAATAAACATTTCTCCTATGTTCAACATTGTTGATTTGACAAAGTATCATGAAGGTGATATAGAAAAGGGGCCAATAAAAGAACTGTGGAAAATTCTAGCACCTACTTCAGAGAAGGAAGAGATAGAAGAAATCTTGGATAGTCGTGTGGGTAGAAGCACAAGAAACAGGCAATATACAGAGTACTTGCTGAAATGGAGAGGAAGGCCTGCTAAAGATTCATCATGGTTATCTGAGGTTGAGGTTAACCGTCTTGGTTTCCCTCTAACTCCTGAGAAGTGACAGGGTCACTTTTCAAATTACCCTAGGTGTTTGATGTAGGAGCATCCAACGATGTAGGGAAATCTTGCATCACCCAAAAAAATTGTTTTCTTTATTTTCTTTAGTTGTTTTGAGTCCCATGATGGCACTTAAGGGGTATAAGATTGTAAGGCATCAAAAATAGTGAAAAATGGGAACTTACTATTTTTAGTAAGTTGGCCTAAACGGTCTTGTATGGACGTGAAAATTTACCCCAAGGAGCATATCTGAAAAAAATTCCATTTGTGAAAGAATCACCTCAATACCCTGCACGGTTTGGGAGAAATTAAAGTTTCCATCTCGAGAAATTTCTCCAATGCAACTTCAAATTCAAATATAAAACTTTAGAGGCCCTAAAACAGCTCAAAAAGTGGTTGAACTAACCTATGGTGATTAAGATGTTGTAGAGCTTGTCAAGAGCTTTCCAACGATATGCAATAATAGCAAATCGGACACCCGAATCAAAATTTATGGCCCCACGAAGTTGGTCCTTAAAAAAGTGAATTTCATAAAAAATTCTTCCTAGGCCAAAAATCAAATGTTGGGACATTTGGCGCTAGAACAAAAAGGGGAAATTTGAACTTTCTATAACATTCTAGGGCGGTTATTGTGGAAAATAAAAAAGAGTTAAGTGGGGGTTGTAGAATGTGGCCCTGATAGTATAGATTGTGGCTCCGAATAGTAGATTTTCTTTTAAGAGTTGATTTTTTTGTAATGAATCAAGCCCATGAGGTTGTAGCATGTAAGCTTTGAATCTGTAATTTTTCATTTTTTGAAAATAATTGAAAGTGAGTCATTTTTTTGTCTCACATCTTCTATGTTGGTATCTGTTGTGATTTTTGTGGGTTTTGGGCAATGTGGCCCTCATCAGATTAACCAACCCACAAAAGTTAATTATAAATCCATTGCATTAAGAAAATGAACATCATACGTCCATACATTATATAACCATCAAGATCAAATGTTAACCCAAGGGGTACACATCTATCACTTTTATTACATAAAGTTGCATCATTTCATGATTACATAATTACATCAATACTTCCCAACATATAATGGGAAGGATACATCAGATACATGATAAGATACAACTAAAATAATTACATAACATAACATCAACACTATCTCAAGTTTGGCACAAGATTTGGAATCTCTACATAAGGTACAACATCCATGCTCACGAACCTCAATTGGGAACCCAATGGAGTGCATAACACATTCCACCCGACCATGTGGAATCCTAAGGCCCACCCCCCATGCCAGGAGATGACAATAAGGACCCACTACACAAGCAATCAAGACAACACTAGCACGACACAAAGGCTAACATGACTCCAACATACAAAGTACAACGAAACATCAATAACAATAACACCGCTTCCAGAGGAACACATACTACAAAGGGGAATTCAAACTAGGGAAATGCTAGACTGCAGTAGGGAAGAGTGTCATCGCATGCTATTGGCATGGGTTGTCCGACATTCCTCTCACTAGGACCCAACCCCCATCTATGGTTGTCCAACATTCCTTTCACTAGGACCCGGCCCCATAGGGTGACACATGTGAAGCCAACAATCCTTTCATGAGGACAAAGAAGTTGACCTTGCCAACCAGACCTTCTCACCCCATCCTTAGCCTAAACAAGCACTACAAGCAAGGGAAAGGACTTCATTATCTTATTTATGTGAAAATTACCCATTCCCCCCAATTCATTATTTAGGTTATCACTGGATTAAGAAACTCCTAATGGGTTGTCCAAGTCACCACTTTGGGATTCAGGCCTCATTGAGAGCCACTCCCCCTACTTGCAACCATAAGACCTAATACATCAAACAAGGTATAGCCATCTAGCACACTAGTCACAACCATAATAACAAGTCACCAGTGCACAGCTAAAGACCCTCTTGTACACAATTCAAGTATAAAGATCAACCACTTTCAAACTGATATAATCATGTAACCACCCACTTCCATGTGAAACCACATAAACCTCATGCAAACACTCATGGCTTGATATGGGTTGTCTTGGCGGATCTTCCTAGGCCGCAGCCTGCATCCTGGGTTGTCCTGACAGCCTCGCCTGACCCCTGACCCCCATACAAACTCATGCAAGTAAAACCATACTCCCCTCTAACCTCTAGAAGCCTACCACAACAAATTCACACAAATGACTCCCATATTAAACAATAACTCAAAACCACATTGATTTCACTACTCAAGCACCATATTTAATGCATTTAACAATCATGCAATACCACCATGGACACATTAATTCCCATACTTCACTTAATAGGCACATAACATAATAACTCAAGAACAACCATAATGACAAATTTACTTAAAATAATTTGCATCCTATAATTTACAAAAGGTAATCTAATTCCTTTACTTAATCAAGTTATTCAATTGTCAAATTATGAGTAGGTCTATGTTCCCTATTTGTTTTCCCAAATAAATTAACACAATAACACATATCCTCGATAATTATTTTTACAAAGAATTTACACTGAAAAATGAAAGAGCCAATATTATTAAAAGAACCTCTAACTCATTTCTTTAAATAAATATCTCAATTACCTAAATATGAATTAGTTAATTTTCTCTTACTATCTAGTTAATCTTTCAACTATCTCAATATAAATATAAGTATATCAGTCTTTTCTTCTACTTAACTTTCCAATATATTTATCTACATAACTCAGTAATCACAAAGCATAATTATTCTTTTTTCTTTTCACTATAATAAAAATACATGTATACATTTATATAAACATACCTTATAATTGAAAAGTTGTTTGTAAAACATTTTATTTCAACTCAAATGTATTAAACGTTTATTTAAATACATATCTATATATATACATATATAAACATAAACATAAACATAAACATATATATATATACAAACGCCAAACAAAAGAATCTGACCAACGAAATAAAATCGAATACCAACTATAAGACATATGTATCGAGTTATGTACATATATAACTGATTGCTTATATAATACTGAATTTGAGCAAGAGTTAAATAATCGATTTCCAATCAAAACCCAACATAATCAAAATTACACATATATGATTCAATTTTCTCACACACACACATCATAGACTTCAAATTGCATATAACCGAATTGCAGACTTAAGGTAGAACCATCGAACTATCTAACTCGAATACCATACATGGATTACTTACACTTAAACATAAACAACAAACTCTTATATAGTCAATTACCATCTAGAAGAAATCATGATGCTAAGTTGGTAAAGTCAGGTGCTATATATTTAAGCTTCACATAAATCGAATTCTAACATCAAGACAATCAACGCTCCATGCAATTTTTATCAAGTTGTCCTCTATCCCTTAGGGGTAACGAATGGTTCAAATAGCAAGAAGATTGATGAGAGATACAGGGATTAAAGCGATAATCTGACAAAGAAGAATTGAAGGCCATAAAATGGTACATGTTTTGTTGTGCAGGCAATAGATCGCATCCATAAACACGGGAGGCGTATGCAGGTTGGAGAAATTGTCTTGGCGAATGAAGGCACCAGGGTATTCTAAATTCAAGATTTTTATTTAATGCTATGGAAGAGAAGACAGTCTATTCTTAAATCTGCCACGATAATGAAAAAATAGCAATTGCATTTGGTCTGTTAAACATGGCCGGGTATGTTCTAATTGTTCTAAACCGTTCCCATTATTTTAAATAGATACAATATTCTTGTGATGCATGAATCTGTTGAACACGAGGTGAGCCAATTTACATGAATCGAGCTTAGGCATATACAGCATGAAATCTTCAGAGACGCCCTGAAAGTTCGAGCTTATAAGATAATGATGAGCTCCAAAGGGGATTATTTTGCATGAGACAAGTATTACAGTTGTTAAACAAGAAGGGGAAGGCTAGTAGTTCTTTGTATGACTGTTCCAAGCATTTTCCACTCTAAGGCGTCGTACATTTGATACTTAATAAGCATGATCTATCCCTAGTACTCATAGTTGATCAAATCCACAAAGACAAAGTTTTGCTTGTGCTTGGACAAAGCATGATAAGATCAAACAGGTGAAGGACGTGGTTAAGTAAACTCTCAAGTTCGAATTTCCCTCATGATTCATGGCAGAGAGGTATATGTTGGTGAAAACTCACTCTTCTTTGTTTTCTAGTTTTTTATTCTTTTTACTATTAACGATGATAAATAATGCAAGACTTTTCCCTTCGCAAGACCTCTCCACATCTTTATACACCACCATCATTTAGTTAAGACTAAAGCACATTTTTCACTTAATTTGGTTTTATTATTATTGATAGGTTTACACATAAGGAAAGATGAAGATTTGGCATAGCTGGCTAAACAAAGTATATATCCGAAGGAGGTTTTCGATATCTTGAACTTGTGTTTGCATGAGAGAATTCATTTAAAACACCACTATTGTGAGGGCTGGCGTAACCAAGGGAATGAGAAGGCTAACACATCAACCCAAAATTTACAAATCAAGACAAATTTCGATATGCACCCAAGTAATGCATGAGTATGGGAAGTGTTGTGTATAGAATTAAATGTTTACTACTGGATAATGATCTTCAAGAGATGACTGTAAAACTCTCAACAACAATAGACTTATAGAGTGTTTGCTAACGTGTTTTACTCATAAACTCAATGCAGTATCAATAAAATAGAAAACTTGTGATATGCACAATGGATCTGAAGTGAAGGTATTACCGATTCTTCCTGTGAGATGGTTGCTATGCAGATTGGAGTCTGACCGCCTCGGAGCCTCAAACATGCTACTCCATCGAGATCCTTGACAAAACCCCATACAAGATTCTCAAAGGCAAAAGCATTTCCAGGAAGGAGGACGTCGATTCAAAAAGAAACAATAAACCCCAAAAATCAATGCCCCCTGAAACATTTGAACTAAAAGCATATTAAATAATCCCCCAAAACGATCATTATTAACAAAAGAAAAGTTGTTTTATTTCCCAAAACAAACAAAAATCTCTAATAACACATCAAATTTCTTTACAACAAATAGTTCGAGACTATGTATGAACTTGCATGTAAAACCTTCTATCTTTTTAATATTTTAACCGTCCAATAATTACAACATTCTATTTTAATATTTTATCTTATATTATCATGTTTCTCACACTTTTAGTTTATTTTATTTTATTTAATATTATATTGCACAATTTAATTTATTACAAACCATAATCATCAATATCTATATATATATATATATATACATTTATATTTAATTACCAAAATGATTGTTAATTAATAATTTAATTAATACCTCAATTAATCAAAGCAACATTATTAAAACAAATTTAAATCAAACAACCTGAATCCAAATTTATCAAACTTCATAAAAGGCCAATCATGAAGGGGCACTGTAGCTCAAATAGGCACATTAGGGGTTACCAAACCAAGCTCCTCTCCTGAGTGATACTCCCCCTCTCTTACTTGAGGACTTGATTCTTTCTTGCATCCAACTTAGTACATCACAAATGTAGTTAGCTTACAACATGAAATTCATTTGTATCATCAAAGTATTAAAGCAATCATATTGCAATACATATTTATTCATCACATTTTCCATTAGTATATACAAAACATAATCATGCATCAAACATTTGGTAATCCCACAATGGGGTGTAACATATCAAAATCATGATTTGCATTTAATATCATATTTACTCATAAAGGTAAAATAAATCTAGTAACTGAGAAACCGAGTGTAACAATTTCAACGTTATCTAATATAAAAGGAAGTATGAAAGAGTTATTTAAGATCCAAAAATTTTTAAATGGTCTTGTGTTTCCTTTATGTAGCAACAAAACCTCCTATATCCTCATTCATATGTAACCACAAAACTTTATCCAACTATCAATAGTGACGATTTATTAATTTTAGCAATATTTAAGGACGTGTTTTAGTGTACACATATCCTGTTGACATGCTATATGCGAGATTATAGGAAGCCTCTTGGCTTAATTATAATTTAATAGTGATAAATTTGAATGTTATCATATATTAAATTTAATGTCATGGTGATTATTATTTGTTAATTGAGCATGGGGAATATTTTAATTAAATTTCTTGTTAAAATATAAGGTTTGAAGCCTCTAATATTCATTCCACTTTGATTTTTCTTCTGTAAAATGTCTTGCTCGACCACACACTTTTCCTTTTATCCCTTTTGGTGAAACATTTTTTTTACAAACCATGGATGAGACAATTTTTTTGATGATTCAGAAGAAACATGAACTAGCGAACACTTAGAGAGTGCACCTTTTCGATGATTCACAAAAAACTCACTTTTGAACCCATTCTTCTTCTTCTCTTTTTCTTTGAAAAATCAGAAAAAAATAAATTAAACTTTTGAACTCATTGAAGTATTTCTTTCGTTCATTTTTTTTATTATTATTCACCAAAAAATCAAACTTATGAATTGAGTCTTTTCTTTCTTTTGACGGATCGACGAAAATTTGAACTTGCGAACTGCTTCAACTTTGCTCTTTTGACAAACATTAACTATTGAGAACTCTTTGTTCGATGAAATGAAGAGTTCATGAATTAGGGTTATTATAACTAAAATAATTTATTTTATCCCTAGTTTTATAATCATTATTAAATTGTAATTTTAATCTTAATTATATAATTCTAAATTTTTTTTTTCTTAGTTATAATTCTAAAATTATTATAATTATGGTTAGAGTTATACTAGGGTTAGACTTAGGGTTAGAACTAAGGTTGGGCTTAGAATTAGAGTTTAAAATAGAGTTAGGGTAGAATCATAATAAGGGTTAGAGTTAGAATTGATTTCAAAATCTAGAGTTAGAATAAGGGATAAATTTTGATTTCATTCTTGAAATCTTTCATTTATTTAAGATTTATCTTATTTTACTTAAAAATTATTTAAGAGATATTTAATTTTATATACTTGAGAGATTTCAATTTGAACACACTCAATTTCAACTCTATTAGTCATAGTTGTGCTTAGTATAAATCAAAATTTTGCTCAAGTTCAAACCTAATAATTATAATCTTCATTATCCAAGTAACATTTGAATAGATTGAGCTTGAAAGATTATATTGATATCAAACTATTATTTCCTACCTCTAAATTTTTTCCCTACCAACTCATCTATCAACTAGATAACACATTATTTACTTGTGTCTAAATCGACAACAAATACTTTTATTACAATACTATAAAGACAAGTACTCGACACTACATGACACTTGTAAATACTTTTATTATAATACAACAAAGACAAGTGCTTTCCACTACATGAAACTTGTGATCACATTGGACATATAAACTCATGTGTCGATGCTTGCAGGGGACATTTTGGAGGCCGATCTTTGGTTCGAAGGTTAATTTGTATCATATATTATTGGAAAAAAATGGAACAAGATTGCTTTAATCATGTTAAGAAATTTCACAAGTGTTAAGAACATAATTATTTGATTCATGCTCATGTTTCTAAACTTCGTGCTCATTTGGCTATTTGGCCATTTTTCGGTTTGGGGTTTGGATTTGATTGGGAAGATATTCCCTCCATAATCCTTAGGAAATACATTCATAATCATCACTATAGATTATTTCATTAAGTGGGTAGAAGCAATTCCTCTTTGTTCCACGACTGTTGAGGTAATCTGTCATTTTATTCTAGAAAATATTATCGCTCAATTTGGTATTCCTTTAGCCCTAGACACGTATAAGGGAACACCATTTAAAAATAAGGAAGTTAAGAAATTTTTAGACATAATTCACATTCAACATCATTTCTCTACACCATATTATCTGTAATCTAATGGTCAAGTAGAAGCAACAAACAAAAAAATTGAGCAAATCTTGCAAAAACAGTTAGTAAGCATAATAAAGATTGGCATACTAAACTCTCTTATGCATTATGGGCTTATCACACAATTATTCACATGTATATAGGAAACACACCCTATAATTTAGTTTATGGAGTCAATATAATAATGCCATTGGAGTTAGAAATTCCTTCTTTGTGAGTTTCTCTTAGTGGCCTTATTGATAATAATGATTATAGGGAACAACATTTGCAACAACTTGAAATGCTCAATGAACAACATATAAATGCTCTCGAACATCTCCAAGCTTATTCAAAATTATGCAATGTAACTATAATGATAAGGTCATTTCTCATTCTTTCAATAAAGGAGATTTGGTGTTGTATGAAAATCAATGTAGTGTCAATGATGCTCCTGATAAGAAGGGAAAATTCAGCCCGAATTGGTTAGGACCCTATGTCAATGACAAAGTTTATGGGTTTGGAGCATATAAAATTAAAGAAATTGGTGGTACACCTCTAAAAGAACCTATCAATGTTGTGCATTTGTGTAGATATTAAACTTAACAATCTTCAAATGAATAGTATGTATTTTATTTAAACATGTTGTTAGATTAAGTAGATAGTTTCTATTTTATCTCACATTGCTTCATTCTTGACAAACATTTTTTTGTGTGTCTTGAATTATTATGAGTAATTATTCATGTACTTAAATTTTTACTTTATTTTTCATACTATTCAATCAGGTGTGTGTTGTGTTAAATTAGATCATTACATGCATTTAATTTTACAAATTAGATATTAAGGGAATCTAGTTTAACATGATTACACTTAACCAAAAATGTAGCATCTAAGTAGACATAAGTATTTAATTAGATCACATTCATCCCATAACAATTAGATCATGGAGACATTTACTAAATAATCTCATCAATATTGTTTAATAGATCACATTGACATCCAATGCATAGAATAAAAAACATGCTCATATATAGATCATAAGATTCATGTACATCATAGTAACTACGCTAGAAAAATGTGGTGTGTCATAACATGATACATCTAGATAGGCCTATGGATACCAGACTCCTCGAGTCTCGGTGGTGGTGGTGCCCATCAAGAGATAGTGGTTCAAGAGTGGCTCTTAGAGCTCATTTGCTCTTGCAAGCTCTGTACTTGGTCTATGGCTATGCGCTCATGTACAATTGTTGTGATGTGCTCCTTCTCAATCCAATCCCTGTCTGTCTGCACTTTTCCAAGCTCCACCTGCACCATGTTGAGTTTCACCCATAAGACAACATATGTATCACTCTCAGAAGGAACCCATGTAGCTCTAAACTCCTCATGTCTGAAGTGACTTGACTGAAGAAGTCAATCCAATATCATGTACCAACTGTAATAAAGAAAGCACAACATACATTAGAATTAGATATAATGCATAAATATATGATAAAAACATAACAATAAACATATCATCACCTAGATCTCCAACTCGCCAATCAAGATCTTGATAGGACACTATGGGTGTTGTATCAAGACTCCTCTGAAGGGCTGGTGGTGTGGTGGGAGCTGCATGAATACTCTCCGCATGCTCATGAGACTAGATTTTCTTTGTATCTGTAGTATGTGCTTGAGTGATGCAGGGATGAAATCTAGGTCTTTCCTTGGGGGCATATGTGGCCTCTTCGGGCTCCTCGGGACCCTCTCCTACTGGTTGTGGATCCTCCTCTCCCTCCTCCAACCATTATGGGGACTAGTGAACTCTAATTTTGATGCCATCTATTGCGTTAGATTCACAATTTTTCCCTCAATCACATCTATTTTTTGTCGATAGTTGGTGTTGTGATTTCAAGACCCTATCGTAAACATTTATGTTAGAACGCTTAGTAAACATAAATCAAGCAGAATCAGGGGGCATATATCTACCCTCGAATTGGATTCTCCATAGAAGTTAACATGTTTGTTCAAAAATTATAAGATGATTTTGAACAGCTAACAAATTGTTTTTGTAGGATGTGGTTCCTAACAGTGTGGTCTTGCAGATGACTACATCGAGAGCTTCATTCTCTCGTTCATGAATTATTCATAATATCCATATGTGTATCCTTTTTATGTAGCATGATTTACTTTTAATACTTTAGCTTGCATATGCACGTAGTGTCATAAGGCTACTAAAGTGGGGGCTAAATGTAGCATGGAAAATTTTACTCCTTTGTAGCTGATAGTACAATTTCACACTTAGTTTACACTTATTTTAGTGACCTATGTATTTATCCATTTTCAACACCTTTTAACTAGGCCCTAATCTTCAAAATTATGCATTTTAGGGCCTATTTTATCAGTTTCTAACAAAATTGCAAGCATTGAACAAATGCAACCAATTAATGCTTTTCCCCTAATACTTTGTGTCCTGGGAAATAGGGTCAGGACCCATACACCCCCTATCTTTCTAGGGACCAATTTTTAATGTGTCGATGTCTATATTTTAACATTCAAAATTTAAATTTCAAATGTCGGATTTTGGGATCTAATTATCAGGAAATTAGAGAAATGCCTATAAATACCTAGTCTTTTCACCATTCCAAACTAAAAAGCAACAAGGGAAGAAAAGAGAATCAAGAGATCATTCTACCACACTTGAATTTGTGGGTTTTCAAGCTCATTTAAAAAAATTGATCAAACCTTATGTCATGATTGAAGATTGATGTCAATAGAAGAGCATGATGGATTCTAGGTTTGGGAGATGCATTTAGCTATTCCCTTCAACCTAATGACGTGTTTCCTAGTGTTCCCATCTTCAACTTCATCTTATTTGCAGCCTAAAGCAAGGTATCATGTCATTTTAGATTTACTAAGGGTGTTTGACTTTTTCCAAGGGAGATCTTGTCATTTTCATATATGAATCTCTCTAACATATTTGAGTAGGGTTTCTTTGCATTTTAGCTCATAACAACCTTAGACAAACTTAAGGTTAGGGAACACATACTGTTATCAATCATTTCCATTGGCTATTGTGGAGGTAGAAATACCAAAATAGGGGCTTGACTGAGGCAATCTTCTATATAGCCACCCCCACCATATATTTTGTAGATTTATTGCAAGTCCAGATTTGAAGATGGAGGTTTGTAGGGAAAAAAATTAAGAACAAATAGAGAGCTACAAGATCAATTTTTGAAGTTTAGACAAGGCTTACAAGGACCCATACACCCCTAGGCAATCCATTCCTATAAAACTCAGATCCAATTTTTATGGCATGTACACATCATTCTAGATCTACCTACTAATTACTATTTTAGTTTGTGTATTTCTAGATTATTGCATTTTTTCATATTAGGTTATATGTTTCAATTAGGTTAATCATTCCAATCCATTTCCAAGTCCCTAAGGATGCAAATCTAGGTCTGATTGACTCACCTTCATGGTTGAAAGCCAATCTATTCACCTTGTTGATTTGCATTCTAATGTACCTTTAAAAAAGGAGGTAATTGATCCTAGGTTTTATGCATTAAACTTAGGGATTCTTTTTTCATATGTTACAAATACTATACCTTTCACCCCAATAGATCAACAACTGATGGTATTATGCTTCAAATAACAAGGTGTTTAGTGATGTCTATGAACAATGAGCCCATTTGTAGTGCCCAATATTGGGGGGTCTCCCTCGCTCTCGTCACCTAACAAGTCTCAATGGACTGAGGGTCTTGTGGCTTGGCTTGAATGATGTTGGCCACACCTTGGGGTATAAATTTCATTCTCCCCCATTTCTATACTCTACCAGAAAACATGGTTGAGGTCACCCTTGGGGTGATGAAATCCCCAAGCAATCCTCCTAAATTAAAAAAATAAGATTTTATTTCGTTTGATCTCCAAGAACACACTAGGCATGAGGGGGAGCATACACAAATAACACTCCTTGAGTAAAAAAATAAAAAAGGTGTGGATTCAAAGGTGTTTTGGTCCCGAATCTTCCACTAGGTGCAAGGGGAGGGCATACACACCAATGACTTCACCAAACACAACAAACAAATTATTTCCCTTTAAAAAATTAAACTGAGTTATTCTCAATAACAAAACACAAAACTCTGCAACAAATATGTCAGTAGTTTCAAAGTTTTTTCCTTCTCCAAATGAAATCTAAGCTGCACGAATCACATTAGTATCTAAAAAGAAACCAAAGAAAAAAGATCAATTGCTAAATTTATTGGATCAAATGTGTAACAAGATTAATCAATTACGTGACATGTAGTATCATATGCATAGAATAAAAAGAAATTAATCCAAAAACATAGAGATCCTGAATCATATACTTGATCATTTATGTTATTTACCTAATCAATTGCACCATTCCCAATCCAATGCGTAATTTTGGATTTGAATATACAAATTTGGCATCAAAATCAATTGCATAATTTTTAGCTCAATTGTGTAATTCTGGTGTCAAATGTATAATTCTAGTAAATTGAACCTGGAAACAGAGAAAGCACAAATCAAATACGCTCGTAAGTATCAAATACACCGAATGGTGAATCAATTGTGCTAAATAGTTGAACAAATGTGGTAAAAGCCTAAAAAATTTATGTTGTGTACATGATCAGATGCATTTTTTGTTGAATCAATTACACCATTTGGGTGATCAGATGCACCATTTGGGTGATCAAATTCACCAGATGCCCAATCAATTGTGTCGTTTGAACATGTAACTTCTTAAAACACAAAAATATCACAAAATTTTGTTAAAATAAATAGGATGTGAGTCACATCAAGCATGCCAAAATATGATTCAATAAAAATGATTATGAATAATGAAAAGAAAATACAAATAACAATCATAATCAATGCCATGAAGAAATGGGAGCCAAGGTTACGGTGCTTGGCAAGAAGGAGGCAGAGTGAAAAGATCATGGTGCCAATAAAGAAACCCAAAACCAAGCGGGCATGGACAGAAGGGTTGAAATTGAGTTGGATAAAATGAAAAATACTATTAAAATTATAGCCAAGCAGAACAATAGGATGGCAAGACACAATGCCATCATTATCAATGCCATGATTGAAAAATTGGACAAAGCTCAATAGGGGTCTTTGGTGGTCGATCTGGAAGAGGTTAATGATAAAAACTAGGATGAGGATGTTGGTATATCAAAGAGAACCAGGGCTAATTTGAAGAGGAAGGCTCCTCCTACGCTGCAGATGATTCAAACCTTCAAGAAGGGTGTTCAGGACATGCAGAACCTGGAGGCTGAGACCGAGTCTGTTCTGAAGACTCTGGGTTAGTTGCGGCTGGTCTTTTTGTTGGCTTTTCGGCTGGTTTTTGGTCTGACCCTCCTGGTCTTTTGCGGGTGGTTGCTGCTTGTTCTAGTTTTTTCCTTTTGTGCAGCCTATTTTTTCTGTTGGACTTTTTAGTCCTTTCTCTTTTGTTGTAAACTTGGTGGTTTCGGGTCCCTGTAAAACCCGTTTTTCCCTTTATCAAAAATAATCATAATCAATTCAATAAACCATGAATAAAACATAAGGAAATCAAACAATCAAACAAAATAAACCTACATAATAACCTTGCTTAACTCCATTTTTAATTAGTTGCACCTTGAAGACTGGTACTGTGTATGGTTGCTCTCAAATTTTTAGCACAAAATCTCTTAAATAATAATATGCATATAGATTTCTTGCAATGAGAGATAATGGTTGAGTGATAATTGTATTTATAGATTTCAGGTGATATCGATCAACAGTTGAGATTGAATAGAAGACTGAACAGATCAATGAATGAGAAAGATTCAGATGAATTGATGAGGAGTTAAGTGATTGCATGATTTGAGCTAACTGGTGGTATGGATTAATTGATAGAATTGATCGATGAGATAAGTACAAGTGACTATTAGTGAGACTGACTAGATTAGGTAGAATATTGAATAGATTGAAGAGTGAACTTGAAGTGAGTGGGAGTTGAGTGATGAGGTGGAAATGCATGGACAATTAATAAAATAATTAAATTGAATCCATGGTCTACCTAAGAGAATATTGTACGAAAGATCCTAGGGAACGAAATGGATAGGCTCGTTTCTAACGTAACTTTACCGACTTTGACAAGTAGCATTATCACACCAAGAGGTTGTTTTCCCATATTATCAAATCCACAAATAGGCAAAGAATCTAGTTGAATTTTAGTCTTATCTACTCCAATTATGTCCAAAAGGTTTACACTTGTAGATAAGGGGGAATCGCTACTCATGAGTCTCTTTATTCTCAAGAGATTCCCAAGGGGAAAACTGCCCTAAACTACCTCAAGGAAAAACTTGAGTTTCAAAATTAGAAAGAGCAGGTCATAGAGGTTTTTCAGACAAAATGATGGACTCTTGGCCAAAGGAAGGCAATGCAGAATGAGGATGGTAGTGTGGCACGCTAGTGTCCCAGACGCACATTAGCATCTTGTATGGACTAGAGAACAATAATATCATAGAAAACAACAGAGTGAATACTTCTATTTTGATTTCTAAGAAATCTTGGAACATGAGAAAGCAATAGAATATAACATAACTAAAATAAAGTGAAGTATAAATGATAAAGTAAGGGAATAAGAGATAGAAACTTCTCACAACAACCCAAGTAATGAAGCCTCCAGCACGTAAATATCTTCAAAAACATACATGCATAAGATCTGGAGAAAATGTTGGGGTTGTATAGGGGTTTTCCTCAGTCAAACCCCCATTTTGGTGTTCCCACCTCCACGGATAGCCGATAGATAGAGAAAGTGAATAGAGAGAAGTGAAATTAATGCAAAAATGATAAAAGTAATCCCCACTTGAGGAGGAGAACTTGTATCACAAAATATAGGTGATAAAAGCAATCCTCACTCGAGGAGGAGAACCCGTATCACAAAATATAGGTGATAAAAGCAATCCCCGCTCGAGGAGGAGAACCCGTATCACAGGGATGTGATAAATTATAAGATGCTCGCAAGCAAAAGGTAAAGGAGATATTAGTTGCAAGGCTAAAGGAAGCCAACGAGGGAGAGCAAGATAGCTGCAAGAGCCAAGAGATTTGCAAAGAGCATTGTAAGAGATTGAGAGTGTTGTTTTTGTAGTGAGCTATAGAGAGTTGTACAAGCAAGATAGCAAGAGAAATATGGGAGAAATGTCAAGATAGAAGCTAAGAAGGAGAAGCAGAAGGCCAAATGAATTGAAAAGATAGAATTTAAGGAGAGGAGAGGAAGGAAAAATAAGCTTCTTGAGTTGTTATAGGGCATCCTGAGCTGTCACCGCTAATAAAAGCATATGACAAGTGGCAAACATGCTCAGAAATGGTCGTTTGAACATTGAAATGTCATGGGATGCTAGCACGGTGCGCGGACATCCACACGACACGCTAGTTTCTAGACACATCACACTACAAAATGATGAGGACATAAAAATCACAAGGTTTGATGCAAAATTGACGCGCGAAGGTAGTTGCTGAAAAAGGGGTTTTGAGCATCCTGAGAGGGGAAAAAGGCTTATGTAGGGGCTAAAATGAGCCTACACAAGTGCTAGGGGATTGGACACTAAATCAAATGCAATAATTTATGTGAAATTGCAAGGGGTGCAATTTTACAACATTACATTTTTCCCCCACTTTAGCAGTCATATGAATCTACTCTAATATGCATGTTAAAGGAAATATACTAAACATAAATAACATCATGATACCAAAAGGATACTATAGATGAAGCAGATAACTCTTCGAACCAAGGAATCTTGCCCCCAAGATGAAGACCTACAAAACAAACACATTAGACAAGAAATATCTGCACAATAAAATGATGTTAGAACATACAAATCCATTACACCACGGCCCAGTTAGTACATATAAAAATACATACACACAAGCACACAATAAACTAAGAGATTTGAGTCAGCAAAGTGAAAGAGACCTTAATGTGATAAGTTGTCTCAGTACAATGCGTCGTCTCCAAATTAAGAAATAACACATAGAATAATTCTAAAACAGAGAGAAGAATGTAAGGATTGATTGCTTTGAGAGAAGAATGAACCCAAAATTTAGGGAAGTGAAAGAGACCTTAATGTGATAAGTTGTCTCAGTACAATGCGTCGTCTCCAAATTAAGAAATAACACATAGAATAATTCTAAAACAGAGAGAAGAATGTAAGGATTGATTGCTTTGAGAGAAGAATGAACCCAAAATTTAGGGAAGTGAAAGAGACCTTAATGTGATAAGTTGTCTCAGTACAATGCGTCGTCTCCAAATTAAGAAATAACACATAGAATAATTCTAAAACAGAGAGAAGAATGTAAGGATTGATTGCTTTGAGAGAAGAATGAACCCAAAATTTAGGGAAGAAACCAATGTCAAAGAGAGAAAGAGCATATACTCAGGATGAAGAACACACAAATCTTCGATCTGGTATACACAATTGAGAAGAAAGAGAATTTAAGAGAGAGTGAGGAGGAATGAAAATTCCAAGAGAGATGGCTCCACAGGTCCTCAGACACAAGGAGAGTTGAAAAGATGCACTATAGATCCATAGACCTACAAAAGTTGAACAAAAGGCTCTGTAGGTACTCTCTCCTACAAAGTTGAACAAATTGCACCGAAGGCTCATAGACCAATAGTGAATAGATCTTGCAGGATGAAAGCACTTTACAGGTCCTCAAACTTGCAAAGAAGGTTCCCCAAGTACTCCCTCCTAAGGGAAGCTCGATGTAGGGGACTCCACAGAGTCAAATTGGGTCCTCATAGGTGCTTGATCTTGCAAGGTAAGCTTGAATGGATAGATAGTCGGGCTGTCGCCAAGCTAGATGCTAATATGTGAGATAGGTCTAGTCAAGCTACCCCCAAGCTAGATGCCATAAAATTCATCCAAAGGGGTCCATTAGGGACCCTTCAAAAGAAAATGGGTCCACTCAAGGGACCCTTCATTTGAAAGATAGAGAGAAGAGAGGGGATCCTTAGAAGGATGCACATCTCCAAAATAAGTTATCATTGCCCCCAACATACAGGGGAGGAGAACCATGCAAAATACTTAGAACATACATGATAGAGGTAGACCTCGATATCACTTGTCATTTGAAGAAGATGCAGGTGTATCAACAAATAAATGAGTGATGGCACCTAAATCAATAAGTTGTATTTTATCCTTCAAGGCCTTACATTCACTAGTGGAATGGCCTGGAACTCAATGGTATGCACAAAAATAATGTTTTTCTCTATCATGTTTAAGAAATTTATTACATGTAGGAGAAGGAAGATTAATCAAGTGGGCTTTTATAAGCCTCAACAAAATGCACTCTTGCTCAAATAAAGAATGAGGAGCAGGAAGCAACCCTTTCTCTTATGAAAAAGAGTTTGACTTCTCAGAGGAAGAAGAAACACGAAGATAGAAGACAATGGAGGATGAGTCAACCCAAGAGAATGAGGTTGACTAGAAATCTTGTCAGCACTTAATCGTGGATTCTACTTAAATTTTTCATTCAAGAAACCAAGCCCCAAATTACACTTATGAGGTGCACATTCTATAGGGACCTAAATGCCTTGTTCATTATGCCCACAACCTTTATGCCCATACCCATATTTAGAGATGATCTTAAAGTTAGGTCCATAACATGCTTGCAAATCTTGAGAAGGAGGAGGATCTTCATAGAGATCATTGTTCCAGCAATGGGGATCATACTCTTTTACGAAATTTCCATCAACCTTCTTGATAGGATTGACAACATTAACCTCTTTAACAAAAGTGTGATCATCTTCCTTAGAAGGAGGATCGACATTAAGGACATTACAACCATTGCTCACATTATCCCGCCATACAAAAAAATAATTATTTTTGATAATGGGTGTGGATGATGTTTTCAAAAGGTTTAAGTGGATCGGGTCAACTTTAAATTCCCTAATGAAGGAATCTGTAAATTCTAAGGAACCCCAATCATCACCAAGACATGCATTCTTTTGAGAAGGACTAGACTTAGGATTTCTTGCTTCAGAAGAATCTTCTTCAGGGACATCTATCTCAAGAGCATCCTTTGTAGTAGGTACTTTTGGAGTAAACATCAACAAATTGGAAGACACCGAGGGGATAAGAGTAGGCATAACCGAAACCTGACTAGCAACTACCATCTCACATAGGTGCATAGCCTCAGGGTCATCCTTTACTGTGACTACTTGATTATTGTAAATGAACTTAATAGATTTATCCAAGGTAGATGGAACTACACCTGTAGTATGAATCCACGGTCTACCAAGAAGAAGGTTATATGGTAATTTTTCTGAAATAAAATATACAAGGGTGGGTACGGTAACGATTCTGAACCTCAAAGGAAAGACTAGCATGCCTAGGGCTTATCGACCGACATTATCGAACCCACAAATGTCAAAAGAAGAAGCATTAAGAGAAGATGAATCATAGTAATCTTAGGCAATAGATCAATCCTACATACATTGAATGTCGAACCAGTGGTAGCGAGAGTACATCTAATGCTGATATTATTAATATTAACTATAATCATTAAAGGATCATGTTTCTGCACATCCGAGGGCAAAAGTTCTTGCAGATAGAATGTCATTTTCGAAAAATCCACATAGATATGAGGTATCATCGACCTAGTAGAAGAATGCAAGAGGATCTTTTGCAAGGCTTCCTGAAGCATACCTTGATAAACCGAAGCAAATTGAAGCAAGTCCCATAGTGAGATATTAGCCGAAGTAACACAAAGTTTCTCGACAAGATCATAATCACTAGGTGCTTCAATTGTAGGTTTAGGAGCTTGAAGAGGTCTTGATTGTTTATTCATTCTATTCTTATAAGTATGGGCTACTGCTTTGTAAGAGGGATCCATAGAAAGATCAAGAGAATTGCTATCAAATGGGACACCATCAATAGAACAAATCCTTTTAGGAGAAGGACTAGTTGGAGTAAGATAAATGACCAACCTCTTAGGCCTCTTAGGGGTAGTAGAGACATAAATTACATTTATAGAATCATCACAACTTGTAGAATAATTATTTGAAGAAATATTTTCAACATCGATTCGGGGAGGATCAAATGTGGAAGGAGGTTCATCGTTCTCTAATGCAGCATCTCTAGAAGAGAGTGCACTAGAATAGAGACAAGATTCATCATTCACTACTACATCATCTCTAGAAGAGAGTGCATTGGAATGAAGAGAAGGCATAGTAGCATTAAGAAAGGTATCAATGATTTCATCTTCTTGCAAAAAAAATATCCACCGATGCAAGAGGAATTTCATGAGAAGGATCAAAGATACCGAGTGACATGGGTAAAGCCAAGTCACCATCACATGCATGAAATGGAACATCATTAACAATTTGAATAGAATTAGATATTGAACTCATAAAAGAAGATATTAAATTCATTTTGAAAATAGTAAGCTAAATATAATAAACAATGAATAAACAATTTAGCTGATCTAGAGCAGTCTAGGGGTGACAAAATTAAGAAAAATCAAAAATCTAGATTTTTTTCGGTATTTTCTAGGTTCTAGTAATTTGCATTTTCGGAGGTCTTTGGAGAAAAATTTGGGGTCAAAACTTGCGTCAATCCCTAAAATTTGATTTCCAAAGGCACATTATTTTAGGGATTGAATTAGTCCTCTTTGAGACTTTTCCAACGATGCAAACAGTTTTGACTTCCGAGCACCAAGTCAAAAGTTATGACCCCACCAAGTTGGGGTAAATAGATTCCTAGTTTTTTGAAAAATAATGTGTTTCACGTCAAGTTCACCAAAATCTAGAGAAAGGGGTTTCTCTACTCATGAGTCTCTATATTCTCAAGAGATTCCCAAGGGGTGAACTACCCTAAACTACCTTAAGGAACAACGTGAGAGTTTTAGAATAAAAAAGATCATGTCATAGAGGTTTTCTAGACAAACTGACGGGATCTCTGCCAAAGGATGGCAACACAAAATGAGGTAAAACGTTGTGCACTAGTGTCTCAGAGGCGTTTTGGCATCTTGTACAGACCAAAGAACAAGAATATCACATAAAACAGTTGAGTGACTACTTCTATTCTGATTTCTAAGAAATATTGGAACATGAGAAAGCAATAAAATATAACAAAATTGAAATAAAGTGAAGTATAATGATAAAGTAAGGGAATAAAATATAGAAACTTCTCACAACAACCCATATAATGAATCCTCCAGCACGTGAATATCTTCAAAACCTACATGTGTAAGATCTGGAGAAAATGTTGGGGTTGTATTGGGGTTTGCCTCAGTCAACCCCTCATTTTGGTGTTCTCACCTCCATGGATATCCAAATAGATAGAGAAAGTGAATAGAGAGAAATGAAATGAATGCAAGGGTGATAAAAGAAATCCCTGCTCAAGGAGGAGAACCCGTATCACAAAATATAGGTGATAAAAGCAATCTCCGCTCAAGGAGGAGAACCTGTATCACAAGGATGTGATAAATTCCAATATGCTCGCAAGCACAACGAAAAGGATATATTAGTTGCAAGGCTAAAGGAATCCAAAGAGGGAGAGCAAGATAGTTTCAAGAGCCAAGAGAGTTGTAAAGAGTGTTGTAAGAGCTTGAGAGTGTTGTTGTAGTGAGCTATAGAGAGTTGTGCAAGCAAGATAGCAAGAGAAAGATGGGAGAAATGTCAAGATAGAAGCCAAGAAGGAGAAGAAGTGGAAGGCCAAATGAATTGAAAAGATAGCATTTAAGGAGAGGAGAGGAAGGAAAAGAAGCTTCTTGAGCTGTTACAGGGTGTCTCAAGCCATTACCACCAAAAAAAGCATGACAAGTGGCAAACATGCTTGGAAATGGTTGTTTGAATGTTGAAATGTCACGATACACTAGCGCGGTGTGCAAACATCTGCGCGGCATGCTAGTGTCTAGACACATCATGCTACAAAATCATGAGGATGGGAAAATCACAAGGTTTGATTCAAAACTAGCGCACGAAGGTAGCTGCTGAAAAAGGGGTTTTGAGCATCCCGAGAGGGGAAAAAGGATTATGCAGGGGAAAAAATGAGCCCACACAAGTGCTAGGGGAGTGGACACTAAAGAAGATGCAAGAATGTATGTGAAATTGCAAGGAGTACAATTTTACAACATTACAACACTACAAATATTGAGTCCTAAACCATTACCAATGAGGATACGCCTAATCCCAAACTTGTTAATAACTTCCAATATCATCAAAGCATCATTTTGTTTATGTGTTTCCAATGGAGGTAGTTCACTTTGATGGAATACAATATCAACATTAACTAAGTTCATACCTTGAATTAGGCCTCCTACATCATTTGGTTGTGCACTAGGAGGGACCAAAACTTTTTGTAAATAATTTTGAAGCATTCAATGGTAAGTTGGTTAGGTTTGAATTAGATTCCACAATGGAATCTTAGCAGGAGTGTTATAAAGTGGCTCCACAAGATCGTACTCCTTTCCACTGTGTTGAGGCAAACAAGGAGCACTAGGTAAAACAGGTTGTGGGAGTGGTATCAATGAAGGAATGGATTGTGTTTATCATGGTTGCATATTATTTATTATCTTATATGTATGATAAATTTTGTGGTAACTTGGTTGTTGCAACACATGATTACTAGTGAATTGTTTTGTGAAATTCAAGATAGAACCTGGAGCTTTTGGTTTGTTTTGAGGTGGTCCTATGATAAGCACAAGTTTGGTTTGGACTTGAGGTTGTTTTATGTGGATAAATGATAATTTGATTGATTACAATGATTATCCTTTGTTGTGTGGGAATGTTGCAAGCCTTAGTGGATGAGCTTAATGAGATAAAGTCCTCAAGGGCTTCATCTAACATGTCAAATTCATCACAACTAAAGGGCTTGATGGGTATACAATGCACTTGTAGAAAGAGATTTGACATGATCAAATGACTATGCTTTCTCCAAGATTAATCATTAATTTACAATTCACGTTTAAGCTAACTAGGGTTAAAAATAGGTTTATAGACCTATTATAGATCTAGAAATCAAATTGCAGAGCTACAAACTGATAGAAAATATTAGTTTGTTCTTGGGTTCTGAAGTTGTTTTTGGAGGACTTGGACACCCAAGGGTGCCTAGGTCTTGGTAGGGATTTTTCAAAACTGTCAGTTTCAGAGGATTTAGTAATAGAGTTTAACTATATGAATGTTTGCAAACCTAGATTTAGAATTGGTTCTACTATTGTTTTGTGAGTTTCTAATTTGTGTAATGTGTTGTAACAATCTAGGGTTTTAATTTTTCACAAAATGAAGACTAATTTACCTATATTATGCAATGATTCAAAAAATAAAATAAATTTTCCTATTTCAGAATTTCAAGTGCTCAAGAGTAAAATTATTTCAAGATTTTCAACAAGATAAATAAAATGACAAATTTCTTTAACATGTAATAAAACTATTTCAGAATTTCAAAACAAACCCTTTCCTAGTAGAAATAGAATGAAAGTACAAGGACAAAAATATGTGCAAAGTTTCACTCACCTATAGCAAGACAAGGACACCCAGGGGCATTTGGTCCTTGACAAGGGTTCAAAAATTGAAAAACTGAATGTTTATGTTGTTTAAGATTTTTTTTTTGTTTGCAAAATGTTTTCACAGTGATTGTTTTCTATAATTTCTTAATGTAAGTGGAATGCAAGTGTATGGAAATATTTGAACAAAAAATCACACTTTTGAATGCAAATATGACCTAAATGACTAAAACAAACCCTAATGCAAGTTATGATGCAATATGACATGCAATTTTTTATAAAAAAAATATGATGCAAGGATGAAACCTTGAATGAGATGCAAAAAAATGCAATGCAAGACCTATATCTAGGGTGAATGAGTGTGATTTTCAGAAGGTCTATGATGTAAAAATATTAGGTTCACTAAAATGTAACATATGAAAAATGGAACCCTAAGTTAAATGCATAAAACCTATGGTCAATTACCTCCCTTTTCAAATGTACATTAGAATGCAAATCAACAAGGTGAATAGATTAACTTTCAACCATGAAGGTGAGTCAATAAGACCTGGATCTACATCCTTGGGGCCTTGGAAATGGATTGGAATGATTTGGAATGATTAACCTAATTGAACTATATGACCTAGTATGAAAAAATATAGTATTCTGGAAACACAGACTGAAATAGCAATTTGTAGGTAGATAAGGGAAGTGCAGAATAATATGTACCTATCATAAAAAGTTGGAGTTGGGTCCTTGTAGACCTTGTCTGAACTTTAAAACTTGATCTTGTAGCTCTTTGTCTACTCTTTTTTATTTTCCCTACAAACCTTTATCTTCGGATGTGAACCTGCAATAAATTTGCAAAATAGATGGTGGGGGTGGCTATATAGGAGCTTGCCTTAGTCAAGCCCTTGTTTTGGTATTTCTACCTCTATAATAGCCAATGGAAATGGTTGATAATAGTGTGTGTGACATAACCTTATGTGTTTCTAAGGTTGTATGAGCTAAAATACAAAGAAACCCTACTCAAATGTGTTAGAGAGAGATTTTTATATGAAAATGACAAGATCTACCTTGGGAAAAGTCAAACACCCTTAGTAAATATGAAATGACATGATACCTTGCTTTAGGCTATAAATAATATGAAGCTTGAAGATGAGAACACTAGGAAACATGTCATTAGGTTGAAGAAAATGACCAAATGCATCTCCCAAACCAAGAATCCATCATGCTCTTCTATTGACATCAATATTCAATCATGACATAGGGCTTGATCAAAATCTGCAAATGAGCTTGAAAACCTACAAATTCAAGTGTGGTGAAATTATCTATTGATTCTCTTTTCTTCCCTTGTTTCTTTCTATTTGAAATGGTGAAAAGACTAGGTATTTATATGCATTTCTCTAATTTCCTGACAATTAGATCTAGAAAGTCAAAATATGAAATTTTAATTTTGAATGTTAAAATGCTGACACCAACATATTAAAAATTGGTCCCCGACAAGATAGAGGGTCCCATACTCCCATGAGAATATGGGCCTTGTACCTATTTCCCATGACACAAAGTATTAGGGGAAAAGCATTAATTGGTTGCACTTTTTCAATGCTTGTAATTTTGTCAAAAAATGATAAAATAGGCCTTAGAATGCATAATTTAGGAGATTAAGGCCTAGTTAAGAGGTGTTGGAAATGCATAAATGAAAGGGTCACTAAAATAGGTCCAAAATAATCATGAAGTTGTATTATCACCTAAAAGGGATTCTAATTTTCTACACTACAATATCATGCGTGAAGCTACCCAACATGTATTGTCCTAAGGTGAGATAGAATTATTTTGAGGGTGTAAAAATCCTTCAAGGAAAAGAGGAAGGTTATCCCTAGTTCCATTGGAGACCTAGCTATCCCCTTTTGAGAGTGGATTATGCTTAAGCACAATCCTACAATATTTTATCACTTAGGCCTCCACTAGTGAGACACACCTTGATTCAATAGCATAGGTTGTTATCATGTTTGGCATGTAATTTTTGTGTAATATCAATGAAATTTTTTTATTATTACCCTATAAATATCAAAAACCCATTATGTCTTATTGATTTATTCTTCTTGTTCTTTCCAAAATTCTCAAAAACAGTTAAATTTTCCAAAAAAACCCATAAGATGGCATAATTGACTGATCAAAACTTGCAATTGTTTATCCTCTGTCACAATTGTCTATCATTTAGTGCAATTGACTGAACACATAGAGCTTAGAAACTTCATTTTTACTTGAAACTATACAATTTAACCTCCATGTTGCATAATTGATCATTTAAACTGTCTCAAAAAATAGAATCTAATCCTAAATTGAGAAATTTTACATAGAATTGCATAATTGACTCTTTGTTTTGCACAATTGATTCATCCTATAATGTATATTTGTCAATTGTCTCAATTTATTTTGACTATTACCAAATATACTATTATAAAATCCATAAATTTCATAAATAGACCTATGCACAAACAAACCTAAAATCTACCAATATATATAGACAGACCTGAGAGTTAACATATTCGATCTTTCAATAATTTATCCCATATACTTTTGATCCTTCCATCACATCCATGAAAAAATTCAAAAATAGGTTCAAACCTATACCAAAAATAGTTACTCATCCATAATCAACAATCCATCATTTACTAAAATTGATTCATAGGTTATCTAGATCGTACAGTCATTTATCTTTATTTTTTCCTTTTTTCTTAGAAGTTTTCCTTTTCCCAATAAAGGGTCAAATTAGCCTATCAGTGTTATATATTAGCTTAGGAGTTTATCTACTTCTAAGTCAATATATTTCACCCCCTTATCCATTAATTTTCAATCATTATTCTAGTTCAAATTCAACAAATCAAATCAAATCCAAATCATCATCTAAGATCTAAACATACGTCTGACCTTTCTTGGTCTCACCATCCCACATATAAAACTCCTTAAATTCAAAATGTCTTAGAATCTATTGTGTGCTAGTTGAAACTAGGTCTCATACTAATAAAAATATACGACATCAAGCAAATCCTAATATGGTTTCATGAGCATATATCCTTTCCAAGAAAAAAAAAGATTTTCCTCACAATTACTCATATCAAGAGGATTTGAAATACCACCATCTAGTCCTAATACTACACCCAACATAATTAAAGACATAACAACTAAAGAATTGGTAGAAGCAAATCAAGACGCTAACACCATGAAACTTGTGGATACTATTATCTTAGTAAATTGTGATCAACATTTCCTATCATTAGCACAACAAGGTGCCAAGTTACCATCCACCTTTTATACCATACCCATTCAATCCATCACCAATACCACCTCATCACAAACCTTGGGAGGAACAAGTTCTAGCACTATTCCACAACAAACTAATTCCTTCATACAATCACCTAATAACACTCTTATTCAATAGCATGCCAAACCTTTCACACAACCCTCTAATACTATACCCCAACAAATTTCCACCATTTCATACCAACAAATTCAACCTAGGTGTCTATACCTCCAGTAAACACTCAACTTCTACCATACAATTTATAAATCATCAATCCATTATACCAATGAAACAATCCACATAACAAAACTATCGCTAAGACTAATATCTAAACACCTCCACATACATCATACCTTTCACAAGCACCTCGATCTAATTCTCCTCGAAATCAAAACATCATCCCACATAATCAAAACATCTTCTTACACAATCCACCTCAAAACACCATAACACCTCCACATACATCATACATTTCAAAAACGCCTCCAACCAAGCCTCTTCCAAATTAAAAAATCATCCCACAAAAAATAGAACCCCATCTCACAACCTCGAAGCATCATAACACCTCAACAACAATTCACTTCACCAAACCCATTTACCACATCAAACGTATCCACCCACATTTACATTCCACCAAACCAAAACATAATCATAGATAATCAAAACATCTTCTTGAATAATCCACCTCAAAACTCCATAGAACATCAACAAAAACTCACCACACAAAACATTTACCACATCAAACATATCCACCAATAGCTACACTCCACAAAACCACACATACATTCCGCAAAAAAACTAACAAAAAAAATTTCCACAAGGTCAATCATCCACTCATCACATTTCCACATACAATCCCATTCACACACCCACTGTCACACATTCAAATGACTTGGCTCAACAAATTCACGACTTGCAACAACAAATATCAAACATCAAAACATGATCAACAAAGAGAAGTTACACGCTAGAGAATAAATGTCCTTATCCTTTTGACAAGATAATATAAATGTCACCCTTCCCCCATAATTTTGAAATGTTGAAATTTGACAAATACAAGGGAAGGGGATATCCTCATGAACATATCAAAAAATTATATATGGCTTTCTTAGAGGTTACTTACATGACACTTATCTTATGTGCATCTTTCCATGGAGCCTAGGGGGACAAACTAGGGAATGGTTTTCTTGTCTCCAACATGGCATTAGAAAATTTCAATAATTGGTAGAGAAATTCATTTCACATTTCTTGTATAACATTGAACATAAAATATCTATGACAAATCTATTAAATACCAAACAAAACAATGGAGAAATTTTTTCCTCCTTCTTATAGAGGTGGAGGAACATAGCCAACAAATGTCCATGTCATATCCCAAAAAAATAGTTGGTCTTAATGTTCATACAAAATTTGAATATCGAGATAGGATTTCACTTACAAGTTTAATATTCCAACAATTTTTTTGAAAACATAAATAAAATACTTTTAATCAATAAAGCTCTCATAGCTAAAGGAATTGAAAAGATATACAAATAAAATAAAGATAATGCAAGTTCATCCAACAACAACCCTCATTTTTGGTCCAACAACATAAATATAGTCAACGACAATGTGGTGGATGCCAAGATGGCCCAAAATTCTAAACCCACATTAAGCCTACAAGTATCACCTATTTTTCAAACATCGACAATCATTCAACCAAATTCATAGAGGGGTCTGTCTAGACAAAATAATACCACACGACAAAAATATACTCCTTTGGAAGAACCTATTGAGTTAGCACTTCAGAAGTTGGTCCAATCAAGATCAATAACGCTTCCTTAAATAATACAATACAAACCTCAAGTCAAACCCACATGGTGGAAAGGCACATAATTCTATGAATATCATAAGCCAGAGGACATAAGACCCCTAATTTTATAAATTTGAAAAATCTCATTCAATATTTTATTGACCAAGGTGACATCACTATTGAAGATCATCCCAAAAATATATCTCAAAATAATCACATAAATAATATTGATAACTCACATAATGATAAATTAGGCATATATCAAGATACTTTCCCAAGAATGATCAAAACCATCCATCTATGTATAGTAATGGCTCATCTCAAAATAATTGCATTAGTCCTGGCAATAAATTATCTACCTCATTTGACTCCATACTAATTCATCTTGAAGAAGCTTTCCCACAAGATGTCTCCATCTCTCCTTCCAATCCTTCATCCCCAAAACATTGACATCATTAATCCACACCATTCCCATAAAAAAATCATCCAATAATGATTCCTTTTAGGATTTTCCCCAAGGTCTATCCATAATAGATAATCATGAACTCCAAGCTAGTCCACAATTTGATACAAGTCTAATATATGATCATGAAATCCTAGACCAGATACTATCATTCCCTCCATCACCTATCATTCCTACTCCAAGTTCCTATTCAAAATCCATTACCATCATTCCAACATATTGAGGCTATCCAAGAGCCCCTTATTCATACCCCATTATTAGAATCAAATCTATTTCAAGAACACAATCCAAAGAATAAAGAAGATGGATCTAAAATGAATCAAGATCAAGTTACCCAAATCCTCCAATATCATCATATCATTGATCAAGATCCCATATCTCTATAATTCCATAATGATCCAATCATCCCTTTCCATTCCATCAATGATCGTAAAACTAAAGTTTACCACATCCATATTCCAATAGCCTCCACTTTCACATATGAGACACTTGCCTCCCTTGGACACATAGATAATCTCTCCCTTGTTCATCCAAAAATAGAGTCTTTCTCTCTAAACATATTTGAAAAGGATGAAGTTATAGCTAAGTTCACGAGACTCCATGATTCCATGAAGAGGGTTTTTATATCAATTTTGAGGTAACAACATATTTTGAGAAACAAGCTAAGTTCCATAGTCCTCAAAATCATGTGAATAATATTGATCAACAAGCTATTATGGATCCAATAGGCATCCCACAAAATGATGAAGAAACAAGCATGAAGATAGAGAAAGTGCCAGTATCCTATCGAATTGGATTACTCACTTTTTTCAAAGCATGCTTTCTTACTAATGAGAATATTCCCAATAACATAAAGAAGAGGCATGATCTTGTTTCTAGAACAACACGTATCCTATTGCAAAAAAAATATATCAAAGCATGCAATATAAAGGAAAAGGATAAGGTTTGCATGAACAAGGTATTTTGGAGCCAATACAATTTTTTGACAATCCTAAATATCAAGGACTTGGTTATATTCATTGATCAAGAAATCTAAGGATGTTAGTGGTACCTCCATGACATTGGAGGAAACTTCATCTAATGCAAACATACAATAGGGGACATGAATAGTCTTTAAAGTAAAGTTGTTGACAACACTCTTCCCATCCACATCATAAACCATAATTCCCAATTCCTTCAATTTACTCGTTGGGACCAATAAAATAAAAATGCTTACAAAGAGAAAGATCAAAGTCAAGTTTTTGAAGCTAATAAATCCAAAAGTCAAAGTGGACACATTAATCTAAAATGGATCCCAAATAAATTGGATCATGTAAGGCATCCAATCCAAATTCAATAGTCAATGAAATATGGAGCCACCTCAAAAAGGCTTTTCATCAATCAAAAGTATCCACTTCCTTCAAAACAATCTTCAATACCAACACACAAGGTGTATAAAATTGTTGGTCTTGAACACACTCAAAATATTGCATCCACACTCCATCATCCATAATCCTAAGTTTGAAAAATAAAAAATCCTACATGAAAACTACTAAATAATTCATCCACATCTTTCATCCCTCATCAAAATCCAACATCCTATGCCTAAAATCCAAAAATCTTGAATCCCACATTCATCGTGTCCTAGTAGAAACACTTTATCATAAGGGCTATAATGGAACTCTATCACAATGTGCACATTTAGGTAAATCCAACCCTACTATCAACAAGGATCACAATAACATTTATGGGTTGTATACAAGTGTCATTATCTTGATAAATAAACTCCTCAAGGCAAGACATTATTGGTCCATTATGACAGTAGCATCTACATGAACACCACCAGGTGGTCTTGTATAGTTGATGATCATTCAAAAAATGAAATAAAATAAATAAAAAATAAAAATGATGAAAAAAGAAGAAAAATAATTTTTCCAATAGTGAAAACCATTCTTATGGCACTTTGGAAAAATACCATGATGAAAACCCATTTATGGGCATCATGTGTAAAAAAAAATTATCTATGTGTATCATTCTAGTTGGGAGCATCTTATCTCATATATAATGTGAGTTTATCCTAACACCACTATCCATCCAATCCATTATATTTTCATCCATCTTCCCTATCCACCTTGATCCTGACAAAGACAAGGGGAATATACTTCAAAACATTCTTTTGGAACACTCTTGACATGGTCATTTCCTTTGACCATATACTATCCCATGTCATACCATCACCTACATAGAACTATTCAAATAGTTAGCTTGGGAAAAACATGTTATCCTATTACGAGATAGTCCTTGGAAGTAAAATACCTTATCCTAGATCTATTTTCATAATGTCTATCCTCCCCATCCTTCACATATTTGTTTCCATCACACTAGTCCATTCATCCACTCATAGTGCCCCATACATTGCTAAACACTGGGGGTAGGTGATTACATCCTACTTTGAAATAAATCTTGATATATTTCTTTTAGCTCAATTAATGATCTGGACATTTTCCAAAAATACATATTTCAAAAATACAAAAAAATATCCTAAAACAAACAAACAAAATTTTGAGCATTTATCACCATTCCATGGATAATTTTGTTTCCATTAAAATCTGTGTCATCACCCATAATCTAACCAACCCTCATGGATCTCATCTCACCTACACTCCAACATAATATCAAACCATCTAACAGATTTTTTTCCTAGCCTTACTACAAATCTTGATCTATTTTATCCAACCAATCATCATTGAGATGTATCCTTCCCAATCATCATGTTGTTCTTATCGTTAACACAATCATTGTATTATTTTTATCATCAATCTAATCAATCTACTTTAGCTTGTCTATGACAATATCTCAAGAGGTCTTTGATATTCCTACACACTCACATCCTTTCATCATTCATCACAATAAAAATCACCTTAAACATTTTACCATTGTCATTATATGAAACATAGAAAAATAGGTTAACTAAATATGGGATCAAAATATGTGGGGCGAGGGACCTATTTTCCTCTATTTCATTAGGAAATGATATCCCCACAATGAATTGATTATCAACCCTTAAATCAAACCAAAATGTGAATCTTCATATTTCCTTATGACTGAAGGATGGGGTTCAAGTTCAAACAACACTTTGGGGAGAAAAACTAAAAATAGCAAATCAACACCAAAATGAAATCTAACACTTGTAACTTGAAGGTTAAACTCAATATTTATAAAACCAAAAAACAAAATGTAGATCTGAGAAGGACAGAAACATGTGTACCAGTCACCAAAAGTGCTTTATGGAAGCTGGTTTGGGACTCATTCACCCATGGGCAAATGGGTCCAAGTACAGGTATTTCAACAATATTTTAGGAGCCTTTGGTGCAGATCTATAGTTTCTTATTTGTCCAGGTTTCAGTGTCAAAAAGTCAAAAATTGAATTTGTAGGTTAGATTCCATGATTTGACAACTTTGACAACTTTTTTCAACTTTGACAACTTTGTAAATCTTTCTCTTCAAAAGGTCTTCAAGTCTTCTTCAACCTAAATCTGCAATCACACATACAAGAGAGAAAAATGTTTTTTTTTGGGTCAGCAGGGGTTTGCCTTGGTCAAACCCCATTTTGGTAATCAAACCTTGAAATGAAATAATGAAATGAAGAATGAACAAAGCTATGTTACCACTCAACAAACCCTTCTAGAAACCTTGATAATGGAGATCTTAGGAGGTCTGTAACTTGCATGAAATGGTTGAATTAGATGTGGACCTTGACACTTGAAATGATTCTTTGAAATGCTTGACTTAATCTTGAAACCTACATCACAATGTTAGATCCAAAAGAATGTGTGATGTAATTCACTTTGACATGATGAATAGATCTTGAATGCTTTAATAAATATCTGATATTTTTTTTTCTTGAATACTCTTGATCATCAAATTTTCTATACTTTTTCTCACTTGAAAATTCAAGGTAAAACTTAGTGAAATAACCTTGTATTTATAGGTATGTATCCTTAATTTCCAAAAAATCAAATATCACAAGCCGACCTTGAATTATGGATTTGAAAACATTAAAATATCACCAAAAACATAATTTAAATTTAGGTCCAAAGGTCTAGGGAGGACCCATTCACCCATGGGCGAATGTGTCCTAGGTCCCTATACCTGGAACACACATTGCTCAATGTAAAGTGTTATGTTTAGGCATTAATTATTGTTAGGTTTCCCCTTTGAAAAATATAATTAATTAGGCTTGTAAATGAATTGAAGGGCTAATTAATGCATAATTAAGCTCAATTTAATTAAGAGGGCCTAAATAGGTGTGTAAATGTAAAGGGGTACATTTACCAACACTAAATTAAAATGTAAAGGGTTACATTTTATACACTACATTTAGCCCCCACTTTAGTGAGAGGATGACCCTACATCAAACTCACACTAAAGTAGACAATCAAGAGAGGTCTAACTGTACAATTGTTGGAAGGATAAGACGACAAAGATCAAGGAAGGTGATCAAACCTCCAAGATCTAATATCTCATGGAAAAACCAAAAAAGGCACAAGGAGACACATGCCTATGTTAATCATATGTATGTATGTAGCAATGACAAGATAATCATATAATGTCAAAGACTCAAAGAAAGAGAAAAAGATAAAAAGAAAGGAGGGATGGATCAAGTCTCGACTTTCCAATGCGATGTGGAACACACCTCAATTATTTTTCCAAAAATATTTACAAGTGGAACTCGTTGTTCACTATGCAAACAACAATGCACACTCACACAAGCTAGTGAAATCCGTTGTCCACTAGGTTAGCCCCCAAGGGTGGAAAATGAGAGAATCTTATTAGGCTCCCATACCATACCAATATACCTTTGATAACTTTAATAAGGCACCACACAATATGAACTTCGAGCTTCATAAGGCTTAGCAAGCTGCACTATGCTAAACACTTATGAACAAACACGGCTCCACTAGCAAGCAAGGTGCATTATGCTTGGTGGCCATGAAAAAGGGTTGTAACTTTGAGCTTCATAAGGTTAGTAAGATGCATTATGCTAAACACTTATGAACAAAATGAAAATAGGATAAGACATGTTCAAAGGGTTTTTTCTTAGTTCATGTAAGGTCTCCTCTTAGGGAACATTGTGCCTAATGTCTCCAAGAGAGGACAAGTCTAGGATAAAATATTCACAACTTAGGGAATGCAACACGTAGCACCACCACTAAGAGGAAAGTTGTATGCCAAGAAAGGTCACACTCTTGGAGGACATAAAACCCAATGACACCACCAAGAAGAAGACACATTGCAAGAAGTAAGAAGACCACACAATGAAACATAAGATATAGTCCAAGATCTCCAAAAACCCACTTTAAAGAAAATTCTACCACCATGATGTGGGAAATTACTTTAAAGTAGCAAATTATAAATGCTAACAAGATATGAGAGCTTATTTGGAAAGCCCTATGTCAAGCTTATGTTTCCAAATGAAGCTCTATCATGAAAAAGGAAGGGGTTTCCCCAAAATGAAATCCCAAAATCACATAAGGGATCCACAAATTCGGGGTCAGCATATTTCTTTGCTACAATGATATTATAGATCTCGAAAATGTCATAATTCCCCAATTATCTCATGGAACAAGAAGAATGACACATAGAGAGTGAAAATAAAAAATAAAAATAAGTCTTTTGGGTCAACATGGAAGAGACCTAAATGTCTCAATTCCTTGCATCATCCCCAAAAGAAAAACACAAGACCGAAGAAAAGATAAAAGGTTTATGACCTATAGAAGAATGAAGGTACAAATAGAGGAATGAACATGAAGACACATCAAACAAAACATTACAGAGGATCACATTACTCACATGCAACCACACAAAGAACACAAAAAGAAAACAAATACAAGACTAGTAAGGCACATGTGATTCAACCTATAGCAGGTCATTCACATCCCAATCTTGTTCATAATATGCAGAAGGTGGAAAACTAGCCAAAAGGACAACATCAAGTGCCAAACTAGGACACGCATCAAGTTCAACACACAATGAATCATTCTTTGTAGGAGGATCATCATGATTGTTATCATTTAAGCTTATGGAAGTGGAAAACAATAAGTTTAACTCTTTATGCACTTCCTCATCAATTTTAGAAATTTCATTATCATTATCCAAGTTTATCACAATAGAAAGTCTAATGATAATATCCATAGAAGGTGCTTGTTCTTGTTTTGTTTGAAGTTTAAGATTTTATTGTTTCGATGAAGGTGGAGAATCATCATGCATTGCTTGAGGTAAGTTTGGATTGTAATTTTCTATTTTTTTCATTTCTTCTTTTGCTTGTAACAAATGAGCAATAGCATGACATCTACACCTACGCTCTCTAGCATTTCGGTTCCTTTTCATTTGATTTTCAAGTTGTGATTGTGTAGGAGCAGGTTTATCTATAATGCCCCGTCTTGTACCCTAAGGATGTTTCATTAACTACGATAGTGTAATAAATTTTTTTTAAAGTATTACTATTAACTTTATTAGTTGCATACATTCTCTAAGTTACGCGACGACACACTACTTAAGAATCCCATAGACGACTTTAGTATTTTTAGTATTGCATGTATTTAGATAACATAAACTTAAAAGTAAAAATTGCATAACATTTGAATTCCATCCATGAAAGTATAAAGTTCAAATAATATTCTTGCATTGCATTTGAAATGACATTACATTACTCATTCTTCAGATGAGGTAGATCAAATAATAGTTTACAATTACATATTACAAATGTTCACCTCATAACAATTGAGGAATGTTACAAATACAAGATTTCCAATGATACAATTAAGGAAGTACACATATATCCAAATACGAGCTCTCCATCCATGAAGCTCTCGTTTCCACGATCATAAACTAGGGACCCAACGGAGTAAGGTGCACGTTCCACCCAACCATGTGGTACCCGTAGGTCCACCCCCCATGCTAGGAGATAGTAATAAGGTTCCCTAGACATAATCTACTAACCCTAGACACAAGTACTTACTTAACTGATGGTTACATTGCTTCCAGATTCAGGATAATCAAACATACTAAGCTCACAAGGTAAACTGTTATTTTAGGTGGAGTGTCATCACAATGTTGCATAGGTTACCCTAGTGTTTCTTCCTAGGTTCCGGCCCCCAACTTGGGTTACCCTGGCAACCTCTTACGAAACTCGGCCCCTCATGCAAACTGTTGCGGAATCGAATATCTTTTAAAATAACAAGATATCGACTTTGCCATTCTAGGCCTTCTCGACTCATTCTCAAGACTAAACTAGCTCTTAAGTCCATGAGTGAGGCATAATTAATCCAGTTAAATATTTTAGAATACCCAATATGTTGATTTAGTTTTCACTGACTTACTAACTCTACATGAGTTACCCAGGTACCACTTTGTGTACCGGCCCTCACAAAGAGCCACTCACCTAAAAATAACACGAGGAATCTAAGTTCACTAACTAAGGTAGGCAAAGTGCACATATATCCAAAATCAACACATAAGACCAATCATATCATAAAGGACATCAAATCTTTGTTCATAAAACCAGGTGTCTAAACACCATGCAAAACCATGTACACTACCTTAGTCAACACAAGGATTGTATTTAAACAATTACAATTCCCACATTAAAGACAAACTAATCTGGAAGACTTGTACTTCTAACACATTCCCAATTTTCCCAATAAAAAGAAACACAATTTAAAGCAAATCGAAACATAAGGAATCTACATTTAGGATTTACTAAATCCAGTCAATCAAAACATGAAGTACAAAATTAATCTTCTAGGATTTAATTCAACTTCCATTCAGTATGAAAATCAAACCTATAATTTGCTCAATTTCATAACCACATATTATAATGAAATCAATATAAGCTCAAGAATATCAATCTAATTTAAGCACAAATAACTTTGTCATAGTAAATTAATTATTTAAATATCTATATCTAAATATTTAATAAACTATTTTTTTAAATATCCCATTAATAATAGAAACATATTTCCAAATTTTCTTAACATTAAATAAATATATAATCATAAGTATTATATATATATATATATATATATATTTTATATATATATATAATTATTATGCAGAATATAAATATTAATACTAAATATTTTAAATTAAAACTTGTATTGAAAATTTGCATGGCTTTTAATATTAAAAGTTAGGGCTTTTAGCCCTAATCCGTGCGCAGGCCGCACTGTGGGTAGGGCTGCCTTCGCAGCCCGCCCCACAGGGCTCGGCCGTGGGTGGGGCTACCACCGCAGCCCTCCTCACAAGGCTCAGCCGTGGGAGGTAGAGCCGAGCACTGCCTGTGAGGGCGGCGCTGGGCTCGGCCCTCGCTGTCGACTCCCTTGCGGGGTCGGCCATGGGTAACCCCACACTTTGGCTCTCTATAATTTTTATATATATTTTCAAAAGAATAAATTTTATATAAAATAAAACAACGGCGATTTCTTTAATTTCGTTTATTTTTAATAAAAATTCCCAAATCCGCCTGTACGGCGATTTCTCAACATTCTTACAAAGAATATAAAATTTTCTCAATTCAATTTATATATGAATATATATATATTCACAATTTAAATGAACAATTAATTACTAAAATCATGCATATATTTTCAACAGGGTTTGCAATGGGGAAATTGAGAAATTTCAACAGTACAACATTTTTTCCCTCAACAAGTTCTAATTTAAATACAGAGGGATTCTATTTCATTTTCCAAACAAATGATCTCCTTCACAATTATTCACTCAAAATATTTTCTACATGAAGTTTTTAACAAAGAAATAACAAATTCTCTACAGACTAAATTGCCGAGAAGAACAGAGATTTAATACACAAACAATTTCCTCAAACAGACACGATTTTTAAACAATTTTAACAAAACTTCTCAATACTAATTCTTTTTCATAGACAAACTTTTCAAAAGGATAAATTAAATAAATAACTAGTGAAAAACATGTTTCCTGTAGCTTGAAAATTGTCTGTAGAAGAAAACTTTGCTACCTATTGCGTGCAATCCTCCAAAGCTCCTCCAGAAAACCAAAACCCAGAAGAAAACAAATATTAATCCAAAAAACTTCTTCTAGAAAAATTAAGCAAATGCCAGAGGAAATCACAAATTTTACACCAATCAATCTTTTATTTTCAGAACCCTGTTCTTTTTTTTTCCCGTGTCGTCATCTTCTATTTTCCCCAAATCCATAAAAATCTTCCGAGAGAACCCTCAACAAGAAACAATAAATTTAACTACCACACATGTCGAGAAGAAAATATCTTCTAACAACTTACAGGTAAATCTTTCTTCCTTATCAAAAATTGAATGCATTTCAAGAATTAAGGAATTCAAATTTTTAAAATACAATTTCCCTTTTTCCTTATTTAATTTCATTTATTTAACAATTAAAATACCATTTCCCTCAAAACAATTTAATTTAAATTAAATCTATTCATACAAATAAAATAACTTTAATTTAATTAATTAATTAATTTAATTAAATCAATTTAATCTCAATGATTAAATTACTTAACCAAACAAACTAATTAATTAATTAAATAAAATGTAAAACTTTATTTTCAACATTTAAAATTAATTTAAATAAACAGTAAATTAAAGAATAATAAACTATCATTAAATTAACAAAATTTTCCTTTCAAAACAAATAAACCAATCAAACACAAACGAGACCACCAAAGACACCAGACTTAAACTGACGACATACTACTTGTGACTGGGTTTAAGACTAGACTAGGAAGAACCTTGTTACTACCTCCCAATCAACATTTCTGTTGATTCTTGACACACTCAGACTTGAGTAACCAGGTGGAGCCGATGTCATGTACCTGCAATCCTGCAATCAAACAAATGACATACATATATACATAATCCATTATACAAGCACACCGTGCGGAGAAAATCACGGAAATCACAGGGCACTCGCAAGCGAGTGATGCAATTTCATTCTCCACACCAATACACGTCACATCAAACTGACAATTAAATAACAGTTAATCTTCCATAAACATATATATAGCAATAACATATGAAGGAAAACATCTACGCTAATACAAAGCATGTCAAAAATTAATTATCACCATACAATGTTTCATTATATCACAAAACGAATCCAATGTCGCTCTAAAGTCAGCAATCAAAATATCCAAAACAAAGTACCAAAGTCTATCAATGTGAAAACATGCTAACAGAAAACACAAGCAAAATGGAGGGGTACTACATTATCAACCATAGGTTTTTTTTCTTCCCTTAAGGGAGGAATGAAAGGAACCATGGGAGGTTGTTCAACCACTTTCTCTTTATCTTTATAAACTTGTTTGATTTTAGGAGCACAACAGGACTTATTTGATTATCGTGGTCTCTTATAGGAAATAGGTGGAGGATTTGCTATGTTTTGGTCTTGGTTACTTGGAAGGGCTTTTGGTTCAATCATAGTCTCATCTTGAGGATAGGAGGCTCAATCGTGGATTGAGGCATATTTGTAAGGGATAATTTTGCTATGCATTTTTCCTTAAACTTTTGATAGGATTTAAAAAAGAAGTCCTCACGAGGACTAATAGGTTCCATAGGTTCAAGCCAAAATAAATCCAATGAGAAATTCCCACAGGAAGACATGGGATTAAATCCACTATGATGTGCAGTAAATATCTCATTGCCAAATGGAAAATTTAAGCATTTATGCACAACCGATGGGATGACATTCATGGAACAAACCCATGGATAGCCTAAATTCACACGACATTGGTTCAACAATGGGATGATGGAAAATGAGACACTCAATTGTTTCGTTCCAACTTCTAAAGGAAGGGTTATGGAACCTATCATAGGACTTGAGAAAAACCATTATGCGTTTTTATCCATGCTTTCGATTTTCATAAGTATCATGATAAAGCTCATGCAAAAATAGGAATTCTTTAGTGATCATATTCTCTACACAAACTGGATCAATTAATATCCCATTAGTGGGCTTGTCATTGATTCTTCTAGTGATGTAAAGAGGACCATCGAGTGCATGTTTAATTAATTCATGTTGTGAGAAAGCAATGTCAAGCCACATTTTAGTTAGGCCCTTACAAGGTTGAATTTCAATAAGTCCAATCACAGTGTATGTTCTTCATGATTTCATCATTCGTGTCAACATTCATCACATCATTCTTTGTTTCACTTTCTTTGACAAAGGAAATGTTATGATTTGTCATAGGATTGGTAAAGATTTGTAAATTTTGATTAGGAGGGGTTGTATACTTATTACCTTGATCATTAACACCGCCAATTTGAATATGATTAGAATAAATGAGGTATTGTACAAGATGTTTAAGACACTTGCAATATTTTGTATCATGTCCATTTTGTCGATGAAAATGGAAATAGGAATTTTGTCTATAGTTAGGAGGTAAAGGTTTAGTAGGATTAGGAGCTCTAACAGGAGGTAAGGAAATTAGTTCTTGTTTTAAGAGTTGCAACATGATATTATGAAGGGTATCAGGTAGAGGGGTGAATTGTCTATTTCTATCTCCAAATGTGTATGGATTTGTCATCTTTATAGTAGCCACTTGGTTATCAACATGTTGAGTTGGTTGAGGAAGGATTAAGTTGTAAAAATCCCTTATTTTGTTTCTTGAATGGTTGATAGTTGTTATGAGGCATGGATTCGGATTTTTCAAGATAACTAGAGGGAATTTTCACTTCACGACTACTAATCAAATTTTATAATCACGGAGGGAAGTACACAACTATGTGAAGGAGGGAAAATTCAACATCTCAAGCTTAGTTTGGAATTTGTTTTGAAAATTGGAAATAACCATTCTTTGAAGTTCATCATCAGGAATCTTAATGTTTATTTGTGAGTAAAGCATCTAGTATCGTTCTATGAAATTAGTGACCTTTTCATCATCCTTTTTTTGCATGTCATTAAATCAGCTAAGGTCATCTTAGGACCCATATGTATTTGGAAATGATTGTAGAAGGCATCAATAAGTTCATTGAATGAACATATTGAATTATTCGATAAGGAGAAAAACCATTCCAAAGCAATATCCTTCAAGGATCTAGGGAAGAGTTTAGCCAAGAGTTTATCCTCAAAAATGAAGTCACCACATAGGGTTGCATATGCAAAAACATGGCTAACAGGATCTCCATTCCCACCATATTTCTCAAATCTAGGAATCTCTATACCTTGTGGCATTTGTGTCCTCAATATCTCCAAGGAAGAGGGATTTATTTTCACATATTGTGAAGGTTGGCCATTTTGATTTTGACTCAATGTAGCAATTTGTTTTTAGAGGGATGAAACATTTTGCAAGAGTGTGTTAAGAACAGGATCATTTTTAATGTTTTGAGATGGAGGTGTATATGTATGTAGAGGGAAAGTGACTTGTAAGTTTGTGAGGGGAGACGGATTAGGAGATATGATATTTGAATGTAGAAAGCTAAAGAGAATCCCCGTGGAAATACCTAAGTATTGATATTGCTAGTAGGTTGTATGGTAGTTGTAATATTTGGATTAGTGTATATAGGAATAGAGGTTATGGTTGTGGAAGGGAGAATTGGAATTCCACCTTGACTTTGAGTATACCCCAAATCTTGAGCACAACTAGTCTTGGTAGGGGCATGTTTATCAATAATGTGATCCAAGCTATGAACAATCTCTATTCCTTGTTCATTTTCAATTATTCTCCTCATTTTATCTATCATAGGGACCGCATTAGCAACATTGTATTCAAAACTCACAAAATCTTGCAATTTATCAAGTTCTTCATCCATTCTCCTAAGGTTCTCATGAGGGAAATTAGCAATCATTGTATCAACATCAATCACATTAGGTGTGGGTAGGGAAGTCATGGGAAATAAAGTATTAAGGGTATGATCCATAATGGGTTGACTAGTGTCAACACTATGAGTGAAGAGTTAGAGAACCCAAGATCCACGACGTTTGATGTATCACAGGATGACATTATTCTTGAACTACATCTCACGATAGTATTGGAAATAGGACACCAAGTTGTGAAGCTCATACAAGTTTCACAAACCCAAGGTGCACCCAAAATGGATAAGAGGTAAGATGCAATGAAATATCCTAGAATGTAAAGTGCAATGCAAGTATGTAAAAGTAATTTTTAGATTTAAACAAGATAATTTTTAATTATGCTATGCATAAACCTAAAAAGGATGTCTTTTAGATGCAATTTTTCACTCAAACAATGCACTGATTTTGACCAATTATGCTTAATATGAACAATTTCAGATAACAAAATTTTTGGAAACTGAAACAGCAGACTAAATACAGAAACACAAAAGGTAGAATTGTAGAAGTTGAGAAAGCCAACCTCACAGACCCCGAAGATCACCTGCATGCAAATAACCTGTCACAGAAAGAAGAGATGGAGACAAACAAGCAAGGGTGCTCTGAAAGCTGAAAAATGTATTCATCCGAGAGAGCGATAAATTACAATGATGAATCCTTATAAAAGGATATTGTGCAACCCTAAAAGAAACCCTAATAGGTAGACATTTAATAATTAATATAATTATTAAATGTCACAAAATGCAACTAAAGTGAAATCTTAAGAGAGGAATAAAGGTAATTTAATCAACATAATTAAATTAAAACCTTTACTCTAACACCCCCTTAAGATGAGCAAAAGTGCAGTTACAAACATGTGCAAGAAAGCAAAGGTAACTACAATGCAAGAAAGTAAACTTGGGTCCCGGCAACAAGGCCTGATCAGGTACCCAATTACAACCAAATCTCTGTAAAGTGGAGAAATAGAGAAAACCTCATGGGAAAAACTCTACTCCAAAAAGAGATGAAAGAAATAAATGCACTAATAATGAAGGATAGGAGGTGGATAACATAAGACCCCCCATAGACAGCTTCTATCATATAAGTACATGTACAATGGTCTCCATAGGAGAAAAAGAAAGAGACTAGAAGGCCCCCCCACAATGAAGAAACTCCTGTCGCACATATGGATGCCTGAGGTAGAATCCAGAAAGAGATCCTGAAGCGGCATATAATATTCCTCCCCTTGGGAAGAAATGGATCCAAAGGACAATGTCGAAGAAACCCTGTGAAAAGAGAAGAACCAAGATGTCTCAAGATGTGTGCCATGATAGGATGCTGAAGAATCTCTCTGTCTGAACTGAAACAAAAGATGTCAAATCCAAACTGAACTGAAGACTCAAAAATTGCAACCTCTGAATGCACAGATGATGGTGGGCTAACAGCTGGAATATGGCTGTCAACAAAGAGGAGCTGAAAATCCTCAAAGTAATCCTCCAGATCTGCAATATAGGACTCTACAAACAAAGACGAAATGCCTGCAAGATAAGAATCCCAAGTAGCCATGTCTGAAAGATGTATGATGTCCTACTTAGCTGAATCAATAGGAGCCAAAGAAGAGGCAATATCAAATTGATCAAGAACAACAGGAGAAGATGCTGATACAAGTATAATCGCAGTCTGAAGAGTAGGAACTGTGAGACAATCCTCTGATTCATCGGAATATGTAAGGGTGTCTAAATACTGAAGTTCCTTTAAAGTATCATGATCAAAAGGTGTGTTATCTCTCCAACCAATGGGTACAAGACAATCTGAAGCAGGATCCTCTGGGAATGGAGAAAGACTTGGGTCTCCATAGATCTCCCAAAGATGTGTCCAAAGTGAGTGAGGACAATCAATGCCCGATATAGCCCACACAGTGTCAGAATCAACACTAGACAAAATAACTCCTACTATGTGATTTCTAATGATATCCCAAGCTAGTTTTCCCTCTAAAGTTGCTGGTTCATGTATGAGATCATACAAATAAGGAAAAATATAAAGCCACCTACAATTTGTAAGTATACCCTTTGCCCATGACTCATAATTACCCCGTTCCAGAAATACAACTGAAGGGTGAGTAGAGAAACCCATGATAACTCTTCAAATTAACAAATCTGAGAATAAATGACCTCAATACTGATAAATTAGATCAAATAAATCCATCCCACGCAAACAAATCATTTCCAGGTGCCAAAAACATCCAAGTAACTGACAGATGTGTGAAAACACAAAATACTAAATAAAAGGTACCTGGTGCATATTCTGGAAAAATAAATTGCAGATCTGGAAAGTTCACAGAAACACCTTTCCAACGCCTATTTGTTTGTGAAAAATGGAGTTCGGACGCAAAAGATATGCCCCCAGGTGTGAAAAACACAAGTTCTGACTTTGACTGGCAAAAAAGACTACAAAACGGAAAAATCAGAAAAAAAGCATCCATCAATTAGATCGGACTCGGAACCAGCTTTCCAACGCCTATTTCCATTCAAAAATCTGAGCTAAAATTCCCAAGTTATGCCCGATTTCGTGCAAGTTGCTCAAAAAGGTTTTTAAAAAAATTGCATAGCCCTCAAGGGCTAAGATCTTCGGCCCCTAGTCATATGACCGACCAGGGGGCTGGCATTGGTGGTGCGCTGGTGGAGGGCGGAGCATGTTAGCACTAAATTGGGATCAAAATATGTGGGCTGAGGGAAAATAAACAAAAAATTTGATTTTTTTAATATTTTTTTTGAAATTTTCACCTCGGAAATCGTGCCTGGGGCCGTACGGCCCTTGAGCAAAAAAATTTTGCCTCCGAGATCAACTATGCCCAAATAGGTCGTGCCATATATGAAAATATGGGTTTTTGGCTGCTCTGAATCCAACCATGAGGTCTGTTTGGGCCCAAAAAGCACCCAAAAAATGGAGTTACCCAGATCCACTCAAAATCAGCCAGAAAACTTCTGAAAGCCCTATCAAACCCTCAAGCTCCAAATTCTTCAGAAATCGAACAAGAAGCAGCAGGTCTGGAGCTCTGATACCATGTAAAGTTGAGAAAGCCAACCTCACAGACCCCGAAGATCACTGCATGCAAATAACCTGTCACAGAAAGAAGAGATGGAGACAAACAAGCAAGGGTGCTCTGAAAGCTGAAAAATGTATTCATCCGAGAGAGCGATAAATTACAATGATGAATCCTTATAAAAGGATATTGTGCAACCCTAAAAGAAACCCTAATAGGTAGACATTTAATAATTAATATAATTATTAAATGTCACAAAATGCAAACTAAAGTGAAATCTTAAGAGAGGAATAAAGGTAATTTAATCAACATAATTAAATTAAAACCTTTACTCTAACAAGAATCAGTGGTTTTAATGCTCAGAATTTCAAGAAAAGCCCTGATAGGGACTCATTCGCCCATGGGAAAATAGGTCTCACTTCAGGGTTTTTAAAAATTAATTTGCAAGTTTTTGAGATGATTTATATGGTTTTTAGGCTCTAGTTTCAAACAATAAGTTACAGTTTCAGATTTTTGTAAAATGAGGTCTAAATGCAAGTGCAAAATTGTGGTAAATGACAATCAAAAAGACCTAATTTGAGATACAATTTTAATTCAATTTTGAGATGTAAATGACTGATGATGTAATGTTATGTAAACACTATACAAAATGACTGATCTTTTTGAATTTTTTAGATTTTAAAGAATGCAAAAATGTAAACCTAAAACCCTAAATGAGATGCAAGCTAATGTAAGCAAACAACCCTAAATGAGATGCAAATCAATGCAATGCAAATGAATGCAAAACCTAGATCTTGGGTTAAAAAAGGACTCCAAAATCAGCAAGATATGATGCTCAAAAGTCATGCTTGAACTAAAATGAAACGAAAGAAAAATAGGTTAACTAAATATGGGATCAAAATATGTGGGGTGAGGGACCTATTTTCCTTTACTTCATTAGGAAATGAGATCCCCATGATGAATTGATTATCAACCCTTAGGTGAATCAACACAAAGTGAGATTCTTCAGATTTCCTTATAACTGAAGGATGGGGGTCAAGGTCAAACAACACTTTGGGGAGAAAAACTAAAAAATAGAAAATCAACACCAAAATCCAATCTAACACTTGGAACTTGAAGATTAAACTCAATATTTTTAGAACAGGAAAATAGGATGCAGATCTGAGGAGGGTAGAAACATATGTACCAGTCACCAAAAGTGCTTTATGGAAGCTAATATGGGACTCATTCGCCCATGGGAAAATGGGTCCAAGTACTGGGATTTCAACAATCTTTTGGAATCCTCTGGTGCAGATTTGTAGCTTCTAATTTGTCTAGGTTTCAATGTCGAAAAGTCAGAAATCCGATCTATAGGTAGATTTTATGATTTGACGACAACTTTGACAACTTTTTGCAACTTTGACAACTTTGTAAATCTTTCTCTTCAAAAGGTCTTCAATTCCTCTTCAACCTAAATCTGCAATCACACGTACAAGGGAGAAAAATGTTTGTTTTTGGGTGAATAGGGGTTTGCCTTGGTCAAACCCCATTTTGGTAATCAAATCTTGAAATGAAATAATGAAATGGAGAATGAACAAAGTTATGTTACCACTCAACAAACCCTTGTAGAAACCTTGATAATGGAGATCTTAGGAGGTCTACAACTTGCATGAAATGGCAAAATTGGATGTGGATCTTGACACTTGAAATGATGCTTTGAAATGCTTGACTTGATCTTGAAACCTACATCACAATGTTAGCTCCAAAAACATGCATAATGCAAGAATACTTTGACATGATGAATAGATCTTGAATGCTGGAATAAATCTTTGATATATTTGCTCTTGAATACTCTTGATCATCAACTTTTCTATACTTTTGCTCACTTGAAAATTCTAGGTGAAACTTAGTGAAATAACCTTGCATTTATAGGTATGTATCCTAAATTTCCCATAATTCAAATATCACAAGCCGACATTGTATTATAGATTTGAAAACATTAAAATACTGCCAAAAACATAATTTAAATTTAGGTCCAAAGGTCTAGGGAGGACGAATTCTACCATGGGAAAATGGGTCCCAAGTCCCTATACTTGGAACACACATTGCTCAATATAAAGTGTTATGTTTAGGCATTGATTATTGTCGGATTTCCCCTTCGAAAAATGTAATTAATTAGGCTTTTAAATGAATTAAGGGGCTAATTAAGGAATAATTAAGCTCAATTTAATTGAGAGGGCCTAAATAAGTGTGTAAATGTAAAGTGGTACATTAAACAACACTAAATTAAGGCAATATTAAGTCTGATTTAAATTAGGAGGGACCAAACAAGTGAGAAAATGTAAAGGGATATATTTTTCTACACTACATTATCATCATCATATTCCATCAATAAACCAAAAAACATATACAACATCATCCACTATATCCATAATAAATTGTCATTTACTAGACATGGCAATCAAGAAGGTATGATAACATGTATTACCTAATGACATCGAGCATTAGGAAAAAAATCACAAACACAAGACTCCTTCTAAGGTAGCCTACTACCTATCGATCAGTTTCCTAACAAACGTTAGCCACCTTTATCCAAACTATCATTCCTTAATAGATGCATCCTTCCTACAATAGGCATTATCCAATCTGAACACATATCTTTTAGCAAGAAAAACTAATGGAACTGTTGATTTGTTTGGTTAGTGAGTCATTTTATTTCTTGATTTATTATTCTTCATCATTCCTATGCTACTTGAGGATATATTAAAATTATTATAGGAGAATCACTAGGACATGTGTGTATTGGAATGACTTTTAGCATTGATAAACTTATAGCATCCACCCTAGATGCTTCATGTATCTCTCTTTCTCTAACTCTATTTTGTAATTATAGTCATTTTATCCTCATGTGTACTACCCCCTATTATTTGATGAACTCTTATGCCACACACTTTGGTGGTAGTGTTGTTTTATTATCTCTTGTAATGTGATGAGATCTCATTCCATGCACTTTGGGAGTACCATGTTGCGTTTACTATTTGCTATCGTGTGATGAACTATTATACCATGAATTTTTATAGAATTAGTGTTTGGTTTTATTTGATAAATTTCTTTATCCTTCTTTATTTTATCTTTTCTCCTTCCTCTTTATGGTTTCGAACACAAAAACACAAGATTTACGTGGGGACCCTTACAAGAGAAAACCACAAAAAAAATTGCAACACAAGAACACAAGATTTACATGGGAACCCTTACAGGAGAAAACCACAAAAAAAAATTATTTTCTATAAATATATTTTATAATCTTTGTAGGCACCAACCCCCTAAATTTGTAGACACTAACCTATTGGAGGCACCAACCCCCACTTCTAAGCACCAACTTAGTGAGAAGCACCAATCTCTCCTTTAGGAAGCACCAAATTCTAAACAAAATGCCACCTTATAAATGTTGCTTCTACAAAAGATGATGGACAATTTAATCTCCTTCTTTAATCTTGTATGCCTTCTTGAATCTTTCACCTTTAATGAGTGTTATTAATATAAAATTCTTCACAAAATTTACCTTTAATATATATTTATTATTTTCTTCACACAAGGTTGTTGGTGTACATATGATATAATAAATTTTGATATTCTCCTTTCTATTACACATTCATATCCTTCATAAATCTCTCACAATTACTAATATATATGATTACTTATTTCCTTTCTCCTAAGTATCCATGGCATAGGTATACACATTTATCTTATTATACACTCTCCATCCCTTCCATCTCATAATATGATTGACTACTCCCCTCTTTATCTTCCAAAATCCTTAGTTAATCATGATGAAATATTTGAGAAATCAATGGAAATGAATCACTAGTCTCATCCATATTGTATCCACTTTATCACACTTACCATACCTATATGCACATTATCCTTTTACTACATAAATTTGTTTCTAGATTTGATTGTGTTAAAGCTTTTTTCATCAATGTTTCAAATTACACTCCATGATCCATCATCAAGATGGTAGAGAGAAAGAGGAGAAAATGGTTGATTGCAGACTTGGAGCAACTAAAAAGAGAGAGGGAGAGAGGAATGATGCACACTAATTGAGGTTCAAGGTCAAACCAAGGAGAAGACACCCCCAAAAATGGAAAGACAACCACATTAATTGCAAGACATTGAACAAAGACAAAAACAATACCAGCCTAGTTAAAAAGAAACAAAAAGAAAAAGACTAAACACTAGCTGGACAAAAAGGTTCAAAAATAATATACCGACAAAAAAGATACACCTAAAATAGGCTCTCCCACTTAAAAGAAATAAATAATATTCTAACATTTAAATGGAAGGAAATAAATAAAAAGAAGGATGAAAAACTAATTAAAAGAGAATATTCAATATGGATATATTATATAGATATAATAAATATTATGCAATCAACCATTTTCTCCTCTTGCTCTCTACCATCCTGATGATGGATCACAAAGTGTAATCCAAAACATTGATGAAAAAATATTTAACACAATCAAATCCATAAACAAATTTATGTAGCAATATGGATTGTGGAAATTTATTATCATTAACATTATCCTTTTCTTCCTCCAAAATAAAATTGTGGCCCATTTAATAAAATAATTTAGTTTGAAACTACACTATGAAAAAATTTGATTCAGATCATCAATGAGTATCTTGTTTTTTATTTCTCACCTTTAATTCATTACCTTCTTATTTTTCTCATATTCCTTTTTTATGACAATGCTAAAAGTCATTCCAACACTTTTAATTTGTTACCTTCTTATACCTTGGTGTACATATATCCATTTTCCACAATAAAACACTCTATGATGATAAAAAATCATAGTATCTATCACTCTCCTTTCCATTTATATAAATCCATCTCATTGATCTATCTATTTCATCGAGCATTCATTACATGTTTTGTTACATGATATCGATCAATAACGATCATCATCTTGCACTTTATTCTACCATACTAACTCACAATCACATATGTATCTTCTCCCTTCCCTCGCCACATTGATCCTCAAACCCGTCATTTCATCCACTTGACTTTTTTTCTCCTAAGTTACCATTTTTTCACCTCTACTAAGTTGATCATAATCTTTTCAAGAGTTTGACCTAAAATTAATATTTTTTCACCAACCTCTCAAGGGGGCATCCTATCTCTATTTCTTCATTTGTTGGGGCAAACTCGGGCATGTTGTCACAAAATCCTTCACACTTTCTTTGAAACAACGTTGTAAAAATGCATTTTCTCAAAGACAGGCAAAATGTAGACACCTAAATTTGACTAACTCATTTCTTCAAAAACATCATCAATTTTTGTCATCATGTCTTATCAATTTGTCTTCTGAATTTAATTAAATAATTTTATTATTTAATTAAATTATCATTATTTCCCCTTCATCCTGGATAATTAAATAATTTTGATTATTTATTATTTAAAATTTGAATTTTCCCTCCATTTTTACTTTGATTAAATAATTTTGAATTATTTAATTAAATCATCTACTTCATAATTTTCCTTTATTAATTAAATAATTTAATTAATTTATTAATTATTCCCCTATTACAAATTGGTTAAATAATTTATAATTATTTAATTAATTTATCTTCAAATTAATTTTTTCCTAAATCATATTAATTGAATAATTATTTATAATTATTTAATTAAACTAACTATTCTTCCCAACACTATCTTCTTCTAAAAAATAATAAAATTATTATTTTATTTATTTCCCCTTTGCATATAAAATAAATAATTATTTTATTATTTGTCAATGCATTTCCACCTCATCAGTCAACTCCCACTCACTTTGAGTTCACTCTTCAATCTATACAATCTTCTACCTAATCTATTCAGTCTCACTAACAATCACTCGTACTTATCTAATCAATCAATTCTCTTAACTGGTCTGTACCATCAGTTAGCTCAAATCATGCAATTAGTTAACTCTTCATCAATTCATCTCAATCATTCTCATCCATTGATATGTTTAGTCTTCTATTTGATCTCAACCGTTGATAGGTATCACCTAAAATCTATAAATACAACCATCATTTATCCATTATCTCTCTCTCTCTCTCATTGCAAGAAATTTATACTCATATCATCATTTAAGTGCTTTTGTGCTATATGAGAGCAACCATACAAACCATTCTTCAAGGTGAAATTGAAGAACAATGGAGTTAAGCAAGGTTATCATGTAGATTTTCTTTATTTGATTGTTTGATTTCCTTATTGCTTCGTTCATGGTTTATTGAATTGATTATGATTTTTATTTTCATTTGTTTTTCATTATTCACAATCATTCTTATTGATCCACAATATATATATATATATATATATATATATATATGTTAATGAGATCAATCGATAGAAAGAAACAATTATGAAGTTAATACATTCATTTTTGGGCCAAACTACCTTCACTAAGTATCCAATATAAAAAATAAATTAAATTAAATTTATATATTTATGGTTGACCACCTTTAATATTGGTCTCCCACCTTTTTCATGACACATTTATGTATTTATGTGATCGCCTGAGTATGATATATGATATTTGATTAATCGTAGTGATGAATATTAATAGAAGGGGCAATAATTGGTTAATAAAGGTATTGAATCCTATATTATAAGCAGTGACTATAATTGATGAGGCAACATTTGAAATTTGTGAGAAGGCAATGATGAAACCAAGAAAAAGGTTGTGATAAAGTATAGGGTGTGTGCTAAGAAAAAATGCCTCCCTTTCTCAAGAAATATATCTCTTCATGAAGACGCCTCTCTTTGTGAAGGTATATAAAGAGTTTTGTGATTTTTGGTGAAGTGAGTATTGAAGATAAATCCATACACCAACAAAATTTTGAAGTATAATAGAATATATATATATATATACTTAAACTTGAAAGAAGGAAAGAAAGTAGACTTAGAGTAGGATTATTTTAAAGGAAGTATTAAAGAAAACACTATAATTTAAATTTTGAAAGAAAGCATATATAGTGCATCATCTAAGAGCAGATTGGTGTATGAGAGTATATGAGGATTTGAGACGAAGAATATAATGCAGATTTGGTAAATGAGATAAATGATATCATCATGGAGTGAATAAATTAAGTGAACATCATGGAGTGAATCAAGTGGATATCTTCAAAGGTATCCTATAATAACTTATGGTGAATCAAAGAAATGGAAAGAAAGGAGATTGTGACAGCTAAAGTTGGGTACAATGATTACTTTGATTTTATGTTTCCTTTGAGTTTCTTTGATATGGATTTGAAGTATACTTGTTAGGCTTGTATTATTTTGAGTTTATTTGGCTCTCATTTTCCCCTTTTTTTTCTTTTTTTTTTTCTAATTCCACCACTATGATATAACCTAATATTTATTTTTGTGTATATTGGAAAACCTATTGTTACACAATATTTGAATGAGGAAGAGGAGGAAAGGATACACGCATTATCTTCTAAGAGTTGCTTTAGATTTTGGAGAGGAAGAGAAGAAGGGAAAATTATCATTATAATAGGAAGTTATTATGGAGGGAGCCCATAATGAAAACAAGAAATTTTCATGATAATTATAAATTTGTGAAAGATGTAAGCATATAGTTAATGTGCATTTGGAAAAACCATTATCATATAGAGCAGCTATTGAATTAAACATGAGATGGTATAGAGAGTGTATATGAGGATTTGAGACGAAGAATATAATGCAGATTTGGTAAATGAGATAAATGATATCATCATGGAGTGAATAAATTAAGTGAACATCATGGAGTGAATCAAGTGGATATCTTCAAAGGTATCCTATAATAACTTATGGTGAATCAAAGAAATGGAAAGAAAGGAGATTGTGACAGCTAAAGTTGGGTACAATGATTACTTTGATTTTATGTTTCCTTTGAGTTTCTTTGATATGGATTTGAAGTATACTTGTTAGGCTTGTATTATTTTGAGTTTATTTGGCTCTCATTTTCCCCTTTTTTTTCTTTTTTTTTTTCTAATTCCACCACTATGATATAACCTAATATTTATTTTTGTGTATATTGGAAAACCTATTGTTACACAATATTTGAATGAGGAAGAAGGAGGAAAGGATACACGCATTATCTTCTAAGAGTTGCTTTAGATTTTGGATATGAGGAAGAGAAGAAGGGAAAATTAATCATGGTATTGGTTATGGATATCTAACTTATCATATGGTAGTAAATATAAGGGATTGTGATGGATGGGGTGTATGGAGGGATCAAAATATCTTAAGCCCATACGATGAAAACAAGAAATTTTCATGATAATTATAAATTTGTGTAAAGGATGTAAGTAGGTAGAAGGAATACACATGCCATGGTCAGTTAATGTGAAAAAAGGAAAGTGTATATCAGAGAGGGGTTTGGAAAAACCATTATCATCCTTCATAAAAAAAAAAATATTTCTAATAGTTTTATTATTTTGTCATAATATCAAATATGCTAAAGAGAAAACAAAACAAAAAAGAAGTAAACATACAAAACCATGAATTAAACATGAGATAGGTTTACAATAGGGACAAGAGAAGAGAGGATGTAATAAATATTGATAGGGAAAAATTAGAATGGAAATGAAAAACTTGGGCCAACATGAAGAAGGATGATAAGTCCCTAGTACTTAGCATTGTTATTGGGTTTTTTATAAAGAGAAAGGTGAATGAATAAAGATGGAAGAAGAAACCATAAAGAGGAAGGAGAAAAGATAAGTAACATAAAGAAGGATAAATAAATGATATAAAACAAAACCAAACACTAATTCTATAAAAATTCGTGGTATAATAGTTTATCACACGATAGCGAATAGTAAACACAACACGCTACTCCCAAAGTGTATGGAATAAGATCTCATCACATTACAAGAGATAATAAACCAACAACACTACAACCAAAGTGTGTGGCATGAGAGTTCATCAAATAATAGGGGTAGTAAACATGAGGATAAAAGGACTATAATTACAACACGAAGCATCTAAGGTGGATGCTTGTTTATCATGGGGTGATCTCATAATAGTGGTTTACAATTTTAAACTGGACACTGCTATCTTCACTTTCGGGCACCTATAGTGGCTAAACCGTGAGGACAAACTAGAGTTTCGTGAAATTTTTTCTATAGGGAATCATAGTTTAGAAATCAACATAATCTTTCGAATAGGAATAGTTTGAGGAGAATTTTAAGGCTTAGTGATTTAAGCATCACCTCCAAAAAATTGTAAACCAACTTTGTGGGATCACCCCATGACATCATCATTTGAGAAAGAACGCTTCAACAAATTACTCACCCTATCTTAAGAAGAATAATGGAGGTAAGTGGTGGTATATCAGGGAGTCTCAAACATAGTGTCAAGTAGAGGAGGCACAATATGTAATGAATATGGTGGTATCTATTCAGACTCAAACTTGTAGTGCCAAATTTTTCTTGAGTCCCAACTCTTGTATGCATTTTGGCCATGTTCCCCAATACTAATAATTGATCTAATACACATATTTTTGTGTCCCCCTTGGTTAATTTTTCTTAAGGATTGTTCATTGCTATCCCTTTTGTATCTATTGTGTGTTGGAAGTTGAAAAAATTTCAAAATTTCTAAGTGTGGAGGTTTTTTTGTTCCATTTTCTAAGGACTATGCTTATGCAAAGTTTTGGAGTTTCTCTCCTCGATATGCCTTTCTACCCAACTCTGGCCTATTCCTTTATTCCTATTAGGATATTGGTCTTTCTTATCCTAAAAAACCTTCCATCCATCCCCTATCTTAATCTCTTTTCCCTATTAAAATTTTGGAGTTTCCCTTCTTCGCATCCATTTCCTCCAACCCCAACTATTTTCCCTTGCCTTTGTTAGAGATTTTGATTACCTTAACTTCATGTTTTTCCTCCAAACTTTGACTCTCTAATCCTTCACACTAATTACCTTTTGAAGCTAGAGGTTTAACTATCTGTTTACGTGGGTAACTTTTCCTTACTATCCTCAAAACTTTTCACTACACTATCTCATTAGGATCACAAGTTTAGTGTCATGCCCAAAATTTTCAAAAAGAAAACCCAACAATTTGTTTTTTCTTGAACATAGGTTTGTGGTGCAGGAGCACCTAGGTCATCAAATGCTTTTCAAATTTGTAAAAAGATGAATGTTCAAAAGTGCATTGTAAAGGTCATGAGTTCATCACAAAACATAATGGAAAAATGACGTAAAAGGTCATATGAGGTCTTGTTTGAATGTATTTAAGGCTATGGGTAAGTCCTAGGGGGTCAAAGTGGAAAAACAATGTAAAACTTGCAATAATGCAATGTTGTCAAGTTACTAAAATTGATCAAAACAGGGAGATTAGGGATGTTAAGAGTTAAAAGGTGGTTTCAACTGATGGGAAGTCGAAATACAGTTGTTATGAAGGATAAACATCTTTAAAAGACATTGTATGGCGTGGGGAAAGGGGAGGATTGTATTCTTGTGAATAAAATTGTGAAATAAAGAACTTTGTTTTGTCAAATTCTGAGTTTTCTCTTTTTATCAGTCCCTGTACGGACTGTATTGTGATCTTGAGGGTATCAATTTTTCAGTTTTAATAGAACAGTGAATCATTCATCTTTTGGAAGTGTTCTAAGGGGCTAATTCAAGTTTAGGGTTTTGAGAACAAGAAACTAGAAAACCCTCAAAACAGGGTTTGAGAGTCCTTAAAAGAATATGATATCCATCCCATCGAAGTAGGTATAATAGGCCAATGGGATGGACTGAAATAGGAGTCTTTTATGTGTTTAGTGTTTGTTTATGGTGGTAGGATAGTAGAAGACCAGAACACAAGAATATGTTGTTGTTTCAAGACAAAAATTGAGTTTTTCCACCCAAAAATGGAGGTTTCAAGTAGGGTATTGAAGGAATAATGCATGCATGGGCTAGGAGATGATTCTAAAAGAATAAGCAAACACAATGAAGCATGTTTCAATGATTGGCCGAAGTATTGGAGGTTTGTAAGTATGTGTTTCATGAAACCCCCCTATTTTGGTGCTTGTTCACCCTATAAACAAGGGTTTGATGGTTCAAGGAGTTTTAAAGCCTTTCAATCCTTAAATTTGATTGAATCTTGAGTTTTGTGGCATGTATGGTGACTATTTGAAATTTATTGGTGTTTTGGTGAAGATTTATGAGCACTTCCTTTGCAAAATAGGCCTACTTTAGTAGCCTTTTAGCAGTGCACAGTGTAAGAACATGATGATTTCTTTAAAGAAGAATATTGAAAGCTTTTACTATGTTGATATGGACAGTAAAAGGTCTTTTAAATGTGTATTTGGCTTTTGGGATTTGACTTTGGTTTGTGGTATTCACCTGCTTTAGGGTATGGAAGCCTATTTAAGAAGTGGTGCTTGTTTGCATGGATAATGGATTCCTGATAAAACAGTGACAAAAGGAATTGTTAGTGGTTGTAAACTATTGTATTCATGTTGATAAAGATGTTTCAAAGTTTAGGATAAGGTATAGAAGGCAGTGTATGTTGTTTTTGATGATTTGGGTATGGTGAATCTAATATGCATGAATGATGACTTGACTACAAAAAGGACAGTAAGTTGGAATAGATAGAGTTGTGAAGTAGATGATTGATTGTTTCTTTCAAAACATGATGAACCTTATGTCTTGAAGGTCTGATAATTGGTTATAGTGAGAAGGTATAGATGGTTGTTAATGTGCCTTGGTGATTTGGTATATGTGTTTGATTGTTTCTCCTTGAAGGAATACAATTGCAATGAAGATTGAAATGGTGTATCTAGTTGAGGATGTGAATGGTTCTCTAATCAGGTTTTGATGTTGTAGTCATTATGATGTTGCTTGAGTTGTGTTTGGATCTGGTACAAGTGTGAAAAGCTGATATGGTGAGTGGCTTGTTGATAGCCTTAAGAATTTGATGAATTTTGTTGACATGGTAGATGAGTTTTGATTGATTTTTGATGAAGTTAAGTGAAATGTTGATGTTTACATATTTGATCTTCTCCGATTCTGTTTGGGATTGAAATCCCTTTAAGTAGTTTGGTAAGATGCCCTACATCAGTTTGTAACCTATCTCACTAACAACCAGCCACATTTGCAACTTCTAATGTGTCATGTCCAATCCTGTAATGCCCTAAATTTTTGCACGAAGGGTAAAAACACAACCATCAATTATTTTTCTTGAAATAAGCTATAAAAATGTGAATGCATGTTAACCATGCATGCGCATGGTACACATTATATGCTTTGGGTGGTGTTGGTCGTGCAACATCACCTTCGACACGATGTTCGAGAGCTAGGTGGAGGACGAGCATAATCAGGGGTGTAGAATCCCACACACACACCCTAAGACAATGAACGAGAATGACTCAAACCTAAGGTTTACTGGGCTCATTGTTTATCAACCAAATCAGGGTAATAACGTTCCCCTTTAAGTCTAAGAGTATGCTAAATTACATTTATTTCATTTATTTACCTAACTATTATTTAAGTGATTATTGTCCCTTTGTGCATACATATAAGTAAGGGGGAATAGATATCCTCTATGTACGTATATATTATATTTACTTTAAAGAATAATTTAAAAGAATGATAATAGTGATAATTACAATATATATATATATATATATATATATATATATATATATATATATATATATATATATATATATATATATATATATATATATATATATATCTTTTTTTGTATTAATGATAGTTCAAGCACAGTATTACAAAATGGACCTGTTGTTCAAGCCCAGCTACATCATTTGTTGATTACATGCTTTTACAAAACACATACCTCTACAAAATTGTTGTATGCTACGGACTAACTAACTTGTACAGAGTATTTACATATATATTCAGGGCATTTTCAGCTAAGTCATGCATATCATATTCAAAATTACATAGCCTGATTGACATGTACAAAATTACAAGCAATCTTATCATAAATTATAAACTAGTGTTCTAGCACAGTCCTCTACCATTCCAGGTTATATGTATCTGCTTTGGCTGCAGTCTTCCATGGCTTCCCAGCCTGATTTCATGTCTAAGAATTCTCCATTGGATCTCACTTCTTCAATGACTAGGTTGCTGCCTACATTCACATCTAGCCTTTTTCCTTGTGCTTCCGTCTTTTTTGTCTTCCCATCTACAATCTCATTGAAAATCCTTTGCAACTCTTTTAGTTCATCCAGGAAATTTGCAGTGTCCTCATGATTATGGTGCCAAGTATGGTTGTATTTTACTTTCTCTTTATGGAACCTAACAGTTCCTTCTCCTATCAACTTCATGAATTTGAACATAGAGATCTCCATTGTGAGCCACTCTCTCAACAGGAGGCAACAACTGATCATTGTCACCAGCATTGGGTGGCACAACTTCATCCTACACCCACTTCAGTAATTGGATTATCCATGGCCTCCAAATGGGGATTCAGTTGTTGGGGTGTTCTTCGTCTTGCAGGCCTGGCAGCTTCATTCACCGCTTTCTAGAGTTCATCAAATGCCCTTCTGAAAATTTCAGCTTCCTCAAAGTTTAGGCGACAAGCATGCCCACCCCTGACCTCCTTGGAGATGGTTGTTGACCCTTCCCTTATCAGCCTCATAAATTTTTCCTTGGAGAATTCAATGTGAATTGAGACCTGCAAAACAACAAAAGCGCATGATTCTTTTTTTTGACTTAGTACTCTTAACTCCCATAAATTTGTCATTGTTTCTCGCCTTCCATATATGCCATAAAATCTCATTAGTTAGCAGATTCCAAAATAATTTGCATTCAGTATTTATTTTAAGATCACAGAAAAGAACATCATGCCAATTGATTATACCATCCTTGCTCCAAATATTCAAAGTATGACAGAATAAGTGCCAGATTTCTCTTACATATAAACAATAAAAAAGAATATGCTTAATAGATTATGGCATCCTGCAGATGCTACAAATGTCCAGATCCAAGTAATTAGTTTTGAAAGGTATTTTTTGTAAGATAACTAACCATCTGAAACAGGCATTTTTAGGCTCCATTGAGTTGTGCCAAACATTGGAAATAATTTTTTTCCAATCTTTAAAGTTTAAGGAAATATGCCAGCAGTTATTAACATGTTCAAGAACAGAATCACTCCTAGTAAGCTCAGAATACATAGTTTTAGCTTTGATAAAATTTAGAGAGGAGCCATCTTTCCAAGTAAACTTATTAGTAATATCACAATCCTCTCCCACAATCCTGGGAAAGCATGCATGCTTCCAGCAGTGTAGAAAAGGTTCTAAAGTTGGACTTAGGTAAATCATACCTTTCCCGAATGTTATCCCAACTTATTAGGCTTCCATCAGAGAGAATATCCACAAACGTTTTGATTCCTTTGTTATGCTATTTTTTAGTTGAACAGCCTTGGATTAGCGCCAACTTTTTTCCATTATACTGCAGGTTCCACCAGATGGAGCTATGAGGAAGACATTTAACATTATTCTTAAGAGTTATGTTGTTTTTAAGACAAATATTGTGCTTTGTTAGTTCCCAAGCCTTCCTTTGTTATGCTATTTTTAATATTGCCTTCCAAAGACTTTAGGATCCATTTAGCTGCCAGCGCAATCCCCTGCAGTCTGAGATCTTTCAGACCGATACCACCTTGACTCTTGCTTAGGCAACACCACTCCCACTTGACCGAGTGTCTCCTCTTTTTTCCTTTACCATCCAACCAAAGGAAACTTCTAATTTTTTTTTGGATGCCATTAACTTGGTAACTACTGAAGAACCAAACAGAGGAAAAATAGATGCTATAGGAGGCTAGTACTTTTTGACAGACCTGAATCCAACCCACTAAGGAGAGGTATTGTCTATTCCACCCGCTTATCTTTTTCTCAATATTAGAGTTGACCCAGTTCCACATAGGTTTGGGCTTACAACAAAAGGGATTCCTAGGTACCTCACTATCTTTTTGGGGCCACCCCACTGAAAGCCATAACTCTCCATCCAATCAGGTGGTTCTTCTTTCCACCCTAAAAAGGTGGATTTGGCCCTAGAGAGCCTAGCACAAGAGGCAAGACAAAAGAGATAAAAAAATTTCATTAAAGAATCCAAGTTACTTTGTTCAAGATCAATGAAGATGGAGGTATCATCTACAAACTGCACATTTATAAGCTCATTCTGGTCAGGAAGACAGATTCCCTTTATCCTGGGGGAGAAAGTGTTGTCCCTTAATAGATAGTGAAGCGCATTCGAGGCAATGACATAAAGGGCAGGAGCCAATGGGAAACCTTGCCAGATGGATCTCTTAAGAGAGATCTTTTCAGTAAGCTTACCATTCACTTCCACTTGTACTGACACGTCTTTCAAGAGAGTATCTACCATTTTGCAGAACTTGGCAAGGAACCCAAAAGCCTGAAGCATAGTCCTCAAAAAAGACCACTCCACCCTATCATAAGCTTTTTCAAAGTCCAAGAGGAGCATTGCATCATTTTGGTTGGAGACCTTGGCCCATTCCAGGGCTTCCCAGCTTGTAATGAGGTTTTCAATAATGTACCTTCCTTTTATAAACCATATTTTGGTGTTGTTTATAAACTTTGGAAGAATGTTGACCAACCGGGCTGCAATTACCTTGGCCAGAATTTTATACGAGACATTCAACAGGGTTATAGGTCTCCAATTTTTCACTAGTGACTTATCTCCTCCCTTTGGGAGAAGCTTGATGATTCCTCTGTTGATGTCTTCCCCCAAAGATCATTTTTTCCAGGGTATACTTGGAGGAGGTCATCACACACCCAGTCTGAGAATTCTTTATAGAACTCCACAGGTAGACCGTCCCATCCTGGGAAATTATTGATGCTCATCGAAGTAATTGCATTAACAATCTCACTTTTGGTGATGTCACCTTCAAGCCTGAGATGATCTTATTCACTTATCAGCTTAGGAAGTAGCCCTTTTATGAAGGACCTAGCCCTTATACTTTGCTCATCTCCACCTTCTAAAGAGAAAAGATCTTTGAAGAAGGAATGGAATTGGTCTATAATTTCATCCTGAGTGGCACAGAGTTGATTCCCTTCCCAAATTAGACCCACTTGCTCCTTCACTTTATTTTCCTTTAAATAATTGAAGAACTTCGATCCCTTGTCTCCACAGCTTAGCCAGTTTAATTTCACTCTAACCTTTTGACCTCTCACCTTGTGAGCCTGGATTTTCCTTAGGTTGTCTTTAGCAAGGGCAAGCCATTCACAGAGTTCCCCATCCCTTGGATTAGCTTGCAGCTTGATCTCTGCCTCAAGGAGGTTGTCCTGTAGGTATTTTTCTTCTTTTATTCTATCCATGGCCCATTTATTCCCAATTATTTGGAAGAGGTACCTCCAACCTCTCACATTATTATTCCACCATTCAATTGGTGTGGCCTCTTTCAACCTCCACATGTTTATCTCCCTCAGGGAAGCAATTGCTTCCCTACAATCATTATCTCTCAGCAGCTGAGTGTTAAGCAGGAAGTGTTTTTCGTTTTTAACTCCCAATGAGGGATTGATGCAACTGGCGATGATGGCAATGATGGGGTGGTGATCAGAGAGGGTGTAAGGATAGACTTGTACCTTTACCCCTTTGTCATTTGGGTGAAACCTGAAAAAATATTTGTTGGCATAGAATTTATCTAGCCTGCAATAAATCCTGCTTTCCCCTTTCTGGGCATTACACCAGGAGAACCAAACTCTATTGCACTATTTTTTGCAACCTTCCATAGGGTCTGCTAGCCTCAACTTGTTTTTGTATCTTTCCCAGAAGTATTTTTTGTTTCCTTTCCAGGTCTTTATGGCCCTCCCCATTTGTCTTCCTCTTGCTCAACCATATTGAAGTCACCTCCAACAATCCAGGGGATGTCCTCCAATCCTGCAAGCCATTGCCATAGGTTGCATCTCTCCCTGTGATCGTTGGGGGCGTAAACAGAGCAAATCCCAAAATTTGTATCCTCCTTTTTTATCTTTATCCAAACAATTATGTTACATGGTGAGGAACCATATTCGTTAATGTATTGAGTCCAATGATTGGCCACTAGCATGGTAGCCCCCGCCTGCCTTTTTCATGTGAAGTGGAGAAATCCTTTGAGCAGTTCCAAATGAACTTGAGGTTCATTTCCAAAGTGAAACCAGTTGCTTTAGTTTCTTGCAGCAACACAAAATCCTTTTCCTTTTCAAGGTTCAGAAACTTTCTCATAATGAACTTCCTGTCTGGGGACTCCAAGCCCCTGACATTCCAAGAGATGCACTTAAGGTTCATTTTCAAAAGCTATGTTTATTTCCCCTTGGTATCCTTTGAATTGTTCAAAACATTTAGGTAATTTATCCTCAGTTTCAAGTTTTTTTGACATAGGAGACTAGAGAACAGTACTAATTTTTTTCCTCTTGGTTTTGGTTAGTCCTAGTTTCTTGGCACCATCAACAGGAACACTATGTTTCCTTGGCCACCCTAGGCCTTGCTTAAGTTTCACAGGTTGGGGATCCTGACCCTCAACGCCATCCTCCTCCATTTTGCACCCTTTTGAACAGGGGTTTCTTCCACAACCTTTCCATTTGATTTACAGTGTGATTGAGTTTTTTCTTTTTCTTTTTCTTTTACAGTCTCTTTATTGTAGCAAGGGACTTGGGGATTAAAAGTCGGTTTGATGCTAGGATTCAGATCCGGGTTGGTAGTTTGCTCACGAGGTAAGCAAGGGTCCTCACCTGGTGGGGTGTCGACTTTCTTTGGGAGAGCCATCTCATCGGATGTGTTGCTTCGTGCCCCTTCTATTATATTTTCTGTCAAGATTTTGGAGAGAAAACTAGTTGCAATTTCACAATCTCGGGTTTCTGAACTTTGAGGGGAATCAGTGTAGTCAACATTAGCATCCTCCCTTAATAAGGTTTCGACCGCACTCAATGTGGGCCCTTCATCTGTCGCAAGCAAACTATCAACCTGGACCTCATTCCTAGCATTTTCGACCAACTTTAACTTAAATTGATTATCTTCTTTATTTAGCTGGAAGAGGGAGGTTTTGGGCTCCACGCTAGAATCATAGTGTTTTGCCATATTTTCTTGAATTCTCTACCTGATTCCCCTCATAGCCAGCTGTTGTGCATTTAATTTCTCAACCAAACTAGGGATTTTGGCTATGCAACGGGCCAACGAGGAGGTTTCTGATTCACCTTCGTCTACCAAGGCACAGCCCCTCCCTCTGTCATCCTCAGAAAGGGTTGCAAAAGCATTGCAGAGAGGAAAATCATCCAAGGATCTCTGAAGAGGAGGGTTCCGGGGAAACTCGCCCTTGTCAAACATGTCAACGCCAACAGGCTCTTCACCACCCTTTAATGGCGATGAAAGATTCGCGGCCGGAACAGATGAAGGGGATCCCTCCCCACCCAGTACCGCATCCTTCGGAGATCCCTGGATGATTTTCCTCTCTGCAATGCTTTTGCAACCCTTTCTGAGGATGACGGAGGGAGGGGTTGTGCCTTCTGCAGGGGGATCTCAGTTTCTTGAATTAATAACACTTCTTTTCTTAATGATAGGGCAGTCTTTACGAATGTGGCCTTCTCTATGGCAGAGAAAACAAGAACTCAACCCTCCCAATATTTCAAGAGGACAAAAAAAATAGTTATTATCTTCCTTGATAATTATATTTGCAAGGATTTCCATGCCAGAGTGAGAGAAACCAATTCTCGGAGGTAGAGATGAGGCTGGGTGACTTTTTCCTCATCAATACACAAAACTGTGCCAATGGGGGCCAAGATTTGCGGAATCATTTTCCAAAATTTCGGTTGGAGATTCTTCAAAACCACCCATTTGGGACAAGAAAGGGCTAAAACCTCCTCAACAATGGTTGTTGGAGTCCAGGGGAGTGCCCTAAATGTGCACCCACCAAGACTCCAGGAGGGTTTTTCCAAGACTTTCCTTTGCATAGAGTTCTTTGTAAAAAAATTGACGAATAAACCACGATGTATCATTCTACAGAATTTAACCAAAACCCCAAATTTGTTAGCCCAAGTTTTAACTAACCAGTTGTCTATAAATTTTCTCGTTGGGACTTTGTTGGAGTCGACGGTGGCAAAAAAGATTGCAGTATCTTTTAACCTACATCTTTCATTTGAAATTACTGACTTAAGCACAGGATTCAGAGAAATGACAAGATCTAAGGGCGTTGCAGAGGGTAACTTACCTTCCAGCACTCCATCAGATTTAGAATCGTCAACTTCAAACCTTTCTTCCGCCAGAATGTTAACACCGTTTACAGACAAAGCCTCCTTGAACAATTTTTGCACATTTACCCGAGGGTCCACCGAGCAAGCAGAGTTAGACGAATTAGGGCCAGGGTCGGGGTCGAGAATACCTCCAATCTAAGGCCAGGCTATTGAATAACACCACGACAGAAGCACACACGCGAGAAAAGCAGACATAGAAGACGGAAATAACAAATTAACGGGAGAAAGAAGGCACTTACTCACAACAAACCTGTGTGGGGGATCACGTCGTTTCCCCCACCGAGGGCTTCCACGTCGAAGCACGAATGCCACGAGACCAGGTACGAAACCCTCGCCTCCAGAACACGTCCATTTTTTCTATACAATTATCTTTCTCTAAAATGAACTTAATATTAAACAAGGGAAAATATTCTTCTTTATTTAAAATTATGGTATTTCTAACCTTCATTAAAAGGACACTCTAACTTAAATTTTTATTAAGAAAAAAACTCATTATCTTTAATTAAGACAAAGCAATTTTATCCAAAGTAAACTTTATTAACTCAGTCCAATATTACACTTTGATAAAAACTATCTTAGATAAAGTATAATATTTACACCAACAATTTTTCCAATAATCCAAAATAACAATAGTATGCACACATGCAAAGTAAGAAGAATCTTTCATAATGGAATAAATTTGAAACATAAGTAATGACACATGGACAGGAATGGTAAATGAGATAAGTATGCAAACAAGGTTGTTTCAAAGGAGCAACCTTGAGTAAGAAGAAATGTAAACAATAAAAGAGAGATTTCTATGACAAATGCACTAGATTGAACTTTGTAGCTTCAATACATAGGTAAAATTCTCTGTGTATTCTTCAAAGGAAGGAAAATATTTATGCTCAACCCATTTTTCTTCCTTGGTGTAGGATGCCAGTTGCATTTCCCACTGGAAAATTACATGAAAGGAAGCTGAGAAAAATCCTTTAAGAAAAACACTCAAAACTGAAAAAACATGGTGAATTTGGTCTATTGAATACATAGTAGGTTCTGAAGGTAGGGTAATACATCACACCCTTGTGTCTTCCTTCTTTCCTCTACAATTTCATTGACTGTTTCGTAGAATCCCATGAAGTAGATTTTCATTTCCTCTGGCATGTGGTCCACCAGTGACAGATCCTTCCTGATGAAATAGCCAGGTTTGGCTTAGATGATTGCATTGTAGCTTTTCATTAGCAGGAAAAAATGGAAAAGAGAATAAGTTCAAACCTTTACACAATAATGAGATGATAATTGTGTATCATCTACCTAATTTTATTCTTTTAAATTATCTTTAGTAGATCACAAAATGTTAACTAGAATGACCCACAATTTTTTTTAAAACTCCATAAATCAACGTTATTGGTGTGTTGTTTGAAACATTGGATAGAAAATAAGGATGTAATTGTGATACAAAATAATGCAGGCTAACTTAATTCTATACTACTAGCATTATGGTGAGACCATTGCATATAAGCATATAGCAAACAATGCAAACCATGCAGATGTTTACTCCAAAGGGACATGTAATAAGAAAAGATAGAGCAAATGAACTACTTGACAGAATGCCTCAAATAGATGTCCTCTCATGGAGGGAAATGATTACAGGATATGTACAAAATGCATTTGTTGAAAAGGCTTTAGAAACTTCCAAGAAAATACAATTGGCATGTGTAAATTTGTAAATGCATTTGTTGAAAAGTATTTTCTATGGGAACTTTAGGACCTCTAAACTATTGACGTCAACTCTTTTACGATGTATTCCTTGACATGACCAAATTCTACAGCCTCAAACAAGTTCAATACATAGATTTTTCTCCAAATAGTTAAACACTTGAAGACTAGCTTTTTGCTTTGTCTGTCTAAGAAAACCTTGTATATTAGCCATCAGAGAAAATTCCAATTTGAATTTTTTGAAAAACACTTGGTAAGGAAAAGAAACATAAATTTCATAATACTTACTGATGTTTGTTCCTAAATAACTTTTCCATGCACAAAATTCCCCAAGGAATTTATAAAGGAATTGAAAATAGAGTGAATGCTCCTGGTTACAAAAGTGAACAAGTCAAAGAGCACTAGCAACAATGGCATCATTATTATAGAAACATACTATCACATTCTTATTAATGTTTGCACAATCACATACATAACTAATGTGAGAACTTTACAAAAGTGAACAAGTCAAAGAGCACTAGCAACAATGGCATCATTATTATAGAAACACACTATCACATTCTTATTAATGTTAGCGTGCAATCACATACATAACTAATGTGAGAACTTTACAACTCAATACAGTAATGACATCCTAGTTTTAGAAAAGGAGGCCTCTTTACAATTTCCAAAAAGTTACCTTACACAACAGTAGGACCTAGCACAATTGCCAACCAACAACTCGCAATTACCAAACACATGTGCTTAAATTCTAATCACAATGGTAAACAACTATTCTTAATTACTAAAGACACATTCTTAGATTCTATTTACAATTCTGAACATAAAAGAGATGCTAAATGACACAGTTTGTAGAAGACAATAACATACAGAATTTTTTCTGATAGATAACTGGGAGGGGAGGCCACTATTAGGGAGCCAGGTTGTGGCTCAAACCTGGGCCAGCATTGGGAAAGTCTGAGGGCTTTAACACTGGACCCAACTCACATGTCCCAATTAAGGACTTAATAACATTAAGATTGGAAAAAATAGAAACTTGTACTCAATTTAGATTAGGGCTTTAACTTCCCAACTGTTAGTGGTTCAATCGCTTTGATCTTGGTGACATTTTCATTCTAGATGAGAGGCCCTTTGTAGAATTTATCATTACTCAATGGTGTGACTGCCAAGCTACTACGACGAAGAATGTATCTGGGGTTAGGATTTTGAAATGAACTATTCTTTAACATAAGTATCAAATCCAAACTTATCATTTACTAAAAGACAAAGCAAAGCATGTTGTTCTGGGCTTGACTAGGGATTAAAGAAAAGTTTAATGCAGCAAAGTTCCTGCCAAAAAAGTTATAAAATAGTTATGTTTTAATTTGTTGTGTTTGATAAGTTTTACCAACAATGTTGATAAAACAAATAAATAATAGGTACATGAAAAGGAAGTTTTCCTCTAATGATAGATAGTTGACATTTATAACTATATTCTGGGATTAATATATACATAGAATGCCTAACTAGTTGCAATTTTGGTTCAAATGAAAGAGAAGCTAATGTACCGTAATGGGCTCTAGCATGAGTATGACCAGGAGCAAGGGACTTCAACCATTCAGGAAACGAGTACATTTTGGCATCTCCTTTGGAAAGACCCCATATAGGACCATAAATCCTTTCAATGTAGAGGTTGAGTGTTGTAATTGTTTGATATTGAGATTTATTAGTTATCTCGAGGGAGTATCTATAATAAGTTCTTCCATTTTCGCTCCAAGAATGTGTCGTCTTTTGGTACATGGCTACCGAATTGTTAACTGAAGATTATAAACAATAAACAAAAAATTAATAGATTTTTAGTTGATGATATCAGATTTATAGTACAATCTATATTGTTGATCATTATTTTTTTTTGTTTAGATTGTGTGAGTTTTTTCTAGAACATTGATGGTCATTCCAAATTGAGGAAGCCTGTCATTTTGAGAAAAACCTCACTTTTTCTATAAAGCGTAAACCCTAGAATCCTCGTAAAGATCATGAACTATTTCTCATTCTAATAAAGATCATGAACTGGCCATGTGATTAGATGTGGGTTTTTACCTGCAATGGTTTTAGCTCAAAATCATGTAATCTCATCACACAATTTAACACAAAGGTATAAACAAGTAGATCATCCCAGATGTCTACCACACCCTTGTCCCAAGTTGGATGTACCCAGTATCTCAAACTTGAGTCACAATCATAACATTCACTGGTTTCTCACAGTTCATGTATCTTAACATAAGAAACAATACTTAGCCACTTGAAACACATAGAGACCACTTTAACACTACCCAAGCATGAACTCGTTTACATTTGTAACAATTACCAACACCTTACACATTGGGTTTCCAAGCATGAATTCCACATAATTCTCAATCCCCAACACAAGTTTCAAAATAAATATTAGAACAATAATTTATTTCGCCATAGTTGTAACAATTACCAACACCTTACACATTGGGTTTCCAAGCATGAATTCCACATAATTCTCAATCCCCAACACAAGTTTCAAAATAAATATTAGAACAATAATTTATTTTTCCATAGATCAAACACAATATATCAATAAGGATAAAGCATCATTATTTGAAACAAGATTATCACTAATATTTGATACTAATTTATCTCATTTCTAATCCCCTACTTGAGAAGTTAAGATAATATTTTATGTATTAATTTAGCAATACTAAAACATCCAACCTTTTAGAGGTGGGTTAACAAATATCACTACATAATCACAAGTGGGTTAGATGAATACAGATTTTACCCTTCAATCTAGTTTGTGAAGCAAGTTACATACTTGTTCATACTTTGCTTACCAGTTTTAGGATTCGCGTAAATGACCTGAAATGTCATCAACCTCATACTTCCATATGTCATCAACCTCATACTTGCTTCTCTATTTTCTACCTTTTTCTCCCCAAAGCTCCCAAGTGTTGCAAATCTGGCGCTCTGATACCTATGTAATGCCCAAACTAGACAAACTAATAAATTATAACTAATATATATAAATTTGAAAGAAAGATTAATGAAATAAGTGAAATGAAGATGAATTATTTACATTTGAGGAATATATTCGTCTAAACGATATGATGGATAATGTGTAATGCCCAAACTAGACAAACTAATAAATTATAACTAATATATATAAATTTGAAAGAAAGATTAATGAAATAAGTGAAACAAAGATGAATTATTTACATTTGAGGAATATATTCGTCTAAACGATATGATGGATGATGTGAATTTACCGAAATAGCCTACTCACAATAGTCAGACAAGGAGTCAATCTCATGTTAGATATTTCTAAATACTAATCCAATAATTAATCCTACAAGAGAAAATAAGAAATAATATTGTAAATACAATTTTACCTATGTAACACCTTTCCCTAGGTATCTTAAAGTATAGCAATTGAGCACTCCTTTAAGTTTGATGGCTCTATTTTATTTACATTTGTTTCCCTAGTTTGACTAAAGAGGAAGATTGTTGCACAACAATGACTTAACTATAAAGAAATTTCAAACAAAAGAACAACATTAAAATAAACAACCTTAAACTAAGTAATCATGCTTCAATATAAAAGTAAATGAAAATAGTTTCTTACACATCACTATGAGCATCGATATAATAATAAAATTAATTGGATGATATCAAATCTTAAATGATAGGTTAAATCTTATTTTGAAGAACAGACTATCATTTATTGCTTAGTATTTATTATGATTAAATTTAAAAAGTAAATTTCTTACTATGGTTTAATTTCCAACATTGATTTAAGGCTATCACCATAGAAAGAAAATCATTTGTTATCTTAGTTCATAGTCTAAAGATTACAAAAGCAACTTCATTTACTTATTCAAGTTCAACTCTAAAATTACTTAAAATCTTAGGTTTAAGAAAACTTATTGGCAAATATTTTTGAGTAAGGAATGTAATGACATATATCTTTAATTTAAAAGGTAAGCATTTCCTTGTAACAATCTTATTTAATTTTTCTATACATACTAATTGTTTAATTAATAACACTAATTATATATTATTAATATTTCTATTCTCTTACCCCTTCAATTTTGATGAAGGATAATTCACACTTAACTATGGAAATTGGTTTGAATTGTTCTTAGTAAGTTTTAAATGTATGAACATTAATGTATAATGTTTTTTCATCATTTTAAATTTGTTAAGTTTCCTAAAACTCCATCCACTTGGGGGATTTTTATTTGATCTGATCATTTTTTGATTTATTTATATTTTCTTATCCTCTAATAATAAATAAATAGTTATTAAACCTTTCATTTAACTTTTTAGTTTTAAAATAGAAACTTTCAATTGAATGTTTTAAGGCATAATATGGAAACATCCATAACCTACTAACTAATTAGGTTACTAAATTTTTTCTTGACTGATTTTTGAATTTAATAAGAAAAAAACTAAAAATCACTAACTATATTTAACCACGATTTTTCCTCTTAAATTTTAATTATTAAATTCTTCCATTAATTATTTACTTGCAAAAAATTTATACATTTGATTTTCCTTTATTAATAATTAAAAAAAAAACTTTATATCACCAATTTATTTCATGAGATTCTTATGTTTGCACTAACGACAACTACTGAACAAAATTATAGTTCACAGTTAGAAACTTCCAATAATAAGCCAATGAATGAACTTGTAGATAAAAATTCAAGAAATAATTCTTTCTTAAAATAAGAACATTCTAATTTAATGGCAACAATATACTGAAAAAAAAATAAAGTATAGAACCTAATATTAACAATAATAATACTGAAATCGTGAACAGCACGGTAGGCATATAATTTTACCAACTCTACTCATTATCATATAAAGCAACCACAAATCTTAGCGTGATTTCTTTTACATTAGCATCGTGCATGCTGCTGAAAACAATAAAGATTTGAATATAAAATCAATGTAACATATCCAGAAAAGAATATCAACAGCACTACAAATATTTAAGAGAAAAGCAAGCCATAAGTTGTGGCCAAAAGGCACGAAACTGACCTTAATCATAGTGGAGGAAATAATAATACTACAGTTTCTGTTTTCTTCATTAACTTACTTCTATGAATAATCCTTCTTTCCATATTGTTAACCTAGCTACAGATAATTACAAGCTACATTATCAAAATAACATAGAGGGTTCAATGTTTGGTGTAACAGCATAAAATGGTCACAACACAATTTAATATTGCTAGGTTATTCGAACAGCTACTAAAAGGCAAATCTTAATTGTTTCTTTTGCCAAAATTAGGCATGTCTTTTTTTTCGCCAAGAATTTTAGTTTTTCTACAAGTTCACAAATTTAAGCTTTTATTCGTTTCAGCTTGGAAATTTTAATATTACCTTAGATTGAAAATATAAATTGTGGGATCTTGGATAGAAATGGGATCTGATTTCTTGACAGGTAAAATCACTCATTGAAGATGGTTGTGAGGAGTATGCCTCTGATGTTGAGTTGACAGATTTATCAACACAGAAAGAGATTAGAGATGCATTTCAAATTTCCTATAAATGTATAAATCCAAACCAGTTGTAAGGACGACAATGGCACAAGTTGTCCAAATGCTTGAACAAATAAAATCAAAAAAAATTACTTTGCAGATTCGCTCTTGAGATAATCATTTTAGAAAACTGAAGAGACAATACAACTTTAATATGTACATTTACTCAAGAACGATGAAAACCAATTCAGTGACTACAACATTTCTATTACAAATTATTAATTTGTATGTATTCTGCACAAGCTTATAACAGCCCCCGACAGTTATACTCAAAATCATCGTTTATTTAACTGCGTGAAAGCTAAGATTGCATAAGATGCGAATGAAATTAGTAAAGAACATTGCATGAGAAAATCTGCTAGAAAAACTATAATTTTATACCTTACAATGAGAGATCAAAAGGTGAAGCATTCATGTAATCCTTATCTTTTTGTCAATGGGACCATCATTGCCTAAATAAAATTAAAGGTGGTTAAAAGTTACAAACTACCGCGTAGGTGTCAGTTTATTAACTGTCTGTGATGTGGCAAGCCATCATCCACGTACCCTTAAGACTTGTAACCGCTATAATACAATAATGAGAGAGTAATTCTAAACAATTAATAATTTCTTTATTTAGTAACAATTGATTTAAATGTCTTTTTTAAAAATATATTAAATTATTAAAAAATAATATATTACATAATTTAAAATTAAAAATATAAAATTATAATATTATTATTTAATATATTATATTATATATTAGATGTTACATATGTTACATATTATATTGTATATATATTATAATACAATGTTAAAATTATATATTATACATTATATATGTTACATATAGTATATATATTATAATATTATAATATTTTGTTAAATTAATAATATAATATATTAAAAATACATTATTTTTGCATTTTTCAATGTGCAAACATTAAGGAAGAAGTGGCCAAAAAATTGCTTAAAAAAAGAAAAAAAATTGCAAAATCAAAATATTATGTTCAATTCCGTAAAATTTGTCCTTATCACGTGAATTTTTTTATCCAATGATATTCAAGAAAAATAATTTTTAAAATTAGGAAAGTTAAAAAATATGCATTTAACTTTAGAAAAAACTTCAAATATAATGTATGAAAGAAAATAATCAATTTTGATTGGTTGAAATTCAATACATTAATAACTAGTTAGGATTTGTGGTGCCTATAGTTCCTTCGGAAGAACTAAAAATATACTTTCTTTATTTCTAATCAAACAAAGTCAATTTTTTCCAACTAATTTCTATTTTAAAAAATATACTTTCTTTAATTCTAATAAAACAAAACAAATTTTTCCCAACTAATTTCTATTTAAAAATTTACTATCTTTAATTCTAATATGACAAGACAATTTTACCCAACTATCCTTTTCTTTTAATCCTAATTTTAAATTATTATTTTTAAAACTCTTTACCAAATCTTTAACCCACTAAGCTCTCCTTTGTGCTTTCTTAATTTTCTTTCCCTTTGGTTAAAGTTATATGTAAAATCTCTTATTAAAATAAAGAAACAAAATCATACTTTCCTAAAAGTGAGGGTGAGGAGTTTTCATTTATTTTAATTAGATTCTATCCTTGAATGGAGGATTTATCGAATGGATAAGGATGATAATGATAAAACCTAATGCATACTTTAAACTATTCAGGCTAGTGTGGTTTTATTAATGGAAATGTTTTAAATTTCTTGGAAAGAGTCGCTTCTATGGTTTAATGTGTGAGTACTGCTACTAATCTACTTCAGACAATTTCCACCAAATTTGTTAGTGTTAAGTGTTGAAGCCCAACGGACACTATGTGTTTCCCGCCAATTACTGACTCTTCAGCTTCTCCAATACATCTTTATATTTGTTGTTGTATCATTTTTATTTGGTTGTTGTTAATAAAATATTCCTCTGCTCTTAGTGTGGACGTAGCCATTAATGGTGAACCACGATAAAATATCGGTGTCATCTCTTGTCTATTCTGTTCTTTTCTTTATTCTTTGTTTTTGCATCTTCGTCTGCACTCTATTTATATTTTCAATTGGTATCAGAGTTGTACGGTGACAGTATAGCTGATTGGGAAATTGGTGATGAATTTCCTGAATTATGGAGGAAGCGAAGATAGAGAAATTCTCGGTCAGAATTTCGGTTTGTGGAAGGTGCAAATGGAGTCATTGTTGATAAAGCAAGACCTCTCACTCGCGCTTGATGGGAAAGCGAAGAAGCCAAGTTCAATGACAGATGAAGAGTGGGAGAAGTTGGACAGGAAGGCCAAGGCTACAATTTTCCTCTCGTTGTCTAGTAATGTATTGTTTAATGTTTCAACAGAAAAAACTTCGAAGGAATTGTGGGATAAACTTTCTTCGATGTACGAGATCGCTTCAGCATCTAATAAAGTTTTTATTATGAACAGGTTGTATAACCTGAAAATGAAAGAAGGTGGAATTGTGTCCAACCACCTTAATGATTTTAATACACTGGTTACTCAATTAGTTTCAGTGGGCATCATCCTGGATGATGAAATTAAAGCAATTTTATTGTTGTGTTCTCTACCTAATAGCTGGGAGGGAGTTGTTATGGCTATGAGTACTTTTGTGGCTGCGAAAAATAAATTGAAGTTTGATGATGTTGTTGCTACTCTTCTCAGCAAAGATATGCGAAGGAAGAACCAAGAGACCTCTTCAGGCGAAGCCCTAACTGTTGTTAGTAGAGGAAGGCCTCGTCATAGAGGCAAAGACAATAATAGGAGAAGATCAAAATCTACAAAAAAAATCAAAATCCAGAGGCAGAATTGGCGACTGCTGGTTTTGTGGTAAGCCTAGTCACACTAAAAAAGATTGTTATTCCTATAAGAAGGCACAAGAGAAGGTTAGAGATAGCGAGGTTAATGTTGTTTATGAACACAATGATAGTGTTTTAGTTTTGTCCGTAAGCAAAGTCACTTCAGACTTGTGGGTTTTAGATTTGGGTGCATCTTTCCATGCTACCTCTTGTACAGATGCCTTCTCTAATTATCAAGCAGGACAGTTTGGGAATGTTTATTTGGGGGATAACAAATCTTTAGAGATCATTGGTAAAAGGGATGTTTTCTTACAATCCAAGAATGGTACCACATGGCTTTTGCAAGATGTTAGACATATTCCAAAACTCAAGAAGAACTTGATTTCTATAAGCCAACTTTTTTCACAAGGCTACAATACTTTTTTCTTTCTGGATTCGTGGAAAGTTAATAAGGGTGCCCTGCAGATTGCCAAAGGAGATAGAGTGGGCAGCTTATATGTTTTTGAGAATGGTTCTCAAGTGGGAGCTGCTATGGCACTGACGGACAGCGAGACCGTACTTTGGCACCAATGTCTTGGACACATGAGTAAGAAAGGCCTTGAAGTGTTGGTCAAAAGAGATCAATTACCGAATTTGAAATCAGTGGATTTGGAATTTTGCCAACATTGTCTTTATGGCAAACAAAAGAGGGTCAGCTTCTTGAAGACGGGACGTGAAAAGCATATTTCACCTTTGGAGCTTGTCTACTCGGATGTCTTTGGACCGACTGAGGTAACTTCTCTTGGTGGGGCTAACTATTTTATAACTTTCCTTGATGACTGCACTAGGAAAGTTTGGATTTTTATGATTAATAGAAAATCTGAAGTTTTTAGCAAATTCAAAAATTTTAAAGCTTTGGTTGAAAATCAAAGTGGGCATAACATCAAATGTTTGCAAATGGATAACGGTGGTGAATTTTGCTCACTAGAATTTGATAATTTTTGTGTTGACAATGGTATTCGGAGGATCAAAATTGTTCCTTTTACGCCTCAAGAAAATGGGGCTGCAGAGAGGTTAAATAGAACAATTTTGGAGAAAGCACGTTGTATGCTTTCCAATGCTGGATTGGGAAAAGAGTTTTGGGCTGAAGCTTGTAACACAGCAGTTTATTTATTTAATTGAAGCCCATCATCTCGATTAGATTTTGGTCTTCCAGAGGAGGAGTGGCTTGTAAAGCAGATCTCCTATTCACATCTTCGGGTATTTGGATGTGAAGCATTTGCTCTTGTTCCCAAGGAGAAAAGATCCAAATTGGACCCCAAATCTCAGAAGTGCATCTTTGTTGGGTATGGCGAAGATCAGTATGGATTTCAGTTGTGGGATCCTGTCGCCAATAAGATTATTCGCAGCAGGGATGTGGTTTTTAATGAGCATGTTTCTCCAGCTTTGCAGACACAGGCAGCTTAGTTACTAAGGAATATGTTCCTTTCTCAGTTTTTGAAAATGATCATTCAAATGGATCACCAAGAGGTAATTTGCAATCAGGTAGAGTAAGTGGAATGAATTATTCACCCACCTCTATTTTGTCCCCTACTCCTTCTATGACGTCTTCTCTAGTTTCTCTGAATGATGGAGGTAATAGTTTGTTTGGGCAGCCTTCTGAGAGTGAAATTTAGTTTCCTACACACCCCTCTCAGACTCCTCTATTCTCCACACAAGATCCAATTTTTGTTTTACAGTCTTCCAAATTGAGTATGCCACCCCCAATTCTCTCTACACAAGGTCCTTGTCATGGTGCGCAACCTTCATCTCATACTGCGCTGACTTCACTAGACTCTACGCAATCTGCTTTTGGTAATTCGTTGCTTGTTTTGAATACTTTGCAACCTTCAGGAACTCCTACGCTGCCTTCATCACATCCTTGTTGTCAGCCTACGTCGTTTACCTGTCATGATGTGCGGGCTCCGTTGAGTGTTTCACATCCTCCATTGGTCAATGCGCAGGGGTCACCTTTCAGTTCACAGTCCCTTTTTCTTCCTACGCTCCCTCCACAGTCTTCTGAAGGAAGTGTCGGTGGAGTTCCTTTTCATACGCAACCTTCAGGAATTGCTACACAGCCACTCTTAAATGCCACGCAGTCTTTTTTTCATTCTTTGTTGCCTACATTGGTTAGTTCGTAGTCTTTCACCTCTTCAATTGGTACGCATAACCATGGAAATGTGTATGGGAAGAACATTGGGGGACTTTACCCAAGCAACAGGAAATGTGCAAATGTAGGGGCCTGTATACCTAGAAGACATACAGAGGCAGAGTCATCAGGAAAATGTTCAGACCAAAGGTGATTTGCAGAATGAAATAGAAAATGTTCAAAGTCAATTACAGAGAATGAATTTAGAGGATTCGAATTTGCAACAAGAGGGACCTCAATTACGGAGGTCTACCCGAGAGAGGAGACGTCCTTCAAAATTTTCCGATTATGAGTTATTGTTTTCAGAAGAGGCTGAGCCTGAGCTTTTAATCTCCGATCAACCTGAACCAGCTACTTTCAAAGAAGCTTGTCAGGCAGTTGATTTTGATAAATGGCATGATGCAATGCAAGATGAAATGAGTTCATTGTAGGCTAATAACACTTGGGATTTAGTGTCGCTTTCGCCTAATTGAAGACCCTTGAAAAATCGTTGGGTGTATAAGTTGAAAGAAGAGGATGCAAGCAAGAAACGTTATCGTGCGAGGTTGGTTGTAAAAGGGTATGACCAACAGAAAGGCATTGATTTTAATGAAATTTTCTCTCCAACTTTGTGAGAATGAACACAATCCAAGCAGTTTTGGGATTGGTTGCAGTTTGGGATCTTAAACTTGACCAGTTGGATGTCAAGACAGCTTTTCTACATGGTGATATTGATGAAGAGTTGTACATGGTGCAGCCGGAAGGTTTTAAACAACACTTAGATAGGAACATCTTTATTGCAGACTGAAGCGCAGCTTGTATGGGCTCAAGCAAGCCCCGCGACAGTGGTATATTAAGTTTGATCGCTTCATGATTGAGCACAAGTTTGTCAAGTGTGAATCGGATCCATGTGTTTATTACAAGTAGCTTCCTACTGGAGAATTTATCATTCTCTTGCTCTACGTAGATGACATGTTGGTAGCCGGTACTAGTAAGAGGATTGTTTCTGAGTTGAAGGCGCAATTAGCTACGCGGTTTGCTATGAAAGACTTAGGCGCAGCCAAGAAAATTCTTGGAATGATGATTACTAGAGATAGATGTAAGAAAGAACTTATGTTATCCCAAAAGACATACATTGACAAAGTTGTAGATAGATTTGGTATGGCTGATGCAAAAGTTGTTTCTATTCCCCTTGCTGCTCATTTTCATTTATCTTCTGATTTGTGTCTGAAAACACAAGAGGATAAAGAGTTTATGGAAGGCATTCCTTATATATCTGCAGTAGGCAGTATTATGTATGCCATGGTTTCCACTCGTCCCGACATTGCTCATGCAGTGGGAGTTGTGAGTAGGTTCATAAGCAATCCCGGAAAGTCTCATTAGGAAGCAGTCAATTGGATTTTAAGGTATCTTAAAGGTACTGTTGATTATGCTTTATGTTTTGGTGGAAATAATGTTCAGCTGCAAGGTTTCACTAATTCTGATCTTGGCAGAGATTTAGATAAACGAAGGTCTACCACTGGCTATGTTTTCATGTTTGCTGGTGCAGCCATTAGTTGGGTTTCAAGGCTACAACATTCTGTTTCTCTTTCATCTGCTGAAGCTGAGTATTTGACTCTTTCTAAAGGTGCTAGGGAGATGATTTGGTTACAGCTGTTGTTTAGTGATTTGAGATGTCAACAACATGAGTATGTTTTGTTTTGTGATAGTCGTAGTGCCATTTTTATGGCTCACAATCATTCATCTCAGCGGCATTCCAAACACATTGACCTTCATGCTCATTACATTCGTCAAGTGGTTGAAGAGGGCAAGTTAAAAGTTGTAAAAATTGACACAAAAGTCAATCCGGCGGATATTTTCACCAAAGTTGTTGGCAAAGAGAAGTTTGAATGTGCTAGGACTTCTCTTGGTCTGGTTAAGAAGAAGTAACAATGAAATTTAGAGCAGGGGAATGGTTGGCGAGTTGCAACATCCGTTGGACTTCAAGTGGGAGATTTGTTAAGCACTGAAGCCCAATGGACACTATGTGTTTCCTGCCAATTGCTGACTCTTCAGCTTCTACAATACATCTTTATATTTGCTGTTGTATCATTTTTATTTGGTTGTTGTTAATAAAATATTCCTCTGCTCTTAGTGTGGACATAGCCATTAATGGTGAACCACAATAAAATATCGGTGTCATCTCTTGTCTATTCTGTTCTTTTCTTTATTCTTTGTTTTTGCATCTTCGTCTGCACTCTGTTTATCTTTTCAGTTAGAACTCTAATGTCAGAAAGGAGGTTGATGCACATTACTGTGCTCAAGAGATGGCATGTCATTCACAAATAACAATATTTTAACGATAGTAATAGTCTTTCAATTTTTTATACATGTATGAGCTTTGATTGAATATTATTTTTGTTTCACTCCAGAAATGTTGTAACAACAGTCGATTTGCATATGGGTAATTTATGTGCAGGCCGTTAATCTCTTCTCCCGTAATGGTGTTATCACCACTTCACGAATACCATTATCAAGGGATCAGTTAACATGATTGAAATCCACAGAGAATGACTTGGGAAAAATGCTAAAGCATCTGGATGACAACACCCCTAACTATCATTGACCAATTCCAAAAATACTGACACCACCCCATTAATAACATGATGTTCTTTATCTTCCATGGTCGCTTCAGTGAGGGGAAACTAGCTGTAGTAAGGAAATAAAAAAATGTAAATACTAATTCTGAAAAGAAAGGATTACAGCTAGAATCATACTCAATTTGATTACCTCTGATTAACAGGGCATCAAGTGGAATGGAAGACATTGCATTCGGTCGGCAATAATAATTGCTTTGCAGAGGGAGGCGTCTGATACCTTTAATGCCTGAAATAACAATAATGGTAAAAGTTTGTTGGTAGATCGAACAGTGTGGTCAGAGGCCGCTATTAAACCAACACTCAAGGCGCTTGCCAGGTACGGTGAAGTTACTAATTGCTCACGACAGTTGAGTAATATTTTACTGACAAAAGAAAAGATACGCCATCACCTCAGGAACGAAGTCATTTCTTAGTTAGGTGGAGACGTGGGGGAGTAGCTAATTTTCAGGTTTGTTATTCTTGTCATGGCCCCTTGTAGCAAGCCCACTCGCTTATCACATATTGCAATCGAATTATCTCAGAGCCCTACTAATTAGATATATATTTAGATTATGGAATCACTACTAAACACAATTTACTCATTACTAATATATTTATATACCTTTTTTTTTACAGGCATCTGTGTGCTTTTATGAATTGCAATATCTGCAAAATAAGTAGAAAAAAAAGATGGATTAGATCGACTGAGCAATGCTTAGGAAATGCACTGGTATAAGCTGCTGCTAATGCATGGATAGACTTCAGGATCCAACCCATGTGCCAAACCCCACGAACAAACAATGACCGATGATACAATACTTGAAAATGCTTTGGAGTCATCCATACTGAGTTTAGAAGTGTTACAGATAAGCATTTCAGAATGTGTATATTCCTGAGTGTATTTCAGAATGTTTATATGCGAACATTTCTAGCTGTATATATATTTATTTGTTTATTTAATTCTATTTTTATTCCTCACCCATCTATTACAGAGATTCCATATATGTAATTGCATAGGATGGTGAGAAGCAAATATATGATTTAATGGAACAATTCTTGAGAGGCATGGTAATCTACTTGTTTGTTGTGGTCTAAAATGATTCAATTATTCGAAGCCTTTATATAGTAACAATATTGAAAATGTGAATTTTACTTATTCTTCCTAGCTTATTTGAGTTTAATATCATCACACAGAAGAAAGCACAAGCTTCATATCATAAAAATTAAAGGAATAGAGTACCATTTTTTTTTTTCTGATATAATCCTATAACCACTCTTGTTTACTGCAACATAAAGAAACATTTTTCCCTCTTTTCTTTTTTGTGAGGAGAAATGTAGAATGTTAATTAAAACCTTCACCTTGAAATCTCCACTATGAATACATCAGTTTAGTTTACAGTCTCAACAGAAATAACCTTGCATACCATAACTTGGGAGAGTTCGAAGACACACAGTTGCAGACAGAAGTAAACATGCACACGTTTTTTTCCCATGATCTCATACTATAAGATGAACACCACTTCAACAATATCTTTTGAATACAAGGTACATGAGCCTACCATTTTTCAATGCAAGGAATACCAAATATCTTTTATTTAAGCACCAAAACTTTAAGTAGGAGTAAGAAGAAGTGAACAACATCTTTGCTTCAACATTTATAAAGAATACATGACAATGAATAAGGGTTAAATTTTAGATTACAACCAAGTTTGTAGTTTATTCTTTGAAGAATTAACGCATACATGTTCATAGTAAAAACAAATATGATCAATACCAAATTGTCAATAAAAAACACATCAATGGGTCTTGCTCTCCACCCTACCATAATGGCGTCATGGAGCCTCGTGGGCTCTAGCCATACCCCCGAGCAAGGAATTTTTTAAGCTCCGCGATGATAAATGGAGTATTTTCTCATTTTTGCAAAGGGATAAAACTAACATAGCACCAATTTCAAGCATCTAGGTTCTCTACTTCCTATTTTCAACCATAATCCATACACTATATCATCTTATTATAATCAATGACAAGGGTAAATGGAAAAAGGAAGAACTTATCTCTTTTCTTTTAGATGAAAAGACTAAACTCTTGTATCCATCTTTCCTCTCCTAGCCAAGCCATCTTTATCACCATCCTTCCAAAGGTGGACTCCTCTCCTCTTCTCCTTCTTTCTATGATCTCCACTCAAGTTCTCCAAGAGGAGAAGTGGGTAACACACCACTCTCTCCTCCTCTCCAAACTATATAGGAGTTTCAACTTGCAACCTTTGGATGGGGAGGTGTGAAATGTACCTCCCCCCATCAATGAGGGTCTTTTCTCATTAAAAAAGGGAACATGCATTTGGACAACCCTTCAATCTTTTCACTCCCATCATCTCCTCAAAATTTGTCACTCCTCACTAAAAGGACCTTTCAAGAGTCAAATCATGTCCTTGGGGCCCTATTGTGTGCCCACCTGACACCTACCACTATGGTAAAGACCCTAGGGGGTTTATTTTTACATACTAACCAAGGAAATTGACCAACATCCTCTTTAAAGGCTCATTTAAAGACCCATCCGAAATTCAAACTTGGACAAGGGTTCTTAACACCTAACCCTACTTACACCCACATGAAATATAATTAAATATCCTCACAACCCAATAAATAAATCATCCCTTTAACATCAACCCTCACCACCTCAACATATTTACTTCTTTTTTTTTCCTAAGCTCCAGAAAGGGGGTCAAGTTCGTAACCACGAGATGTCTTTTGATTTACCTATTGGTCTTCCTTTCTCATACTAGCACTCTTCCTTTCCTGTACATTACCAATGAAACCATAAGCAACAATCAAATATCACATAAATCTAATAGCTGAAATAAGATTTAATTGTACAATAATTTCATTTACACTTTCAACTCATATTCACAATTTAAGTCTCCTAACTCCTTCATGGTAATGTCAATAAAAATATCAAAAATATTGTCACATAATCACACTATTTATCATCTACAATACATCTTACCTTCTATTTAGGAAAACATAATACATATTAGGGTTTTACTAATCACATGCAAAATGGGGTCTTACATTTAGACTTACTCCGATTTGCATACCTAAAGGGGTTAATTCCTTGGTACATCTAATCCTTGACTCTTTGTATCTTCCTTCATATATTTTCAGAGTTTGAGATGTGGAGATAGCCTTGTTTACTTTAAGCATGAAGCATGCCTTACTCTTGATTCTTGACTTTGTGGTAATTATGAGTTACCCATAGTTATGAGATTTCACAATCAAGGTAAATTTTAACTTAAATGGTCTAGGAATTAATTTTTAAAATTAAGATTTAGTGATCTATATTGAGAACTCATCATTTTATTTTCAAATTTAATTATTTATTTATTTGGTTTAAAATTAAGGTTCATTATTATCAGCTGAAGAATTCAAGGAACCTGTTCAACCTTTAGGGGTTAGGTTTGAATTGAGAAATTTAAGAGAACATTAATCTTTCAACCAATAACTCAAAACCCAAAAACTTGAAAACTAAACTCTATACCTTAAACTCCCAGGTAACCCCTAAAGGTTAAATCATATACCTTGATTCTTGAACCATTAAAAATGTACCTTCATATTGAACCATGTAAAATAAACAACTAAATTTGAAACCATAATAATGTGTATTCAATATGGACTACTAAATCTCAATATTAAAAATTCAATGATGAAGCATTAAAGTTTATCTATGGGCCTTGGATGTGCACCCTGCACCTTAATTAATGAAGTTCAAACTGTTAGACTTAAATGTCAGACCCTTTTTAACTAATGAGCCTAAGATTATGAAGTCTAAACATTAAGCCTTCAATTTGAATGCTAAACATTCAATAAAGAATCATGTAGTGCCCCTCAATTTCTTCTTAGTTGACTGACTGTTGTTTGTATCGGTTTGCAACAGTATGATATTTTCTTGTGGTTGGATTCACTGTTGTGATGATAGTTGACGCTACTTTTATCGCTAGTGCTTATACTATGTCTAGTATATGGATTTAATTGAGTATGTGGATTAATTTTACTATGTGCATTATGTAATTATCTAATGATTGTTCTTATTATGTTAATTAGCATTTGATGTATTGCGGTGAAGGGAAATAGTGTCACATCGCTCACTTGCGAGTGCCCTGTGACGCTGCGACTTTCCTTTCACAGTGTGATTGACTATATGACTATGTACATGTTCAACTATGTTGGTTTGTTGTAGGTTGCAAGTACTAGGCATCGACTCCACCTGAATTGTCAAGTTTGAGTGTTCCTTAAATCTAATGGAGATAGCATCTGGTCCCCTATGTTGAGCAATCATCCTTGACAAGGATGAGTATCTATTGTCACCCTGGTAGTGTTGTTCGTTTATGATTGGGTTCATTTTGGTTGTCGTGGTCTTGCCTTTTGTGTCATAGTGAGGTCAAGTACTGCTTGGAATTATGTTCATTCGAGTAATTTGATTGATTAGTGCTTCAATTGATTATTTTATTAAAATAAAGATTAATGAAGTTTAGAAGGGGTATCATTGATAATTAAATAAATGCTTTTATATGATTAAGGTTCTAATAAAATAAAATATTAATTAATGTTTTTATTTGATTTAAATAAATTAAAATTACTATTTAATAAAGAAATATAAAAATAAATATATTGTTTAATGTGAGGTAAAAATAGAATTAAAAGTGGGGTTGGGGCCCTAGCTCGGTTGGCTAAATCTTTTCTGTTGCAGGAGGTTGGTCACGAGGTCTAGTCTCCCCCACCCCCGTGGTACCGGAGGGCGTGTAGCACCAGCGCCGCCGGTCACGTTAAAAAGTTTACCAGGCGCACAGCAGTTTATAGGGGGTCGTGCCACGCGATTCCTACAGTCTAAATATATATATATATATAGAATTAAAAATTAAAGTTAAAATTAATAAATTAAATATTTAAAAGTGGATTTATTGTGAGTAACTAAATAAAGATATTTTTACGCCGAAGGCATGTCCCTATTTGAGATTTCAGAGCTCAATTTCTCAATCAGCGGTTTAAAAGCACCGAGAGGGCCTGGTTGACAGTCTATTAAATTGCAGCTGTAGATCACCATTTGAGACCCTCGTCAAAAACAAAGCGAAATGTGAAGTCCACTGCAATTGTCGGAATATGCAAACTGGACATCGTCAAAAACAAAACAAACATATGTAATCTGCAGATCTTGACCTTTCGGGAGTCCCTCGTCAAAAACAAAGATCACCGTTTCTACAAACTGGGAGACCCTCGTCAAAAACGAAAGGAAACATATATAACTGCAGATCATCATAATTTGAAGCAAAAATTATTGGAATTTTGCATTCTATCTTTTGTACTTGTTGGATACTGCTTGACGCACTTGTCCAATTTCAATGTACCAGTTTCCATTTTTTTATAGAGCCCACTATAGATGGAAGTTCCTGAGCGACCCTACCTTCTGAAGCAGGAAATTCCTTTGTCTCATTTTAAAATATCCCTTAAAACACAAAGATTAAATCATTAAACTGTTTTGGATCTGATTATGAGTATCTAAAATATTGATGCAGACTGTACAAAATTCAAAATTACAAGTCAACAACGAATCTGGATAAATCTGAACATTCACCAGAAGTATGTAGACTGAATAAGCTCACTATTCATCTATGTGCCCTTATGGAAAGACTAATTTCCTACCAGATGGATGATCTTCTGGGTGGTATGGCAGCCTATTATTGATGGCCCAATTTGGGATTTAGAGCAGCCATAAGTGAATGTTAACTCTCTCCTGTGCTCGTGGAGACTCCTACCGTGCCTCTTTGTCCAAAAATGATCTCTGAGAATACAGCCAGTGATGTGATTCAGACTTATAAGTAAATGTAGCACCCAGATGTTTACTGACCTAATTTGGGGATTGAATTCTTCCTGGCCGAGTTGGATGCTACAGCAATCTGGAAAGTATTCCCTCAGCAATTGATAGTGATACTCCTCCTTAGGTGATTAATTATTATCATGGATGGCATAGTGCTATTAATTGGTATTTTCTTCACCAATTTTTCCACTATACTGTCCTGCAATCTTGATAGTAGTATTCCATGTTTGACATCCTTAAAATTTGTACCAAAATTTCAAAATTAGCTTACTGACAAACCCTGAGTGGAATTTGCCAAGGAAAGAGGCAGGGTTTTCATCTTGACTTCTTTTAGTGCAAACAAGGGGTTTCATCCTCAAATACACGGTCACTTGAATTCAAATGAGCAAATTGTGAAATTATAGTTAGATGGATCATTATGAAAGAATAAGTTGGTAGATATAGCTTCTACGGATTAGGGCCCATGGGCCAATTGATGGCCAAATTTGAATTTATTTTTATTTAGTTTTATTATTATGTACATTTTATATTTTATTTATTGGTATTGAATTGCTTATTCTTGGAAATTATGTGTGCATGCTTTACTGTGTATTCTCTAGGTTGATTAGACCTAGTAAGAATGGCAATTTGACCTTGCAAGATTTTTGAGGTTTCCAACTTATTGATCGGTACCTCCATAGCCATTACAAGTGCCTGTTTTTCAGCCTTTTTGATTACTAGCTATTTGATGCTAAAAACTTCTACACTGTTGAATCCAGATGCAATATCAATTTCTGTCTATTTTCTGAATATTTTTTGTATTTATGTTTGATAATAGGAAGAGAGGGTGATCAATATCATAACAAAATGACATCAAATACATTAAACTAGCACAATTCAGTGTCTTCAGTAGCTGAGTTATCAATATACCATAGGGACCAAAGTTGAAATGTCAACCTATGTTCAATGAGGGTTTTTTGTTCAAGATAATTTGCAAAGTCCTTGTAGTTAGTTTGTTTCTAATAGTGAGCACTTGAGGCATTTTCCATTTATACTTTTTTTTCAGGGACTAATATTATGCCAGAAGTTTGTGTCTCACAATTCTTCAAAGCTCTGAAACTTGTGAACTTCAAATCTTTATGAAAATCTTTGGTCATAGGTATGATGGTGGGTAGATCACCGACAGATCTGGGCATGGGCATTTTCCATCTATTTTTTTTTATACTTTATGAAATTACAGAGACAGGATTTTCTATTTCTATGATTTGAGTTACCTTTTCCCAACTATCGGCTAATTTTTGGGCATGTAAGAATCTGTATTTCACTCAGTTGTATTTGGAACTCATTTGGTTGCATTTCATTTCATGTCTTTCAAATTCGTTTAGTTGGAGTTTGGTTTCATTTGGGCCTGTCTGAGAAAGTGCGAGAGATCATTTTTTCCAAGGCAAAAAGCATGGGGTAGAATCTCCATTGTCTGTCTTTCTCAAACATTTAATGCTCAAGCCCTCTCACGAACAAATAGCCAAGACTCGTTTTATATTTAAATGCAAAGGGAAAATCCTGTACGATGCAAACAATTAAAATAAAACCTATCCAGAATCTCCAGCACTGAAATCAGGCTCTGAGGGTTTTTTGAGTTCAACTAGATGTGTCGGCTGTTCTAATTTCACTGTACGCATTATGTGCTTTGGAGTAGATGTTACAATGCTTTTTTACCATGGGTAGTGCGATTGCATGGAATGTAGATTGTATGGGATTTAATCTATCTTGTTATTGAAAGAATCTCAGTCACAACAGTTCATTTAATTACTTATGGTATTTATGCCATAAAATACTTGTATGATCTATTATTGGATTAATGCAAATGGTTTTAAAGATGACAATAGTTGAGTTATACAGCTTTGGGATCATATAAAGTTTGATGATTCAATGGTTGTGTTGTAATACAAAAGGTATCTTCAGAGATAATTTTAGATGACCAATGATTTGTCTTTCTGTTTCACTTTGTTCAACCAATGTGATACTGGAAGCACCAAAACCAACACTGCATCTGAAAGTTTTTTTTATATTTTTTTGGTTGGGCTGCTTAGACTTTACATCAAGAGTCTAGTCTCTATAGTGTTCTTTACATTCTTGAATATAATAAAAAGGAAAATAAACAACAATGGATGAGGACTCGTTTATGCTATTTGAGCTTATACAGTACAAACCCCTTAAATGAGTTCTTAATGGCTAAATGTAAGTCTCAGCTTCAAGGAAAAATAGATTTCAAAGACAAACTCCAATAGCAAATACTATAACTCCATAAACCATTTTACACCTTTTATTTCCAAAAACTACTTGTGCACATGTATTATTCACTTTACTACCTGATAATAGTTTTCATATCAAATTCTAGATGTGAAAAACTCTTAAGAGACCCTTACTCAGTTTGCGTTGCACAGATATTATTTGATTTAAGTATCATTATTGCTCTGTGGATCTTAGAGTCATAAATACATCTTCTTACAGAAGCTCCATGATTTAAGTATTATTCAAACCTTTTATTTACCATCTTTTAAAACAAGACTAATATCTACTATTTTTACATGTGAATGATGTATTAGAAAGACAGGTAAGCTATTTTCTGTTATTAATTTAGGTGTGTAGTCACCCTTGTGATGATAAATATTTGAAAGGGAAGCTAGGCAAGTTCTAAATTTGACAAGACATGAAAAAGACCTTTAGTTCAGAGTACCATTGGTGCCAAACATTGTTGTCTAAATTCACTTTCTTCATCTGCTCTTTGAATGGACAAGTTGGAATGATTTGTGCAAATTCAACAAAGGTAGTGGATAATTATTTTTTATGTGATTATTAGCCTTGTCAAATTTTATTCATAGCATAGATCATTGCAGTTCTTCAAGGACAATTGATACCTTAATTTCGCTATGTGATATGCTCATGGCTTATAGGTAAATTGATAGATTGAGCTAAGAGTATAGAGATCATCATTGGCCACTGCCCAACTACCAAGAACTACTCAATAACACATAACAAGAATTTGTTGTTCAACCCCTTGTATCTTGCTTTACTTTCAATAGGAGGAATCGATTGTCCAGTTACATTTTAATGTCTAATTTATCATACTGCATGATAATTGATCAAGGTTGATGATCCAAATTAAACTAGTAATTTTGGGGATAATAAACAAGTTGTGGCACTTGTAATCATGAATGCACAAGCATTGTACTACATTGCATGATACCACTATAAATAAGGAGGCAGTTCTACAAAAAATGCATAGCAGGAAAACTAATAAATGCATAATGACACACCTCCTTAGGAAAATCATAAAGTTATTAGCTTCTCTAACCTTTCAAAGTTATCTTATATTGCCCTTAATAACTAATCAGAAGACAATCGATTGAAGTTGCAAAATATAGAGTTTGAGTTGGAGAAATTATGGTGGATGTTCGGGTAGTATGAGGCAAGTAATCATGGCAAAGAAAAGAAAAGAAAAGCTAAAACAAAATCAATTTTTAAATGACCAACCAATTTGATATCATTTTCTCCTTAATTAACCTTCCATACTTGTTCGGTGTACCAAATTGCACACCAAGGTGCGATTGCTAGTATTAATATATATTGAAGAGTGGTAGTAAGTATTTGTCGGGAGATTAAAATAAATGAATTTAAAGATAGGAGTTGCATGCAGCAACAGTTAAGGTGAAGTGGTTAATAAATTAGTTATATTGCAAAAAGAAGGGGGGCTTTTGTTACTAATCTTTTTCGCTCACTCGTGAATCAATTTTTTGGTTTGTAAAAAAAAAAAAAAAAAAATCTTCTGGATTTGGGGGTTTCTTATCTGGTTTTTTTTTGGGGAAAAAGCTTGAATTGAGTTTGGCAGAGATTATTTGGGGAATTTGTAGAAGAACTTGGAGCCGTAAGCTAAATTTTGGAGAGTTCTGCATCAAGATTTCAGCTTTGTCAAGCAAATAAACCAGGTTCCATTGTTGTTTCAATTCTTTTTGAAAATAAATGCCTGAAACATTTATTGGTATATTACTGAAATTGAACAATTTGTAAAAGCATTGTCTGAAGATTTGAAAGCTCTATCTGTGTCATTCGATTTGGTTTGGAATTTCTTGTTATTTGAAATTTTCAAACCTTCCGTTAGGTGCCACTATCATTTGTCTTAGCCTGCAAACTATATTAAATTTATGATATGTATTCCTCATGTTGTTTATTGTGCCTCCTTCAAAAGATAGTTATTCCCCCCCCAATATGTTTTCTTTAATCGGACCCCCTAAACATTTTAAAATCCTCCCATAGCTATCGGATTTAATGTAGATCAAAACACTCCATGAATGTCAATAAGTATTTGAGGCTCGAGTTGGTTCGTCATAGGCATCTAGTGTTTTTGAACTCAAGAAGCCATCTCAGATCTAAACTCCCCACGGTGTCACGCTCTTTACTAATTGTGGGCTACACATGGCTCTATACATCCATCACGCCATTTGCATTCGCTACAAAGCTCCAAGTATTATACATCGGCCTTTGGATGCTTGTCTATGATAGAGTGAGGGTATTATTATTCTCACTTCTCTTACAAATGCCAAGGTTGTAATCTTATCTATTCGCAAAGCCTCGTCAACGAGCTTCAAGAAAGAAAGAAAATGTATTACCATCTTTACATCACAAAGAGGCACAAAGTTTTCATTGCAAATCTTCAGCGTAGGCATTGGAGAGGCACATCGGTGGGAGAGAAGAGTGGCATTACTGACAAAAGACCCCCGAAAAACACCACAACCACTTACATGATATAGAGGGATCGATGCAAGCCGAACTAACAGCTGCATTTGATACTTCCTTTCATACTATTTGGCATTCAGAGGTTATATTTTAAATCGAAATCAGATACATAAGTTTTCGTGTCATTTCGGTGAGCATGTACTTCGTTTGGTCTTCCATTACTTACCATGCGATTACACATAGTAAACTGCAGTCTCCATTGACATACTTTGTTGATATTCGATTTAATTGATATCCTGCAGCTGTTAGTTCGGCTTAGATCTCTTTAGAATTTCCATTCTTTCGATGCATAGAATGAATCATACCATTAGTGACCATAGTAAGATGAATGGTATTTGTTGCTTTACCAAAGTTGTGAATACATAGTCTCTCCGGCATATTGTGTTAGCAGGCCCGCGAGCTTTAAGCTCGACCTTTGTTATTTGGTTTGATACATATATGTGCCTGTGTGCTCGGATGTGCATGTTAGCTCGACTTCACTATGTGGAAATGATTACTCGTATATGGATGTTCTATCAATTTATATATGTGATTATAATTATATATATAAATATTCATACGTATGTTACTATTTAATATGTGGAATATGTTTTTTTTGTCTTATTAAAAGAAACATTGTTATATGAAAACAATAATATGAATATAAATATATAAATATATATTTATACACTTAATTGTAATAAAATTATGTAGAATGATTGTTCAGATTTTATTATAAGTGTTTTGTGTTGTTATTATATAATGACATTAGTTTTGAGAACAAATGTGTATTACTTCTACAATTAAATTGTTTTGATAGCTAATTAAATGGGTAACTAGATAAGGAAAGAATACTTTATTATATTTAAATAATTGTGGAATTGATAAGGAGAGAAAATTAGGCTATTTCTTTGGGAATTGCAATAATGTAATGCTTTGTAATTACGTGTTAACAAATTGGAAACTCACCTTGTGTCTCATGATCGCGTTAGTGGATTTGTGGCTTTTATGAGGTAAGGTGTTGATTATTTGGGAGTCTTGTGCAAGTCGTTATGTTGTCTTCCAGAGGTTTGGGAAAATAGGTTATCTGCTAAACTGTGATGTTTAAGCCATGCACCACTTACTTGTTAATACCATTATGTTGGAGAGCGAGATGGTCCATGCCTTGCTTAGGATATGTATTTTATAGTTTTTATTTCATGTGCATGATGCCTTTACCATGTTGATATTATTGGGTCTCCTATCTGCTAGTAGGGGGAGTGGCTCTCAATGGGGGACAGTGCACAAAGTGGTGCCAGGGTAACCCATGTAGGAGTTTCTTAATTCAGTGAAAACTTAAAATGAATTAAGGGGTTGGGAAGTTCACATATTAATCAGGATAAGTGGATGCCTTGCCCATGCCTGTAGTGCTCGTTTAGGCTAAGGATGGGTTGAGAAGACTTGGTTGGAAAGACCAACTTCCTTGTCCTCATGAAAGGAAGATTGGTTCCACATGTGTCACCCTATGGGGACGGCAGCTCATGAGAGACTGTCAGGGTAACCATAGATGGGGGTCGACGGCTAGTGAGAAACTGCCAGGGTAACCATAGATTGGGGTCAACGGCTAATGCTAGACTGCCAGGGTAACCCATGTCTAGACCATGCGATGACACTCTTCCCTTTGCAAACTAGTATTCTCATGCTTGTTCTCTCACTTGGTGTGTGATGCCCTCTAGAAGCAGTGTTTGACCTTATGCGATGTTAAGTTGCTTCAGTGTCTGTTGTCATTTGTTAATCTTGTTATGTCAGTTTTTTGTCACCTTGTTGTTGTTCTAGTGGGACCAGGTGTTATCTCCTAGCACAGGGGGGTGGACCTTAGGGTTCCACATGGTCAGGTGGAATGTGCGTTGTACTCCATTGGGTTTCCCTTCTAGTTGTTCGTGTTCGTAGTGACTGCTCTTGGTGATGTTGACCTATGCGACTGTCCCAATTCAAGTGAAATATCCTCATGTACTTGTGCTAAATTGAAATCAGTTGTATCTTGTAATTTAACTCTAGTGTATAATCTCCCTAATTGATCACAGGCAAACATTGATGTAATGATGCAAAGTTGTAATTAATTGTAAACACTCTCTTGTAATGAAAATGTAAATGATGTTAATTATATGATTGTTAATTAAATGATCTTTGATGTTGGTATAATGGTGTCAAATTATGGTTAATTCATATATGTTAATCATTTAAATGTGATGAATAAAAGAAATTCATATTGTTAAATGGAATGGTTTACTATTCTTGCTAGTTTAGTTGATGGGATCTAGTAGTGTAGTCACAGACCTTAGAGGACTTAGGTTAGAATTCATGTTATTGTGTTGTCTTTAAAAAAAAAATTGTTCTATTTTTTTGTGTTGTATCGTGTTGTCCTCTAGGGTTTCGTGGCAGGGCGTTACAAATCCAATACCCAAAACATTGAAACTAGTTTTTAAACTCAACCCTAACCCATAAATGTTGAAACTTGTGTCTTTATTATTAAACTAATAATAATAAACATTAACATTGAACCATCTAAATAAACAACTAAATTTAAACACGAAATGATTTGTATTCAATATAGAATTGTGAATCTCAATATTTAACATTTGATGTTGAACCCTTAAAAATTAATTTTGGGCATTGAATGTGAACACTAAACTCTAAACCATGAAATCTAAAGCCTTAGTCATAAATATTGAAGCATCTTTAAGTACTTAGCTTAGAATTGTGAATCATTAAACATAAATCCTTAAATTTGAATTCTAAGCTTTCAAAAATGAACTCGAAACCTTGAATCCTTAATTGTATATCTTAAATTGAATCCTAACATCTAAAGGTTGAATCCTATGCATCAATTCATAAGCATTTAACAGTTAACCTTAATGTTGAACCACATGCATAAATAAATTGTTATTACTTAGTATAGAATAGTAAATCTCAATGTCAAAGATTAAATGTTGAACCCTTAAAGTTGATATTTTTATGTTGAATATGAATTCTAAACCCTAAACTAGGAAAAATGTAAACTTATAGCCCTAAAAATTGATCCATCCTTAAGTAATAAGCCTAGCACTATGAAACCTAAACATCAAGTCATACATTTCAAAACTAAACTTTCAAACAAGAAACAAAAACCAAAAACTTTTAAACCTAAAGTCAACCCTAACCCCCAAAGATTTAACCATGTGCCTTGATTATTGTATCGTTATCAATAAACCTTAAATTTTTACCACACAAATAAACAACTATATTTAAACATCAAATGACAAGTACGTAATATAGTCCACTAAATCTCAATGTTGAATAAATTTCAAAATTAGACATTGACTATGAACCCAAAATAATAACCCATGAATTGGAAAATCTCTACCACAAACATCCAACCTTCCTTAAGGAATGAGTTTATTATTTTCAAGTGTCATTATCAAACCCTTAATTTAAACACTGAAAATTCAATTAACACAAAACTAGAAAAACTCAAAACCCAAACTCTATACCATAAACTCAACTTAAACCCCTAAATGTTGAATTGTGTGGTTTGATTATTGAATTGTTAATAATGAACCTTATTTTGAACCATCTAAATAAATAACTAAATTTGAACATGAAATAATGATTACTATATATAGACCACTAAATATCAACATCAATGTTAAATTTTGGACTTTAAATGTGAACCCAAAACCCAAAACCACAACCCTAAATGTTAAACCCTTCTTAAGTTAAGAGAAGAGCCTAGGATTGTGAAGCCTATATATCATCATTAATTTGAATGTTAATATTTTAACCAAGAACCTAAAACCAAAGACTATGAAATCTAAAATATATACCTTAAATTCAACCCTTACCCTTGAAGGTTGGACCACATTCCTTGACTTTGGAACAATTTAAAAAGAAATTCAATATTGAACTATATCCATAATAAAATAAAATTGGGAATGAAACGAGTACTAAATATAGACTACATAAAATCAATGTTAACTATTGAATATTGAAACCTTACAGTATAAATTAGGAGATTTAATGTATCCCTAAACATAAAATAATCAAATTTATACCCTAAGCCTGAATATTAAACCCTCCTTAAGTAATAAGCTTAAGATTGTGAAGCCTAAACATCAAGGCATTCATTTGAACCCACAAATTTTAACCAAGAACCAAAAACCCAGAACGTTTAAACATAGATTGTATTCCTTAAACTCAATCCTAATCCCTAAAAGTTGAACTATACGTCTTAATTATTGAACCATTAACAATGAACTTTAATGTGAATCCATTTAAATAAACAACTAAAATTAAACATGAAATGATGATTACTCATTATAGACTACTAAATCTCAACATTAAACGTTTGTAATGGTGTGAATTTTTACCCCTAGGAAAATTCCCCATTTAATTTCCCCTACCTTAGAAAATATAAACCTGATGATGCAATTTCACCGTTGCCACCTTGTCCCTTCCACTTGGCTGCATCATTTTGTGTCGATGGAGGAATTTTTTTCAAGGATGTGCATGCATTGCACGAACGTCTATGCATCGCGTTGTCATCCTAACAAGATTTATGCCCCTAGAATCAGCAAAGATGTTACATCTTCCATTAGTTGCTAAGAGTAACATTCCCTACCTCCCTTGACTGGTGAAATTCAACTTGTTGCCTCCATTTTTCCTATTCAAACTCACTTCATTCCTCTCTTCTAGCCTTTGGATGCAATTTCACACATTCTAGCTCTTGATTCTCACTCTCTTATTACTTCTACACAATTATTTCTCTTGTTGCAAGCTCCTCATTTATCTCCAACATCACGTTCTTGTTGCAACACCATTTCTATCAAATGGTTTTCAAGATCCATCTTCTCTACGCAGTGGTGTCACTCTCTTCTTTCCGATATTGGCCTTGAGAGCTCGTAGTGGGAAAGGTAACTATGTGTTTGTCTACTTGGTTGTATCATCTTGTTTATTGGATAGCATTGCAATTATCTTTTCTTTCTATCTAGTGGTATTAGTTCCTTTATATTTCCTTTATTGATTTCTATACTTTGTGGCTATCTAGTTGTCTGTAGGAGGTGGGAACACTAAAATGGGGGACTAACTAAGGTAGACCTCGAACACAACCTGACATTTTTCTCATTTTTGTGTGTGTAGGTGTTTTCAAGTGCAACTAATTGAAGAATCAAGTCATGGGAAAAATGGTACCTTTTCCTACCTTCTCCTTGTCATTTAGAACATAGTTCTTTTTAGTGTCATTTTCATTTTATTTTTTGTTTCTATACTTTTCTATTCTCTGTCAAAACATAAAACATCACATAGTTAGGCAGTTAGTAGATTCCTTACAATTTTGTCTGTTTTCTAGACCTCTGTTTGTATGGATGCTAGTGTGTCCCTAAGACACTAACGTGTCGCGCTAGAGTCTGAGATCCATGCTGCCATCCTCAAACAGTGAGTTGTCTAGTAGTAGGCCAAACCTTGGAAGTTGACTCTCCTAACCTTGTCAACATCTAGTTTTAGCAAAAGGAAAGTAGCAAGCTATTTTCCCTTCCTTTTCAACCTCAGTACCTTATCCATTTTGATCTATCTAGAAAACCTGAGGTAGTTTAGGGCAGCTTATTCCTTGGGGATCTCCTATGACCTGGAGTCCCAAGGTTGACGAGTCCCCCTTCTCTACATTTTGGTGAACCCGACGTGAACATCTTCAATTCCACTTCCTTGTGTTGAGAACTCTTGCATCTTGAGTGTGTTGCAAACTTGTGTGTTGTAAAGATTTATGAGCTTTAGAACTCAATCTACAACCTCTAGGCACATTTCCAGAAGAAGCGTGTGACATATAGAGATGGATCCTAAGAAGGTCACTATAGGTCCCTCTTTTGATAAGTTGGTTTCTAAAACAAATACAAGTTTCTCTAGCCCCTTTTGGGAAGATCCATGCATTCCTACTCCTCCCACTTCTCCTTCCACTTTATTTGTGGAAGAGGATGAGGCTATCAAAATTCCTACAGAGCAACTTTTGGCCCTAAACAAAAGGTTTTCAAAGTTTGGGGAGTATTTAGGAAAAGAAAGGGCTATGACTAAGATAGCTAAGGTTGTTAATGACTTGAGAGCTATGCTGGATGAGGACCCGGTAGGTCTTGAATAACTCTGGGGTATTTCCAAAATAATGTACACTCATGTTCCATCATACAACCCTAGGTCCAGCATTGTTTGGGACCTTGGATTTGAGACTGCTAAAAGATAGATAGAAGTCTCGATGCCCAAGGTGTTGGTGTACTTGGTCGAACCAACCCATTCGTTAACACTACCGCTATTCCTCAGGCACCCCCATCATTAAGGTAAACAAGGTACCCTTAGGTTTCAACTCTACCAACTCTAATGTTCTTGGTGGTAGTTCTAGAACCCATGTTGGTCCGAGTGGCGGGGCTTCTATTGGAATGGGGGTGGTGGCCTCGATGGCTCTAGTGGCTTTGGTGGTAGTTCCACTAGTCCTATTTCATCTTCTGACCCTATCATCAATGCCCTGTTATAGAACATGGTTCAAATGCATAATTAACTAGTGAAATTGTCCAATGCTACTTAACAACCTATATTTCAACCCTACTTTCATCATAGTTCTTTGTTGATAGCAATTCTAAATACTCCTATCCCTCAAGGGATGGATATTCCAAAGTTTGAGAAATATGTTGGTAAAGGAGATCCTCAAATGCATGACTTGACATTCAATTCTATGTGCATGGATTTCTTTCAACGTGATGCTTTAACGGCTAAGTTGTTTCTAAGGTCTCTTAAGGATATTTCCCTCGAGTGGTATTTCTCCTTACCAAAAAATTCTACTTTTTATTTGATCAATTGGTAAATCAATTTCTCTGACAGTTCCAGGCTAATATTGGACTAAAAATGACCTTTTTAGGTCTCGTCTAATGTAGCAAGGGGACAATGAGAAGATAACTGATTTTATCGCTCATTATCAAGTGCCTTTCTCAAAAATTTCTTATCCTTTTCCCAACTCGGATGTTCAAAAGGTCTTTGTCAAAAATCTATAGAGGCCTTGGCAGGAAAAGTTTTATTTAATGGAATATCCTTGTTTTGCACATCTATGTGTTGTGTTACAAGAATACTAGTAGACAGTTGCATAGTTCGAGGGATCTTCCTCATGCTCTCATTTTGAAGGTAAATATGTAGTGTCGATATCCGGTAAGAACAAGGACATTACAAACGTGGTATGTACATCTAATAGCAAGAGCCTGAAGCACAACAATTATTTTACAAAGTTATCATATTCTTACACTTTTATGTTGAAAAGATTATTAAAAGATAAATCCCTAACAATACCAGACCCTTGACCTCTTATCGAACCCTATCCTTATTGGTATGATGAGCATCAATTCTGCCAATACCATCAAATACACAAACGTGATATCGAAATATGCATGTGCCTACATAATGAGATCCAGGACCACATCGATGATTGTACTATCCATCTCGACAAGAAAAAGAAAAATACTAATAAGTTTGTGGCAAAGGCTAACAACGAATTACAAATCTATACGAATTTGTTTCTATCTCATTCCAAAAACATAAGTATTGAACCTTCTACTCCTACTAAGTCTGTGTCATCGGAGTACATTAATATGGTCTCATTCACACGTATTCCTTCCACCTAGCTTGTGAGTGGATCATCGGACTTAAATTTTACCTCGTTGGATTTACTAATGAATAAAGAGCCTTCTTCCTTGTACATTATCGCTCATCCTAATTGACCCTGCAAGCTGAGTGAATGTTATAATGGAAGAAACTCTACTTATAAAAAAATTTCATAGGGAGGAATAAAAAGAATATATGGCCACTATATGCACACACGATAGACTCTCGGTCCCTCCTATTGGTTTTATTACTCTTTTGGTCTTGGTAGGACCCATGGCCCTGAATACCTCTTTTATCATAATTTCGGAGTCATACCTATTGAGGGTGAAACTGGGCATTTTGTTGCTAGTTTCCATGGATGGTGTCGCTTTGATGATTCACAAATATCTCAAGTTCTCTCATGAGGGATTTGTGCACATTGTGCACGACACCGGTTACAAAACACTGGTGTCAAGTGAGGGCTTCACATTAGACCACTTTTGGCCCACTCCCATCGGACCACTCCCTCTGAGGACGGACCTACTACATCATTCCTATGTCAAGTATAAGACTGGGGGCATGGCGCCAAAAGTGACCTATCCAGTTTCTCCCTACACCATCTCAGTAAAACGTTCTATAATTGTGTAGTAGCAAGCTACCTCCTCCTCCCAGCAAAAGGGTAAGGGGAAGCTTACTCACAACCATGGGCCTTCCTCTTCTACATCCTTTGCTCCATCTGCTTCTACTTCTCATCCTATTGTGGCATCCTTGGCTCCTACTCCCATGCTTTGTATGGGGACCCCGATGGTGCCCGCTTGGTGAAAAGCTAAGTGTCAAGTGTTTGAACTTCCCGTTTTTCCCACGATTCCTAGACCCATTATTTATGGAAAGGGGAAGGGTCCTCGTGGAGTTTCCCCCATGTCTCGGCCTTTGTGGCCTCCTACTATTCTTCCTCCTGCCCCTCTGGCGGTGAAGGGGAAGATGCCTACCATCGAGGCACTTGTGTTTGCTTCTCCACCTGCTACTATGTCCACACCTGCGCTCCCTACTCCTGCCCCTATCCAAGAGGTTGTCCTTCCTCTAACAATGATTATGGAGGAAACTTCTATGGCAGAATAGGAGCCTCCATCCCTTCTTAGGCTGCAACTTCTAGTGCTTGGAGCTGACATAACCAGCTTACGCACAAGCACAAGCGTAGAAGAAAAGCTCTAGTCGTTGAACAAGTTACCTTGCAAAAGACAAAAGGGGAGCTAGTAGGTCCTATTTCGGTACCTCCTAACATGTCTCCTCCCTCTACCCCTTCTTCTTCAGTTCCACTCGCCTCTATTTTTCTTCCAACTCCCCTGATGGGTGCTAATGATCCTCACCCCAAAAGGGTGCAGGTGTTCATTACTCCTTTCATGGAGCCTCCTCTTCTAATGTCCCTTCTGGACATCCCTCCATTTTCTTGGCCCATAGACATTCCTAACACAATGGTGGTGTCTATTGTGGCTATATCTTCTCAATACTCCACCTTCGCTTCTTCTGTGGGCATCTAGCATCCTCTATAGAAGCGTAAGTCAGAGGATGACCTTAACTTGAGTGGTGGTCAGAAGAAGGGCTCACCTTCTTCGGGAGCTAGTCCTATTTTGGCCTATGTCATCCTTTTGACGAAGGTAGTCCCAACATCCCTCGAGTTTGTCACTTCCCCTCTCAACGAGGTCGGTAGTGGATCTCAGGTGCCTCCTTCTCCCACCTAGTTAACACATGGCACTTTGGTGAAGTGCATGTTTAACTCGGTGGACAATGTCATGAATCTGTCAGCAATCTTTACGAGATCAATGACCTTCACCTCACAAGAGCTCAGCAAAGAAGACCTTTAGGGGCCTTCTTCCTTAGCCCTTGTTGCAAGAGATTCAGAGGGTGCTCCCCTTGTTATCTCACCCTTGAAATCTCATCCTCCCTCCCCATATAAGATCTAGATTGGGAATAGGATGACCTGTTGTTTGATGAGGAGTAGGGTGGTACCTCTTATTTATCTTTAGATTAGATTTGTGTGTGTTGTGCTCCACACATACTTTTACTTATGTGTTTGTGATCCTACTTGGAGGACCCTTTCTACCCTTGTAGGTGCTTGGATACATGCCTGGCAATATTGTCATGAACTTCCTCTATGTGTTTCATCATTATTATATATGTTATGACCTTTTATTTTCAACAATTGGGGACGATGCAAAGCATTGGGGGCATTTAGGCCTTCCTTCCATGACCCAATTTTTTTATTTTTTATTTTATCTTCATGTGCTCTTCTTCATGATCTGGGAACTTTTGGGAATGATGATCTTTCATTCATTCATCATGTGCTACCTATTTATATATATATATATATATATATATATATATATATATATGTGAACAAATCTGACCCTAAACTCCTAGATCCCCCTGTCCCTTGATTTCTTTTTCTCTACTTATTTCTCATTTTCTTTGTCTTTGTTTGTCCCTCTCTATCTACTTAGTGATTTTGTGGTGCTTATGTGTTGTCCCTCACATGTATGACAACATTCCATATTTACATCCCACAATGTATCATGGGCCACAACATCTTTTCCCTTTCTCTCTCTCTCCTTAGGATGCTACGTGCTCCTATTTATAGAACACACCATCCTAGGGGGGGCTACCATGCTTCTCTAATTTTCAATAAGGTGAATTCAATGGCCAACGAATCCCTTACTGAAAATTATTCAATTTTAAAAAATGCATTCTTCAATAAGGACCCTTTAGATTTTTCAACAAAGGAGTACTTTTCCTTATGAAGAATTTTGACAATTTTCCTTTGAGAAGGAGCATTTTTTTATTGGATTCCTTGATGAAAGAGATCTTTCAAAAGGATTCTTTGATGACAAAATTATTTGCAGAAAATGGTGTGCTTTCAAATCAGACTGTCCCTTTTTCAAATCAGACTGTCCCTTTAGGCGAACCCCTTGTTGTTTTGAAGGGTCCTCAAAGGGACCCTTTTAAAAACTTCTCCTTCAATTACTTACTTTGTGATATGTCTGTTTGTCTTGTCTTCTTTTCCTAACATGTTTTGTATGCAACTTAACATGTTGCTTTGCAAGACCGAGCACCTATAAATCTGCTTTCACTATCAAGCTTTCTTAACAGGATCAATCACCTTATCAAGCTTTCCTTACAGGACTAAGAACCTATAAGGGCCTTTCACATCAAACTCTTTAGGACTGAGCACCTATAGATTCCTTTCATTTCAAACCCCACAAGACAGAGAACCTGTGGCACTCCCTTTGTAGGACCGAGAACCTATGAATCTCCTTTCTTTTGCAAGAATGAGAACTTGTAGAGCCTTTGTTCAACTTCTATAGGACCAAGAACCTGTGGAGCCAATTTCATAGAACCAAGTACCTATGGAGCCATCTCTCTCATTTTCACACCAAGGTTGCCCTACAAGACCGAGAACCTGTAGAGTTACCTCCTACACATCTAGGTGTTCCAAATTGGAGATCTACTTCCTCAATGATTAAGGTATATTCTCTTCAACTTCTTTCTACTTTGTTGGCATTTCAAATAGCACCTTTGGTATGCAACTTGGAAACAAACAGCTATGTGCAGTAACGTGCTCTTCAAATTAGGAGGGGAAGCTCCCTCTTTGTTGATGTTGCCTAAGAAAGTAAACTAAAACTAAGTTGCCTATCTTTTTGTTCAGCTAAGAGCACAAGGTTATAAAACTCAAGCATCGTAGTTGATATTTTATGTTTTAGAATTTCAACTACGACTAGCCTACTCTAATGACGTTTCTAATTTCTCAAGTAAACGTAGAGCAAGAGAATTAGAAATGGGAAAGGAAGGATTCTCTGACATAAATACTTAAAATACTTTTCTTCCAATGCACATGTACTTAATTTCAATGCAAGCTGAAATAAAGATCATATAAGCATAACACATAAAATGAAAATTTGAGACATTATATCATGGAAAAGTAGGCACAAGACTTTATTTCTCAAATCAAAGAACAAAAGATTACACTTCTAGGACAGTAGGATTGTAGAAAAATAGGCTTACATTTTATCCATCAAACCAAAATACATCAACACAAGACACATGCACTGAACAAGAATTTGCAGCTAACGAGGCTTACAAACTTGCTCTGACACAAAGTAAACTGACACTGAATAACAACTTGCAATATTACAGGCTTGCAATTTTCTATCACAATAACCGTTAAGAAAATAATGGGCAAGGCTTCCCTTACTTATACACAAGCAGAGGAGTAGGGAACCCTAAAATCTCCTTGCTTTTACAACCAAGACTTGCCAACATGAAAGCTTTATTTCTAAAACTAAAGAAGATAAACATCTAACCACCTAAGAAAGCATAAAAAAAAAGGAAATACCAACTATTACATTTTGTTTTCTTTCTCTTCTTCAAAGAGTAGATAAGAATTGAGACAAGAATAGAAAGAAAGCATGGAGAAAGCTTCTAGATGACTTCCGCTTTAAATCTCGTCCATATCCGCCAAAAGCTGGTTTTTTTCTTGATTAAGTGGAGAATACTGTTGAAAATATAATGTTCATCTGCCTTGAAAAAACAATTTCTCCGAAAAAGCTGGGACCTGGGTTTTGTAGAAAATCATGTTCTAAAGAAACCTAGATGCTCATAAACTAAAAAAGCTAAATCCATCGTAAAAAAGTGGCCAAAAAGTAGTTTCTAGAAGAGGGAAAAGTTTCTCAATGTTGAAGAGGATGAAAAAGTGAAGAGACCCGTGTGATTAGAAACAAAAAAAGTTGACTAGTTGTTTTGAAAAAGCAACGTCCTAAAAGTTTGGAGCCTAAAAAAGTGTTCTTCTTTGCTCACTGATCTTGAAACCACGAAGAAAACCAAAAAAGCATGTTGTTTGGGTCTTCAAATCTTCATTGAGAGGAAAGGGAAAATCTTCTTGCTCTGGACACCAACCTGCAAAAATGAATAATGGAAGGAAAAAGCTCTCTTAAATAAGTTGAGGTTGAGAAAAATTTGCTTTCTTTTTGTTTTAAAACTTTCAGAGTCTATCTCGAGTAGGTTCATCGAACATAGACATTGTTCGAATGTTGAATGATGAAAATTTTGAAAAAAATTCTTAAGGCATTGAGCCTTGGGCGCCAATCTCCTCCTGGGGCGCTTTTCCTCTCCATACTTAGCCATTTTTTTCCATTTCAAATTTTTGCTTTATTTTGACCTCTATTTGACTTTGATTTCCAGATGCTTGGAGAATCTTGTGAACCAATGGAGTGATCCATCGTGAAGCCTAACTGATTCTAAGAAGAGGATTAATTGATTCTAAGAAGATTATCCTGGAGGCAATTTCTAATGAAAACTTCATTTGACCCCTCAAAAATTTGGGTGCCCCTGGCTACCTGGGGCGCCCATGATCACTAGTGTTAGTCATTTTTCTTAAAATTTCAACTTTCTATGTTTTCTCATCTCCTAATGAATTTGCAACTCTGGGAGCTAGACTATCCAAACAATCTAGAAGTCAAATTCACTGAATAGCTTGTTAAATTCTGAGGAGGGTGCTTTGGATGTAACGTCACCTGAAAATTTGATTTGGGGCCTCAAAATCTTGGGCACATATCTCCTCTGCGCCTAACTTTTCCAGTGTTAGAATATTTTCCCAACTTGTCACTCTCTTCTGCTCTTCTGATGAGTTCATGATTCTGGGAGTTTGGGAGGTCCGATGATCTGGCTGATGGCTCCATTACATAGCTTATTTGAATCTAAGGGGGGTCGTTCTCTTGGGAGTGATGTCTCCTAAAAGCTGCATTCTAGGGGTCAAAAGCTTGGGCGCCCCTGGCTAGCTACGGCACCCAACTCCTCCAGACTTAGTCATTCTTGCTTGATTTTCAACCTTCAACTTTGACCTTCCAAGTTATGTCCTCTGTTTGATCTGTAGTTGTGGTTCACTAATGAATCTGGCGACTATGTTGCTAGATTCACTACAGAGCTATGAAAATTTTGAATAGGATGTCCTGGAGGCACAGAACCCTAACTCTGACATTTGATGCCTTGAAATCATGGGCGCCCTTAGCTACCTGCGGCACTTATAGTCTCCAAAGATAGTTTTTATTTCTCATTTTTCACTTTCGTCCTTTTTTTTCATGCTCGTCATTGCCTCGCTCACTGGAGATGAAATTTTTTCTAAGGCAAGAGCATCTAGGCGCCTAGACTGAGCTAGGGCGCCTAGAGTCTCTAGTGTTAGCCAAATTTTTGCATTTTTTCAACTTTCACAGCTCCCTCTTCCATTCTTCGTTCTGTGTTCACGTCTAGTGTTTGAATGTTTCAATCTAACACCTAGCAGTTGACTAACCTCCATTAATGGCTTTAGAGTTTTGAAATGCTTTATGAAATTACAAAAAAAAAAAATAGAATAGACCCACTAGGGCAAAACTAATCATTTTGTGATTCTGACTGCACCAGCTTGATGAGGAAGTATTTTCGACCAATCAAAATTAGTTTGAACCCTAACAGCCAAACTTTCTATTTTTAGAAAAAAATCCAACATTCGTTTTGAAATAAACCCAAAAAAAGTTTCTATTTTTAGAAATTTTCTAAAAATAGTAATTTTCCTAAAAAGTAGGGCCAAAAAACTAAGATCTAAGTTTTGTATACTTGGTCGCTCTGAGCAAACCCAGATCGTCAGATTTTGAAAATTTCAAGTTTTTGCCCCTCACGCAAGACATGCAAACCCCAATTTTGACCTTTTTGACAAATTTGACAAGACTTCTAACCATTTCTGCAAAATGCCTAAGTGTAGCAAAAATTTTAATTTGGGGTACAACATACTTTACCTTGCATTCGCACTAACATGCATGCTCGCTAAAGTGGGGGCAAAATGTAATGGTGCAAATTTTCACCCCTAGGAAAATTCCCCATTTAATTTCCCCTACCTTAGAAAATATAAACCCAATGATGCAATTTCACCACCGCCACCTTGCTCCTTCCACCTAGCCATGTAGTTTTGCACCAATAGAGGAATTTTTTTCAAGGATGCACATGCACTGCGTGGACATTTGTACATTGCATTATCGTCCTGACAAGATTCTTGCCCCTAGAATCAGCAGAGACATTACATCTTCCATTGGTTACAAAGAGTAATGTTCCCTACCTCTCTTGACCGATGAAATTTGACTTTTTTTCTCCATTTTTCCTATTCAAACTCACTTCATTCCTCTCTTCTAGCCTCTAGATGCAATTCCACACATTCTAGCTCTCGATTCTCACTCTCTTCTTTCTTCTACACCATTGTTCTTCTTGTTGCAAGCTCCTCATTTGGCTCCAACATCACGTTCTTGTTGCAACACCATTACTATCGAAGGATTTTCAATCTTCATATTCTCTACAAGGTTGTGTCATTCTCTTCTTTTCGCTATTGGCCTTGAGAGCTCGTAGTGGGAAAGGTAACTTTGTGTTTCTCTACTTGGTTGCATCATCTTGTTTATTAGATAGCATTAAAATTTTCTTTGCTTTCTATCTAGTGGTATCACTTCCTTTCTATTTCCTTTATTGATTTCTATACTTTGTGGCTATTTGGATATCCATGGAGGTGGGAACACCAAAACAGGGGTCTGGCTGAGGCATAACTCAAACACAACCCAACATTTATCTCGTTTTTGTGTGTAGGTGTTTTCAAGTGGAGCTAATTGAAGAACTGAGTTGTGGGAAGCACGGTGCCTTTTCCTACCTTCTTGTCATTTCTAACATAGTTCTTTTTAGTGTTATTTTCATTGTATTTTTTGTTTTTGTACTTTTCTATTCTTTATCAAAACATAAAACATCACATAGTTAGGCAATTAGTAGGTTCCTTACATTTTTGTCTATTTTCTAGACCTTTGTCTATACAGATGCCAGCGCGTCCTTGAGACACTAGTGCATTGCGTTGGAGTTTGAGATCCGCTTTGTTGTCCTCAGATAGTGAGTTGTTTGAGCAACATGTTGAACCTTGGAAGTCGGCTCTTCTGACCCTGTGAACATTTGGTTTTACCAAAAGGAAAGCAACAAGCTATTTTCCCTTCCTTTTCAACCTCAGTACCTTATCCCTTTTGATCTATCTAGAAAACCTGAGGTAGTTTAGGGAAGCTCGTCCCTTGGGGCTCTCCTATGACCTGGAGCATCAGGGCTGATAGGTCCCCCTTCTCTACAATGTTAAATGTTGAATTCTTAACATAAAATTTGGACCTTAAATGTGAATCTCATGCCTCCTTAAGTAATAAGATCTAGATTGTGAAGCCTAAACATCAAGCTCTTAATTCGAATGCCAATATTTTATCCAAGAATCCAAAACCAAAAACCTTAAAACCTTACTCTACACCTTAAACTCAATATCGATCCATAAATTTGATCATTAAACTTTAAACTAATCACACAAAACCTTGAAACCTAAACTCTATACCTTTAAACTCAACCCTAACACCTAAAGGTATTGAATATAAACCATTAATTTTTAATGAGGGATTTAATGTTGAAATCTTAGAGCTTAAATTTGTACCTTGAATGTTAACCTAAACCCTAAACCATGAACGATAATCCCTAAATCCTAAATGTTGAACCATCCTTAGGTAATAAAATTTGGATTGTGAAGACTAAACATCAAGCCCTAAATTTGAACACTAAACTTTCAACCAAAAACTCAAAACTCAAAAACTTGATATATAAACTCATACCTAAACCATAAAGGTTGAAACTTATTATTGAACCATGCATATAACAATTGAGCTTGAACATGAAATGACTAGTACTTAGTGTAGACCACTAAATATCAATGTTACTTATTGAATATTGAACCTATAACATTGAAATTTAGACCTCCAATGTGAACCCTAAACCCTAAACCTAAACCCTCAACCCTAAATTTTGAACATTCCTTAAGTAATGAGCCTAGGATTGTGAATCATAAACATTAAACCCTTAATTTGAATGTTAAACTTTTAACTAAGAACTCAACCATAACTCCTTAATGTTCAATACTATGGATTTATCCTTGAAGCAGTAACATTGAATCTTTTGTTGACCTATGTAAATAAACAACTAAATTTTAATACATAATGAATACTCAATATAGACCAAAAATCATAATGTGCAACATTGAATGTTGAACCCTTAATGTTAAAATTTGGATCTTAAATGTGAAACCTAAACTCTAAACTATGAAATTTAAACTCTCATCCTTAAATAATTATTTCTCCTCAAGTAATGAGCTTACTATTTGAATCCTAGACATCAAGCCATAAATTTTAAATCTAAACTTTTAACATTAAGGATTTAAGGTTTGGGGTTTAAATTAAAGGTATAAATTTTAACTTTAAGGTTTCAATATTCAATTTTAATGGTAGATATTGAGTACTCATTATTTCATGTTCAAATTTAGTTATTTTTCTACATAGTTCAACATTAGTCTTCATCGCTAACAATTAAAAAATCAAGGTGCATAGTTCAATCTTTGGGGAATAGAGTTGAGTTTAAGTTAGAGTTTAGGTTTCAAGACTTTAGTTGAGGATTATTGGTTGAATTTTTTTTCTAAAGTTAAAAATTAAAGTTCATTATTAATAGTGCACAAATCAATACATAGGGTTCAACCTTTGGGGATTACAATTTAGCTTAAAGTATTGAGTTTAGGTTTCAAATTTTTGGTATGGGAGTTCTAGGTTAAAAGCTTAGCATTTAAATTTAGGGTTTGATGTTTCATCTTCACAATCCTAGGCTCATTTTTGAAAGGAAGAAAGGTGCATGGAAATGCTTCCCACACCAATCTATTGAGAGATTGTGCAGATAATTTCAAAACCATTAGAAAATTATTGTGAAGAAGATGCACAGTGCAAGAAAATAAAAACATCACACATATCAATGCTCACAACACAAGATATACACAGGGAAACCCTTTTGAGAGAGAAAAAACCCACTAAAAGCCTGCTCAGTGTATTACAATAAACAATCTGGTTACATACACTTCCAGAGAAAGTTTCTTCCAAGAGTACGCAAGTGTTGATTTTTTGAATAGCTTCAACAACATAACAATACCTGCAAAAAAAGAATACATGTGTTATAAAAAAATGGCTAAGCAACAATGGATGCCCAACAGTTGTTTTTCAAAAAGGGACAGGAATTTGTCTCATTCTGCCAACAATGGTTATAGAAACCAGGTTTATTCTGCTCAGGGCCCCACGGGAAATTCAAAAAGGTATCATGCAAGACATGGGGAGCCCCTTATTAGGCATATATTTAAAAGACCAAATTGGGTGCCATTTCACTACAATCGGCATTTGAATAAGACAAAGCAGGCCATTTTTTATCTATATGAAAATGATAGATAGCACATGCCCAAGGAAGATTTCCAAGGCAAACAACGAGAGGTAAATCCAAGATTTCTTAATCATTTGTATAGAGAAAGTGAAGTTGATTATAGGCTCAATCAAAGAAAGGAAAGTGAAGGGGTTAGGGTTCCAGTGGATAATAATATTCAAGGTCAAAAACACTCGCATGTAGCCAATGTTCCAAATCATTCAGGAGATCCCTTTAATCCAATGAAAAAGATACATGTAGGGCAGGGAAATAATGAATATACAAAAGCACAAGTTCAAAATGCAAATACATATTTTTGAGGGAAAGAGCAACAAAAGCCCTAGCTATAGGATGCAAAAATGGATGTTCATAATCATAAAGATATTTCAAAGCCATATTTGCAACATGCAAAAGCAGACAATGGTGGATTTGCGAATCAACCGACCTATGCTAAGAAGCAGAATAAGTTTGGGAAGGTCTGGGTTAAAAAGCAAGAATCAACAAATCAAGCAGGGGCGATTAAACCCAACAAGAAAAAGAAAAATTCCAAACCACCAAAAGCCAAAAGGTACTGGAGCGAAAGATTGTTGTCAGTGTTACTTTTTCAGAGGACTTGTTGCAAGATCAAATTCAGGACCTTCGCCACCAAGCCTTAATCTGTAAGTTTTGGGACCTTATTCTAGATATACATACATTGAAAGATTTTTTATATGACGAATGGTAAGGGGTTTCAAAAGTCTTCTATTTAGATCAAAAGGAGGGCATTTTTATTGTACTTTTTCATTCAAAAGATCAGAGGGATGTCATTTACAAAGTGAAATTTTGGATATATGAAGGATCAGGTTTATGCATGAATCCTTGGGTTCCCAATTTTAAAGCAAATCAATTTATGTCAAAATTTGTACCAACATGGGTTCAATTAAAATCTTTTCCTCTCAAATATAGGGAACTTAAGTTGATAGAAATCTTGGTGAATCATATTGGCATTTTTCTTCAGCATGATAAAAGTTTTTTATGATAATCCCACATAGCCTGTTAGGGTTTGCATATTGCTAGATACCACAAAGGCATTCCCTGATCAAATCCATATAAACTCTAAGTTTGGCTCATGGATTCAAGAGATTGAAATAGAAATTCAACAAAATACATGCACTATTTGTCACTCTATGGAGCATTTGAAGGTTGTTTGCCCTAATATTGCTAGGTGTCAAAAAAAAAGAGTTCTTTGCAATCTCCAAATTCTAAAAGTTTATCACATATGCCTAATAAGAGAACAAAGAATGAAGTGAAAAGAGATATGATAAATGGGAATGATCCAAAAAAATAAAAAATCATCTCACAACATCAAGCTAATTTAGAAACTGCAAGTTTAAGCATGATCAATTTGAAAGGTTCTCATTCTCATTCGTAGGAAAATGTTCAAGTTGGGAAAATTTATCAACATAGCAAGGGTGGTAGCAAGGGTGATTTGGGGTGTTTGTCATCTAAAGTAGCATTTTCAATTGATCAGTTAGTAACATTAGTCTGCCAATTTATGTTCAATGGATTGCCAATCCAAATTTCATGCACTTCATGGGAAAACAAGCCATCTATTTTGGTCACACATAATCTTTTAAATGAGAGGAATGATAAACCTAACAAGGGAGGTCTTTCAGATATTGGAAGGGAATGGGATTCACAAGATCTAAGCTTAGGACAGAAGTTTTCTTCTTCTTAGTTGGAGGTACTTGCTCAAAAGTTGCTTACATCAATTGGCTAAGAATTATTTGATGAAATTGCAGACGAAATCCTCAATGAAGAATTGGTAGCAAAGGAAAGGTTGAATCCTTTATAGGAAGATCATTTTCCAATGATCCCCAAGGAATATTTTTTGTTTGAGGTAGGTGTGGATGATAAAATGGAAATAGAGGAAGATATGGTGTATCAGTTTGATTATTCCCAAAATTTATCTATAGCTCAAATGCCTATTAGTCAACTGCCTGTCAAGAAATCCCTAGGAAAAAGAGGAACAAAATCTAAAGTAGAAAAATTATGGGAGGAAATTGAGGCAGGGATGAAGGCTACATTAGACGGAAGATTTTCAATTAACAAGAGACCAAGGAGAGCATGTTTCTCTCCTCGATCACAATGAAGGTAATTTCATGGAATGTCAAGGGCATTAATGCCCCTAACAAGAGAGCCCACATCAAGCATCAGATTGACTCGTGTGGGGAAAATGTGGTAGTGATGCAAGAAACAAAGTTATCAACAGACTCCTATGAAGCGACAATAATGAAATGGGGCAAATGGAAGTCTCTTCATGTCCCAGCATAAGGGGCATCAGGAGGGCTAATTAAATTATGGAATCCCAAGTCAGTGGCAGTAGAATCTTTGGGACTAGATAATAATTGGCAATTAACGAAAATAGAGTCTTTTGAATTATGCTTCAGACTCATTAATGCCTATGGACCAACGGAAACTCAAGACAAGAAAAGATTGTGGGATAATCCAACAAATATTATTCAAATTTTGGGGAACGAAAAGGTGGTAGTGGCAAGGGATTTTAATGCTATAGTATCTCTTAATGAGAAGCATGGAGGTATTTGTCCACCTCAGAAAACAATGGCAGATTTTGAGAATTTTATTGTGAATAATGCATTAAGGAATGTGTTGCCAAAGAAAGGTAGTTTCACTTAGATGAACAAGAGAAAAGATTTTCACAAATAGCTATGTGCTTAGACATATTTTTTATTACTCCTAATTGGGTTTTGAAGCCTTTCATTTTATCTTCACAAATTTTCCTTTTGTATGCTCGGATCACTATGCAATTTTGTTATTGATAATGAACTAGAATATGACCCCACAGCACAAGCCTTCAAATTTGAGAAGATGTGGTTCAGACATCCATTATTCTTACCCTTGTTAAGACAATGGTGGGTGAGTGCACCATATCAAAGGGGCACTAAAATGTTTCAGCTACTTAATAAATTGCAATATATTAAGGGGCAGATCAAAACTTGGAATGTGCAAGTGTTCAAAAATGATTTTGAACAAAAAGAGGAAGTAACAAAACAATTGGCAGAATTTCACGAGCATATAATCCAGAATGGGATGGATTCGTCTACATATGAAAAACAGAAAAATATGCAACTGATTTAGGAAGAAATAGGGAAAAGAGAGGAAATTTATTGGCATCATAAATCAAGAGAGTTATGGTTGAGAGAAGGAGATCGTAATACAAAGTATTTTCATGCTTCATCCCAACAAAAAAGAGCAGCAAAAACCATTTTTTCAATACAGGACATAGAAACAGATAGGAAGTTGACAAGTGCAAATGAAATTCAAGAAGGAGTAAAGCTTTTTAAGCAATTGCTTGCTCCTCTTAAGCCACCTTCTTCACAAGGAAACCAAGATGATCAAGATCTCTTGGCAGCAATACCAAGCCTCATCTCTCAGAAAGATAATGTTGATTTAATGAAGCCTTTTACATTAGAAGAATTGAGAAAGGTGGTCTTTTCACTTGCACCGGATAAGGCACCTGGACCTAATGGTTTCACTCCTCTGTTCTTTCAAAAATGCTAGGATGTAGTGGGTTTTGATCTAATTTTAGCCTTAGAAGAATCAAGGAAATCTAGCATGATACTGAAACACTTTAATGTCACAAACATTGTTGTATTGCCAAATACAAAGGAACCAAAGACCTTTGTTGAATTTAGACCTATCTAGCTTTGTAACACGGTGTACAAAATCTTCACAAGGGCAATTTATCAACAATTACAGCATCTAATTCCAAAAATCATCTCACAAGAGCAAGGCGGTTTTGTACCAGTCATAGAAATAGTAGAAGGGGCTTTGGTAACACATGAGGTTCGTCACTCTATTAGAACCAATCAACTGTCATCAATTATTGTAAAGCTATACATGATGAAAGCATACGACAAGGTTGATTGGAGTTTTCTCATGAAAGTTTTGAATAAATTTGGTTTTTATGATAAGTGGTGCAAATGGATTTTATCCTACTTATCAGGAGCATTTTTTTTATAATCATCAATGGGTCTCCTTCGTGGTTTTTTAGGGCAACACAAGGGTAAGGCAAGGCGACCCTCTTTCCCCTTTTCTTTATAATTATGGCTTAAGCTTTGAGCAGGACAATAAAGGAGAAGCATAATCAGGGCTTATGGCAAGGGATACGCATACCTCAAACTAATTTGTCAGTCACACACAATCTCTTTGCAGATGATACCTTGTTGTATGGAAAAGCGAATGTTGTTGAAGCCAAGAAGATAAATGGGTTTTGGACAAGTATTTTGAGGTGTCAGGACAAAAGATAAATGCTCAAAAATCAAAAATGTATGTTCTCAATACTAAAGTAGCCATAAAAAGAAGGATTATTCAGATTCTAGGTTTTCAAGAGGCATGTTTACCATGTAAGTATTTGGGTATACCTTTCTTTATGGGTGCAAATAAGTCATCATATTGGGATAAAGTCATGGAGAGGATTAAATTAAAAGTTAGTGCATGGAAATCTCGTTGGTTTTCTTTATTAGACTGTATTCTTTTGATAAAAACAATATTGTCAGCAATTCCTAATTATTTCATATCAATCCTTAAGGCCCCCAAAACAGCAGTTGATCAAATAGAGAAAGTTATTAGGGGCTTTCTATGGAAAGGGAACATGAATGATGTTAAAAATATTCCTTTAATTTCTTTGCATAGTATGTCTTCAAAGAAATATAAAGGTGGAGTGGGATTGCATGACATTTGAAAACGCAATATAGCTTTTGGGGGGGAATTGATTTGGAAAATGTATACCAAGCCAGATTTAAAATGGTGTGCAATAATGCAGGAGAAGTATCTTGACAGTCAAAATCCATCAAGAATTTTCACAATTTCTAACCCTCCTACAGGTTTTGCCATGTGGAACTTTATGCTATCTTGCAGAAAAGTGGTCACGACATATATTTCTTGGGAGGTAAATAATGGGGAAGAAGTTAATTTTTGGGTTGACTCTTGGAATGATCATCCACCGTTGAGTAACTATCAAGGGCTTCAAGCAATTATTCCAATTCTATCTCATTCATGGGGTTTCAAATTAATTGATTACATAAGTGCAATAGAGCTTTCTTCAGGAAGGGTACTATGGAAAAAAAATTCAGGCACTCAGTTAACGAATGAACAAAAGGACTACCAGCACCAAATTTTGGCAGCAAGAATAGCATTCTTATTAGCAAAGGTTGATCGTGTCATTTGGGCACCATCAAAAGATGGTAATTATTCAATTAAACAAGGCTATAAAGCGGTCCTAAACAAGGATATTCAGTTGCAATCTCAGAGAGCATATTCATTTTGTTCGAATAATGTAGTGCTACCGAAGGCAGGGAGTTTTGCATGGCTGGTATTGAGGAAAAGAGTGCTCACAAGTGGTCATCTTGTTAAATTGGGAATAGCATATCCCTTTAATTGTGTTCTATGTGGTAAGAGTCTAGAGACCCCTGATCATCTATTTTTGCAATGTACATTTGCTCAAAGTTGTTGGGAATTTGTTATGCAAAAGATGAGCTTCCATGCATCACTGCCAAATTCAATATGGGATCTCTTTTCTGCATGGCCAGTATTATATAAGTCTTCATTTTTTGCATGCATTTGGCGTCTAATCCCAGCTGCAGTGACTTGGTCCATTTGGTGGGAACGAAACAAGCGCATCTTCAGAAAAGCATCAGCGTCAAATCAATATGTCCATGCAACCATTGAAAAATCAGTTATAGAAGCAGTAAATGCATGTGTCAAGGATCACAAGAATGTGAACTCTTTGTTCACTTCATAAGACCACACTATTCTTAGGAGTTGGAAAGGCATTAATCTATCTTTCAAAGGGAGTATGATGCTACCTAATAAGTTGAAGGTGGACAGAAGTTTAATCAAATGGCAACCACCAATGATAGGATTTTATAAACTCAATTTTGATAGTGCATCAAAAGGGAATCCAAGCACTTCAAGGGTAGGAATTTCCATTAGAGACTCTTGGGGAAAATTGAAGGCAGCCAAATCAATTGCTTTACCACCTGGAACGAATAATATGGCAAAATCAATGGCCATTCTTTTACAATCTGCAGCTATCAAGGCACCTCCAAATCAACAAGATTCATATTGAAGGAGATTCATTAGTAGTTGTTAACATGTGTAAGGAAAGGCAGTGTCATAATTGGCATCTAAGGTATATATTGCAAAATGTATGGAAATTAATTGACAAGTTTGAACTCTATCAAATTTCTCATACATATCGTGAAGGAAACATGCTTGAAGACTATTTAGCAAATATGGGGTGCCAGAAAAAAGAGGTATCCATAACTGAAAAAAGATGATAAGCTAAAATCGTTCTCTAATATGCAAGAAATAATAAATCAAGAAAGTGTAGATAAATTTAACTGAGTTTGGGGAGTATAGGGTTGATTTGAATTTAAAGTGCCCTACTAAGGTCGTGAGAAAAATTTGTAACAAGCTAATAGCTCTCATATAACAAATTCAAACTTTTAAAAGATTATAGTAGGCGCTTTCCCAACAGTAATAGAATTGGTGACAAGTCAAAAATATGCTCAAGGGGTTAAAAAATTTGGGCTTTTAAAAGTGGGGAAGTTTATAAATTCTGATTAGTAGTTTATGATTAAGATGAGACTATCATACGTGATTTAGATAGTTGGGCATTTGCTAGCGTCAGCATGGGCTAAGTGTTCATTGGGGTTTATTTAATATAATGTGCACGAAGGATTCAAAAAATGTGAAGAATAGATGGATCGTGCTAAAGAAGCATTGGAGACTTTTCGCGATGGCACATGACAATCAAGAGGCAGCATTAGGCTACCATGTTTTAATTTCTAATGATTTCATTTTCTTTTGCAGGTACCTTTGATGTATTATCATAAAGATTGTTTCAAGGAAAATATGTGTGAAGGAATCCATTTGACTTCAGGGATCAAATCATGATTATTTAATTGTCTCTCCATTACCCCAATCAATGGTGATGGCCAGCTATATCTATAAACATTTTGCGGCCTAATCAAGTGCTAGTTCAATTAGCTACATTGCTAATTTGGCAGAATTCAATTTGTTTAAGGGTGAGCAATCGTACGTCCTTGCAACAGACAACCATTATTAAAATGCATGTGTTATCTTTAGATGTGTACTCAAGCTATTCTCATGCGATTTGGGAAGGATCAATAAGGATAAAAATTTATTTTAAGGCATGTTTCTCAAGGCCGCTTGTGTGGGAAAATGCATTTATGCACTTCAACATGCTTTTGCATTCATTGTGGACAAGGTCGATTTCCTAATTCCTTCAAGAAATTTCTCATGGTCGTTGTACCAGAATTGCAAGAGGCTCCGTCTGCATGTGGAGAAGGTAGGGAGTGTTGTTGGAAATGCAGAGCTTGCCAAAGACTTCGTATGGAATGTGTGTCAAGGAATAATAGAGCGGTTATCCCAGTCAATAATTGTGAAATGTCGTTCTCATAAGCGATTACTAATGGGAGTTTGCGCTCATGTTCAAAGACCATTGCCAATAGTTCCGAAAAGCAATCAAGAGAGTAATTGGACAAGAGATTCTAGAGCCAGAGACAAATAGGATTGAGTTTATGGCAATTTTTGTTGTGATAAAGAAAACTTTGGCAACAAGGAAATCGGATTTCATGTTGTCTTCCCTAAAGAAGTTTGCAAAGGAAATTGAGAATGAACTAGCAGAAAGTATTCAGGTGAGAGTGAATGCAATATTGATCTTGCTCACACACAATCATGACCCACCAAAGCAAGGTGTCTTCAAACAAAAGGAGCTAGAAATCGGTCAACACAGTGCTTTTCAAGGTGTCATTATGAGAGTAGTTGTTCAATACCATAGCCAATTAGATGCTGAGAAGCAAGTTGAAGGTGAAAGCCTTCCAAGTTAACAATAGGGACCTTAACTTGAATTTAATGCTTCCTAGACAGTTTGGTCTAGACAATATGGATGAACATCAAGATGAAAATGAGGTGCCAGTGGACCAAATGGAAGAATAATGTTTTCTTGAAGTTTGATTTTGTTGACAATATGGGTTTTTAGAGCTAGTATTTTGGGTTCTTGAAGTATGTTTTGTTAATAATATGGGGTTTTATAGTTAATATTCTAGGAGAAAAATTTTGTAATATGATTGATTTTTTGGGGTAATGGCTTCAGTTTAGATACAATTATATTTTAGTCAGAATAGGTTGTGATAAGGAATGAATCTGACTGATAAGAGTCATTATATATTAAGCACTTTTGTAAATTTCTTATGAATATATATAAATATATGTAGGCACAATCCCTTTCACCAAAACAAAAACAATACCTGCAAAAATCTCATAATACAACTCACACCTAATAGAAACTTTCCATTTCCAACTTTATCTTAAGTTATCTTCAACAAATGGAGCTCACAAAATAAATAATAACATAGGCAAATAAATAAATAATCATGTTAGGAATTATCAAAGGTTGAGACACCTTTTTCCTAACAATTAAAGAGGGTTCGATATTTATGGTTGAGGGTTGAAAGTTCATTGTTTAGGATTTCAGGTCCACTTTCTACTTTCTACTTTTTAAGTTTTAAATATTTAATGTTTTAACTATATATTGAGTTCTTGTCATTCTGTCTTCAATTTTAGTCATTTATTTATATGGTTCAATATTAAGGCTCGTATTTAATGGTTCAAGAACTAGGCATAATGTTCAAACTTTAGGGGTTAGGATTGAGTTAAAGGTATAGAGTTTAGACTTCAAGGTTTTTTTACTTTTGGTTGAAATTTTATCATTCAAATTTAGGGATTGATTTCTAGGCTTCACAAATATGGGCTTATCACATAAATTCAATGTTTAGGGTTTAGGGTTAAGTGTTCATGGTTTAAGGTTTATGTTTCATATTCAAGGTACAAATTTCAATTTTAAGGATTCAACATGTTGGAATGTATTGTTGTCATTGATGTCAAAGAAGTATTATCATTGATGTCAAAGCATAATAGTTTTCCAAGGAATTGTTGCAAAAGGACAAATGCCACTAATCGTCTCAAGGGAAATTGCATTATTTCAAGGTGATTAAAAGACAATTTCCTAAGTTGGTCGACCATGGCATCTTACTTTGTACTATGAACAATACAATGAAATAAACATTTAAATCGCATTTGGCTGACCCCATGAACATGCTTATACTCTTTGTTGGCCAACCACTTAGGCATGTGCTCCAAGACTTATATAAATAAAGATTAAGAGAAGTGATTATGTTTGGATAAGAAAGCAGATATTAATGTTGTGAAAGTCAATGATTCATAATGAGAGATAGAAATATATTAAGAGCAATAATTAATATTTGTTTATGGGCGGCAATTTAGAAAAGACTTCAAGCATTAAATACAAAGATTATTAATAAGCAACAAATATATTAATAGAATAAATTAAAATATTACAAAGGTAATGCTTTGTTTAATGAAGAACATGGTGGCCGAATTGCAAGGTAATAGAAATTAAATTAAAATAAAATAAGTCTATTTGTTGAGGAGGCCGACCTCTCGAAAAAGCCGCCACACTTTGAGGAAGGTTAAATAAAATATAATTAAATGTTTATTTATTAGGTCGACCTCTATTAAAGTGGCTCTTTTAGAATAGGTGTTGCCTTTGTGAAAGATCATGTCTCTTGGGTGAAGAGACATATGAGTGATATTAATAGAAGATAAAGTGGGAGATTAAAGGAAACAAATTCAATGAATATTATGTGAATAGAAAGCATATCCAAAACAACAAAAATGAAGCCAGTATTGGCATGGTGTGATGGTTTATAGGTGGCATTGTTGTTCTTGCCACCAAGGTTCAAACCCCGTTGGGGTGGTATTGTTGAATGGTTGTATCCGGTTCATAGCTCTAGTCAAAAGTGTTTAAATAAAAAATAAAAAAACAACAAAAATGAAGAGTAACTCAGATTTATATTGAATATATGAAGAAGAGTGTGAATCATTTGAATTATTTTTTTGAAGGAAGGGAAGTATATGTATGTGAAACTGATTTATAAAAGATAGAGTTATATCATTCAAAATCAGAGATAGAGATAAGAGATCCAAATCATGTACTCTCTCCTTCCACAATTTTGATCCAAAACATGTACTCTTTCTTTTCACAAATCTTATCACTATCTTTGATTTTGAATTATAACACTATCTCTTACAAATCAATTTCACATGCATATACTTCCCTTCGTTCACAAATTTAATTCAAATGATTCACACTCTTCTTCATATATTCAATATAAATCTGAGTTACTCTTCATTTTTGTTGTTTTGGATATGTTTTTTATTCACATAATATTCATTGAATTGGTTCCTTTAATCTCCCACTTTATCTTCTATTAATATCACTCATATGTCTCTTCACCCAAGAGACATGATCTTTCACAAAGGCAACACCTATTCTAAAAGAGATGCTTTAACGGAGGTTGACCTAATAAATAAACATTTAATTATATTTAGTTAACCTTCCTCAAAGTGTGGCGACTTTTTGGAGAGGTTGGCCTCCTCAACAAATAAACTTATTTTATTTTAATTTAATTTCTATTACTTTACAATTCGGCCAACATGTTCTTCATTAAACAAAGCATTACCTTTGTAATATTTTAATTTATTCTATTAATATATTTGTTGCTTATTAATAATTTGTGTATTTAATGCTTGAAATCTTTACTCAATTGCTGCCCATAAAAAAATATTAAGTGTTGCTCTTAATATATTGCTATCTCTTATTATGAATCATTGACTTTCACAACATTAATCTCTGCTTTCTTATCCAAACATAATCACTTCTCTTAATCTTTATTTATGTAAGTCTTGGAACACATGCCTAAGTGGTTGGCCAACAAAGAGTATAAGCATGTTCATGGGGTCAGCCAAATATGATTTAAATATTTATTTTATTGTATTGTTCATAGTACAAAGGAAGACGCCACGATAGAAGAGGGTCGACCAACTTAGGAAATTGTCTTTCAATCACCTTGAAATAATGCAATTTCCCTTGAGATGATTAGTAGCCTTTGTCCTTTTGCAACAATTCTTGGACAACTATTATGCTTTGACATCAATAACAATACTTCTTTAACATCAATGACAACAATACATTCCAACATGTTGAATCCTTAAAATTGAAATTTATACCTTGAATATGAAACATAAACCTTAAACTATGAACAATTAACCCTCAACCCTAAACATTGAACTTATGTGATAAGCCCATATTTGTGAAGCCTAGAAATCAATCCCTAAATTTGAATGATAAAATTTCAACCAAAAGTAAAAAACTTTGAAATCTAAACTCTATACCTTTAACTCAACACTAACCCCTAAAGTTTGAACCTTATCCCTGATTCTTGAACCATTAAATATGAGCCTTAATAGTGAACCATGTAAATAAATGACTAAATTTGAAGACAAAATGACAAAGAACTCAATATATAGTTAAAACATTAAATATTAAAAACTTTAAAAAGTAGAAAGTGGACCTGAAATCCTAAACAATGAACTTTCAACCCTCAACCATAAATATCAAACCCTCCTTAATTGTTAGGAAAAAGGTGTCTCAACCTTTGATAATTCCTAACATGATTATTTATTTATTTACCTATGTTATTATTTATTTTTGTGAGCTCCATTTGTTGAAGATAACTTAAGATAAAGTTGGAAATGAAAAGTTTCTATTAGGTGTGAGTTTTGCATGTGCACGTGCTTTACATTTTGTAAACTCTATAAATATAGGTGTTAGGATTGGAGTTGTATTATGAGGTTTTTGCAAGTATATGTTGTTGAAGTTATTCCAAAATTCAACACGTGTGTACTCTTGGAAGAAACTTGCCCTGGAAGTGTATGTAACCAAATTGTTTATTGTAATACATTGAGGAAGCTTTTGGAGTGGATTTTTTTCTCTCAAAAAGGTTTCCCTGTGTATATCTTGTGTTGTGAGCATTGATATGTGATATTTTTATCTTGTTGTACTATGCATCTTCTTCACAATAATTGTCTAATGGTTTTGAAATTATTTGCACAACCTCTCAATAGATTCGTGTGGGAAGCATTTCCATGCACCTTTCTTCCTTTCAAAAATGAGCCGAGGATTGTGAAGATGAAACATCAAACCCTAAATTTAAATGCTAAGCTTTTAACCAAGAACCCACATACCAAAAATTTGAAACCTAAACTCAATACCTTAAGCTAAATTGTAATCCCCAAAGGTTGAACCCTATATCTTGATTTGTGAACTATTAATAATGAACTTTAATTTATAACTTTAGAAAAAGTATATGAACTTTAATTTTTATCTAGTGGAGATTAGAGTCTCTAGTAGGTTTTACTCAGCTTTCAAACTAGTTATAACATTTATCTCAAGAATTTGAAAATTAGAAATCTAATATTCAACAACCACTAATCTCGTGCTCTAGATTGTACTTTATACTGTGGAATTAATTAAATTCTGAATGATGACTTATAATCTAAGCAAAGTGAAATTCTAAGAACATGATATATAATATGTTATCATGAACTCAGCATTCATATTACCTCTTACAAAAGTGTTAAATATGGATTTAATGGACTCTTAAAAGAGAAAGTACCATGTAGAAATGGAGCAATATATCAATACAAAATCAATGGTTAATTGAGATGCATGTAAATTATTCTTACTATTTACAAAAGGCCATAATTCTCTGAATATGACGAGTTTATATAAGGCCATTATTCTCTGAATACAACAAGAAAAGCTCAGAACAACTCTCCCATAACAACATTGCAAAACAGTAATGTCACTTTTCTCTTATGGCCAATAGGAACTTCAGAAAAAATTCAAAGCTACCCTAGAATACTTCAAACGAAAATGCAGACTTTTGCATTCATCCTAAATTCACAAATGTGATCTGATAATCAACTCGTACAAATGGAAACGAAGTAAATATCCATCAACACCTTACAAAATATAATATGGCAGGGAAATCATCTGGAAATTGTATACAATCGTTCAGTTAAAGTCAGCCAAGAGAAATCGCTTTGAATTACCAGCAAAAAGATGCATAACGAGAATGGACAAAAGTACGATAAAGCATCCAAAAACTTTAACAAAAAGCATTTATTTTGTGTTTGACTTATTGAAATTCACTTGGAAAAGTATAACCAAAACAAAAAACCAACAAAGGACAAAATGGCAATAAAGCATCTGGAAACTTAACAAAAAGTATTTTTCTTAGATTTAACTTACTGAATTTCACTTGGAAAAAGTATAACTGAACATTTCACCCCGAGTTTCTTTTCCAGTTATAAAAAATATTTTGGTCATTTGTTTTATCGGATGGTAGATGAAACACCCATAACTGTTGAAATAGCATTTGATTGAGTAACTAATGCAAAACTTACATTTAAATAAGTACCATATCAAAGAAAACATCTGTTGTGTTCAATATGGAATTTCCCCTCAATCAATTGAAAATCCACCTTCTTTTTAGACGATTCTTTGTCATCCAGTTACATCTATTACCATCGCTATAGATCATCGAGAAGCATCAATATGGCACCAATCTATAGAAACAAAATTCAAATTCCAGATAGATGTGTCATTCAAGACATCCCAGGACAACATAAGTAATTCACTAATGGTTTATGAGAAAAAATTCAGACAGAATGAAAAGGTTAGTTTCCAGAAAATACGGACAGAAATTCTAGAAGGTTATCTGATCCCTTCTACATTGATCTGTCCATATTTGTGACCTGAAGACACGAGACCTCTTCAGTATGTGCAACAGATATGGGGATGAGGACATCATATTTCAGAGAAAGGGATAAGAGGGCACAGGTAGGTACAACAATTCAAAAATTTCAAATATATATCAGGCTATATAAAATAAAAACATTACAAGCTTTACAAACTAAATATAAAAAATTTGAAATAATTGTATAAACTATAAAACCTAATATATGAATGGTTATACACAATAAAACTATTAGCTGATCTCAAACAAGATCAAATTGAAAAGCCTTATTCCCAGACATAACTTTAATCCATAGTTTTAGAGCTCATATGTCTGTGATTGTTCAAAATAATATGTAATAATTTGCTCCCACGCTTCAGTGTATGGGACAGTCCTACTTAACCTATGATGTGAATAATAAATGGATAGTTTTAAGGTCTTTATGTAGAAGCTGATAATCGAAAAATTTCAATGTCCTCTAATTTGTTATTTATAAAAGGTTACAAAGCAAATCAGGCAACACTCTAGTTTAGCACAAGCTACTAACATGGAGTACTGCTCTTTATGTACACTAACCTGATAAAATATTTGGCTGCAAAAGACACCCGTACAATTTCAAATAAAATACTTGACTAGTTAATTATTAACACAAAAGAATATATACATTTTTAAGAGACATTTGAAATCGTAGGATCAAATCCCCTATTGTCAATAGATGTCCCTGTACATGTCTCTGGGACAGGATGCGTTTGAGAGGCAGGAGCTGAGTATCGTGGGTCAGGATACATGTCTCCAAGCAACTATGGTATTAAATTTGAATACATCATCTTACAAAAGATCCTTATCAATTGCATATAAATGAAACAGTATTTGTATGGTATATGCAGCATTATGCATGCAATAAACAAAAAGACAACTATAGGAAACCTTTTAATGTAGTTTTTTCACTGCAAGGTTGCAAGCTTGCATTAATTCGTACAAAGTCAATCTCTTTCTCTAATATACAATCAAGAGAAGAAGCCCACATCTGGCACTACGCACAGAATAACGACAAACTCCGAGATGAATGTTTTGGGTGCTTTCTCTAACAAAATACAAACCACAAAAAAGAGCGAAGCCTTGTAAGGAAATCATTTGGCTTATTAACTTGATATGAATCTGCAATAAATGTCACAATGGTTTAGTTTATATATCTTTTGCTACCTCAACAATTTATAATATCTGAATTCTTCCAATCGCCCCCTCAATGTTGGAAATTAAAGTTATTTTAGAATAATTAATTTAAACTACAGAGAGATGCATAACACTGACCTGTAATATTTATAGCTGCTTCCCATCAACTAGGCACATACGGCCTGAATAATGTGACACAAGGATCAGGATCATAGAGCATAATTTCTGCAGCACGTTGAAATTCTTCTTTCAACACACGTATACTGTGTTTGTCAACAACACGACCCAAATCATGAGAAATCTCGAAGGGATCCTCTATGCATATTAAGTGTCGCTCATTTCCAATTCGTCTTGTCCAATCCTTTTCATTCTTACTGCATACATCAAACCCACACAAAGGAGATTCATCAACCATTTCCCTCGAAAATTTCAATCTGACTGGGCTCATGAAAAGAAAATGAGCTCCTGTGAATCATCTCACAAGTATCACAATATTTACAAAAGCAAATATTGAGGACATACGCAGAACAATGTATTTGATTTGAAATTAAAAAGTAATAAACACATGTTCCAATAAACCTCTACATGAATGACAATAAAGTTTGATTTGAAAACAAAGTAGATTTCCAACCAAATGGCATATCGCCAAAGGAGGAGAAAGTTGAAACAAACACACAATTAGGTTCAACTTCTGAAGAAAGTAAAAAGCTGTTCCAGAAATTGTCACCACCAAGACAAATCTAAGATTTCATTAATATTTAAGCTGCTTCAATAAAAAATTGCTTGTGATTTCCACTAACCTAAGAAGCCTTCCAGTCCGAACTGAAATGACAGATTTAGCATAATTATGACGAAATGCCCAGTAGTCAAAGAAAGCTGACAGCAGTTGACCAAGAGTCTCTTTGTTTTCAGCGCCATAGTGTTTTAATTCATTGACTTTATCATAGTATGCACATACAATCTCACCAATAGTGTCTTGATAGGTTGCTTCCATTTCCTGCCAACAATCAATTTTAAAGGCATCTTAGAAAATTCTATTTGTACCTCAAATTGCCATAAGGAGAAGAAAAAAACAATTATGGCCACTAACATGAATATTGTTCAATTCAAATTCAAAGCGAGTAGGAACTATGATATGAAATAGTAGGCAAAAGATAAATGTGTTCATGAGTACAATTTGTTTCTCACTAATGACCTTTTATTGTGAAAACCATTAGAAGAAATTTATAGCTGAACGTACTTCAAAACTCTTGGAGCATGCCATGCATACATCACAGTATAAATTCTACAATGTCTCCATTTTATATCAAGGTTTAAGTCATAAATGCGCATTGCTATATTGTTATGATATTTCTGTATTCAATAAGGATGTGTTTGTTGATCCTCTTAACAAATAACAGGTTCAATCAGTATAACATAACTTTTACCAATTTCAAACTTTATCAATCACAATGGCAACTATGCAAGAATATAACAATAAGAACAAGTTGACACCAAGATTTTACGTAGAAACCCTTACGGGATAAAACCACGGTACAAATAATGTACTTTATATTTATATAAATTTACAATGATTGTAGGCACCAACCTACTAGAGGCACCAACCTCTTAATCTGTTTTGTAGGCACCAACCTACAAGGAGCACCAACTCCGTAACTTGGTTTAGTAGGCACCAACCTACAAGGAGCACCAACTCCCTCTTCCAAGGCACCAACCTTGGCTAATTAGAGGCATCACCCTCTTATCATAGACTGAAAATTTGAATATAGAATGAGACCTTTACAATAGATCTCCTTTTGCTTCAAATCAACTCCTCTGAGATGTATGCTGCTTCCTTAATGCTCACACAAGAGTTATATTTTTCTGCTCTTCTACTCACATAATCATTCTCACACACACTACCAATCTGATTTGAATCACATTTATATATGCTGTTCATAGAATGCAACCTTTGGTGAAAGGTCACATCATTCAAAATCTGTTCTTGCAACCCTTAGAAAATCTGATTTAGTTTGTATCTTTTTCAAATCACAATTTGCACCTCGTAGAAGGACATTATCAATCTTTATTTTTCTTAACAAGAAGTAATCGCTCCCCTTTAAAATCTGTCTTTAATATTTTTTCTTTATTACATTGATCGCACCATTTCATTTTATAGATTTGCACCACTTCATTAATCGCTGCTTTTGTCATGTTTTATTTTTAATAAATCTGATTAAAAAATCAATCGTTCTTTTTTATACAATCGCATCTCTTTAATTACTTTTACAAATGAATCGCTTCAGCAAAAGAATCGCACCTTTTTGGTTTTTGTCTTTCTCTATTTTTTGTCTTTTCTGTATTTTGTCTTATGTGCTGCACAGAATTTTTTGTTTTAATATTCAGGAAAGATATTGCTTTATTCACTTAGTGATCTGTTTGTGCGCTTTAAGGAATACGTTGTTTTTAACATCTGTTCATTGCTGCTTTGATGTAATAGAAACTCTTCAACAAAGTATATAATGATCTTCAAGGCTATAATGATCTGATCTAAACAATATCTGGTCTTCAACAAAGCATAGAAATCATCAGCTTAATTTGATCTCTTTTACTTTACTTGACATCAATGACAAATTTCCAACAACGCATACCACCTCTTTTCACCTCTATAAAATAGAGGTTCTCTATCCATTTTATTTAAGAGGATAGTTAGTTGTCTTTCTATCTTGAAAATTCTCATGATTTATGCAGTGGAATGATTGTAAACATTGTAAGATATTGTAAGATTTCAAGTTGCCATCTTCATTAGCGCACGTGAGGTTTTCTTCCCCCCAACTTCAAAATCGTGTCACCTTTGTTGTGGTATGAGTTCAATTTTTATTGGTTTTTTTTTCTGCTTATGATTCAATATTTAATACTTGAACTTGACATTATTTTTTTAATAGCAATTAATGCATCGAAGACAATCTAAGTGCATTTAACTATGCCTACAAGCATGATGACAATTGTATGGTTCATTCATACAATTTAAGCATCCCATACAACATCTACTACACTACCTAGGACTGCTATTGTTCTTAGGACTTTACCAACGTGATTGTTAATAATATGCACTAGCAGCTAGCAAATTTTATCTTGAAGAAATTTTGTTACTCCACATATCTAGCATGCTTCATACTACAGAAGAATATGGAATCTTTCACAAAGATGTAGGGAAGCATTAACTCTATTAATGGAGAAGGTAATCCCCTTCCTATCTACAATTGAACTCCTTTGATTGGTTAGGTTAATTATGTTTGCTTTGCGGAGTGTTTCATGGCTCATGTCCTCTCTATAATCAAAGGGGCTAGAATTCCTCAAAAGCTAGAGTCAAGTCAAATCTTTCTAGAGATCAGATTGAGGGGAGACTGGTACATTCTTACCGAACAACGTTGCCTTCAAAATTGATGGCTTTAGCCATTCAATCTTCACCCTACACCAGATAATAATCAAAAGGGGTTTCACCCTTCAATTATTGCGACGATTCGACCTCATAGACCAAATGTTCAATGACAGTAAGAAGAAGAAGCATTATATATTCTCCCATATGTCTGTCATTCTATTACATTAAGGAAAAGAACAGCAACAAAGGGCATGACCAAGAAACTAGAGGAGCTACCTTTATACATTAGGACTACTACCCAAAAGGCTAGTTTGAAAAAAGATTGAAAAGTGTAGGGATCACTGATACATAAACTAGCAACGATATTCCTCAACTAGCTCATCAACAACAAATTCAAATCTTAGCTTAAGAAGGAAAGATACTAAGTTTATTTTCATATCTTGGGAAAGTACCTGCTTTATTAAATCATATCAAGGTTGAACGGTAAGAATCATCCTGGGATTTGTGGGTTATGGGCCCATAATGCAACTTGATTTTGAATTTATATTGATATTCTTAATCCTAATCATGGATGTAGAGCTCTCCAATCAAGAAAAATGACTTAGGAGAAGAAGAGCCTTGTATGAAATAATATCAACATATTAGTTCCAAGTTTACTAGATTAATGTTGTAGGTTACAAGGTCGATCCATGCATCGCTATAGTTTCTATGGGTGTGGGAGATTATATGTGTTATGGATTTAATTGTGCATTATGGTTCATCAAAAATGAGTGGAACGAATTTTATTAGAACAATTGTGTCTTTTTCATGAAGCTTGACGAATAAACTCTATGATTGATTTCCCGTATTTCTTAAGATCTCTCAAGAGACCAAAATTGTCTTTTTTTGCATTTCCTTAAAAATGTTGTTTGTCCTTCAAGAGATTGACCATCCTAGGTCAAGATGATACCTCAATACATTTATATCTCGAAGTTTGAAAGTTAATTTTAATCCATCTTTGTATCTTTGGTTATGCCTAAATTTCTGTGACAACTAGTGAGATGGCAATGCGTGGATTTCCATGGAGGTCAACTACTACTATGTTGAGTGATTATAATTGATTGTTCCTTCCTTGGAAACTTTTGATATTTTGATTTCTTGATGAATAGATGAATAGATGAACAATTGCTTAAATAAATTGATTTATCTTTTACATCTATTTCTTTGAAGGGGTCACTACCCTTCATGGGTGCTTTTTTGAAAATAATATTTTACTTCCAAGTTGATTGATAGATTTATTTCCCATTGATGGTTTCTTCACAAGGACATGATTCCCCTTTTTATATCTTATTGTTGAGAGAGTCGTAGTCTTTCACATTTGAAGGATCACAACTTTTTACATTTGGAGTTACATTCTTTTCACACATCTCCACTACCTTTAAGAACTTAATTTAAGTTTCTTGCAAAATTACTTAATGTTCTATTCTCAATTGGATTCTTCAAATGGTGGCATGGATGAAATACCCCCTCCCCTTTTATATCACAAGTTTGAGGGAGTCACACCTCTTCACTTCAAATAGTTACAACTCTTTATTATTGTATTTGGATACTAATAATAATTCAATTTTAGATAAGTTGTTTGTTAGTGCTTCTCACTCAAGGAGCATTTTGACATACAAGTTTTTAACTTTTTAATAATTTTTAAGCATAAAGTAATCCTAAACACACATGGACTAATCTTTGTTGAAGACATATCAGGCATGAAGCAAACACATGGATATACCTAATACATGTAGCACGCATGTGAAAAGACACATAAATACCCGTAAGTCATGAAGTATTGGCTTGAATACATGTGGGTCACAAGGTATACCCATGAATACACATAAGTTACAAAGTATACACATGTAAGTCACAAGGTATACACATGAATACAAGTAAGTCACAGAGTATGCGCATGAATACACGTAAGTCACAAAGTATGAATACACGTGAGTCATAAAGTGCACGTATGTTGCAAAGTATACACTTGAATACATGTAAGTCACAAAGTAAACACTTGAATACATGTAAGGCACAAGTCATACATCAATACATGTAAATCACAAAGTATTTGTAAGTCACAAGAAGCATGAAGAATACATGCGAATACACATAATACATGAAATTATACAACATATATAAACTTGAATCGCATGAATACATGTATACACATGAGTACATGTAAGTCACAAGGTATGTAATTCGCTAAGTATACACTTAAAGTCACAAAGTATATGCAAGGTATACACATATGAATACATGTAGTTCACAAAGTATTCGCATAAGTCACACGTGGAAGGCACACACATGCATTATTGGCTTACTTAAGAAGGTTGAATAGTTAATTCTAATTGAATGGCAATTAAAGTGGGGATGTCCCGTAGGCTGGAAGAAACATGCTCTAATACCACTTGTAATGTCCCCTAATTGGGAATGCCCTAAATTTGCCCTAAATCCTTAATTTTTAAATGAACAAATGGGTTGGAGAATACCTTTCACCTGATTGAAGCCCTGCACACAAATTAGAAACCATTTACCACAATCACACTGATTAGCAGATTGTAACCATTTACCACAATAATACTAATTAGCCAATTATCATAATTAAATATTAGTAAACTCAAGGCCAAATTACTAATCCAATCACAAAGCATTTAATATCCTTGGAAGGCTCAACCACAGGGGAGCATGGGAGAACATGACTTGATGGGGTGCCTAGGACCCTCTAGGCCCAAGAGCAGATACACCGTCCCCCTTGGCCTCATGTGGCCCATGCCATCCATATGAGGTGGTCTACCTACGAGGCGTCCCCTTTCCATTATCCCCTCATCTTGCCCACCATTCCCCTCTCTCTATGGTTTGACCTCATGTGCTGATTCACTGTGATGGAGGGGTGAGATTACAATGGGTGCCCTAAAAATGCCATCTCTCCTAAGCCCAAAGCATTGTACCCTTGGTACCCCCTTGGCCTCCTTGGGACTACTTGGTCCCCCATCTTGGGACTACTTAGTCCCCCATCTCTAGGTGGCATACCTAGAAGAGTGCCCCATCACCGTTCCCCTCTTGTAATCTCAACCTTCTCTATCATGGCTAAAACATTCAAGACATATGGCAAACAAATATTAATCATATTCACTGATATAAGGAAACAGTCATAACAGCAATGCTTCATTAGTACCTTGATCTTCGAATCAAACAATCACAATCACATATATTAAATGGTGTTACAACTACATTATTGTAAATCAGATTTCATACCACCGATTCAAGAAATCAGACTGTTGTGCACATGCCAATTTATCATTTATTTCCAATTTAGAGGGTGCAGTCCTCTATTTCCTTTTATTTAATTTTTCCCTGTAGATGATTGCTGGTTTGTATATTCTTCTCCTTCAATCAATCTGTCCTTAATATTCAGAAGATATTGTTAGTGTCAATCAACGCATAAGAATCTATTATCCATATTCATATTAAAGAAACATAACGACTTATAAGGCTCAATAATTGCTGCAAGCATCATTATTGTGCAATCGTAAATATTATATATATATATATGAACTTATCTGATTATGTTTGCTGGTGCATTCAGAAATATGTTCCAGATTTCTTATCTATTTCTTCTTCCATGATTCAATTGTATCTGCTGTTTTACTGTATATTTCCAAAGTCTGATTGATGTATCTGATCTTAAACCCATCGGTAACTAAAGGTTGCAATCTTTTTATTGATCGCTGCCTGTGATAACATTTCTATCACTGCATTTAAATGCCTACTGTTGTCTTATGAATTCTTGGCCATTATGGGGGTCACCCCTATTTGAATGAAGATTAAACCCCTTTAAAAACTCTACTCGTGCCCCTCGGAATATATTCTTTGGTTCCTTTTGACCATTAAATGGATTGTTGTATCCCTTTATTTTAATTGCTGCTTTGTATTTCATTCTTAAACTTCATTGCTGTAATTGGTTGATCCCTTCCTTTTGCAAATGATTTGAGTCTCCTTATATATCTCCATGTTTAGTGAAATGATGCACCTCTTTAGGAAGGAGACATTATTTGAAAGGGTGTGTCTTTAGTTAACAACTCTGTTTTCGCATTAAACGTTGCCTTCCTTAATAATGGCCTCTCTTAAATTATGCTAGCCTTTGTTTATATGAATCGCTGCCTAAGACCTGATCGCTACCTTAAGGATCGTTGCCTTAGAATATAATCATTGCTTTTCCTTTAATCACTACTTTTTTCCAAATCGTTCTTCTCTATATGTTAATCACTTCATCTAATAGTCACTGCCTTTGTTGCTAACCCCATCCTCATTTTCAAATTAGTTCTGGCGGTAAATATATATGATGATATCTATTTTGGTGTCAATAATAAAGTCAGCCATCATAAACATTTAGTTTTGATTTATTTATCTTTAATTCTTTCAAGGTGAATGCTAGGCATATGGAGAGGTCGGCCTATATGGAAGTCGGCCCAAACAATAATTTAAATGTATTCATCAATGACTCAAGCACCAAGGGTAAAAGGGGTCGGCCAGCATTAGGTTTGCCTTGTATGTATGCTAATATAGGAGTTCGGCCTACAAAATATATTTTTATGAAAGTCTACATGGCGGGGACATGGCATTAAGGACATCAAATTGCATGGAACTATACCTGCTGCTCAAGCCTTTGCACCATTATTGGAGGTGGTTCTAGTTTCAAGGAATGGAGTATATGGACAAGTTGCTGAAATATGGAACTAGGTCCCTTCCTTGTTTCTTAGTTATTATATTTTTCTTTCTTTTTGTTGCAATATGTATCTAGGTGGTTGTGTCTTCTCTCTATGTTGGCTTGTGGTTGGTTGTCTCCTTTGAGCTTGTTGGATATTTGGTTAATCTTTCTGGTTTATGGCATTGGGTCTAGTTTAACTGCAAGTTTTTGCGTAATGTCAAAAATTGCATACCCTTGCAATTTCACACTACATGTTGTGCTTGCTTTGGTGTTTGTTCCCTTAGTATAATAGTAGGCTTATTCCAACCCTTGCATTAACCTTTTTCCTTCCAATAGTGCAAAGGCCTTGTTTCTCGTGATAATTTTTTGTCAAGCTAATGTTGCATTTATGTTAGCCTTGTGTTTTTCCAATGTCTTGTTGTTTTCAAAGCTCAAACTATCTAAACACTAGCACTACATGTGGATGTCCATGCAATGCACTAGTACCCCATGACAATTTCTCATTTGGTGACAATATCCAAGCATTTTTCCACTTGTCACCTCTCCAAGTCAATAACGGCTCGTCAACCTCTTCTCCTTCCCTCCTTCCACTCATTTTGGAATCTAACTTCCATTTTTCACACTCTCACACATTCGCTCTCCCTGGCACTCTCAAGCTATCTACAACTGTCCTTTGGCTTTGGTCCCTCCTTGTCAATACACTAGCACTCCTACAGCATTCTTCTTAAGGCACTCTTGTCTCCTTGGCTTCCTCAAGCTTGTAAAGGTGATATTGTTCTTGTTCCTTAACTCTTGCTTTCTCTATTTCCTCATTGTTATTGCATCCCTTTTTCTTATTGTGCCCCTGAGCACCTTGGGATATTCACATCATGCAATCTTTCATTTTAGTAATACTGTTTATATTGTCATTGTTCTTATTTTCTAAATACACTTAGAGTAAGAACACACTATTTTCAATCTCTTTATCATAATAGTTGTCCGTGGAGGTCAAAAGACCAGCATAGGGACTTGACCTAGAGCACGCTCCCAAACAACCCCAGACAATTTTCATTTTCTTTGTATTTGTAGGGATATTGAGAGCATCCAACCGCACTGAGGTTTGTAAGTGCTTTTATATTCATTGCTCATTTCTGTCCTACATTAAATGCAATGTAAATCTTGTTATTTAGCATGTTTCTTTACATTTTTATTGCCTAGTATATTGTCAGTGTGTTCCCAATTCTATTTATACAGATTGGGTTAAGTACTAGATTGGACTAGCACATTTTCTAAAAGTATTTCAACATTTTGGGGCATATGGACAATAGCGTGAAGTATGGGCGTCCACACATACACTGACATCCCAGACAGTGACCTCTAACATTTGATGCCAAGTTCTTTATTTTCAGCTATTTATGCTTCTAAACTTAATTTGTCAATTATGTACTTTAGATTACAGTATATAAATGTAAAGTTAAATTTAAAGTAGCTTAAATTTGACCTTCTGCATTAGGTAGCATGGTTTTTTTTTATGATCTTGATATATTTTATAATAGCTTTGCTTTTGTTATGGTGTTGTTTTATCATGATGTGTGTATGGTCTTTTTGTAGTTGGGTTGGGGCCCTATGTAAGAGAACCCCAATAATTAAATTAAAGAACTCTAATTGATCCAACCAATTATCTGTTGCATCTATATCTACTTCACCCTCAAACAAAAAAACATCTAAATTCACTTGGAATCTAAGGCAGAATCAACCACCAAAAGCATTATCTGTCAATTATGTTGATGGAACCACTGTTTCAAGGACTTCAATGAACTAGCTAAACAAAATCATCATTGTTCTCAAAGAGCCTTTGCAATTTCATCTTTAATCATCACATGGAATACATCTCACTCTTTCACCATTCGAAACACATTTGAAAAGACTTTGAAGGTAACCTGATGATTAATGTAGTTCAAGATCGAGGCTCAAATACTAATGATCTGGAACTCAAGTGGTCCAAGAGACAACACTAGAAATGAGGAACTAGACATGTTGTGTGCATGCAAAAGCAATGTGGATACAAAGGACTAGATAGAGAAGAATACAAGAATTTAAACAAACTATTTTATTAATATTTGTGTTCTATACATGGCACACTCTTAACAGAGATGTATAGTTTGTATATTTACTCTTATCTAATGCCTAAAATGTCTATTTATATGTTATGTTACAGATGTTGGAAATATTGTCATTGATGTCAAAGGCGCTCAGTCCAGATTGTTGGTTTGATTGATGTCAAGGAGTTCATTGATCAAAGATTGATAGAAGAAACAGTTGCCATTATTGTCATTGATGTCAAGTTAAGAGTGTATATGAAGAGAATACAATAGATCACTCAAGAAGATCATTTGTGGAGTAAATGGAATATATACAGAGAACATTCAATAAAAGCCTTTAAATGATATCAATATGTTTTTAGAACAGACTTTATAAAGAGCATATGTGCAGTCCTTTGAAGAGCATGAACAGGTCTGAGCAGTCCTTTAAAAAGCATAAACAAATATATAAAAAGGCTTTATTAATATGGAGATATAGTATTTATGGAGAGTGCAGCAATTAGTATATTTAAATAAGCAGCTATTAATATTTATTTTAAAGAAAAGCATTTAAAAATAAACAGCAGCGATCAAAAATTTTCCTGTGCAGCACATAAGACAAAATGAATAAAGACAAAAATAGAAAAAGATAAAGTCATTAAAAGGCAGTGATTCAGTTTTGAAAGGATACGCTTCACTAAATGGAATGATACGATTTCATTTAGAAACAAATTTCCATCACTAAAAGCAAGTTTGAAAAGGTGTGATTATCTTTATAAAGCAAACAACTAATATTAAAAATGCAAAATTCAGATTTATTAAAAATGAATGGAGAGGTGCGATTTAATTTATGATGCAACTTCATTAAGTCTCAAAGGGTGCGATTAAGGAAAAGGTATTTATTAAAGATTATGTCCATTCAAAAGGGATGCCCTTCTACATTCAAGTACGGAGATATAAATATTAATTACTTTTTGAGATGAGGATGCAGAGTGGGTGTGAATTAAAAGATTTATGATACATACACCAGCCAGAAGACTTTGAAAAGCAGCTTTTGAGAAAGATATGTACATCATCAAGAAGATCTTTATGAATGAATAAAAAGAATTTTTGAGCAGGTGCATAAAAGAGTTTTTGAATAGACTTGAAAGAAAGAAAGAATGCATACTTAGAACAAAATTATTTTGAAGGAAGACATTAATGAAAATGCTATAAGTTGAATTTGATGTATGAGATGATATATAAGACAGATCTTTATAGCAGACCTTTGAAGAAGACTATAGCAGATTTGGAGACGATATTCTGAGGTAATTATATCAGATCTAAGAAGAGAGTTATAGCAGACTTGGTTGAGCAGAATTGTCCATCATCCATTGAAGAAGCAACATTGAAGGTGGAACATTGTTCTCGAAGTTATTATCTTTTGCTAAGTTGGTGCTTGGCAAGTGGGGGTTGGTGCCTCCAATAGGTTGGTGCCTATGAACTGTGGGGGTTGGTGCCTACAAATTGAGGGGATTGGTGTCTCTTGTAGGTTGGTGCCTACAAAACAAGTTAGGGGTTGGTGCCTCTAGTAGGTTGTTGCCTACAATCATTGTAATTCACATTAAATATATAAAGTACATTATTTGTACCGTGGTTTTCTCCCGTAAGGGTTTCCATGTAAATATTGTGTGCTACTGTGTTCTTCTCATGTGCATAATTATTGATGTTGAGTGAATGGTGTTATTGCAATTGGTAAAGTTTTAAATAGGTAAAAGTTGAGTTATATTGATTTACCCCTTCCCCCCTCCCCTCTCAGTATAACTGTGTGCTCATCAACAGATGTATATTTATAATTTACATTACTATGAAGACAAAGGTTGTTATTTAATTTGAACAAGTTGGCCTTCCATGTATGACACTTCATCTTCCAACAATTAGGATTCTAGTCACATGTTGTGCTAACAAGTGGCACATGTCATGAAACAAATCCAACAGATATGCACAATGCTCAAAAATGTGCAAGGTTTTGAATTGGGCTTTGAACTACCACAAGTATATAAGTGTGGCATGGAACACATAGTTATCAACAATGTTGTGTTGCATAATCCTTGGCATCGTATGCATGATGCGGATGCAAAGGGGTACACACAAGTTAGATGATGAATCTTGAATCACATGGAATGGTTTCGAGTGTGGCACATTAAGCAAGGAGTTGTGCACAAATGTGTGACATGGCTAGTGGCACTATTCACATGGTGCAAGGAGTTAAATGCAAGTTTTGCACTTTGACAATGATTCTAGAGATGCAAACGCTTGGGTGGTAGCACACAAATCAGCCAACATCTAGAGTGTTGAAATATATTTGAGAGCAAGAGCATACAAAAGTAGTTTCCCTTAGATTGTATCATCCTTTGGCAAAAACAAGATCTTAATCAAGGAGGTCCCCTCTTTCCCCATTTCAAACAAATCTTGAAATATTGTCACTCAACACATTGCAAGATGCATCTATGCAAATGGGTTTTCTTCAGCATTCTCCAATCACTGTATTGACAAGAAATGGTGAGAAAAACTAATGGGGCTCCAAAATAGTATGTGGGTGTGGGTTTTGAGGTGTGCAACACTTTATTGGCAAGGGAGGTGAAACTTGTGAACAATTTGTTGCAATTCATTAGGGATTTGTGAATCAAGACTAAGGTGTCTCTCATTTCCAATGTAAAAAAGGATTTCAAAAATCAGCCCTTGATCAATGTGATAAAAGTGTCTCCTAAAGGAACAATAATTTTGAAATTCATGGATTGTGAGGTGCAATTGAAGGATGCACAATTATTGTTAGCATTCTCAAAAGAGCCATTAAGGAAGTGGCGCCTAAATATGTTATTCAAGTCATAATGGGCAATGCAAATAATTGTAGAGTGGCTACTTTGTTCGTTGAAGCACACTATTCTTACATCTTCCGACATCTTATGATGTTCACTTGTTCAACTTAATGCTACAAAAGTTAGCAAAAATTCTTACTAGATCAAACAAGTGTATGTTGAGGCCAAAGAGATCAGAGAGATCCAAATTGTTTACCACCAACCACCACATGTTGCAAGTCATATTCAAATTATGCTGAAAATTCAAGTTGTTGAAGGTGGGTATAATAGTAAAAAAAATGTTTCTTTATAGTTTATTGTTTAAATTAAGTAATTTTATTTTATCTTTATTATTTTATTTTATTTTTTTGAACAAATTGTTGAGAACTAATTCAGTTCTAACACAATTGTCTTAACATAACTATAAAGGCACAAAAAGCACTTTCTAGCATGGTCATCAACAACCTTTGGTTCATACAAACACAATCCAACACTAAAAGGTAGTTAGGGTTAAGCAAATGATCATAGATGACCCTTGATCTGATCTTCTTAGTTTCACCCATAGTTCGCAAACTCGGACTCAAAAAGTACTCGACAAGCCAAAAAAAATTAACTCGAAGAAACTCAGCAAAAACTCGACACCTTATAAAAAACACTTAAATTTTTGAAAAAAGATAAATTTTATACAAAATATAGCTACAAAATGAATCAAATGAGTTTGGTGGGGGTTTCGGGGAAATGCTCCCAATGGGGTTGAGGAACAACGCCCCTCATGGGGGTCTAGGGGCAGCACCCCTCATAGGATTCGGGGGAAATGAAGACCTTTAAAACCATACAAACCCTCATGGCACACACCATTTTCCCTCGAACAAATTGCCAAAGGCAGGTAAAATCACTTTCAATGGATGGTGTGCAAAAAAGAAGCATTTTCAAGGGTTAAAAAGACCAAAAAATGCATCAAACCTGTGTTTTTTTCTCCCACGATTTTCACAAACACTTTTTTTGCGAGTTAATGGTGAGTCAACAGATAGTCAACAACGAGTCAATGGCAAGTCATCAGCGAGTCAACAGTGAGTCAACGGTGAGTCAACCGCAAGTCAAATGTGAGTCAACGCTAGGGTTATGGCGAGTTTTTCCTCCAACCGAGTCACAAGTAAACCTACGAGTTACTTGCTAGGTTTTTTTCTAGGGAGTATTTGTAGGCTCGGCGAGTACTTGTCGAGTATGCAAACCATGGTTTCACCAAAGCCCATTTTCAATATGATCCATTTTACTTATATGCATAACCAATTCTAGGGAGAGTTGTATGATGGAATTGACTCAAAGGAGAAGATAAAAACCATAAAAATGAGTTAAAACAAGATCTTGAAGAAACTTTCTTCAAATAGGTGCAAACAATTATTGGTAAGCAATAGAACAAAATGACCACCCCACTACATCTTCCCTTTGCATTGATTCCAAAATAATACAACTCTAAGATCCTTTCTTCATCGATCAAGGTTGCAACATACAAAGATGTGTAAATCAATGAAGGGTACAAGTGAGCGTTTGTTGGACTCTTCCAAGATCCTAATGTGGAGGATATAGTCCTAAACAAAGAATGGTATGATGGTTGCATATGAACATTTGTATGTCTCTAGCTTCTACCACCATTACCTTCACCCAATCTATCTTCCTAAGGTCTTTAATTAATTGTTCATTGGATGAACACATGACATACAAAAAATGTGCTTATAAGCACGCTCCACCATCAAGCCAGCAAACCTAAATACACGAGCTGAATTTCTCGCCACTTGAACAACATTAGAGAGCCCAACCTCCTCTATGCCATCCTTCAAATTTTGAAATTGGAAGTTTCCATCCTTCCTCTTCCCAAAACAATCAATAACTCTAAGAAAACTAGTGTCAATTGAATATATGACAATGAAATTGATGAGTGGCTAATGTCTAATACCAATCCACCCATTCATGATGATAGAGCAACCCTCCCTTATCCATGTTTGGCTCATTTTCTCCATCACCACACTAACCTTATAATGCTCTCTATCTGATAGAGAATAATTTATGTTCTCCAAGGGGGGCCAAGAAAGGACAAACAACAATTGCATTTTTGAACATTTGTTTGAAATAAGAAGAATGTGCCACATAAAATGGTATGACATGGGAAAAGAAAAATTTGGCAATAAAAGACTCAACCACTGTAATGTCCCCTTTTTCCTAGGCAGTGGTTAGTCCATCACTTGGTCACCGTGGACTAACAAGGTGGTTAGGGGGCCCTTTGAGGGTGTTGCAAACTTGTTCAATCCAACCTTTTTGAGCTCAATCAATGTTTTTCCCAGCCCAATGTTTACCAGGGAGTTCGCAGAAGCTATTCAGTCATTTTAACCATACTAACTATTTGAAATAAGTCACATGGACATTTCGTCTATACTTACTATTTATAGTAAATCACTGGTATGGTCAATTGGCAGAGTTAATATTTTGGTTGTGATGGCATATTTATATCCTGGAGACATTTTGGTATTCAACAGTCCTATGTATTTAATTTTAATAATGTTAATTATAAAGTTAAATTAAATTAACTTTATACATTATTATAACATATTAAAGGACTTTATTAAAAATGGGATATAAATGTTTTTAAAGTGCACTTTATAATATAAAGTGCAAACTAAAAAGGGAGTCAAAAAGCAGGAAAAAAGTAAATTAAATGAAATATAACTCAAATGCAAATTAGGGTGTGGGAGTTATAAAAAGCCATTTGGAGCTCATTTGCACATTCATTCATATTGAAGAAGAAGAATTTGGTTAAGAGTTTGCAAGAAGGCTAGAGAGCCTGAAAATCTCAAGCTTTTTGAGGACGAAATCCCTCAAGACAAACAGCTTGGTGCAAGAGTGAAAGATCTCCCAAGCCAGCTTGCAAACAATTCCATTCCAGGGATTGTGCATTGTGCTTCATAAATTGTACGGAAAAACTACAAGAAGATTCATTAGTCAAGGGTTTGCAATATCAGCTGTGGTGATTTCACTTCAAGAATCACAGTTGAGCTTCATAGATACATTTCAGATTTGAAAGATCATTCTATTGAGCAGATTGGAGATCATTAGCAGCAGATTTGAGGGGCAATAGTGGCTCTCATGCTGGCCGTACCATTTTCCAAAGCTAGTCATACATTTTGACAGGAGTTTGGAGTATTTGAAGGGGCGGCTAGGGTTTGGGAAAGTGTGTTGCTTCTTGGGAGGTCGCCTAGGACTGGAGAGCACTGTGTTGGCATCATTTCTTCCATTGGAGGTGTTACTTGCAGCTGGCATCAATTTCAAAGGGTTTCAAGGCATATCTTACCTATGAGTTCATGATTTGTAACTCCCAGATTTTCTGGGTATTGTTGTTTTAGATAATAGGGGATATTTTATGAGCTAGGTTGTCGATATTTTGTGAAAATACCGAGTATCTAAGCTGATATAAAAATCTGGAATTTTCAGTTGTGTATTCCCTATGTAATGTTCAGTTTTTGAGTTGAAAATATTATTGCTATATCTTCTATTTTGCTACATTATATTGTTGTATCAAACATTGCAAATATATCACAAAACATTCATCAAAACAAAAAAAAACAAAGGCAAATCAGGGCTGCACATTACAGTGTTATCAAAGAACAGTTTATCCTGCCATCCTGTTGGGTGAATCATAAAAATTCAGTTGGTTCACATCTTCTGCATGTTGGTGACCAGCACCTGCATTTCTCTCTTCGCACTTCTTTTCAACAGTTGTTAGAAGCAAGGGTAAGAGATGACTATAGACAAATCTATGTTTGAGCTAATTGAGGATTTGTACATGCTAATGAAGGACCTTGACATAAAAAAGGCATATTTAAGGAAGGATGCAAAACCTAAAAATTTGGATAAGGTAGATTAATCACTTCAATGTGAGTTGCAGATTACAAGTGTTTCTGAGGGGCTTGATCAGTAGTATTGCATTGGTCAAGGGGCAGTGACAACTAATGAGGAAAGTAAATCTGAAAACCAAACATCTATTGCAGTCACATCTGAAGAGAAATCTTCACTTGCAGGGGTAATTTTCAGTCATGGGATAGACGTTGCAATAGGCAATGAGACCTTTTATCAGCATTGTGCACCCCAAGGTTTGGCACCTGGTGATGGGCATACTGTGAGCAGAGATGTGGGAGCCTTATGATACAGGTGATACTTATGATGCCTGTACTTGGGAGTTGGAGAATTATCTGTTCACAAAGGGCACCAGTCATGAGGAAAATAGTGGTCACATCTTCCCTGGACAAAGTGAACACCACTGACATGGATCCTGTTAGGGAGGGATATACTATTGATTATACTGTTGTCCTAACCTCAACTTCACCGATATGCATGGGGGACAGCATTGATGACACTGATGGTGATGATATTCACCTTGGAAACAAATCTGATTTAGTGTTGCATGGTGTTGATCCTAAATTAGAAAATTTGCATAAGGCTGACAAGTCCCAGGAATCCAATTAGTTGGCAGGACAACTGAAGGTGAATGAAGACCAGATTGATGCAGCCATTAGACAATTTGATGACACTCTTCAGTTGATGGCAAAATATTGTTGGAGGATTCCAAGGATACAAAACAACCCTAAAGGAGGGCTTTCCCTTGCAAGTCTTCCAGGCACCCAAAGAAGCATTGGTGGTAATGAAGTCAAACTACCTACAGCTACTCTCAGATAGAGATCGCCTACTCATGCTTGGTGAGATCTACTACAATGCACTTAAGGGGAAAGAAAGGGAGGTGGATAAGCTTACTGATGAGCTTATTGCCATTGAGGATTCCTTGCAAAGCACTTAGAAGGACCTTTGAGAAAGAAAGATTTAGATTGACGAGCTCTGTGAGGAACTGAGCTTGGTTCAATCATCATCTTCCGAAGCAAGAGATCAGTCTTCTATGGTTGTTATGATACCTGTGGATGGTAGCGGCACTCGTGGTTTGAGGGGAGAACCCCTAATGGTGGTCGAGCACGAGGAGGTTTCGAGTTTGCATGCGGAGGTTTTGAGTTTGCATGAGCCTAAGGACAGGAATGATTCTGACATTCCTGAGTTTTCACACAGTTTGTACCATAGTGACCATGAGTTACCTTCGAGGGAGACACAATTGAGGGCTCAAGATACAGATACATCAGTGGTGGAGATGCATACACCGCACGGACCAGCCAGTAGTGTGGTGCATGTATCCACCTGTACAAGAGCACCAGTCTACATTGGTGAGGTAGAGATTGCTATCAATGAGTCTAGTGAGTCTCTGTCACTTTCAGATGGTTGTATATAGGGATAGGGATCAAAGTTTCATCATGCAGACATCTCATTGGTTGAGAGTGCAACTTCCATGCCTCAGGAATTTCCAACGGAGGCACATACCCATGTGTGGCATACACTTGGGAAGACAAGGACACAAGGGAGTTGTGTTTTCAGTGTGCATGATGGCATCACTGGACTAGCCAGCAGTGATGGATTTTTGCTCCATGTTTTGGTGGGAGACAGCTGTCCTACTCCATGGGACAAGGATTTCATTCATAAATTTTGGAGGACAGCAACTATACATGGGCTTGGAGGAGAGTTGCATCATCTCCTCATCATGGGTGAGCTGCATAGGGATGATACTCTATCACCCTATGACTTCAGCACAATCATTTGCATCCCCATAGGTCGGACTTACAATCTTGAAGGTGTTGATTTATCCCATATCAGCAACCTATGAGGAGTTGGTACACGTTTTTCGACACCTATGTGGGGTACTCATCACATCCTTGGGAGATTTGCAGAGGTTGGGGAGAGGTGTTGTGATGCTTACTTCCATCTTCTCAAGTTCGATGGATGTGAGGGTCTGATGTGTTGGGATCCAGGTGGTCACAGGTTTGGCACATCAGTTCAGCTGGATCCCGATGTGTTGCTTCACCACTATCAACATGGTGGAGATTATATCAGAGTATCACAGTAGAAGTCAGCAGGTGATATGTATGGCGGGCTTCCATTTTGGCTATGGGATCCAAGGATTCCTATGTTTGGTAGATTGCTCTACACTGGGGTAGTTGTTATAGTGATGTTGAGCACGGATATATCTCTACCCAATGGATGCAAAGAATATGTTGTTGGGCATTCTACAGGCTTATCTAGGATCTCGATATTCAAGTGACCAGCTAGGGTATTCAAGTGAGGATTGCTTGGGGACAAGCAATCTTGGAGATGGCGGACTATAATGTTCTGTTGTGACCATTTCACACATCGCCCCATTGCAAATGGGGACCCCCTGTTTTTTTTTTGCCTCGGTGTTGCAGTTGCATGTCACTTGTCTTTTTACAATGAGGTCATCATTTTGAGGGTTCAAGTCAGTTTGCCGAGAGTCATCTGAGCCAAGTCAAGAATCCATGCTTGAATCAGCGTAAACGTCACCATCGTGCTTAGAAGGCCTGGGAGGCGAAGATCGACTGTCGTTTCAGTCAAATCCGACACTTCCAAATTTTTAGGGTTTCTCACCCCGGGCCCCCTATTTTTTAGGACCTACTTTTTGGCACTTTTGGGCAATTCTGGGATCCCTATTTTTTAGGGTCTATTTTTGGAAAGTTGCTATTTTTGGAAAATTTCTATTTTTGGAAAGTTTCTATTTTTAGAAGGGTCCCGAGTTCTGAAAACGCACTCAGAAGTTCAAAAAACTCAATAGATCTCTCAGAAAATCGAAATGAAAATTTTGAAAATTTTTCGAAAAATCTGGAAAATTCGTTAAAAAATGGTGAGAAATTCTGGAAAATTACAGAGAAATCTGGTAAAGAGCACTAAAATGGTTGAAAATTTGACGAACCAGTCAAGAAATCCAAGCAATTCATGGAAAAATCTGAGAAACTCATCGGAAATCTGAGATAATGACTGAACATTCATGGAGAATCTGGAAATTCATGAGAAATCTGGGCAAAACTGAACATCTATTCATGGAGAAAACTGAGATATTCGCCTAAGTATGGAAGACTTTCAGCTCACAGTCAATGGTGAAGCTTCAGCCAAGCAATCAATGGCACAAAAATCTGAGCAATGGCCAACAAAGTAATGAAGTCCGCCCTTGGAAATGTCCAAGTCAAATGAGCCAATGGCCAGACCATCAGCCAAGTCCGCCCTGCATGTCCAAAAGGTTGATGAAGTCCGCCATGTGCAAGAGGGATGTCCAAAAGGTCTCTAAAGTCCGCCACACTTGTGCCAAACAGCTTTGAAGTCCGCCAGCAGTTAAGGGGGATATCCTAAAGGCTCATGAAGTCCGCCATCTTCAAGAATGCACATCCAAAAGGGTCCCAAAGTCCGTCATATGAAAGAAGGGATGTCCAAAGTGCTTCTAAAGTCCGCCTAGCACCAAAAGGCACGTCCAAAGAAGGCTAGAAGTCCGCCATCTTCAAAGGGAGACATCCCAAAGACCTTCAAAGTCCGCCCATGTGCATGAAACTCGTCCAAAATGCTTGACAAGTCCGCCCTTAAAAGGTGGGACTTGGCTGAAAGTCAAGTAAAGTCCGCCTAGGCATGTAGAAGAAGGAAAAATCAAAATTTTCACTAAGTGTTGGTACCCAGCAAAGAGAATTTCGAAAATCTGCTAAGTATAGAGGCTAAATGATGAAAAGTTGAGATTTTTGGCTAAGTATCCTGACACTTTCAAGAGGATAAGTGCCAAGTTTGAAAGGACAAATGCTAAAGAGGATTGGGATGTGGCAAGAAATAAAACGAAGTGTGCCTAGCACAAAAGTGGAAGAGAAGCTAAATTTTGCCTAAGTCTGGAGAAAATACTAAGAAATTGACAACTTTTGACGAAGAAAAATGCACAAGGCAAGGAGAAAGGTAAGATTGCCTTTGTCCAGAAGGAAAGGGGAATTTGTCAACCGTCCAAGAAATTCGCCCAACGAAGACATCCGGACAAGGATATTGCCTAGAAAAATTCGACTGAGCAAGGAAATATTTGACTTTGGCAGAGCAAAATAAGCTTAAAATCTCGCCTCGGCAAAGAAAAATAGGGATCTGGCAATGAAATTTTCGACGGAATGGCTTAAGATTTGGTTTGGCTGGACGAAATTGAGGATGAAATCGGAAAGTAAACTCTTAGCCAAAACGAAAATCAGAAATAGCCATGGGTCGAAGACGAACGGGTTGGAATAAATTAAAATATTTTAATATTTTATTTTCAATGCCTTAGACAAAATGAAGTTTGCCAGAGATGTTTTGGAGGAAAATAATTTGTGCCGGCCAGAGATAAAATCCGAAGGGAAAAATTAAATTCACCATGGCTTCAGGAGAGTGAGTGGTAAAAATTCAGGAGAGAGAAAATCTGAATTTGTTTATTTTATTTCTTGCAGGTGGATGACGACGCGAGGCGAGTCTTCACAGAAGAAGCAAAGGCATGGAATGGAGGGAAAAAGATGGCACCAGCATGAGAAAGTCTGACTTTGCCCAAGCTCAGCATGTCCAAACCTTTTCCAACTTTGCTTGGAGAAGGTATAAGATCCGCCAAGTACAATGGCAAACATGATACAAAGTCCGACCTAGACCAAGAAGAGAAATGTCAAAGTGTTGAGAAAGTTCGCCCAATTTAAGAGAAAGTGGCTTGAAGTCTGACTTAGGCTAAGAGAGAAAACGTCCAAGCTCATGTGAAGTCCGCCCAAGGAGGGGATGAGAAAGTTGGCTAAAACTGAGAAGAATTCACTAAGTGTTGGACAGAAAACAGGAAGGATGAAGAGGAGTAAAGAGGAAATGAATAAAATCCTTGTCCAGAGATGGAATTTGTCCTACATAGCACAAGCCAAATTCAGAATTGAAGGCAAATCCACAGGCAAAGTTCGTTCGAGCATGGTGTTGAATGGTCCAGATGATGTTACAAAATGGAATTGAATAGCCAAAATTTGGCTATGGGAAATACTTCACAGAGAAAATTCCAATTTCCTCTATCATGACTAAAGCACAGGGTCATTCTTCTTCAAATTCAAGACACTTGAATGGATATCCAGACGTCTTGGAAGGATTTCATCTACAATCCCAGACCTAGTGAAGCAATCCGGACAACTTCTTGAGGGCTTCATCTCCTGAAGAGTTAAAGACAAGCTTCCAATCAGAACCAGATGGTGACAAGAAGAAGTGTTCTAAACAAATTTCTCTACACAAATTGGAGAATTCAAAGGGGAAACCCAAAGGAATAACATCAACCCAGTTCAAGCAGGAGGAAGTTCAAAGCAGCCAACTTCAAGTCCAGACACCTATTCCAAGGGGAGACTTCCAGACTTCCAAGATTCCAGTACAGGCAAGAGGAAGAAATCAAAGTCTCGAAAGGAATCCAAGATCAAAGCTAGGAAGGAACAAGCACAACGGACAGAGTCATCGGCAGCATCCTAAGGCAAGCACGTGGAAGGAAAATGAAGCACCCAAGGAAGACGTCCAGCATGCTGAGGTGGCGCCTCGTCATCTTCCAACCAATCAAATTGTTCTAAATCAACATGCAACAACTTTCTATTTTATTGTTGGTTTATATTTAGCAAAAAGGACAAGTGTCCTCAAATGGAATTTTCTCATTGGTCGAAAGTGACAAACCCTAATTAGGGTTTTATTTTGTAATCTCGGCCGTTGATTTGGAAATCAATCTTAGCCCATTAGTTGTAGTGGGGGAGCCTATAAAATTGAGCTAAGCCCCCTCATTTGTAATGTGTGGAGACTTGTTATGTATATTGTCGCATTGAGACTATTTTGAATGATAAAAGCTCTTGAGCATGATTTGCCTTGAATCACTTCTTATTGTTGAATAGTAAGCGAGGTTACATATTATCTTCCACCATAGATTAGAGTTAAAGTTAGATTAAGTAGAATTTGCTTTGAAAGTTGTTAATTGAATGAGAGATTGATCGTATTGGTTCAATGGTGAAGTGTAGCTCATACTTTTTTCGAATGGATGATTTGCATTCGATTTGTAAAGTTAGCCTGAGCTCTTAAACGTGGAAGCTTAACTTCAACCTCATTCGGGGTTTGAAAATTATTCTCACAAACCCCTTGAAGATTGCACCCACTTTGCGTATGTTGTCCTGCAGGAGGCGAAACAAAGTGTGGTTTATTTCGCTTCACCAAGTCCTTACTGTCTCTTGATTTCTTAGGCTTAGACTAGATTCTCTGAACCCTATTCTTTTTGCCATTTTTTTGAGATCCACAATTGAAAGTCCTAATTGAGAACCTACAAAGATAAATTTCCTAAGTCCCGAACTTGTGCAGACTTTCTACGTAAGTCCCCTTGTTTATTACCAGCATTATCACAACGACCACTGAACTTATCCACACGTCGAGACCCGACTAAAGAAACCTTGGAATCGCCATATGATCTTCTTGCAATCTTAGCATACGCGGTGATTTTTCAAGAGAGGATAAAGTGTCTTTGGACATTTTTATTCTGAATGTTTGGTGTATGATAAAACACACATCAACATTGAATTGGCGCTAGAAGGAGGGCTTGACAGAGAAAGAACAAATTGCTCAAGTCGGGGCTGACGAAAGGAAATCTTTGCTACACCACTTGTGTTTATGCTTACCCTCCTCCCCGCACCAACATTGAATTGGCGCTAGAAGGAGGGCTGACGCGAACAACTTAGTACAATTTCAGGTCATATCAAATTTTTATCCGTGGGGATAATCTTGGAGACTTTTTACCCTCCTCCCCGCGCTCAACATAGAATTGGCGCTAGAAGGAGGGCGAACATTAGATTGTTTTCACAAGTAGGGGAATTCAGCTGGAAGGAGCCAGTATGAGCTTTGAAATGCCAAATCAGAGATATGTTAGATCTCTTTTATATCAAAAAATCCAAAAAAAGTAAAAAAATCAGAAATGGAAAATCCAAAAGGAGATTTCTCAATGGATGGGCATCCATTCCATATTGCTCAGATCCAAAGAAAATTGAGTGCACAGCTATACCCCAGGAATTTGTCCAAGTTTGCTTTGCCAGGAAGATGCCGGATTCATGAAACGACCAAACATGATGAAATGAATTGCTTGACATTCTTGTCAAGGATAGAGCTCGTTCTCCAAGGTAAAATTTTCTTTTGGGATGTTCCCAAGCCAGGAGTGTTGGATATAGAGCCTGATGATTATAGCATTCCAGAAGTTGTATATGAGGCCTTCACAAGGTATATACTCAGAATCGAAACTCAGATAAAACTGGGTAATGTTCAATTGAATGGTGTCATGCTCCCTCGTTGGTGCCGGATTCACAATGCACCTCATCCAGAGTTTACTTGCGCATCATGTGAAGAGGCTATCCACTATGCCAGATGTCACCTCGGATTACCACAGCTACCATATGGATGTTTCAAGGACAAAGGATGGATTGAATATGTTACGCGAGTATTTTTAGCACCAGATGAAGAAGACACCACAATGTCATCTAATAGCATGGAGAACAAGCCACAACAGGATAATGTGATAGAGCTCAGGGATCAAGTGGGTGAAGATATTCCAAGTGTCGTAATGCCAGAGGAGGACGTTGGAGTAAAGATCAAAGAAGCAATGGAATACATTCAAGCAAGAGGAACCACCCAAGGCAACTGTCAGCATACTGAGGTGAATGAATATATAAGATTGCAAGTTATCGAAGATCATCAAGAACCAGAAATGGAGGACTTAGCTCAAAGTAGAGATGGCGTGGGAAATTTCCAACGTTCATTCATCCAAGGAGGAGAACATGAAGGGGGAAGTGATTCCAGTGCACTTCAAGAAGGAATGGTCCTTGATGAAGAGGTTCAATCATGCAACATGGAAGAGATGATAAGTGGCTTGAGGCAAGATGATACGTTTGACAATCAATGGGCTACCAGGATGGAAGCAGAATATGAAATACATTTCGCGTCGGCGCTTGATCCATTGTTCACAGTCATGGAGGAATTGCTTGATGAAATTGAAACAAATGGAAGGCTAATTGATAAACAAGCAACTGTGGCAGAGATAAAGAATGAAGAACAATTCAGGTTGGGGCTTGATCCATTATTAGGGATTCAAAAGGAGCCAGCGCATGAAATGCTCCAAATTCCCAAATTCCATTTTGAATCCAGTTCCCACCCCACTCCACCCAGTTTGAATCGGGATGTTGATCTGCATATTTCAGATGCAAGTGGTATGATTCACCATCAACTTCGACCTCCTGACGACGCAATGGATGACAGGCAAGAAGTCATGTCTGCGGATGAAGACCACCAGGTTGTATCTTTCCCTCCTATTGACTACAAGGAATATCATTTTGATTATGGAGATTCAAGAAAGATAACTTGTTTATGGATTAATCATGGTTCGGATGAGTTGCCCCAGCTACTAATCGTTCCTGAAGTTTTGCTTGAGTTTGAGATTTGTCCGTTGAAAGAATATTTTTTCGAGTTTAAAGACAAGTTTGCAAAACTTCGCACTGTGACTGTTACTTTGTTGTTACTCCACATCCTAAGAAATCATGCTAGGAGTTGTATATACTTAGGTCTTTTAACTGTTGTGTGCTTAAAGTTTTTTGTTTTTGTTTAGGAGTAGGTTTTCTTTTTCGGTTTGCTTTAGATTAGTTGCTTTGCTTTCTTAGTTTAGTTTGCTTGCCCGTTTTGTTTTGCTTTCAATAAAGGGGCTCCCATTTGTGAAAGGCGTTGTATCTTAAGAACTCTAGTGTCTGTGCTAAATCATGTTCAGTCCATTTCTTTGATTAACATTTATGGAAAATCTATGAATCCTAGATTAATTGTCTCTAAAGTATCTTAAGGTTGAGGGTAGTACTTGACTGGAAAGGAAGTCATCTATTGTGTCCTGATACCGAATCTTACAGTTATTACATTTTACACACTTAAAGAGTTCTCTGAGTCAGTATGGTCTCCTAGGTGAAGTTGTTGGCTAGAAAGTGATCAAAAGTCTTGCTTCAGTGCCACTATAATGCTCAAACCCAGGTGAGCTTCACTGCTTACAGGCCAAAGTGTGGAAAGTATATGAAAAGAAAAGAATATCAAAATGAATCAAAAGAAAAGAATGAAAAATCAAAACACTTGGCTTTTGGGTGTGCGGACATCTCTACAGGTGTACCAAAGAATCAAAACACAAGAAAAGAAATAAATCGCCGGAAGTAGAGCAATCTCCGTGAGATTATAGCAGATAACCTCGTCGAGGCTATGGACGCTCGCTGGCAGCGAGGCTCTATCCAAGGATGCTTTTGGAGCTAAGACCCAAAAATATACTGGAAAGCCATCACGGAACCAAAGAGTCGTATTGGTCTTAAGAGACAGGAATAAACCCATGTGCACACACTTATAACTGAAGGATAAGATATCTTGATATGGTTTAGGATTTCTCTTCCCTTTTGAGTACTCTTCTTTGTCAAGGGGTAAGTTAGTGAGAATTAATCTGAGATTCCGGGTTTGAAGTAAATTCTATCTTTGAAATGTTCAGGAACATTTTTTCAGGTTGGCGCTAGATGTTGTGACCATTTCACACATCGCCCCATTGCAAATGGGGACCCCCTGTTTTCGCTTTTTTTTGCCTCGGTGTTGCAGTTGCATGTCACTTGTCTTTTACAATGAGGTCATCATTTTGAGGGTTCCAAGTCAGTCAGTCTGCCGAGAGTCATCTGAGCCAAGTCAAGAATCCATGCTTGAATCAGCGCATAAACGTCACCATCGTGCTTAGAAGGCCTGGGAGGCAAAGATCGACTGTCGTTTCAGTCAAATCCGACACTTCCAAATTTTTAGGGTTTCTCACCCCGGCCCCCCTTTTTTTTAGGACCTACTTTTTTGGCACTTTTGGGCAATTCTGGGATCCCTATTTTTTAGGGTCTATTTTTGGAAAGTTGCTATTTTTGGAAAATTTCTATTTTTGGAAAGTTTCTATTTTTAGAAGGGTCCCGAGTTTTGAAAACGCACTCAGAAGTTCAAAAAACTCAATAGATCTCTCAGAAAATCGAAATGAAAATTTTGAAATTTTTTCGAAAAATCTGGAAAATTCGTTCAAAAATGGTGAGAAATTCTGGAAAATTACAGAGAAATCTGGTAAAGAGCACTAAAAATGGTTGAAAATTTGACGAACCAGTCAAGAAATCCAAGCAATTCATGGAAAAATCTGAGAAACTCATCGGAAATCTGAGATAATGACTGAACATTCATGGAGAATCTGGAAATTCATGAGAAATCTGGGCAAAACTGAACATCTATTCATGGAGAAAACTGCGATATTCGCCTAAGTATAGAAGACTTTCAGCTCACAGTCAATGGTGAAGCTTCAGCCAAGCAATCAATGGCACAAAAATCTGAGCAATGGCCAACAAAGTAATGAAGTCCGCCCTTGGAAATGTCTAAGTCAAATGAGCCAATGGCCAGACCATCAGCCAAGTCCGCCCTGCATGTCCAAAAGGTTGATGAAGTCCGCCATGTGCAAGAGGGATGTCCAAAAGGTCTCTAAAGTCCGCCACACTTGTGCCAAACAGCTTTGAAGTCCGCCAGCAGTTAAGGGGGATATCCTAAAGGCTCATGAAGTCCGCCATCTTCAAGAATGCACATCCAAAAGGGTCCCAAAGTCCGTCATATGGATGTCCAAAGTCTTCTAAAGTCCGCCTAGCACCAAAAGGCACGTCCAAAGAAGGCTAGAAGTCCGCCATCTTCAAAGGGCACATCCCAAAGTTCAAAGTCCGCCTTGCACATCCTAAAGTCCCCTAAAGTCCGCCATCCACAAGAAAGGAAGTGCAAAAGGGTTCTAAAGTCCGCCATTCACAAAGAAGCATGTCCAAAAGGCTTGGAAAGTCCTACTTGTAGAAGAAGAAGAAAAATCAAAATTTTCACTAAGTATTAATGCCCAAAGAAAGAGAATTTCGAAAACTGCAAGTATAGAGGCTAAATGATGAAAAGTTGAGATTTTTGGCTAAGTATCCTGACACTTTCAAGAGGATAAGTGCCAAGTTTGAAAGGACAAATGCTAAAGAGGATTGGGATGTGGCAAGAAATAAAACGAAGTGTGCCTAGCACAAAAGTGGAAGAGAAGCTAAATTTTGCCTAAGTCTGGAGAAAATACTAAGAAATTGACAACTTTTGACGAAGAAAAATGCACAAGGCAAGGAGAAAGGTAAGATTGCCTTTGCCCAGAAGGAAAGGGGAATTTGTCAACCGTCCAAGAAATTCGCCCAACGAAGACATCCGGACGAGGATTTTGCCTATAAAAAAATTCGACTGAGCAAGAGAAAATTTGACTTTGGCAGAAGAAAATAGGCTCAGTGCAAGAGAAAAGTTGGCTATGGCAAAGAAAAACAGGGATCTGGCATAGAATTTGTTGACGGAATGGCTTGAATTTTGGTTTGGCTAGACGAAATTGAGGATAAAATTGGAAAATACACTCTTAGCCAAGAAAAACGAAGAGGAAATCGAAATAGCCATGGGTCGAAGACGAACGGGTTGGAATAAATTAAAATATTTTAATATTTTGATAATTTATTTTCAATGCCTTGGACAAAATCAAATTCGCCAGACAATGTTTTGGAGGAAAATAATTTGTGCCGGCCAGAGATAAAATCCGAAGGGCAAAATTAAATTCACCATGGCTTCAGGAGAGAGAGTGGTAAAAATTCAGGAGAGAGAAAATCTGAATTTGTTTATTTTATTTCTTGCAGGTGGATGACGACGCGAGGCGAGTCTTCACAGAAGAAGCAAAGGCATGGAATGGAGGGAAAAAGATGGCACCAGCATGAGAAAGTCTGACTTTGCCCAAGCTCAGCATGTCCAAACCTTTTCCAACTTTGCTTGGAGAAGGTATAAGATCCGCCAAGTACAATGGCAAACATGATACAAAGTCCGACCTAGACCAAGAAGAGAAATGTCAAAGTGTTGAGAAAGTTCGCCCAATTTAAGAGAAAGTGGCTTGAAGTCTGACTTAGGCTAGAGAGAAAACGTCCAAGCTCATGTGAAGTCCGCCCAAGGAGAGGACGAGAAAATTGGCTAGAAGAATTCACTAAGTGTTGGACGGAAAACAGGAAGGGTGAAGAGGAAAATAAAGAGGAAGTGAATAAAATTCTTGTCCAGGGATGGAATTTGTCCTACATAGCACAAGCCAGATTCAGAATTGAAGGCAAATCCACAGGCAAAGTTCGTTCGAGCATGGTGTTGAATGGTCCAGATGATGTTACAAAATGGAATTGAATAGCCAAAATTTGGCTATGGGAAATACTTCACAGAGAAAATTCCAATTTCCTCTATCATGACTAAAGCACAGGGTCATTCTTCTTCAAATTCAAGACACTTGAATGGATATCCAGACGTCTTGGAAGGATTTCATCTACAATCCCAGACCTATTGAAGCAATCCGGACAACTTCTTGAGGGTTTCATCTCCTGAAGAGTTAAAGACAAGCTTCCAATCAGAACCAGATGGTGACAAGAAGAAGTGTTCTAAACAAATTTCTCTACACAAATTGGAGAATTCAAAGGGGAAACCCAAAGGAATAACATCAACCCAGTTCAAGCAGGAGGAAGTTCAAAGCAGCCAACTTCAAGTCCAGACACCTATTCCAAGGGGAGACTTCCAGACTTCCAAGATTCCAGTACAGGCAAGAGGAAGAAATCAAAGTCTCGAAAGGAATCCAAGATCAAAGCTAGGAAGGAACAAGCACAACGGACAGAGTCATCGGCAGCGAAAATATCCTAAGGCAAGCACGTGGAAGGAAAATGAAGCACCCAAGGAAGACGTCCAGCATGCTGAGGTGGCGCCTCGTCATCTTCCAACCAATCAAATTGTTCTAAATCGACATGCAACAACTTTCTATTTTATTGTTGGTTTATATTTAGCAAAAAGGACAAGTGTCCTCAAATGGAATTTTCTCATTGGTCGAAAGTGACAAACCCTAATTAGGGTTTTATTTTGTAATCTCGGCCGTTGATTTGAAATCAATCTTGGCCATTGAATTGTAATTGGGGAGCCTATAAATTGAGCTCGCCCCCTCATTTGTAAAGTGTGGAGACTTGTTATGTATATTGTCGCATTGAGACTATTTTGAATGATAAAAGCTCTTGAGCATGATTTGCCTTGAATCACTTCTTATTGTTGAATAGTAAGCGAGGTTACATATTATCTTCCACCATAGATTAGAGTTAAATTTAGATTAAATAGAATTTGCTTTGAAAAGTTGTTAAATTGAATGAGAGATTGATCGTATTGATTCGATGGTGAAGTGTAGCTCATACTTTTTTCGAATGGATGATTTGCATTCGATTTGTAAAGTTAGCCTGAGCTCTTAAACGTGGAAGCTTAACTTCAACCTCATTCGAGGTTTGAAAATTATTCTCACAAACCCCTTGAAGATTGCACCCACTTTGCGTATGTTGTCCTGCAGGAGGCGAAACAAAGTGTGGTTTATTTCGCTTCACCAAGTCCTTACTGTCTCTTGATTTCTTAGGCTTAGATTAGACTCTCTGAACCCTATTCTTTTGCCATTTTTTGAGATCCACTGAAAGTCTCAACTAAGAGTCATCAACGATACATTTCCTAAGTCCTGAATTTGCAAAGATATTCTTGCGTAAGTCCCCTTGTTCATTACCAGCAAATCACAACGACCACTGAACTTATCCACACGTCGAGACCCGACTAAAGAAACCTTGGAATCGCCTATGCGGTGGTTTTTCAAGAGAGGATAAAGTGTCTTTGGACATTTTTATTCTGAATGTTTGGTGTATGATAAAACACACATCAACAGCCCTTTTCCTTGGCAATGGTTAGTCCATCACTTGGTCCTCGTGGACTAACAGAGTGGTTAGGGGGCCCTTTGAGGGCGTTGCAGACTTGTTCAATCCAACCTTTTTGAGCTCAGTTAGTGTTTTTCCCAGCCCAGTGTTTACCAAGGAGTTCGCAAAAGCTATTCAATCATTTTAACCATACTTACTATTTTTAATAAGTCACATGGACATTTCGTCCATACTATTTATAGTAAATCACTGGTATGGTCAGTTGGCAGAGTTACTATTTTGGGCGTGATGGCAAATTTATATCCTGGAGACATTTTGGTATTCAATAGTCCCATGCATTTAATTTTAATAACATTAATTATAAAGTTAATTTAAATCAATTAACTTTATACATTATTCTAATATATTAAAGGACTTTATTAAAAGTGGGATATAAATGTTTTTAAAGTGCATTTTATAATATAAAATTAAGTGCAAATTAAAAAGGGAGTTATAAGGCGGGAAAAAAGTAAACTAGATGAAATATAACTCAAATGCAAATTAGGGTGTGGGAGTTATAAAAATCCTTTTGGAGCTCATTTGCACATTCATTCATATTGAAGAAGAAGAATTTGGCTAAGTGTTTGCAGGAAGACTAGAGAGTCTGAAAATCTCAAGCTTTTTGAGGACGAAATCCCTCAAGAGGAATAGCTTGGTGCAAGAGTGAAAGGTCTCCCAAGCCAGCTTGTAGACAATTCCATTCCAAGGATTGTGCATTGTGCTTCAGAGATTGTACGGAAAAAACTACAAGAAGATTCATTAATCAAGGGTTTGCAATATCAGTTGTGGTGATTTCACTTCAGTAATCACAATTGTGCCTCATTGCAGTCAGAGATTCGCAGCTTGAGCTTCATAGATACATTTCAGATTTGAAAGATCATTCTATTGAGCAGATTGGAGATCATTAGCAGCAGATTTGAGGAGCAATAGAGGCTCTCATGCTGGCCATACCATTTTCCAAAGCTGGTCGTACATTCTGAGAGGAGTTTGGAGTATTTGAAGGGGCGGCTAAGGTTTGGGAAAGTGCACTACTTCTTGGGAGGTCGACTAGGGCTGGAGAGCATTGTGTTGGCATCATTTCTTCCATTGGAGGTGTTTCTTGCAGCTGGCATCCATTTTCAAAGGGTATCAAGGCAAATCTTACCTGTGAGTTCATGATTTGTAACTCCCAAATTTTTTGGGTATTGTTGTTTTAGATAATAGGGGATATTTTATGAACTGGGTTGTCAATATTTTGTGAAAATACTGAGTATCTAAGCTGATATAAAAATCTGGAATTTTCAGCTGTGTATTCCCTATTTAATGTTCAGTTTTTGAGTTGAAAATATTATTGCAATATCTTCTATTTTGCTGCATCATATTGTTGTATCAAACATTGCAAATATATCACAAAACATTCATAAAAACAAAAAAAAACAAAGGCAAACCAGGGCTACATATTACAACCACTTTCTATGAAACATGTTGAACATCCTTGCAACATAGTAACCCTTATTTTTCCCTTGATATAACCCTCAACACCCACAATTTGGGTAGGCAATGCTATATTAGATTGCATAATCTCTATTGGCATTCCCTTATTTTTTGTCTCACCCTCCACAGTTTGGTAACCTCAGCCTTGTGAACTAGGGTTATTTTTTCATAACCTTTTACCCTCTATCCGCTTATGCACAAAAGATGAGACTAAACCCTCATGTTGTTGTCTCTATAATCCTTGTTGCATAAATGAATGGCAATACTCTACTCTACCTAAATTTATTTTCTTGTCTTTGTTGGTGGCTGTTGCAAATTGTAAAGGAGGTTTTCTGGGATTAAATGGGCCCTTTACATATTTTTTGAGGATTTAGGAAGAGCATTCAAATGAGTTTAATTGAACGCAAAGTCCTTGCAACACTCCCACTCCTAGAAGAATCCCCAGCGATACCTCCACAACCTCTTTGTGAATTAGAACCTCTTTGCTCTCACTATTGCTCTTTTTTTGTTGAAAACTCAAACATAGCTGCAAATGCAAACATAAAACAAAAAATCCTCCCTAAATGTTTGAAACTTTAGGAAAGAAATAATAATGCAAAAAAATTGTGCATATGAACAATGATAGTAAACTTACCTTAAATGATGAATTTTTTATGCTCTCTTGCCTTCTTTTCACTGGTGTTCTCTTCTCTTCTAATAGTTGTTATTTTTCAATGTCTTCTTCACAATATGGAAAATGCTAAAATAAATTTGTTTTTTTGTTTTTAGTCGTTAGTGTGGTTGTTTTAGGTTTCAGGTAGGTGTAAAGGGGTGCGGAGGTCCTCGTAGACACACCCATCCCTTTCTTTTCATTTTTTTGGGTTTTATAAGTTGTTTCTTTGTTTTTACTAGGCCATAGGGGATAGCTAGTCATCTTTGCTGTTGCCTATAAAAAAAATTGTGTCCCAAGGACATTTCCTTATTTATTACAAATTGGGCATGGTTGGGAATGTTTCCAACCCGTTTGCATGTCCCCAAAACATGCCACTATAGGGTATGGGTTTAAAAATTGCAAGGGATGTGTCCTTGAGCTACATAGCTTTCCACTTTTTGTGACAAGTATAGGAAGGATGCTCACTCTCAATGGTATCTCCCAGGGAAAACATTTCCACACATACAACCTCTTGCAATCAAAATTTTATCACAATTTTTAAACTAAAACTCTTTATATTTGAATTTCTTTTCATTTTTAAAAAAAATTGTTCGAGTCTTATGTTTGAGTTATAATTTCATATCTCTTAACTCTCTTTGCCTCAATAGGTTGTTAATTCATTTTCATTTAAACAGAATAGCAATAAACTCCTTCATCCACGTAGTAAAACACAACTCATTGGCATCAAAAAAAGCAGAGTTACTTTATATGCATTCCAACTTGCACCTTCTTTTGCACAAACAAAGGGACTATGAGAATGGGGCAACAAAGTTGTCAGATGTAGAGCCAGAGCAACCTAACTCAGATGTTACTGCTGCCCAAAAATCTTCATTATTTGACAAGCCATATAGCTAGCACAATTTTAATGCCAGTGGCTAATGTCAATGATGATGATGATGCTCTTTCATGTCAGTGGCTAATTGTTGTTTTGTTTATTCTATGCATGTTATGTGGTTATCTGAAGTTAATTCTTATTTTAGGCTTTTATATAATTGTCATACTTGTATTAATAACTTAATTTTTTACTTATTACATAGCTGTGTTGGACCTTCATTTATATAATTTCCAAAATAGAATAAATGTTTTGTGCTTTCCTTTCTATTGGGATGCCCACTCGTCAGCTATTTCAACGTATCATCCCTTTTCTCATTTCCTGTTTGGCAATTTTTTAACACTTCTCCATTTTGTTAAAATAGAGGAGGCAGCCTACTATAAAGGTTGGTCTGAATTTGGGAGACTCATTCAAAACATCTCAATGGTTGTTTTGGGTTGCAGGTGCAACAATCAAGAAGTCCAATCCAAACCATCAACAACCTTGTCGTGCTTATCAATGATAACTTTTTATTCAAGTGGGGAATCTTTATGGTGGACTTGTACATCCAAGGAAAAACATTGAAATATGACTATGACCACACACCTCTTCAGCAACTTCTCCATGCAATGGGAATGTAATCAATACTACCTATTATTGAAGCAATTGTAAAAATATCTAAAATTCATGACAATGGTTCTTTGCAGTACTTTCCTTCACACTAGTTGATGCCTCTATTTACAGTCATCAAATAGACTTTTGGAGTTCAAATACATTAAGCTCAAGTTAGCTCTTCAATTGTGAACATGACGTTCTGGGTAACTACCTACAGAATCAAGGGTTTCATATTTTCAAAGAAAACCCTACACAATTTCCTTCAAGAGACTTGGTGTCTCAAGTAATACACAATTTCCTCCAAGCATGCATTATCAGGACGAAGTATATCAGGCCAGGTCACAAAGCATGGAACTTTTTCCCCATAGCCAATCTTGCATTGATTGTAATTGGACACTAAATTCCTTGATGTGAACAAAATGAATTCATAAATGTATGCATGATATGACTCATTTTATGTCGGATAGATACCTTTTCATTTCTTTTCATTTCAATTGTTTTATTAAATACAACTCATTATGTATCAGACATTATCAACACTTCTCCAGACAGCCCTCAAGTTCTTTCCAGATTTAGTTGCTTATGTGGACCAGGCATATCCAAGGAATGATGTTCTGTATTCATATTAGATACAGGGATATTAAAGTCTTTACTACAAGGCAGATAGGATATATTCAACAACATGTGAAACTATAAAATTTTATAAGAACCATGACAATGGGTATCCATGTTTCATCATTTATAATGAAAACATTGATTGGCTTGCATTTTCATTAAAATGCATCCTAACAATAGCATTAATTAAGACCTCGCCTGATGTGCAAGTAGCTATATGGCCTAGCTCCTCAATTAAACCACAAAAGAATCATAAGATGTGGAAGCTAATCTGATAAAGAATCAAACATAATTGCAAAGGCGGTTTACTGGAGAAACACTTGAGAGCAGGTAGAAAAAACATTGTAATGGTATCTCTAATCCAAGTGAAATCCCTTTAATAAATAAGAGGAACCTGCACTGCACTGATTGTCCTATCAAGATAGTAATGTGCTTTCATGTTAGCCTTCAAAGGATTTCACTATAACCAGAGAACTACTGTTTGTGATTTAGTTGGGAGGATATTTTTCTTTCTAAAACAGAAAGCTAAGTGATAGTTCTGTGCATACCCATTGTTTTGACAATTATCTTTGTTGAGTTTGTAATTTTATTATATTTTAATTTTTTTTGAAAACCTAAGTTCTCCCCATAAGTCAGAACTGCACATTCTAATATCAACCACAGGTACCCAAAAAAAGATCTACAACCACTATTACAACAACATCCGAATATTATGCATTCTTCAATACAAAAGAATGAGAAATATGCCAGCATGTATCATACAAAAGACATGGAAAACAGAAAAGAAAGTGCAAAGTAATAATCAAAACAATACATGGTGAAGACCAAGTGTTCTTGTGCATATCAAAAGATCTAAACGTAGGAAAAAGATCAAAAACACCTGAATTATCACCATCAGAACTTGCTAGAAACAAAATACAGAAGTTACAGTATAACGAGCGTACTCTTTACAGACCTAACTGTATCCAGTCACACCGGGTGTCAGGTATGGCATATACAAGCTGAAGAACTTAAAGTACAAATAATTAGTTCTTGCTTCTACCAATGATCTCTTTTTGTCCATGTCCAAAAACATTTGTTGGAGATTATTTGTACAATTCCACGAAAGAAACAATTAAAAAAACTAATCCTTGTGACTAAGTTGTTCCTGCAAGATTTTCAACATTTACAAATATTTGATCTTTGGACCAAGGGAAACAAAAATAAGAATATTTAACACACTGTAAGAAATGAATACGTACATTTATATTCATATGGGTTTTGGAAAATGATGAGTAGAAAAATGGAATTCTATTGTCCTACAGAAATGAAAAGTTGAAAGAAATCATATCTGATGGAAGTTTAAAATCCGCTCACCTGTAAGCAAGGAAGAATTGCCGGTTTGCGCTGCTGTAAGAAGTGAATGCACATAAGCACATACCTGTAAAGTTAAATTTAGTGGCTATGCATAATAAAATGGAGTTGATTCTTACAAAAACTACTGACACATATTAGATTTGCATCTTGTATGAAACAACCAAAAGCTTAAAGCATTATATTACTCACGCATAGCTCGAAAGAGTGCCCTGATATGTCTCATTGATCTTCCGACATTTTGCCCAATGCTTAACCATGAAAGCAAGTTGCTGTAGTCGAACATCTATTTGTGCATAGTCATGAAGAAGCTTTGTATTTACTATTGCAAGAATATTGTTGATACATATGTCGCAAGAGATATTAGTTGCCGGGTCGGTAAATTTCACAATAGGTACCCTTGCATGGGTCAGAGCCTGCATTTGGCAACACCCAAATATTTAACATATACACAAAGAAATATAAAAGGAAAGGACTTCACAATGTCTACCTTAGTCCTGACACACTACCTCAACACAGTAAACCAGCCTTCACCACAAATGTGAAAAGATGAAAACTTTAAATTGCAAAATGCCTCATATTCATTCTGAGATGAATTTTGAGGTAAACATACAGACCACTTCTTTAATAACTATATGCATATAATAAAACAATTACAAAGATAGCCCAACTCTGATTAGTGGAAACTTTCATGTCAATATTTCAAAATTCTAAAAAGTTGGAGAGCTTGCTGGGAAGCATAAAAGGCAGTGTTCCACAAGGATGTGAATGCCACACCAACCAACCGCTCCTCCTCCGCCAACACCCCTCAAAAGAAACAAAACCTTAATGTATTGAGGATGGTAATGTCAAACCCCCACTGCCATCTACAGGTAGGATGTCCCTGGGGCATCTTCCTCAAAGAGGGTAGATTTCCGAGCGTCCCCCCTAATAAGGACATTAAGGGGATATTAAGAAGTCCTCTGAGCATTTAGGAAACTTCTAGAAGTCTTTCAAAACTACTCAAGACAGTCGCACGCCACCCAACTTCAAACAATTGATAAGGCAATTTTTATTAGAAAAAATCAAGCAAGTTTTTGGAAATTTGGACCACTAACCCTAACTCTAGTAGTTTATGGGCCCCACCCACACCCTAAACACTTAGGGAAAACTATAAATATGAATACCACCTTCATTCCAAATCACTATCAAAGCATTGAACAAGGCTGCAAGAGTGAGAGTAATAGAAGGACAAAGAGCAAGCGCCAAGTCTTCATCAATCAACTGGTCAAGTTTCAACCATTCAACATGTCTCAAGCCTTCAAGTTAATCCTCGTCCCTTCACACTTTGTGATTTGCATATGTGAATTTTATTTTAAATGCTCATTCCTAAATCTGAAATCAATGATTATATGACAGATTTTTTTCCTTCAATTTAGATTATACAATATTGAAAATATTATTCATATATGGTTATCAAATGTTGTTTTAAGTAGCTGAATTGTTGTTTCCACTGAAAACAGCTAGACAAACCTAAAAACAACATTTAAGGGTTTAAATTTGAACTTTACATTTATAACAGGACTATTTAGGTTTTAAAATTTATTTATTAAATTATTTGTGTTTATTTGCAAATTTGCATCAATAGCTAATTAATCGTTAATATTACTCAAACAGGATTTTATCTGTTGTATATCCTCTTCTATGCTTCATGTAACTTCAAGTAAGAAATACAAAATTGAACTGTTTAATGAAGGTTGGAGAACAAGGATTCCTATTTTTGTGTATCCTTTGCTTTTGTGCTTTGTGTGACCTAAAAGTAAACAAAAACCAAACAAAAAATCTTTGTTTCTTCAGCCCTTGCATTATGAAATATCAATGGCTTAAAACATAGTTTGAAGACTCTTCAGGACTCACCGCAGACTGGCAGACTCGGGAATTTGCAGGATGGACAAGTCCACTCGCCGTGGACTCAGGAGTCAAGTCCAAGAGAGTCCCTGCATGGGACTCGCGAGTCCTACCTTAGGATCACGTGAGTCCAGTGTAGGGACTGTCCTAGTCGGCTAGGATGACAAAAATAGGGTTTAAAACCTCTTTTTTTCCTCATTTCACTCCTCTAATCTACCAAATACAGGCCTGCAACTTGAAGTGAGGTTGGAAGAAGCCGAGAAGACAAGCTAAGGAGATCATAATAGAGCCAGGTAAGTGATTTAGCTTCTCTTCTTTTTTTTTATCTTCAATTAAAAATCAGAAAAATCAAGAAAAATAAGGGGAAATGCTGCCAAATTTTTTTCTATTTCCCTTACTTGCCTAATTCCTACTATTTCCTACTATTTCTAGCTTGGTTTTGCATTCTAGTTTTTTGCAAATGTTTGAATCTCATTTATTTGCTGATTTTTTACCAAACCCTTGCTGATCTTTTTTTTTCATGTTGAACTTGAAATAGCAATGTCACCTTCAAACCCAAGGGGAACAAGAAAATACCCTGCATGGAAGTATGAGATACCAAGAAATAAAAAGGGTCGGGTGACATGTACCGAAAGCAACAAATGGATGACAAGCGGAATAAACAGATTAAAATACCACCTTGCAAGAATACCTGGGCAAAATGTGGATGTATGCCCTAACTTGACTCTTGAGATCATTAGAGAGATGAAGACCCTTCTTGCTGACTATGAGATGAAAAAAGATGAAAGACAGAAAACAAAGGGTGCACTAACAGCAGCGATGAGTGGATCCACTTCTACACCATCTAGGCCGCATGGTACCCCAAGTCCAAGCATCCGTCAGCCACATTCATCTTTCGATGAGAGTCCTGAGGGTTCTTTCTCTACTACTACTGCTAGTGCTAGCCAGGGTCCTTCATCAAGACCAAATTTCTTTATTCCACGCAATGTTCTAGGAGCACAACCTTCAATTGAAGGTACCGGTTAGAATAAGGAAAAGCATCATAAAGTTAGGATGGCAGCAGCAAACTTTTGGTACTACAATAATTTACCTTTCAATGTGGCAAGCAGCCCATATTGGGAAGGTTTGGTGAATGTCCTTGCAGTTGCAGGTAAGGGGTTTAAGACCCCAACAACTAAAGATTTGAGTGGGCCATTGCTAGAGGAAGCCGTAAAGAATACACGGCTTGTGGTTGACGAGCAAAAGAAATTTTGGCTAAGAAAAGGCTGTAGCATTTTATCTAATGGATGGACAAATGGACGGAATAGGACTCTCCTAAACTTTTTAGTGGCCTCTAATGGTGGATTGGTGTTCCTAAAGTCAATAGATGCCTCTAGTGAAGTCAAAAATGTTGAGACTTTATGAAATTTATTAGATGGGGTGATCCAAGAGGTTGGTGTTGATAACGTTGTCCAAATTATCACGGACAACGCAGCGGCATATGTAGCTACAGGTAGACTACTTATGAAGAGGCGTCCCACAATTGCATGGTCTCTTTGTGTTGCACATTGCTTGGACTTGTTGCTAGAGGACATTGGGAAGATTGGATGGTCAAAAGTGTGGTTGAAGATGCCAAAAATGTTACAAAATTTATCTACAACCATACTTGGGTGCTTTCCTTGATGAGGAGATTCACAAATGGCAAGGACCTTGTGGGACCAAGAGTGACACGATTTGCTAGCCACTTCCTCACATTGTAAAGCATTCTTGGTGCCATTGGTCATCTCAAGCAAATGTTTGTGTCCAATGCTTGGTCGCAGTCCCCATTTGCCACTAAACCTGAAGGGGAGAGGATTGTGAGCATAGTTTTTTATGACACATTCATCAAAAATGGAGAGGAGTTGATTGGGGTAAGTAACAAACACAAAAATAAACTTTATACATGATAATCTATTTGCTGTTTTTTTTTCTTTTGAGGGGTTAATTTTGTAATAATTTAACATTTGTTTTCATTTTTTTAGGTGACAGAACCTTTGGTGAGGGTTCTTCGTATCATGGATGAAGAGGGCATGCCAATGGGTTTCATCTATGAGACCATGGATAGGGCCAAAGAGGCCATTTCACATTACTGTGGCAGAAACAAAAGAAAATATGAAATCATTTGGCGCATCATTGATCGGAGATGGACAAACCAACTCCACCAGCCGATACATGCCTTTGCCTACTTCTTGAACCCGAAGTTCTACTTCTCTGACACATTTAAGGCTGATGAGGAGGTCATGGCAGGGCTTGTCACATGCATCGATAAGATGGTGCCTGATCATGAGATGAGAGACAGGGTGTTTGACGAGTTGGAGGTGAGATCTGTTACATCTTATTTATGAATTTGCAATGTTCATTGTTGACTATCTATGAATTTTCTATATTTGATTTAATTTTATTTTTATCTATTCATGGTCTACAAGGGTGCAGAGGGGAGACTCTTTTCCTCACAACAAGCAATTCAAAGGAGAGGAAAACAACAACCAGGTAAAAAAATTTGTTCAATAGTATACTACAAGATGAAATTAGAAACTTGACTCTTACATTTTTTACCTTTTTCTTAATACTTATATTTTTAAATGTGTTTTTGTAGATTTGTGGTGGGAGAAATATGGTGCTAGCATGCCAAATCTTCAAAAGCTAGCCATATGCGTCTTGTCGCAGCCATGTGGTGCTTCTGGGTGTGAACGTAATTGGAGTTTATTTGAGAACATTCACAAAAAGAAGAGAAACAGGTTGACAAAGCAGCACCTAAACGATTTAGTTTTTGTTTGGTACAACCTTTGCCTTCAAACTAGAAAGGTGGAGGGTTTCACATGAGTCCATCAACTTGGATGATATTGATCCATATGGTGAATGGATAATTGATAAACAAAATGATGATGTTGATGTCTTCCTTACTGATGAGGATCTTGCTGAATTGGAGAGAGCAGCAGAAGAAGAAGAAGCAGCAAGATTGGAAGCAATGGTGGAGGACGAAGACACTTTTGAAGATAAAGAAACCACTCCTCAATCTCCTCATTTGGATACTATAGCACCTACTAGTTCTAGGCCTGCAAAATTGACTTCCATTAGGAGGGGAAAGAGGAAGATAGAGATTATATTTGGTTGTTAATGTTTTCCTCATTTTGACATATGATTATATGTAAACATGTATAAACTTATGATGCTGTTATACATTTTGAAAGTTTGAAACTATGAGTATGAATAATGAAATTTCAATTATTGAGAGTTTGATGATCATATGACATGTGTAATCTTTGAATTAGGACAAATTGATAATCAAATTAGGCTCTTATGTTCTCTAAATGCATTAATTTCTTCTTCTTTTTTAAAAAAATACGATTTTTTTTTTTTTTGCCGAGTCCTAGCCGAGTTTTTTCCCAAGTCCATGCCGAGTCCCGAGCCCGAGTTTTCCAACTTTGGTTTAAAATTTAAATCATAGATTCCATCTCTTAGAATGTCACTATGACTTCTACTTCTCACAACATGAGTGACAAAGCGAGTCAAAGAGAACCTATCAAGGTTTGATCTAAGACTCCAATATTAGATGAAGGGGGGCATAGTCGGGGACAACTAGTTTTGTTGGGAGTGCAATTTTTGTTACCATTCCAAGTTATTAGAAGAATTTGCCAAGGGTCCCTTCAATAAGAAGTCCCCTTTAAGACAATTTGCAACCAAAGTACAACAAAAACCTAGGTTATCAAGCGGCATTAGGATGTGGAAGTGTCATTTTTTTCAAGCTGTTGCATACATCCCAAGCAAAGTAATTAAGGTATACGGCACCATGGCACTCAAACAAAGGGCTGAAATAAATAAATGGTGGGGTTGTGTTGACGAAAACACAACTACAACTACTACCATGCCACCTAAGCTTCCCACTCCCACTAGTACTAGTACTTTCCAACGGCCACAATTTCCTACTTTTCCATCTAATTTTGGGGCAGCAAAGCCTAACCAAAAACATAAGAGTGACTAGCGATGCTCCAAACATTGTGGCATAGTTATTCAATGTGAAAATTATGGATGAAGCAACTGATGCCACTGGCAAATTCATCTTTACAAGTGACATTCCACTCCATGTGGTCCGCTCCCCTTCTTATAGGGAGGTTCTAGAAAAGATAAAGTGCAAGACCTTCACATGTGCCACAAAGGGACACAAAATTGAGGACAAAAATCTTGGATAAGAACTATTCCAAAATTAATATTTTAATAGAGAAAGTGAAGGCTACATGGATCACTAGTAGATGTACCAAAGTCATGGATAAGTTGAAGAACATTAGGCATCATCCATTCATCAAATTTTGGTCATATGTACGGAGGATCCTTACTTCATTGGGGTTGTTAATTGTTCATGGCACCACAAGGATGTCAATTATTATTTCCAAATCCTTAGAGATACAATTAAGGAGGTTTGGCTGAAGAATGTGGTGCAAGTAGTGGGACATGTGGCTTATGTGTGCAAAGCTACAAGGAGATTGATGGATGCAACCTACAAACATATTTGGTGGACTCTTGTTGTGTATGTGTCCCATGAATAATGCACTCAAGGACTTGGGAAAAATTGGCTAGATCAACAAGTCACCAATGATGCTAAAAATGTTCAAATGTTTATCTACAACCACCACAATTCACATACACTATTCAATACCTTCTTTGAGAAGAAGTTTTTGAAACCTATAGAGACTAGATATGAATCATACTTCATCCTCTTAAAGAGGATACTTGAGTTGCAAGAGGCATTGCAACTATTGGTCAAGACAATAGAGTGGAATTAGCTAGAGCAAGGGAAGAGGCTGAAGGAGGTGGTAATGAGTGACATTTTTTGAGCTGATTGACATAAATTGTCTTTATGATTGTTGCAATCTTCACAATCATCAAATATGGGGACTCTAAAGCACCTAGCCTTGGAGAGGTGTAGGGGTGCATTAACTGTATGCTTGGCCAAATGAAGGTCATTGTACAAGAGAAAGACCCCACACCGTGGTTCTCTCATGAACATATTCAACCAATCATTCAACAAAGGTGGGAGAAGCTCAACACTCCCTTGCATGTGGCTACCTATACACTGAACCCTAAGTGGTATACGCAAAGGCCTAGTAGATAAATAGAGACACTAAGAATGCCACATTCATTTGAACTAAGTGGACAAAACTTGCCACTCTTAAGGGATAACTAGAAGAGGCCAAGATAAATAGAGAGACTATGGCACAAGAGGAACCAATTCTATAGTGGATTATGCATCGGCCTCATTCTTTGACAACCACAATAGCTATTTGTCTATTTTCCCAAACTTCTAATTATTCTACTATTAAGAAGAACTAGTCCAATTATAGCTTCATTCACTCGATTAAGATAAATAAGCTTACCTCTAAGAGGGACATAGTGTCTTGCATCTCAATGACAACAAACTTACATACAAGGAGAGTCCAACAACTTGAAGGTATATAAAGCCAACGGAGTCAACATTGTTTGGCACAAGGTTGGTTGGTATTATTTTAGAGGAGCATGACCACAAGGAGTCTAGCAATTTAAATAATGAGGAGTTTGGCATGGCCTTTGGGGATGATTAGAGGCATTGGTCCATTGACCAATTGTATTAGAATTTCGGATGTAATCATTATTGGTCCATTTGCCAATGTCTTTCTAGCTTTCTTAATTTTATATATTTATTTTCCATGCACAACTTTTACTTTTTCCCATTGTTACATGCAAATAGTATGTCCAAAGAATTCTTGTTATTTGAAATATAACACAATAAAAATCTTTAAGTATAGTAATAAATGCATATATAAAAGTAGTCCTTGCAAAGATTAAGGAATCCAACAATTGAATCAATGAGTGCTAATGAGACTACGGAGATATCTTTGGCTGCAAAAGCTCAAAACTTAAATTTTTGAAATTATAGATAGAGTGTTCTCAGAGATAAGTATGTTATGCTTGTATTCATAATTTCATAGTCATCAAAAGTATATTGTGAGCCAAAATGGAATTGATATCTAATTGAGGGAGTTGACCTTGTCAAGTCACAATGGAAATTTGTATGTTCATTAAATAGTACCAATGCGAGGGTTACTAGACCAGCTTGAATAGGTAAGGGCCATGTCCATAACAATGCTCTAAATATCAAATTTTCAATTCACGTTATTATATTTTGTAGAATATATGGATAACAACTGCAACAATAACTAGAATTTGAATTGAATAATTAACCTTTGATCATACATTGTTGGCATTAAGAATCCATGGTCCCATATTCATCCTAGTGCCTAGTGTGAAATTGAACATACTGGGGTAACCTAGTAGCAAGACATGGATATGCATGTCATCTCACTAACACATCTCTATATGTATTTATCTTAGATGAAGTTGCCATTTACCTCAACTATGGAAAAAGAAAACAATTGTCCAAAATAGTACAATAGATATAGGGAAAAGGTGGTTAGAATTAAGTATTTGAATTAAAATATAACGAAATAGGCCCCCTATATCTCTCTCTCTCTCTCTCCCCTTTTGGGCTTAGAGTTGTTGATCCCAAATCCCTAAGTCCAATTCGTTCTATGAGCACCAGGGGCATCAAACTCAAAGAAACTAACCTCTAACTTATAATCAAGCAAGGGTGTCATGTCCCCGCCCTTGACTAGTCCCTAATTCAAATCTTGGCAGGCAAATGGTGTTTTTAAACACCAAAATAATTATATTTAAATCATATTAATAATTATATTTAAATAATATTAATAATTATATTTAAATAATGTTAAATAATAATTAAATTTAAATAAAACTTTAGTCCTATCTTAGCCGACCTATTTAGGTCGACTACATGATTGATATTAACATGAGCTTTTCTAGAGATATTGGGCATCAGAATTTGGACAGTCTTGAGGATGGAGTAGAGAGGAAAACCTCTGCTTTGTCAGCAACTAGGTGTGATGAAAAACTCATCTAGCAATTGTGATTTTCTAAGCTATCTGCAAAACTTTGTCTAACTCGATCCTCTCCCATGGTAGAGTCGAGTACATTGAAATGAGAGAGAAAAAATGAGATTGCTCTCGAATCAAGTTTCAGACATTCACATTACTCTCCAAACTATTACAAAGTATTGGCATTATAAGGCCATTTTTCCCGTATGAAACTAATTACGGGAATATAACTTCCTAAACCTAATTTATTTATTAAATTAACAATAGCATGTTAATTTATTTATTTACCTATTTTATTTAACTATTTTATGTTATGTACTAAATTCTAACACCCCCCCTTAGTATTGACATAGAGGAAAACTAGAAATTAGTACACGTATTCTTCGTCACTTTGATGTGGAATTTCTTCATCACTTGAAGTGTGGTCCTTTCCTTCAATTATCAAAGTGTTATCTTGCAACTTTCCATCAAGAAGATCTCGTGCTCTTTGTTTGCAATTCAATACTAACATGTTTACTTTATCTCGAGAAAGAACTAAAAAAACACCACTTTGGTCCTTTACAAATCCACAAAGTTCAAGAAACTCAACTGCTCCTTTAAAACTTCCAACTCGCTCCTGGAAGGAGGGATTGGTAAGACGAATTGTCCAATACTTTTCCTCATCAGGATTCTTTACAACATTCCCTACAAATGTAAAAAGTGTTTGGAATGCTCTCTTCACTTTTGCATTGTCATCCTTGTGGTTATGTTTAAGTGAACGGAGATGGTCCCGCATTTGTTTTGCCTGTGTTGCAGGCCTCACTGGCAATGAAACCTTTGTTTCGTCAACTACAGGTGTAACAGTTTTAACTTTATTTAGATCTTCAAGAGGTAATCCTAATTTTTGCCTTCTCTCTGCCTTATCTTCCTCTAGGCGCTAACAACCTTAAGGTATATGATTATTGATACCGACCCAGTCCAACGCGATTATAATATCAACCATGAATGAGAACGATGCCGGAAAATACAACTTAGAAAACCTATGTGCCAATAAGTATCAACAATGTCAAGCTTCTTTCCATCCAAATTGAAGCTCGATAAATATTGATGCACAACGGGTCAATGTTCCTAAACAAATAATATAAGCGAATACAAAAGCCAAAACAAGTGGGCGCAGGCTACTGTGTGCAAATTCGAATGCCAAATCAAGTGGGCGGCCTGTTCAGTTTCTCCTATATTTTTTTAAAAATTATTTTTTTTGGAATGACAACAATGAACAGAGTGAAGTGACAAACAATGGCAAGAATGAACACGGCAGAGAGAAAGAGAAGGAATGCAGATGAATGATGGAGTCAAAAAGGGTTTTGCACATGGTCTACATTGCTCACCTGTTGACGAATGCAAGAATTGTAGAAAACACTAGCAGTTGCACGTGGTCATCACTACAGTACCATTGTAAACACCGTTGTGAGAAAAAACAAATGAATGGAGGGTGATCAAAGAGAGGTCCAAGAAGAAACCTGCTCTGATACCATATTGAAATGAGAGAGAAAAAAACGAGATTGCTCTCGAATCAAATTTCAATCATTCACATTACTCTCCAAACTATTACAAAGTATTGGCATTATAAGGCCATTTTTCCTGTATGAAACTAATTACGGGAATATAACTTCCTAAACCTAATTTATTTAGTAAATTAACAACAGCATGTTAATTTATTTATTTAACTATTTTATGTCATGTACTAAATTCTAACAGAGTAACAGCTGGAGCTGATAGCGATTGAGGCGTTTGAAGCGCAGAGCCTTGGGCTCGCACCACACAGGAATAATCACATCCTATTTGCATGACAACCAACAAAGTAATCTCATATCTAAGTGGCGTCGGAACCTATGAGTGATGAGGGAGCAGCAATTCACATTGATCGCCATCCCTTGGAGTTACCTTGCAACTGTCGTGAGTGTTCTCAGAGTGAGGAGGCACCACTTTAGGCGTCGACCTGATCAGCCTATCGCCCTTATCATGGGCCCGTCCTGCAAATCGCATATCTTTGCAATAGGGACTAACCACTCATTCTTGCACTGTCAACTACACAAGCCGGCAAGTGAAAGATATCCTGCTTTCAGTAACTACAGGAATGAATTTATGATCTTGAATAATACTCTGGTTGTATCTAGTGTTATCAACTTTGTGTAACTTGATTGGAAATTGTTTGCAATATATGCATCTATACGATCCTGTGTATGTTATCATCCACTGCTACACATAAGTTAAATTTGCGATTAGTATTTACTTCAGCTATGAGTCTGTGTGGAGGCCTACCAACCTGGTTATTACTACTATCAATTATCAGTCTCTATTGCAATTTGTTGTGAGTAAATATTTGTTATCTTCCAGAATTATCAATTGTGCAAATCTGTGTTTCATCTTTGCTGTGAATCAATATTTGTTTGTTGTCTAACAAAGGGAACACTAGACCAATTTGCTAGAGTAAGACTTCCTTTGACTTCGAGCTTAGCTAGACCCAAGGGGCTTTCCTTAGAGGTACCCTAAATAGGATTAAACACAACTAAAGATAGACAAATACATAAACTATGCAATAGTACGTAGTGCATGCCTAACCCCAAAAGTCGTCACTAGGTCAAGGACTAACCTACCACTATAACCTTATTAAGCTAATAAGCATATCACTACATGACAATAGGATGTGGGTATGCACAAAATGACTCTCTAGAATGATAACTACTATGGATCGCTAATAATGTTTTCCCTAATTACAACACTAAGTCATGAAGTGTATACAAACTATTTTCTATTCCTAATCTACTAATGAAAGATGTGTTCATTCTGAGCACATGGTGGATGATTGCTTTAAGGATGAATGCTTATTCATTGGGTTATAGAGTCCAAGAACACCATAAGAGACAACAAATTGAAATCATAAGGAAATATGAGAAATGCATATATATACACCACAAATAATGATATCAAGCAACTAAGCATACTTCGTAATCCATCCCAGACTACAAAAATTCATATGCAATGAAGAAAAGACCATTACAAAGCTTGTAATGACTTAAAATGCTGTCTCATTCATCTAATCTTCAATTGCATTCATACCAATGAACTAGCAAGAGGAAACCTTAAGCTAGAACTTCCTAAAAAATTCACCAATGGAACCGTGGAGACATTCAACTACAATAATCATTTACAATATTAACCTCCTTGAGATTTACCAACATTTGTTGCTCTAATGGCAACTGGACTTGCAAAGGTTGAAAATCATAAGCTCCTTTGGCTCACAATTGCATGGAAATAGAAAATAACTGACCTTTTTGGAAAATGAACTAGCATATATACCACTCTGTCAGTTGCCCTATCACTTTAATAATCGAGGAGGAATTAGCGGTCAATGGATATTGCATGTAAGGTGAGCTTAGATCCTACAAAATCTTTGAGATAAAAAAAATAGATCAAGACTAAGGACCATCAAGAATTGCAATGCAACCACCACATTAATGGCAACATGTGTTGTCTTCATCATCCACCACCAAAAGAACATCTGAATCCATGCTCTTGAGATGAAAATTGTTTTTGGGCGGGAAAATCCAATTAGATAGTTGCAAGGTCCAATCAAGTCAATAATGGCACTCTATGTCATGCGAGGTAGGTGGGAGCAAACAATGCAAAACATGAGAATTTTTGGAATTATGGGGATTGGGGGTTGGGGATACCTCAACATCCATGCCATTGTCAACTATCTAGGATCGAAAGTCGAGGATGACAAGGAATTCATTCATTTAAGCATGCACATAAGAATAGGTCTAAACTTATGATTTCAATAAGGTAATACAATATGAAACATCAAGGATTAGTAGTCGAGAGTACCTCTTGCAAGGTACCAAAATGAGGAAACATCCAAACCCGCAATCCCATGAGTTAGTGACGCGAAAATGTCGAGGACTGGGATTTGGGGATACTTCATACCTTGTACTACATTAGAAGTATTCCCACATCAATGACTTTGAAAAATTGTATAGAAAAAAAACATCAAAAGTCGAGTATCGAGGATTACAAAGGTAAAGGGATGGTTGAAACTCCAGTTCCAAAAGGTAACTTGGAGTGAAGGATTGAGGAGTTGAGGTTCAAATGAAAGGCATGCTAGTAGAAGAAGTTTGAAACGACAACAAAGGCAAGGGAGAAGAATGGGGAACAAATGAAAGGTATGCTCGTATGGGAAAGTCTAATATTCCTACAGGAATAAAGAAATTGGCAGAGTTGGGTGGAATATTTTCCCCAATAAGGACCACAATTTTCCAACCAAAACCTCCTTTTAATCAAAACAAGCAAAACCGTGGTGGGTGTTTTATCAATTGGCTAAGCAATGCAAAATCCAAATGAAAAATATTATGAGCTAGTTCCTATAATAGAACAATATGCTAAGATCAGAGATAGATTAACAAGAGAAACAATACTAAAGCATCAAAGAAAAAGTTCATCTAAAGAATCATCAAAAGAAAGGGAAGAAGAAGATTTTATTCAACAGACCCTCAAAGATAAAAGTTGTTAAATCAAAATTAATTTCTATTGAAAATAAAGAGGCTTTGACTAAAGAAAAAATGAAGAAAGCGAGGAAAAACAAAATGAGGTAGATTGTAGAATTCAGATCAAAAAAAGATAAATTAATGAAAGAAAATAAATTGTACAGAAAACAACAATCTTCTAATCATAGTTATAGAGAACCAAAATGGAGAAAGAAAAAGAAGAAAATAGCCAACCTAGCATCATCTAAAAAAAATATCATGAGACCAACTTAGATGAGGAAACTGAGAAGAAGAATAAAGATAAGAAGAAAGTAAATATTATCAACTAAAATTGCACCCTTGTTGGACACAACCTAACATTTCATTGAAACATGGAATGATATCAAGGTGTGGGACCTTGCAATTGAGATCATACCTCCAAAGAAGGTTCCTTTACTAAACCTAGACACATGTATTGGTCTAACCCAACACAGATTAAACTTACAAACTAATCCTATTCTACAATTTTTTTGCTGGGGGAAAATGGAGAAGAAGGAATGCAGAAAAGGAAAAGGTGATGCACCAATATTAGACAAATTTCCTTCCGCCCACAACAACATAGAAAATCAATTAAAGCTACAAGAGAACTCACACAATCCTCTATTTCACTAACTCCTACATACAAATATGGAGGTAAGGGATTTGATAGATACTAAGAGGGAAGAAGATATCCATAGATAGTCCTTGCAAACAGGCTTTACAAAGCATACGTGCATAGAAGTAGTAAACATCCATTCAAACATGAAGGTAAGGAGATTTACACAATATGTTAGAAGCAGTGTTCCACGGGGACGCGTTGCCGCCCCCCCCCCCCCCCAACAACCTCGTGTTTCCTAGATGTCCCCGTCTCGGAGACTTGGGGACTTGGGGGGGAACGCCCCCCCACCGGCCCACCACCATCACACCACCAACGTCGTCATCTCCAAGATGCCGCTAGGACTTTGAGGACGTCGAGGTGTCCTCAAGATGTCTAAGGGACTCCTAGCTGTCTCCAAGATGTAAAATTCTTATGCTTATACATCTTTTTATATATATTTTTTCAAGTACTATATGTATTTCAGCACCCTGTCGCCACCCCACCATCGTCCCCCCGTCATCCCCAAACTTAGGCCATTGGTCCCCCTATCTTGAAAACCCATCCCCACGTCCCTGTATCCACCCATCACGAAACTTTGTGGAACTATGGTTAGAAGTGAGAAGAGGTGAGAATAGAACAACTTTATTAATTCAGACACATGGAGAATGTTTACAATGGCAGATTTGTAGAGCATGCAAGTCTCTGGAAAGAAACTAAGAAGGAATCCCCCTTACAAAATGAGTGTGTTGCACTTTTATTTTGCATACATGTGTGCAATGATCTGACCAACTTAGGCATGAAAGAACATTCTTTATATTGATGGTCAATTAGAAGATCATATATGCCAAAGAAGTTTGCTGAAAAATACGGCTTGGGTAATGGTGTTGTTAGAAGGGATGTCCACAACATTGAATAAAGCATGGTTGATCATAAACCAATGATTTATGGGTACTTGACAGATTTGGTGGTTGGTGAATGTATTGCATGGGAATTAATGGTGTTGCAGAGTGATAGGCGGAAGAAAGAACAAGTTTTGAGAGCATTGTCGGGCTTCAACAAGGTTATGAGAACCTCGTTGGGAGCCAACAGAGGTTTTGGAACCTCTGAAGACTTCCAATAAATCTTTTCTTTATTTCCTCCTCCTTTCTTCCCTATCACTAGTTTTATCTCTGCCTTTATCTTTTCTCTTTGTCCATCTTTTTCCCTTTTGGTTCTCTTTCCAAATAAACATTTTGTGTTGGCAAAGGAGCAGATTTTGAGAACCTTGTCGCATGTGACAACCTCACTAGTGGCTGACACTAGTTTCAAAACCTCTATGAAATTGTGCAACTTAACACTTCTTACCCTCTTTCTCTTTGGTTCATCTCTACTGCTTGCTTCTTGCTTGGCATGGCTTCTTCTTTTGCTCATTGGTCGTTGGAGTTGAAGATAGAACTGGTTTAAAGAACCCTTTCAGGCTCCGACGAGGTTGTGACAACCTCGTCAGAAGTTGATATGAGTTCTAGAACCACTTAAACTTGTCAAAACTTAACTTTTCTTACTTGGCCACTTTTCCTCATTTCCTTTCTTCATGCTTGCCGGCCTTTTGAATGGTTTTGACAGCCTTGATAGCTTCCAACAAAATTTTCAAAACCTATGAAACAGGCTGAAATAACTTATACTTGCCTCTTTTTGCTTCCTCCCTTGGTTGTTGGCACTCAAACCAATTTCAAGAACTTGGAGAGGCTCTCGAGTCATATAAAATCATCGATGACAAAACACTTGCCCCTTTGAAATGAGTTAGAATATATAACCATTTCAAGTCCAGACAAGGTTGTGGCAACCTTGTTGGGAACCAATTTTGATTATTTCAACTTGTGCATTTGACTAAGGCAAAATGGGGAAAAAACACAACAACCAAAAGCACCTTTTTAAGCATGACTAGCCCATTTAATATTTCTCAGATCGGTTCTAATTGATGGGAAATAAAAGGAGGAGGGCATGAAATGACAACAGTAACTATTACAAATCAATCCCCATCTTCTGATATGAGTATATTGTTGAAAAAGCTTGACCGAATAAACTGTGAGATTAAAGAAATCAAAAAATTAACCTTAGAACAAAGAAGAGTTTCAAATGACTTGGGAAAAAGGCTAACAACAATTAAAGAAAATTAATTCTGATTGCAATAGAACCCAAGGAAACACAAGAAACCATATCAGTAGTTTATTTTGTGCATATTTGTGCACATATCAAGTCTACTTTTGAGTTTCTTGATTACAAGCCTTATAGTTTAGATTGCTTTGTATGTTGTGGATCTACCAGACCATTTGCTAAAACTAAGGCTATTCCTAAAAATATTGAAAGGAAAGGATTGATGTTTCCAATTGGCATTCAATCACAAGAAAACCCCTAAAAATAGGGAGAATTGTCCAAGATGTTCATTTTTATCTCTAAGGAAGTTTGATCTTGCTGACCTTTTGGAACTTAACAACATGGATTGTGATGTTCTGGTAGGCCATGTCTTTCTCAACATTCACATTTGTTATGAGAAAAATAAGTATTTTTACCATGAAACATGGCCAATAGATAAAGATTCCTATTCTCAAATTTCCAACACAAAGATTGGAGAAATTTGCTAATGAATGGTCCAACAAAATAGAAGAGCATCATCAAGACAAGGCAACTAACAAAGAACAAAGAAAGTCAAATTATCAAGTGCATGTGAGTAAAATGATCTAAGATAGTACACTTGCCTAGATTAAAGAAAGACTTGCTATAGAATGTTGCAGTCTAAATCCACTGGAGTTTTGGACCAAGAAGAATGCGAGATATAAGCATATGATCAGAATGTAAAGGGAAGATTCCTCATGAACCTACAGACCTACTAAGTCCCTTAGAAGTGGCGGAAAAAGATAAACATTTACAAGAACTCATGGATGGAGTATTCATAACAACCAATAAGAGCCCATTCTCATGCCAAGCTTTTCTTGCAAACAAGCTAGCATAGCAAGCCAAAGGGAAGAAGAGGTTTTGTATAAATTTCAAACTATTGAATGATAGTATCCTACCATTCAACTATCTAATACATTTTACTGCTGATTTAATCACGAGAGTGGCTAATTGCCAAATTTTATATAAGTTTCTATATTAGGATTCTGGCAAATAAAAGTGAAAGAAGTTGATAAGTACCAACCTACATTCTTAGTACCCCAAGGAGACTATTAGAATTATATTCTATTTAATTAATGCTCAACTCAGTGTAACATTCTGTTACTTTAGTTGTTCCTTTTTCAATGCTTTCGTTTCTTTCAGTTACCCTATAATCACGTATCCATGATTATTGTGTACTTTACTTTGTAATCTATTTAGTCTTTCTTTGATGTTAATACGATAATCAGTTTTTACCTAATATGGTATCAGAGCAAATAAATTTTGGGCTCTAATTTTTTCGTGGGTTTTGTTTTCAAGCCATAATCCGAATTTTTTTTTTTTCGCGCGGTCCTGAAGAAACCCTCTCGCTTCCATTTCTAGGTGGTTTGCTTTTGCAGTTCAGTGTTTTTGTTCGTGGCTTTTATAAGACGTAATCTGGACACGTTTCTTCTCTAATAGTAGCCGCGATGTTTCGTGCTTTATGGTCGGGTTCCTTTGTTGTTTCAGCCCTGCGACCTCCTTTTCGCGTTTTCTCTGCGCGCGCGATTTAAGGTCTTTCTAGCAGCGATTATTTCTAATTTTTCGCCGTCTCTTTTTGCACTCTGTGGTCACGGATTTCGTCAAGTTCGAATCCAATTTCTGGTCTTCTTTCTCATCACGTTTTTTGTCTGGTTTTTAACACAATTCTGGGCGCGTGTTCGAGTGTCTCAAAAATAAAATTCGCGTCTTGGAAAACATGTTTTTATTTTCGTGTTTTTCTGAATACTTTAAGTCGTGCTCTATCAAACTTTCTGGGCACAATTCCTCAACTGTCTGAACGCTTTTTTTTTAGGGATTTTTGAGCCACGATTTTCAGTATTTTGCTGGACGTGATTTCTACATGTTCTCAGTCGCGTTTTCTCTTATTATTCTAGGCATGTGTTTTCAGCAAATTTCATGTTGTTTGGCGTTGGATTTATGTTAGTTTTTCTGCAAAATCATGGGCAAAAATTATTTTGGGTGCAACGACTACGGTTTTTTAAAAAACCCTTTGATTTTATGGTCGAATATTTTTTCTGACAAATTATTTCTGGGCTTTTCGCGAAGATTTTTGGGTCTTCCTCATTTTTTTCAGGGTTTGTCAGAAATCCATACATTGGGATTCATGCCAGCTATACCTATTTTTGCCTCAAGATTTGAACCTGTTTTCAATCCTTATTTTTGCCTTGGAATTCGTGTAATCAGTATTTCAAGTATTTTTTTTGTACCTAGGGTTTCATGTTTTCAATTTATAGAAATTCTTCTTTGTGCCTCGAAATTCGTGTTCGGATTTCCTCCTAAGTACAGGGTGTGTTGTCTCGAATTTTGTGTCGTCTATCTACTTGTGTCATCTTTGATTTGCATGCCTCGAAAAGCCTAAAGCATGGCCTCTTTGACCAACAGTCAGAAGTTCAACAGTCGCAATTACAACACATGGAAGCAACGTATGATGACGATATTTGAGTATCGATGTCTTCACCAGATTGTTCTGGGCACCACGATACGACCTCTCACAGTTGATAAGGATCAGGTGAAGTTTGATGAGAAAAATCGGGAAGCCATTATGCTCATAAAATTATCAGTCACTGATGACCAATTACCTCTGGTTCCTTCAGGTAAATCAGCGAAGGAGTTTTGGGATCTTTTGAAAGCTCTTCATGAGACTTCCGACAAGAGTCGTGTTCTTTCTGAAGAACATGTTTTCCATCGTCATGGATGAGAATACACCTCTACAGACACACTTGACTGGGATCAAGGACATTCGAGATTAGCTCGAGGCTATTGGTCAGAAAATGGAGGACGAAGATATGGTGGTGATCACTCTGAAGAGTCTACCACATCCGTATGAGCACTTTATTGAGACGCTCAACATTACAGCAACTAATGTTGACTTGACGTTTCCAGATCTCTGCAATAAACTTCTACAACAGGATCATTGGAAACAACAGTTTGGAACTAGTGCCACTTCATCCTCTTCAATGTAGGCATTCCCTGCAAAGACATTTTAGAAGAATAATGGCAAACCTTTGTCCTTTCAGCAACATAATCAAGGGCAATCTTCAGATTCTTTGAAGTCGAAGAATATTCAGTGCAATTATTGTCAAAAGTTTGGCCACATGAAGAAGGATTGTTGGAAACACTTGGCCTCTGCACAAGGCAAGCAAGGAGAGTCTAGACCGCAAGCACATATGGTGGAGCACACTAAGCAGAAGGAGTTTTCCTTCTTTGCTTCCATGGCATAAAGTCCTACAGATCCTACAAACACTTCTGCTTAGTACATTGACTCGAGTGCTTCACGCCATTTCACGCATCGTCAAGATTGGTTCATTCAGTACACGCCTTTCAGAGATTCAGTTATCTTTGGAGAAGGCGCAGAGTAAACTGTTGTCAGCAAGGGCAACATTCAGATAAGTCTGGTGGGAGAAATTTGATATTTCTTGATGTATACTTTGTATGTGGCATGGAGATGAACTTACTTTCTATAAGTCAGATTATGACTCACTCTCCTCAATTGGACATCGTCTTCAGTGTGCATACATGCAGTATTGTTGACAGAGAGACACGGACTACAGTCATTCAGGGACTTGAGTATCATGGTCTTTATAGACTTGTTGATTCTGGTGATTCTCAACAACACGCTATGGAATCCAGGAGCACTTCTATCAGCCATCTCTGACATCAGCGTTATGGGCACCTGAACATGAACTATCTCTCTCAGTTATCACAAGATGATCTCGTTGGTGGTCTACCTACAATTCAGACTCAAACTCATGGAGTTTGCGAGGCTTGTCAGGTTGGAAAGCAACATCGGACTCCTTTCTCCGATGGCGACTCATGGCAAGCTTCAAGGGTTTTACAATTGGTCCACACTGATGTATGTGGTACAATGCACACACTCTCCGTCACTGGATCCAGGTATTTTTTACTTTTTGTTGATGACTTCAGCAGAAAGATGTGGGTGTATTTTTTGAAGCTTAAATTAGAGGTGTTTAGCATATTTCAGCAGTTTAAGGCCTTGGTGGAAAAAGAATCTGGTTCTTCTATTATTACTCTTAGGTCTGACAATGGAGGGGAATTTTGTTCCAAAGATTTCTCCACATTCTGTGTTGCACATGGCATAAAGCGCCAATTCACCACACCTTACACCCCTCTGCAGAATGGTGTAGTCGAGTGTTGCAATCGCACCATTACAGAAATGGCACGTTCTATGTTGGAACATAGACATGTTCCTAAAAAGTTCTAGGCTGAAGCAGTGTATACTACTGTATATCTTCGAAACAGATCTCCTACTCATGCTGTGAAGAAGATGACTCCCGAAGAAGCCTGGTCTAGACGTAAGCCCAACATTAGTCACCTGAAGGTTTTTGGCTCCACCGCTCATGTTTGGATTCCTGATGCTTAGCGCACTAAGTTGGATTCCAAGAGCCAGAAACTCATGTTTACAGGTTATAGTGAGAAGTAGAACCATAAGGCATACAGACTGATAGATACAGACACTGATCGTCTAATCTTCAGTCATGATGTCGTGGTTGAGGAGAATGGTGGGCTCTTCTATCAGTCTTCTCCTGTTTGTTCTTAGGATCAGCCTCAAAAAGATTATGATTTGGGTGTTTATCTTCCACTTGGTCCACTTTATGGGAGGGATTCCGCAGAGGTGCAGGCACCTCAGCAGCCGCTTCCACCACCAGCCCCTATTCAGCACGATCTGGATGTTCTTCCAAATATATCAGTTCCAGCTGATCTAGTAGAAGTTGTTCCTCCTAATTTCGATATTGGTTCATCTACTCTACGGCCTAAATGGTGGGCTTCGATGATTGGTGCTCTCCATGATGATGAGTTACTAGAGGGTAGATCTGCTCGAAATAAGAGCAAACAGCAAAATACAGTGAACTTTGCTCTTATGGCCAACCTTCATAGCATTTCGGAGCCTCAGACATATACAAAAGCTAAAGGCACACCTGAGTGGGAACAGGCTATGACAACTGAACATCATAGTCTCATGCAAAATCACACTTGGGAGCTTTCAGATCTTCCGCATGGGAAGAAACCCATAGGCTGCAAATGGGTTTGTAAGGTTAAGCATAAGGCTAATGGAACCCTTGATAAATACAAGGCTAGGTTGGTAGCCAAAGGGTTTTCACAACAAAAGGGCATTGACTATGAGGAGACTTTTGCTCCTACAACCAAGATGAGTACCATTCGGTTTGTCCTCTCAATAGCAGCTCAGTTTGGATGGAAAGTCCATCAAATGGACGTAAAGAGTGCCTTCCTCAATGGTAATTTGCAGGAAGAAGTTTACATGACGTAACCTCCTGGTTTCAAGGTTGCTAGTAAAGAACACCAGGTATGCAAACTGGTGAAAGCACTCTACGGCCTTAAGCAAGCACCACGGGCTTGGTACATGAAGATTGATCAATACCTTATTGATCATGGCCTTCAGCGAAGTCCTTCTGACTCTAATCTGTATGTCAATCGAACTGGTGATGATATCTTGTTCCTAGTTGTCTATGTTGATGACTTAATCATTACTGGCAGTTCAAATCATCTGGTTGAGGAGATCAAACATAATCTTAGTCAATCATTTGACATGACAAATTTGGGACTCCTCCATTATTGCCTCAGTATAGAGGTTTGGCAGTCTACTGGCAATACCTTCATTTCACAGTCGAAGTATGCCAAGAGCTTGTTGGACAAGTTCCGAATGACAGATTGCAAACCAACATCTACACCTATGGAGAAAGGGCTAAAGTTATCAGCTCAGTTAGATTCACCCGTGGAGAATGAATTAGAATTCAGGCAACTTGTGGGCAGCCTCATCTATCTTGTTGCCACTCGACCTGACCTTAGCTTTGCAGTGAGCTACATCTCTAGCTTCATGTCAGCCCCTAAAGCTGAACATTGGGTTGCAGCGAAGCGTGTGCTGAGATATGTGAAAGGCACTTCTGACCTTGGCATTTTATATGGGAGGTGCAAAAATCTAAAGCTGATTGGTTATACAGACTCGGATTGGGCAGGTTTTGTTGATGACAAAAAGTCTACTTCAGGGTATGTATTCAGTTTGGGTGCAAGTGCAGTTACATGGACCAGCAAGAAGCAGCAGGCAGTGGCTCTCTCCTTGACTGAAGCAGAATATCGAGTTGCTAAAGCAGCTTGTGAGGCAGTTTGGCTTCGAAGGATGCTCTCAGACATGCAAATGTCTCAAGCAGGACCTTCCCCCTTATATTGTGACAATCAAGGGGTGCTCAAACTCACCAAGAATCCGGTCTTCCATGAACGAACAAAGCATATTGATCTTCATTGTCACCCCATTCGCCAGCTTGTCGAAGACAAATCCATAGAATTGCAGTATGTTCCAACAAAGGATCAGACTATTGATATTCTCACCAAGTCTTTGAGCCCGGATAAGTTTGTTAGATTTAGGGGGCATCTTGGTGTAGTTGATAGATTAAGCATTAAAGGGGGGTATTAGAATTATATTCTATTTAATTAATGCTCAACTCAGTGTAACATTCTGTTACTTTAGTTGTTCCTTTTCAATGCTTTCATTTCTTTCAGTTACCCTATAATCACGAAGACTGTCACGCCTTTCGGCCTTAGCACTACACCTACATACTTTCAGAGCAAAATGGATAATGCTCTGAAACATTTAAAGGAATTATGTGTTGTATATATAGATGACATAATTGTATTTTATAATTCCTCAATGAACATAAGCAACATCTGGAACTGCTTTTGGAAGCTATCAAGAAAAGAGGAATTTGTTTGTCTGAAAAGAAACTGGTTGTAGGAAGCACAGACATAGATTTTCTTTGTTTGCATTTAGATCAAGGAAAGGTAAGGGTACAACCCCGCATCCTAAATTATGTGTCTCCTTTCTACCAAGATATGGCAGCAGCTAGAAAGACATCTCAAAAGGAGGACTGAAATGGGATAATAAAGCTACTAGAGTTGTCAGAGAAATTAAAGAAAAATGTATTAAGTTACCAGCTCTTCAGATGCCACAACCTAGTATTCGACTAGTCCTATATACTGATGCTTCAAATACAACTTGACTTATTGTGCTAACACAAAAATATCCAGACAAGAAAAGGAAATTTATGGATACAGGTATGGCAGTCTCGCAGACACAACAAGAATATAACATCATGAAAAGGAAATTTTGACTATCAAAAGAGGAATAGAAAAGTTCAAAATATGTCTAAAGCCAAAATATTTCATTGTCAAAACAAGCAATCAAGCCATGAGAAGTCTCATAAAGAATAAGCCAGATAAAGATCTAGCTCGAGGAAGAGTTGGACGATGGTGTTTCGAATCTATGAGTTAAGATTTAGAAATTCAGTGGATCAAAGTATAAGATAATTCAACTGCAGACACTTTGACTAGAGAGCTAGTAGCAACAACAGTTTTCACTAGCTAAAATCAAAATCCTGTCTAACCTGTTGATATCATAGAAGTTCTACTCGATCATTGGTATCTAGATAATTGATTATTGATTATGTGAAGTTATAAGTTTAATACAAGATTGTTGGTGATACGGGCCAGAATAATATGATGGTTTGATTCTCAAAGCACTTGTTTCACTTCAACTTAGAAGTTTTTGTTCATTTGATCTCTATCAATGTAATTTGATGATCACTGGTGGCCACCCCATCTCAGAAGAAATTTATTAAGAATTTGCAAATTAGATTTTGTTAACAGATTAATTTGGAAGCTATACTTTTGAAGATCGCCAATGTTACTAATAGGTCACTAGATGATGGAACTTGGGTGATGTTCAAAAAACTCAAGAGGTGTTTTGCAAGCCACATATGTACCAGGTTAACTGACTACCTGGTTGGACCAAATAATTACCATCTCCCACAGTTAGAATTCTATCATTTGGATTGGGAATGGATGCCTAAAGTTATCATCAACAAGACATTCGGCAAGATTGCACCTGCAAAAGTAGCACGAAGAATTGAGGGAGAGCAGATATCAAATGGAATCAATAGGAGAATAAACTTTTCTTTCCAAAGCGACAAGAGGATTATGACTTGGGTGAAGATCTTTAGCATGTGTCGCTAAAGCTACAGTGGGAAGGACATAAGGAGTACAACACCATTATCATGTGTAGTGCTGTGTTAAAAAGAGGACCCAAGAGTATAGGAAAGCACAGTGGGCCCTACCAATATCAGTCTACTTTTCCTATTCATAGGAATCTTTGTACATAAAGTTTTCTTAGTGATTGTACCTTCACCCATCTACCGTTGATGCAACATCTCTATTTTGATCCATCAATCTCCTTGATATGTTCTCGTAAGTACAAGGGATCCAAGATCATTTGGCGTCAAATAATTTTGGGATCGAGTACTAGAGATCTAGAGGGTCCATAAAGATCAAACATATGCTCTTAGCTTGAGTAATTTTGCAATCTCGCTAGTAGAAATCTGATTTAGGATTTGATCAAGTACCTATCAGCTTGTTCAAATGTTATATGAACTCTTGTTGTTTGCAATCCATGTAATATTTTCTTATTTTACATATCATTCTAATAACAATTAAAGCTTGTGTTCAGATTGTGGAATTTTTTAGTTGATGGATTGGGTCCTATTATGACGAAGAATTTTTAAATCTTATGAAAGATAATAGAGATTGAAAATATTAAAAAGAGAGTGATAGAGAATAGATGTTTGCAGCAATCAATCATATAAATTGACAAAAGCACAGCTGCAAATCAAGAACGAAATCTATTATTGTTCACAAATTTCAAGCAAGTCTTGTTTTTAATTCATAAGTTTAATAAAAATGGATATGAGACCACTGGTAAGTCCTAGAAATGCTACATTTGTTCAACATTTACATAATTTCTATGAGGATCAAGAAGTCTCTATCAATCTTGATGGATCATTTAAATTTCCAGAAGTCAATACTAGTGACCTCTATCCTGAAAAAGGAATTAAAGCCAAAATGCTTAAAATTGTTAAAACAATCATAAGTTAATATTCAAGTTAAAGGAACTGGTATCCAACCTGTATGTTCACCCTTTGTTACAACTTACAACCAGAGATGGAAATCTAAAGGTTTCTTTCATGTGCACTTCTCTTATGTTGACATTATTGTTCATCCCCAATTCAACTCTGACATAGGAGTCGAATACTTTACTACTCTTATAGATACTAGATGTCTAGTTTGGGAACACATTGTGACAGCTCAATTCAGGGGCATACTTACAGCAAATGGTAAACAAAATTTACTCTATCATTAGAATAAGAACACATATATTCTGCATTTTGTTTGCTTTTAGAAGTTAATGGTGTTGAATTAGCAAAGGGTTTAGTCTATACTGCTATAGGTGGTAGATGTATTTATGAATTGCTAAACACTGTTTTCCCCTTTCCAATTTCCCGATGGGAGTGTTGTACCCCTAAGAGTCTTCTAATCTTCTTTATCATGGAAGACATAGATCATATTGGCTTCCATATTGGCTTCCCAATTATTGAACAGTTGATCAGAAGAGAAACCCCTAAGTTCCATGATTTAAGTTTCCTCTCTAGTTCACTGTTTCATTTTTCTGAACATTCACACCTTTAGAGGAGGTGGATATCCACAATAGACATGTTCACATTACCTGATCAAACAATCCAAGAGCAAGTCCAAGAAAAAGAACCAGCCAAAAGATCTGTAAAAAGATATTCTCGAACATCCAATCTTAGAACCCCATCCAATATGAGAATTCCAAGGACACCCATACCAATGCCAAGCACTAATCAAAAAGTTTATATATATTACAATCCTGATGAAGCAGGTCCCAGCTCAAATCAACCCTATACTATGAATACCAAAAGAAGAAGCTTGTCAGTAAATCCTTACCCATGAAATGCTTTTATAGCCACACTCTCAGATCTAAGCATTAATCCTGAACTGATGTATAGACTAGCCGAGCAAGTTAGTTTGAAACTAGCTCCCACCCCTAAGGATGAAGAAACTGAAATAAAAATCAGGCAGATGAAAGATAAAGTGAGCATCATTAGAGAAAGATTGCCTAGAATGAATCAAGGAAAAAAATCTAAGTATGAGTTAGAAATAGGGAATGCTACAAAAAAATGAGCTATTTGAAACTGGCAGATGGACAACCCTAGAAAATTTCACAGAAACATAGATAGTAAGTCGTAGGGTAAATATTCAGCTAGGCTACATTCAAGGATTGGAAAAAAGTAGAAAGCTTCAAAAACACAAATAAACTAGATTGTTCAATAGCAGATTCCTGCCCAAGAGAATATTGATGATATATCATTTTATACTTCAGATTCCATAGCAAGGGTAGAAAATCTCCAGAGAGAAGTGTCTCAATTAAATGCTCAAACCTTGAGCACTTACTCTGATACTACCATCATGGCTCACAACATAACAAGAACTAAAACAATTGCCAATAGTATTTCATCTCAATAAACTAAGCGTGAAGCCAATTTAAATCACTTCTGTGAAGAACAAAACAAGTCTGCAGAAAATCAAGAAAAAAATTAAAAGAAATTACAGAAAATAAGGCTCTAGTTGATATTATATCTAAGAGAATAGAAAAGAAAAGAGCCTATTGCAATACGATCAGAAGTTTTGATGTAATGTGTGTGTGTATATGCATGTGTGCGTCTGTGTATTGAAGAAACTTATTTTTATTTCATTTCTTTGGTCACCTAAAAACAGGAGAAAAATCAGAAAACCAATGATTGTACAACTCTTTTTGTGTTTCTGGTCTACAGCTTTCAATTCTTTTGTTTTCTTGAGCAGTCTCTCCCCCATCATGCAGCTGTTTGTAGTAACGTCTATCCAGCATGTTGGATGCATTCTTTACCAAAATAATTATTAATTAGAATTTTAAAGCTTCATGTATTAGATTTAACAAATTAATAATTGTTTGGTAAGGAGCGCCCTCTCTCTCCCCTTCCCAATCCTTCTCTCTCCTCCCGTTGATTGGGAATTGTTGTCATTTTAAGGTCATAAATATTGCTTTGCAGTCTAAATTCTAGCAATATATCAGTGACAACCACTCATTACAGGAATAATGCTCTTTCATTTATGTCCCAAATGCTGATTCTGACTGCTACAAACCTGCAGCTTCCATATCTTCCCTCCTAGTCACCATAATTTCAAAAGTCTTCAGCCCTAGTAGTAGTATATATCGGTTTGATGTGGTCCGGAACAACAAGGAATGGGTTAAGAGTCGAGATTTTGCTGAAATTTAGAATTTCTATTGGACTAAATAATGTGTGCATGAAAGAATAATACCAACATGAAAAGCAATGCTAGAAGGCCACAGCCTGCATTGGCCAGCACAGTTTGTTCCAGCCACTTGTCGTCTTTATTAATTCATTTACAAATAAGAATCAACTCCTGACCTATGATATATAAAGTTTTTATTGCTTATCCATTACTTATGACCTGCTTTGATAACCAATGCCAATAACTTCAGAGTACTTCTTTCAAAATATTAAGTGTGCACAAAGAGTAGCAACTAAACATCTTCATAAACAGAAGTGACAAGATATATTTGCTATTAAGCATATTGATAAAAATCTATTCATAAATCTTTTACATCTCTAAGAAGTCAAGAAAATCTCCATACAACTTATGTTTCAAAAACTAATGAATCTTTGAATCATAGATAGGTGAACAAAAAATCTCTTACATCAGAAAATAGTTATATGATAACAGACAAAATAATTTTGGTCACACAATCCACAAAATGATGAATAAAGGAAGAAGCATCACATTGTATCAACAGTATGTAAAGCAGTAACAGCTCAACACTGACCACACATCTAGCAGTAGGCACTCTTACCAACAAGGAAAAGCCTGCCTATTGTTAGATAGGCATCCAAACAAACCTCATAATCTCTTCTAAACATCGGCCATGAACATAAATAAGAATATATCAATCAAGGAAGGTAACAGTTAAGGTTTCACTTTGTTTTCAAGGCCAATTTGTGACAATAAATGATTAAAATAGGCTTAACAAAGATAATACCACCTCCAGTCAAATCTCCAAAGTGTTTAGACATAATCTGTAAAAATAAATTCAAACCTCTTACAGATAGCTAGCTTAGAGTATTCTAATAATACATATATACACACCAAAGAAAGGCTTGGAGAACTTTAAGACCATTGAAAACTTAGCAACTTGCAGTCCTAAGTATTCAGTACAAAGTTGCAGAGTTGCCAATTTTAGCTACAACGTATAGGAAAAACTGCAAAAAGACATTACTATTCTACTTACTATCCTACAGTACGTACCATACATAAACTTATCAGAGAGACTGCAATTTAAACATCATCGCATCAATCATTTCCCCAACAATAAGATGTGGATACTCACCTGCACATTTTGCATATCTTCTGCTTGCAAAATCTCTGCTAACTTCAAGACAAGTTCAGCCTTGCTAGAAGGTTCATCATCAATAGAAAGACAGACATCTATGTCACTTTTAGACACGCCAAAAGCATTAGCACACGATCCAAACAGATGCAAACGAGCCTCCGGCCACTGTTTATTTATCAGCTTTTGTAAAGATGAGAGTAACTGTTTTCTGTTGGTCTCTTCCTCCTCCTGTGGTTTCAGAGATTCATATAATGAAAGCAACTGGGGAGTAAGCACCTCAAGATCAGCACAGTGTTGAAATTCTTTTCGTCTTATCTTCATCAACTCTTGTCGTCGATATTGTTTACGCATAATCAACTCTTGAGTGGTATTAGAATCAAGGTCCTGTACATAAACATTAAAAGGAAACTTGCCATAAAAAGTAATGGAACTTCAACCACAAAATCATATATAACAATTAATGATGAAAACCAAAGAATTTCTTATTTTCCAAGTGTCTTTGTATTGCATGATAAAAAATGTGGTTACACTAGAGACTACATCAAAATGCTAAGCATAGAACTTACTGGGATCCTCTCCAAACAATGGAAAAGATAGGAAAAAAATCTGCCATGGTACTGAACTACAGAGTGTCAACATTTTTCTGAAATGCATCCATTATGGATGAAACCTGACTGGGTAGGTTCACTTGAGGAGTCAGCAATCTAAATTTGAAAGTAATTGCAATTTTAATTATAATTGTACATATGTCTCAACTGGAGGTGATGGATTAATTGGCCTAAACTTGTAAAGCCATACAAATGCTTTAAATATTACTAAGAAAATTTGTTAGAAATCCAAGGACTCGTAAAAATTTGCAAGATCAAATTATTCTTCACCCAGCCAATTTGAATAAATGTCAATCACAATGAAGCTCTTGTGGTTCATGAACCTCCAGCTAATCACAACAAAACATTCATAGAACCTGATTTTCCACCAAATAGGATAATGCTCCATCACACCTATGAGACTAAGAAAGATTGTCCACCCACCCAAACAATTATTGAACAACAAGATCAAATCCTTTCATAACGCCAGACAGCACAACCAATTTTGCTATCTTCCCAAGCAATAAATGCTGTCTATTAAGCAGCTACAGTAAAATTAAAATTTTAAAACCCCACACTATAATAAGATGACCGATATCCAAAGGATATGTAACAACAGTTGTGGTGTATTGGCATTAGAGTAAGTGAGGTTGTGATTACTGAAAATGGGGTACATTCAACATTAACGCCCAATTTAATTCCATGCCACAGTAAGGTGACCCATGGTCTCAATAACACACGGCAACAAGGCAGGCCACAGTCTGGATCCTGTTCACAAAAAGCAATTGACACATAAATTTTAAAATGGGTTTAGATAAAAAATATTCATTGTAAATTCCACATTTTAGATCAAGGATGCCAGTATGCTCTCCAACATTTTAACTGCTATTTTTTACCTAACAATAACACTCCACAAAACGAATAATATAGATGCTGGTATATTTCAGCCGAGCCAAACAAGCATCCGTATCTGGGCCGAGCCGAACCAGAACCTGCCTGTCCATACCCTCTAACCGATAACGTAGAGTATAAAAAACAAATTAATAATAAATAATAGTATAATTAAAAATTTATAAAATTTAGTTATTAATAATTAAATTCTATGAAAAACAGTAAGTTATTAATAATTAAATAATATGAAAAACATCAGTAATTAAAAAATAAATAAAAGTTTTACAAAATTTAAAACTAAAATTAAAATAAAAACACAAAATTGGCCAAAGTTATGAAAATTTCATGTGAAAAATATTTAATGAGACAGTGTACATGCACTCCGAGCTCTATGGAATGCACATCAAGCACTCTACATTGAATATGCACCATTCATGTTTGGAAGAATTTTTCATATTTCTTCGCTTACCAAGATCTCGAGCTCCCCACTTGATAGGGTCATTTCACAGCTGAAATCATTTGATAGATGGAGGTCCCTTGCTGAAAAGATAAATATTTTCAAGGAAACTCCCTCTCAAAAACCCTTGGTCATGATGATCTTCCTTAGGTCAAGGGAATCCCTCTCTTTTTCCGAAGGTTCATTGCTCTCTTCCTCCAAAGGTAAAGGTTCTTGCTTCAATTCCATGCAAACAATTTCAAATTCTTCAAAATGTAAAAGGTGCAAATCCAATGCAAAAGGCCTGGCACGCATTCCATAGAGCTCGGACTGCATGTATATTGCAGCATCAAATAACCCAACATTTTTTTAAAATAAACGAATTTACAAAAATACAAATGCAAGCTGGCAAATGGCACAATAAGGAAAACATCAAACAAAAAACACATGGCAAAGAGCAAGGAAAATGCATGGCTGAGGGGGCTTTTTGGTTACATTTTACCTGGATATAAGACAATTTTTCAGAACACTGAATCCAAATGTATCTAGCACAGCTCTAAATTTTCCTTAATTCTCTATAAGAATAGGCATGGTATCCAAGTTGTACCATACCCATATTCATACCGGGTATGTCGATACACATACCAAGGAGCGGGTTTGGTGTATCTTGCAACCTTGGTATATAGTCTTAATATTAGGTTGTCTTAAAATCACCTTTTACATGAGGCCTCCAATGTCATGTCCCCACCGTCCAAGAGGCATGATTCATTTATTTTTATTTAATCATAAATAATAAAATATAATACTACAATAATAATAATATCAATATTATAAATTAATAAATATTTAAAAATAAATTTGCTGGGTCGGCCAGCATTATAAATTAACAAGTTTAAATATTTGAATTTTCCTTTTGGATGTCGTCTGGGGTCTTTGGCGCCCAAGGACAAACAAGTATATAAGAATGAAATTTCCTCCATAGAGGAGAGGGATTTTTGTATGGTTTTTTCTTCTTGGAGATTATGAGCAATTAATCAAGGATGGAAACCCTTGATAATTGACTTGCAGAGGTGAGGATGAAACCCCAAGCCTCTTCGGAGCATTTCCACTCAGGATCTGCCCATTGCACTAAATTGAAGATTGTTTGTTTTTCAGGAAACTTAGGAAGCAAATATATTGAGGGTGAGCAGTAAAGAGAGATGCTTTCCTACACAAGAAACCAACTCTGAACCAAAGGGTAGAGAGAGAGAAGCATTGCTGGACAAAGTGAGTTGCTTCTGGGTGACATTAGCCGCCTTCAACATTCAGCAGTGACCCTCTTTTGGAGTGTGGACAGAGGCAACAGCCCTGGGAAGCGATTGACCAAATCTGACCTGTTACAGGGAGCCTAACTCATTCTTTGTGAGCAGATCAGAGCACCTACTGGAGGAGGCACGTGTGTAGGCTAAATTTTGTGAAGACCTGGATAAGTGCAAGCCAAGACCTAACAACAGATCAATCACAAATATGAGTCTCACAAAGCAAATTGGAAAGAAATTGGTCACTTGTGCATGTGTATTGCATCCCAATCATTCAACTCTGCAAGGGGATGGTTCTGTATTTATGCCCTAATTCAGAAAAGGCAAGGGTTTGTTCAGACACATGTAAACCACCCTAAGTGCAAAGTCTGTGAGATCTAAGATCAGAATTTATTTTTCAGTTGTCATAGAACTGAACATCAGTTGATTATTTGAAACTATTATTTCACTGTGCATCCATTTATGATTGCCATCTTCTGTTATCTTAAAGTTCTGAATTATTATTTGAATTCTGTGGTGGAAATTTGGGTAATACAATGGTTATCTAACACTAGGGACTCTGACATAGATCTCTGAAAGTTAATCTCTCCATTGATCCATGAGAGTTTCAATTTATTAAGTTCAGATGACAATCTCATTATTTGTTGTTGAAATGATTTGCTGTCCTGTGTTCCAGATTACTGTAGGGATGCCCTGTCTGCATCAGTACTTATCTAATATTGAATAATAACAGCAAGATAAAGTTGTTTGATTCTGCCATAGGGATACTACATCCAAGGAAGAAAAGGAATGTGTCATCGCATTCAGAAGTTCCAAAAACCTTAGGAATGCCTATCAAATCATCCAAATCAGACAACTTGACCAAAAGCCACATTTCTTTGGCAAGTCTTGCCACTTGCATGATTCAAGGCAATAGTGTTATTAGAAAAAGTAATTAAAACATGACAAAAAAAATGAAAAAGTTTAGTTATGGGCATAACACATATAGCTTGAAGTAGTGCTGAGCAATTAGCCCTCATGCACCCTGGCATTGCGCACTTCCCTTCGCATTAACATCATTGCCACTACACCTCGCCCTATCAACATGGCAGCCATGTTAGCAAACACATCTCTGCCAAGACACTGTGCCACTATATGACACAACCACATCCCCTATTGGCATCAATAGGATACCATGACAAAATCATCATTTGCTTGAGGATTCCTGAGCTGCAAGGTTTGACATTTCAATTTGACATCCAAACTCAAAAAGGCCCATTCTCACTCATCTAGACTCCAATTGGGATCAATTTTTTTTTTACTCTAGCTATTCTTTTAAGGCTCCAAAAGACCTACTCTCACTCATCTAGACTCCAATTGGGATCAATTTTTCTGACTATAGCTATTTTTCTTTAAGGCTACACAATGGTAATATTCATTTTTGGGGATTTGTGCCCCCCTTTATAGAATTTGAAGGTTTATCAAATTCTTGCTAAGTGATTCTCATTTTTGGAACTTACAAGGATTCATTTGAGCTCCTACACACTCCTTTTTGAGTGTCATTTTTTTAAGTGCATAACTTTTCGTGTACTTCATATTAGTAACTTCTATATTCCTATTCTAATTCAATGTACTAGATTTAGTTCTTGGTACTTTTCTTGGAACTAAATGAGCATCTAATGTACAAACTACAAATTTATATTAAAGGGGATCATGTAATCTCAAACTGAAATAAAGTTCCACATTTTGGGGGGAGGGGGTTTTAGCATGGTTCATAAGCGTAAACTCATAAAATATATGGTTATTCTAAATCACCAATACTATTAGTGCTAACAAGAATAAAGATTACTACACCAAGAGATCTCTTCTACCCTAACACTTTGGTCTCATTCACAAGCCAAGTGATATTTGGCAAAAGAATGACTCATTTGACAACAACGATAGAATCTATGGACAGCTATGACTCACTATTCTAAGTTCTTGTATCACATAAAGCACTTAGAATGCCCTTTTATTACTTGGTCCACTTTCGATAGTTGTGTGGAGATCCATTTTAGAACCTCCACCTACTTACATTGACTCCTTAGTTGACTTGCATGGAGATCCATTAAAACCCATCTACTTGTGATTGCTCCTTAGTTGACCATTCTTCACCTAAAGCTGCAAACAGTACTACAAAGATTCCTCCTCCTGTTGTTTCTACAAAGATAAGGGCTTATCTAAATGCTTCTAGTGTATCTTTTCAACAAATTCATATGTGTATGTTAGGATGAACAAAAGAATGAGATGAGAGAAGAGGAATGTTTTCCCAGGTAGAGACCATAGCCTACATTATTGAAGGATGTCTAAAGATAGATGACAATTACAAATGGCCTTAATGACTAAATTGGAAGGATCTAGAGGTTTAGTCATTAAATTACAATATGGATCCTAAGATGTGCGAAAATGGGAAAAAAATATTTGCACAAGCAATCTTCATGACGATAGACAATTGAGAAAGATATGTGCAAAGTCTCATCTAGAACCTTGGACAAAGTGTAAACACCTTCAATCTTGCACCTCTAATAGATATGTGCAGAAGAACCAACCAAAGGCTAACAATTAGGTGACCTAATGAACTAGAGAATTCATCTTTGAAAGGTACCATGACACTAGATTCGAGAACTTCATTGACCTCTTGTTGAACACAAAAAAATATGGTTCTATTTCTTTCACATCAACATCTCGACTAACAATGACTTTCTTAGTAGAAATATCAATAAGCTTGTATGCCTTAGATTATTAAGTATAGCCAACAAAGAAATATCAAATATTTTTGGAATCTAGCTTTTGTCTTTTATGTTCAAGACTTAATGTGTAAGCATTTAAACCAAAAATGCAAAGGCATTTTACCTTAGGTTTATGACTGGACCAAGCTTCCTCTAGTGTGATGTTTTGCAAGGCTCTTCAAGAACTAATGTTGAGGAGATAAACAAATGATCACAACTTCTCCCCATTACTAGTAGGCATGTTCCTACTATACATCATGCACTATGTCATCTCCATGATGGTCCTATTATGCCTTTCAACCCCTACATTTTGTTGCGGAGTGGAAGGTGCAGTTAATTGGCATTGAATACCTTCTTTTTTCACAAAAGTCCTTGAATTGAGTGGATTCATTCCCCTCATCATCAAATTGTATAGCCTTGATCCAAAGCTCTATGAATGTTTCCACCAACACCTTGAATTTCAATAAGGAACAATAGCAATTAGACATCTTTTACAATAAGTAAACACACAACTTTCTCAGGAAATCATTCACCAATAGCAAAAAATACCTTGAACCAAGGATAGTGGGAGATTTCTAGAAAGCTTACAAAGATCTATATGAATGAGATCAAAAAGCCCCTTAGCATGCCATGTACTTTCTATAGGAAACAGTTTACTATTCTACTTTCTAGACAAACATCCAACACAAAAATCTTGTAATTCCTATATACAAGGCAACCATTGAACCATATGGGCACTACTGAGTTTGGCCAAATATTGAAGATCTAGATGACCATATCTTTCATGCCAAAGAACATTAGCATTATACAACCAACTTTGCCATGTTTCACATCACACAAATTCCTGGAGCAACAACTTGCCATGTTTCACATCACACAAATACAATTCTTTCCACAAAGCTTAACTTGAATATTATGGTTTTTAGTAAACTAACCAATACATAATATTTTTTGTTCATGGAAGGAACATACCTAGCATTTCCTATTAAGAATTTGTGAGAATCATTTAATACAACACTAACATCTCTTATCCCTTCAACCAAATGTGATCTACCATCACCAAGTGAAATTGTATCCTGATAACTACAATCAACAATGAACTTTATATTCCAATCCTTTCAACACATCAAGTGTTTGGAAGTCCTTGGGTCAAAGAACTAGTAATTGTTGTCAATGTTATCTATTGTTCTCAGCTTTCGACAAGTCTCAAAAACTTTCTCTTTTTATAGTCGCGTCAAGAAGCCTTTTTTTAATTTGTTGTCCTTATTTTGGGTTGAAGGAATGATGTCAACTCAAAAGCCTTGGGAGTGAGTCTAAGTGTTGTAAAATCAAGTCCCAAAAGTCAAAGACAAATGTTTTTTAGTTTCCAAGTTTTCATGCAATCATCCAATTTTTGCAAATTGCATTTCAACCTCTACCTTCTACGAAATTACACTATTGCAAATTGCTTAGCCAACTCTAGCCTTTGCCAAAATTTGAAAGCAAAACTTTAGAACTTTCGAGCAAACAAGCATTTTTTGTAAATTGCTTGAGGCCTTCACTTCTCCTCTCATTTTGCAAAGCAAAATATGGAAGCTACGAAGCAATTTTGCAATCTTTGCAAATTGCTTCTCAACTTCTGACTTCTACCAATTTTATGAAGAGGGATTTCGAGTGTAATCTTTAGATGTGTAATTTTGCAAATTGCTTCTCAACTGTTGACTTCTACCAATTTTACGAAGAGGGATTTCGAGTGAAATCTTTAGACGTGGAACTTTGCAAATTGCATGTTCACTCCTCATCTCCAATGCATTCTCAAACTGGAACTTAAAAAACTGATACAAACAAAACTACAAAATTGTATTTGGCCTCTGCATGCTCGATGACTAAGCATTTAACGCATCTCTCTCACACACTTACAAAGGCCTGTACAGCTCGTCGCATCATCATTTCTAACCATTTTCTTTCACAATTGAGTGCTCTCACTTCTCTACAACTTAAAACTGCAAAGATCCCTCTCACACACGTTTTAACTGTTCTCCTTAATCAATCTTTCATACTCATTGCACAAGCAAGATCCTTTAGGCTTTGAAGAGTCTTCTTTGAGGGCAACTAGGGCTTTTGCAAACCCCCATTGATTTCTTCTACAAATCATGACCTCAAACTTTGAATCCAAGTATTCCTATGCCTTGTTGCTCTTGATTACTTGCTCACTCTTGTTGGTGGCAAAACCCTAAACCTTGATTTGTCAAGTTTGTGCACTTTTTTTTCAAAAACCTACTTTACCCTACAATCTCCTTACCATATTAGCTTCACCATATTTCTTGCAGGATAGATTGCGACAATAAAAGCATTGCAACTTTATCATGGATTGAGTAGAAGTGTTGTCAGAAGAATTTTGAAATTTGCCCTCAAACTAGGCAGCAAAGACAATTTCTATAATTTTGCATGTAGATTTCCCCATTTGTTGTTGTCTTTAATCTTTCTCAGCCATTAGTTTGTTGATGGCAACAAGCTAATACCTAAAATCCTTGAGTTTTGGGAGATGTTTGAACAAAGACCCACCCTCAAATAATTCCATAGAAAACAACAAGGTTTTTAATAACAAAATCCAACCTTTTTCTGAAACTTATTATTTTTCTTCTAAACTATCCCATAATGCATGTGCAGATGTAGCATCTCAAGCTTCGAGGATTAAATCATCAAATACTAACAACTTGAGAATTAGCAAGGGTCCCCTATGACTCCTATCATAGTCACCTAAGTTATTGATACCTTTTTCCATGCCTAAGAGTATTCCATCATATTCTATACTTAGCGATAGCAAGTATCTTATGACTACATCTATCATAATTTTTACCCATTAGTTTTTTCCTACAATGAGACTAAGTTCTAAATACTAACCATTTACTTAGAAGTCCCAAAAATTGAACTTTTCCTTAAAAAAATTTCCACCTTTCTAAAAATATTTGAAAACACCTTTTCTAAATTTTCAAACTCTTTAAAAATTTTGAGTGTATACTTTGAAATTACAAGATTCTACCAAAAAAATTGAAAGAATGGAAATACCTGTGAATTGTGCCCTAGGCATGACAAAAATAGAACCATAGTCATTGAAAAAAATTGTGCAAATGATATCGTAAATCATGACTATTGTCGCATGCCCTAAAATCATAACTATATTTGCAAATCTCTATTGCTTGCGTGATGTTTTGCCTACCTCCCACTACTAAGTGTGATTCATGCCCTAATGTTGCACCCTTTACTAATGATCCTTTTATTGCCACAACCTTCAACTCACAATTTTGTGACTGCATGTGATTTCTACAATCCCACGATTGGTAAAGGTCTCGCTTTAACAATGACCTTCTATAAACTTGTGATTGGACAATATTTCAAGCCCACAACTATGTTTTTAGACCTCTTTAGCTACAAAAAAAAATTGTAGCAAAAATGCTTGTAACCTTCTACACAGCCCACATTTTTCAACGACTTCAGCCCTCGATCTTCTCTTCCCAACTTATTTCAAGAGACTAAACTTGGCTCTAATACCAATGTTAATATAAACAAAAGATGAGAGAAGAGGCGTGTTGTCTCAAGAAGAGATCATTATAGATGCAATTGCGACAATGAATAGGATCCACCACATTACAAAAGATTATTAATACAAACAAGTGTAATAGGAGTTACATTATTATATTATATTATCCCAATATTCCACTAGTGTATATAGGATCCACCACATTGGGACACATAATTACCAAACATCTATTGTCTATTTGTGTAATCTTGCCTTCAAGACCTTGATGACACTATCGAGGATATTGTTCTCCTCCCTGATGCTAGCTCTCCTGAAGCTTCATCGCCTTCTTTGAATGTAATGAGGGTCCATATAAACCTCATGTTCTTTTTCCTTCACCTTTACATATTTTGATGATGACACATCCTACAATTGTACATGAGTCTACTAATCAAATCCAATCACATTTTAGTATAGACGTGGAGAAAAATGGAAAAAAAATTCAGAGTTCATCATCTTTCCTCCCTTCATTCCAACTTTGGAGTAAGAGAATTCAACAAATATACAAAATGGGGGTTCATTCTTCTAAAAGGGAGATGTATTGTTCAATACAAGACTTCAACCCTCATTATGAGACTATCTACTTTGACCACCTTCATCTTCTTCAACATAGAGGAAGTTGTTCTTTGGGAGCAATACATCATTGGGGAGATGCTTTTGTATTCATGAGTGTACCTAACAAATGGCCTAGTTGTCAATGCCCATCCTTTTCACCCACTAAGTTGCACTTAATAGGGGCGTTGGTATAATTTATGCATCACTACACCTTAGGTATATTCATCTTGTTTAGGTGGATATTATAAATATCAAGCATTTTATTGCTTTTTTTTTTCACACGAATGGTTTGTGAACCTAAAACTTATGTTCTTTTTCCTTTACCTCTACATATTCTCATGATGACAAATCCTCCAATTGTACATCAGTCTATTAATCAGATCCAATCACATTTTAGCACAGACATGGGGAAATATGGAATATTTTTCAAAGATCTTCATGTTTCCTCCCTTCATTCCAACTTTGGAGTGAGAATTCAACAAATATACAAATTGGGGTTTCTTTCTTCTAAAAGGGAGATGCATTGTTCAATAAAAGACTTCAACCCTCATTACAAGACTATCTACTTTGACCACCTTCATCTTCTTCAGCATGGAGGTAGTTGTTCTTTAGGGGGCATACATCTTTTGGGAAATACTTCTTTATTCGTGGGTACCTAACATGGCCCAATTGTCAAGGCCCATCCTTTTCACCCACTAAAGTTGCAGTTAAGGGGGGCGTTGGTATAATTATGCATCATTACACCTTCAGTATATTCATCTTGTTTAAGTGGATATTATAAATATCAAGCATTTTATTTTTAGATATTCTATTTAGATAATTCTAGGATTAGCTTGCTTTGTTTCTTGATTTCACATGATTGCTTTTTGAGAAACATGCCATTTTTTGGAGCCTCGTCTCCTCTTGTATTTTCTATACAATGCAAACTTCATTGCATTTTACATAAGCATGGGAAGCTTAGTTTAAACTCAGTTTGATAAATAAGATATTTCTTTGTTCACTTTCACCTATGCAAGTCTTTATTTTTGCACTAGGTAGTTTTACAATAATTTTGGTTCATTCCTTAAGTTAGATTTAATTCAACACATGCATCAAATCTTAAATGGTATCAGATTGTCTTTAGAGCCATCCTGCACCATGTGAGATTATGTTTCAAAGTTCTTGAGGCATGGCTACAAGGATGTTCTAATACCATGAAAGATTATAGCTCAAAGTTCTTCCAAGATGGCTGCAAAGATGCTTTGATACCATATAAGATTATGGCTGAAAATCCTTAAAGAAGGGTTGCAAAGATGCTATCATACCATGTAAGACTCAATGCAGATGTTGAGTTACTCAAGGAACTTCAATAGAATTAAAGCAAAACTACCTACTGCATGAATAAAGAATTACTGAAGGAAAGAATGAACAAAGTACTATCTTATTCATCAAACTGAGCTTCATGTGCTTCTAAAAAACAATTCTCAGTCTCCTAAAAATAGCACGATTCTCACAAAAAGCAATCATGTGAAAATCAAGAAAAAAAGCAAGATTTCCTCAAGAGAAAATCAAGAAAAAAAAGCAAGATTTCCTCAAAAGCCTATCTAGAGAAAAATCAAGATGAAAAGCAAGCTAATCCTAGAATTATCTAAATTGACTATCTAGAAATAAAGTGCATAATATCTATAATATCCACCTAAGCAAGATGAATATACCTAAAGTAATGATGCATGAATTACACCAACAAAAAGCTTTAAGAAAGAACAATTAGAATTGACGAAAAGTTGCAAACCCAACTAAAGAGAATTCCAAGATAGCATTGAGCAAGATTTTTGACAATGGCTATCTCAACTTTGACCCTAAAAACTCAAATTGGACAATAATTATCTCCATTTTTCAACTTGGACTCAAACTCGAGGCGAAAACTCGATAAATCTAAAAAATATTGAAAATAGCAAATTTTAAGGAAAAAAACTTATTATAATGCATCTCATATCAAAATAACTGAAAATATTGTACTAGCGCTCAGAACTGGGATTGACTAAGCAAACAAAAAGTATGAAATTATAAATGGAATTCAATTACTTGGAAAAAAAGAAATGCTTTTCCATCCCATGCAGTACAAAACAATTTTTATTTTTTGTTTCTTACAATTAGAGAAAGGTTTTGGGGCAAGCCCCCAATCATTGGGGTTGAGGGGCAGCAGCAATCACAGGATCACAAGGACCTTAACTAGAGCCTTAGATGCCACAAGGACATTAACTAGGGTAATATACCCTTAGATGTAAATTGTTGACAATATGTATATTTTTTATAGTTGTTGTACTCAGCCGTATCTATATCAGGGGATCTTGAAATATTGCTGTATGTGTTGTGACCATTTCACACATCGCCCCATTGCAAATGGGGACCCCCTTTTTCTTTTTTGCCTCGATGTTGCAACTGCTTATCATTTGTCTTTTTACAATGAGGTCATCATTTTGAGGGTTTCAAGTCAGTTTGCCGAGAGTCATCTGAGCCAAGTCAAGAATCCATGCTTGAATCAGCGCGTAAACGTCACCATCGTGCTTAGAAGGCCTGGGAGACGAAGATCGACTGCCGTTTCAGTCAAATCCGACACTTCCAAATTTTTAGGGTTTCTCACCCCGGGCCCCCTATTTTTTAGGACCTACTTTTTTGGCACTTTTGGGCAATTCTGGGATCCCTATTTTTTAGGGTCTATTTTTGGAAAGTTGCTATTTTTGGAAAATTTCTATTTTTAGAAAGTTTCTATTTTTAGAAAGGTCACGAGTTTCAAAAATCCACTCAGAAGTTCGAAAAGATCAACGAAACTCTCAGAAAATCGATTCGAATTTTTTTTGAAATTTTGGTGAAATTCTGGAAAATCACATAAAAGGTTCAAAAATCTGGAAAATTTGCTCAAAAACGGTGAAAAATCTGGTAAAAATCACAGAAAATCTTTCGAAAAATGGTTGAAAATTTGAAGAACCAGTCAAGAAATCTGAACATTCATGAAAAAAAATCTGAGAAACTCATGAGAAATCTGAGGTAAAGACCGAACATTCATGGAAAATCTGGAAATTCGTAAAGAATCTGAAGCATTCATGGCGATCTGATCATGGTCAAGGATGGAAATGGCTACTAACAGGCTGAAGTCTGCCTTGTCCAATGGCCTAGGATGCTTTGAAGTCCACCAGCCTTGAGGGAGCATATCCTTGGACCTTTCAAAGTCCGCCATGCATGTCCTAAAGATCTCCAAAGTCCGCCAAGTTCAAAGGAAGGATGTCCAAAAAGTTCCAAAGTCCGCCCTTGATATCCTAGGATGCTTTGAAGTCCGCCATGCAGCAAGGAGGCACATCCTAAGACCATCCAAAGTCCGCCATGCTTGTCCTAAGACCTTCCAAAGTCCGCCAAGGATGTCCAAAGGGGCTTGAAAGTCCGCCATTCACAAAGAAGCATGTCCAAAAGGCTTGAAGTCCGCCATATGCTTAGAGACTTTCCAAAGTACTAAGGAAGTCCGCCCTTAAAAGGTGGGACTTGGCTGATTCGCCTAAGCATGTAAAGTGAGGGAAAATCAAAATATTTGCTAAGTATTGGCGCCCAGCTAAGTTCGAAATTTGGTTAAGTATGAGAGCCTAAGAGGTTCCTTTCCAAAGGGGATAAAATGTTGAGATAAATGCTAAAGTGTTGAGGAAATCCACCCTAGAAAAGAGGGACGTCCAAAAATGTTCATCCTAAAGACTTACAAAGTCCGCCATATACTTGGAGGAGGTTAGCAAGGTATCAAAGACATCCATGATCCTCGTCCAAAATGTCAAGGAAGTCCGCCTAAGATGATAAGATTTTTTTGGCTAAGTGTTAATGCCAAGTCTAAGAAGAGGTTCGAATATTTGCCTAAGTACAGAGGCTAAAAGGATGGAAAGTTGAGAATTTTGACCAAGTATTGAGACACTTTCGAGAGGTCAAATGCCAAGTTTGAAAGGACATGTGCTAAAGAGGATTGGGACGTGGCAAGAAATAAAACGAAGTGTGCCTAACACGATGAGGAAAAAGAGACAAAATTTGCCTAAGTATGGAAAATGTTAAAAATTGCCAACTTCGACCGAAGAAAAATGCGCAAGGCAAAGAGAAAGGAAGGATCGTCCTTGGCCGGAAGGAAGGAGAATATGTCAGACATCAAGGAAATCCGCCCAACGAAGACATCCAGACGAGGATTTTGCCTATAAAAATTCGACTGAGCAAGAGAAAATTTGACTTTGGCAGAAGAAAATAGGCTCAGTGCAAGAGAAAAGTTGGCTATGGCAAAGAAAAACAGGGATCTGGCATAGAATTTGTTGACGGAATGGCTTGAATTTTGGTTTGGCTAGACGAAATTGAGGATAAAATTGGAAAATACACTCTTAGCCAAGAAAAACGAAGAGGAAATCGAAATAGCCATGGGTCGAAGACGAACGGGTTGGAATAAATTAAAATATTTTAATATTTTAATAATTTATTTTCAATGCCTTGGACAAAATCAAATTCGCCAGACAATGTTTTGGAGGAAAATAATTTGTGCCGGCCAGAGATAAAATCCGAAGGGCAAAATTAAATTCACCATGGCTTCAGGAGAGAGAGTGGTAAAAATTCAGGAGAGAGAAAATCTGAATTTGTTTATTTTATTTCTTGCAGGTGGATGACGACGCGAGGCGAGTCTTCAAAGAAGAAGCAAAGGCATGGAATGGAGGCAAGTCTGCTTCAAGCCAGATAGAGTGAAGGAAAAAGATGGCACAAGCACGAGAAAGTCTGACTTTGCCCAAGCTCAGCATGTCCAAACCTTTTCCGACTTTGCTTGGAGAAGGTATGTCCAGACATCCATAAGATCCGCCAAGTACAATGGCAAACATGATGCAAAGTCCGACCTAGACCAAGAAAAAAAAATGGCAAAGTGTTGAGAAAGTTCGCCAAGCATAAAGAAAAGATGGTGAAACCACTAGCAAATCCGACTTTGCTCAACTGAGAAATGGCACAAGCATGATAAAGTTTGACTTCTCCCTAGACATGTTTGTCCAAAGTGGCTTGAAGTCTGATTTAGGTCGAGAGAGAAAACATCCAAGCTCATGTGAAGTCCGCCCAAGGAGAGGACGAGAAAATTGGCTACAAGAATTCACTAAGTGTTGGACGGAAAACAGGAAGGGTGAAGAGGAAAATAAAGAGGAAGTGAATAAAATTCTTGTCCAGGGATGGAATTTGTCCTACATAGCACAAGCCAGATTCAGAATTGAAGGCAAATCCACAGGCAAAGTTCGTTCGAGCATGGTGTTGAATGATCCAGATGATGTTACAAAATGAACCTGAATAGCCAAAATTTGGCTAAGTCTAGGAAATACTTCACAGAGGAAATTCCAATTTCCTCCATTGTGGTGAAAGCACAAAGACATTCTTCTCCAGATTCTAGACACTTGAAAGGAGTCCAAGATCAAAGTTAGGAAGGAACAAGCACAACGGACAGAGTTATCGGCAGGGAAAATATTCTAAGGCAAGCACGTGAAGAAAAATGAAGCAACCAAGGAAGACATCCAGCACGCTGAGGTGGCGCCTCGTCATCTTCCAACCAATCAAATTGTTCCAAATCAACATATAACAACTTTCTATTTTATTGTTGATTTATATTTAGCAAAAAGGACAAGTGTCCTCAAATGAAATTTTCTCATTGGTCGAAAGTGACAAACCCTAATTAGGGTTTTATTTTGTAATCTTGGCCGTTGATTTGAAATCAATCTTGGCCATTGAATTGTAATTGGGGAGCCTATAAATTGAGCTCGCCCCCTCATTTGTAATGTGTGGAGACAGATTATGTATATTGTCGCATTGAGACTATTTTGAATGATAAAAGCTCTTGAGCATGATTTGCCTTGAATCACTTCTTATTGTTGAATAGTAAGCGAGGTTACATATTGCCTTCCGCCATAGATTAGAGTTAAAGTTAGATTAAATAGAATTTGCTTTGAAAAGTTGTTAAATTGAATGAGAGATTGATCGTATTGATTCAATGGTGAAGTGTAGCTCATACTTTTTTCGAATGGATGATTTGCATTCGATTTGTAAAGTTAGCCTGAGCTCTTAAACGTGGAAGCTTAACTTCAACCTCATTCGAGGTTTGAAAATTATTCTCACAAACCCCTTGAAGATTGCACCCATTTTGCGTATGTTGTCCTGCAGGAGGCGAAACAAAGTGTGGTTTATTTCTCTTCACCGAGTCCTTACTGTCTCTTGAGTTCCTAGGCTTAGACTAGATTCTCTGAACCCTATTCTTTTTGCCATTTTTTTGAGATCCACAATTGAAAGTCCTAATTGAGAACCTACAAAGATAAATTTCCTAAGTCCCTAGCTTGTGCAGACTTTCTACGTAAGTCCCCTTGTTTATTACCAGCATTATCACAACGACCATTGAGCTTATCCACACGTCGAGACCCGACTAAAGAAACCTTGGAATCGCCTATGCGGTGGTTTTTCAAGAGAGGATAGAGTGTCTTTGGACATTTTATTCTGATGTTTGGTGGATGATAAAACACACATCAACAAGTACCTGATGCTAAATCTATTTCCATGCAACTCTAGTGAAAATAGTTTAAAAGCAAGCAGGTAAGGGATAATACGCTCAAAATGGACAAGTGAAAGATTTTAAAGTGTTAGTGGCTTTTTAGGGTAGACAAGGATGTTTTTCTATTAAATGAGTTTATAAAATAAGATTTACACACAAAGTCCTGCAAATTCAGGGAGTGCAGAGCCTGGACTTGTCAAATCTATGAGCCTGGTCCACAGACTTGTCAAGGGTGCCTTGGATCCAGGCTTGTGGGTGTGGCCAGGTCCTCAGCAAGTCTCATAACAATGTAATAGACATAATGCAGGATGATCAGAATGGTCATGGGGCCACTAGCAATGAGGGTGTGTCTAATGCTATCCTCCAAGTTCTAAAGGCAAGTTGCTGCTGCTGACAGGATGGAGATAAGGCAACAGCAATTACAGAATCAGAGGGCTAGTGATTTAAGGCTCAGACTCAAGTGGCAGTAAGACTGGAGGATCTTCCTCTTGTACACTCTCTTCTGATTCTTCCTTAGCTGATATTGCATTCCCCCTGGTGTTGATATGACAGATGGCTACTTAACAGCATTTGTGTAGAAACTAATTGAAGACAAAGTACATGATGTTGTTTAAATTGCACAGGGTTTAATTGATGAGTTGGAGGCAAAATAGCCTCCTAGGCAGTCAAATGTTGCAATTCAAAGCTGGTCCTTTGGAAATTCTTAGGTTTCTTTTTACGAATGTTCTTCATTTGGCTGGCTTTTCAAATCTTTTGATTCATTAGTGCTTAAGATTCTTTAGCTCTTAGCTGTTTATAGCAGCTTTTCTGTTGTTATGGCTGGAAGAATTGTGATCTAATTTTGATATTTGAATTAGGCAATGATATATAACTGCTGAAAACTTTGTAATGCCTACATGTTAGGCATACAATCTTTTTAAATGTCTGCTTCAATAAAAAATCAAATAAGAAACTCTAGTGTACCATTCCGGCATTTGCATTCCAGGTTCTAGAAATTCTCTGAATTAACTTAATAATTCAGATTTGAGCATTTATATCAGCAGATACTGTAGTAGATTTACTGTTTGGCACAGAATTCCACATTTAAAGTCCAATTGTTCACTTCTGGTTTCACAATTTCTAAATTCAGGTGATTAGTTTTTCCATCCATAATAGCAGATCTATGTTAAAAAATACAAAAGGGAATAGTACAATAATACTATACTTGTTACACTACAACATACAACTGGAACATAATATTTATGTCAGTGAGCTGGACCAAATCATAACCAAACTGTTTGAAAGAAGAATTTGAAACGTACATCTACATTCAATTGATTGTAGTGGAAAGAAAAACCCAGACATTACAGATGATATGAATGTGCTTGAATATACACCTAACATTACAAGACTACAAAGTTAGAAACACTTTGTGCATGTTCATGTATAGAGAAAAGTTTTGAATGAGTTATTTTCATCTGACAGATAATTCTTTGATGGTGCTAAGGATAAGGCCTACTACAACTGACTGACTTTACAGATAAGTCTACCAAAGGATCTACGGACCTACTTGAATAATTTGTTTTGTTCAAATTTTAATATATGATTTGCACTGTCGTTATAATTTTAATTTATTTTGCTTAGAGATATCAACCTGTGTATGGTGTCCCTTAGTACAAGGAAAAAATAGACATTTGAATATCAAAGTGCATTGTAAGGAATGAGATACATATACAACTGAAACTTTGTAAAATTGCTTCACAATGTGGCAGACCATCTTGTTGATGTACACCAGAGCATACATCTAACATGAGTGATGATGATAAATAAGTATGTGATCTCTGGAGGATTCCTTCAAACATGGAAAGAAAATCAAACATGAAGAGGGGGTAAATTTCTGTCACTTCAAACATGGAAAGAAAACTTAACCAGTAAATAGAAAGTAACTGACAAAATATTGAGTCAATTGTGGGTCCAACTAAAGAGAAGAGCCGAACAAGTAATGTTATAAAGTTAGAATATTATGCTTTTCAGTGCATTATATTCCCGTACATCATAAAATATTAAAATAATGAATAACATGTCCTATGGCAAACATTCATGTCATAAAAAAACGCATACAATTATACAGCACTGATCATCAACTGTCTGTTTACTCACCTTATGCGCTCGAGAAAGAGCTGAGTTGTTTCTATTGCGATATTTATCAAAATCACCTATAGATTGCAAGTGAGTGGAATTTGTTGTGAACACTACACCAGTATCATCTTTGTGAGCTTCCTTAGATATATGTCGAGTTAAATCTACCCTTTGCTTTCCTTGCCTTCTCCTTTCAGCTGCAAATCTCTGGCTTCCTTCTGAAACAGCACCCTCACCCAATTCCTTATGATATAGCCCATTTTCTAATACTCGAGAAGAAACAGGATCTACACTTTCACAATGAAACGGAAGTGAATTACTAAAAGAAGCAGCATCATCTGGTCTACCAAGCCTCCTGGGAAGGGAGTTTTCCGAGACATTGCTAAAGTCGCAGCTATCAGATCCCTTCACATCAAGAGCAGATAAATAATCTGTAATAGTTGAGAATGAATCCAGGTTTCCAGATTGCATTAGACCATCAATTTGTGACTGTTTGGCATGCCATTCTTGTTGATTTCCACCACATTTTTTAGAAACATTTCCATCTCCAGATTGCAAAGAATGTTTTTCTATACCCTGTCTGTCAGTCCTAATTTGAGTCAACGTCTTAGCTGGTTCCATGGTGTACCTCATTTTTGTGATTGTAGACTGTGTTGTTCCATTTCTAACGCCATCCTTTCTTATCGCATCCAGTTGACCATATCCATTGTGAAGAAAGCTATTTATATTGCTGTCCCTTTCAATTTCCAGAAAGGGTTGTCCTTTGTATTCTTTTTCCCCATGACCTCTGTAAAATGCTTTATTCCCTGCAATACCAGTTGTTTCTTTCAATTGGTCCACTTCCGGTTTCCCCTTGAGAGTTCCCTTGTCAAAATATGCAACAGAACCTTTTGAAACTCTTGGTTCAACAATTATTTGATTCTTTGAGCCATCCCAAGTTGTCACTTCCTCTAAAACTGTTGGATTTTCACAATGTTGTTGGTTTGAGGAAGGCCTGCAGAGAAACCTCATTGAGCCATTTTTACCCTGTAGATTGGGCGGGAGCTCAGCATTATGAAGGAAAATGTCCCTGGAACGCGATTCAAACTTGTTCTTGTCATGCAGGTAGATGCCATTCATGGAATCGTGCTTATCATGTTCGGTTTGCCAATCTACTGACCCGAACTGCAAATTTCCATCCCTGATGAATTGTTCTTGAGCTACAGGCAGCCATGGTTGACTGGGAACTAATGTAGTGTGCCCAGTACCAGCAGCATTCCTTGGGATGGAATTTTGGTTTTCATCAAGCCTGTGAGCACTAGAATTGCCCTGGACACAATTCTGAGCAAAATTACCAGTACAAAGGTTCCCTCTAATGCACTTATCATTATTATTCAAGACAGCATTATGATTAAGCTCTCCATTACCACCAAGCGGAAACTGCGAACCTCCTTTCAAACTCTCTGAAGGCCCTCGGAGGTCGGTTCCATGTTTCTGCGGCTGCCAATCCCCGCAATGAATGCCTGCTCCCTCACTTCCACCCATATGTCCGGAAGGATAGAACCTACCATCTGCTCCACCACGTATCCAAGAAGGAGGAGGGGGCATACCCAATTGGCCATGCTCTTCGCATCCGGAGCCATAAAAAGGGCCGTGTGCAGCTGTTCCTACTCCGAATGCGGAGGGGTTATTAAATTGATATGGATTTAGATAGTGGGTTCTCGGCAATTGGTCAAATGCAAAAGGCAAGGGCACTGACTGGTCATTTTTATGGGCGTGTAATGAAGGCAGCCTAACATTTGGATATTGCTGAGGGAAGTTAGGGGCAAGGATAGGGCTATGCTTAGGGTTAGGGCTAGGGTTGTGAAAAGTATGGCTTGGACCAAGTGCTGCAACTGCCGGATCTGTTAACTGCCATGTCTCTTCGACTGCTGCTGCTACTGATGATGATGATGGTGCACTTGCGTTGCTTTTAGTGTTATCATTAAATGACTCTTGTTTTGTTGGATTAACATTATTATTGCCTTTGCGAAGTAAGTGCAAAAGAAACTCACCGTGTGTGGCTCCGCAAGAAGAAAACTCTTCATCATGCCGGTCTCCTGCTACGCCAGCCATTGCATACCATCGTCACAAACTCCTCCTTGTCTCCCTGTCTCGAGACACGCCGATACCTCTCTCTCTATCTCTTCCTATTTCTATTTCTGCTTGTCTCTGTCTGTTTCCCTCAGGAGGAAGAACCGCGAGAGAAACTCTGCAATTTTTCAGTTATCCGCTACTTTCCACCTGCAAATAAAAGTCAAATCGTTCACCTTGCTTCAACCTGATTGGAATTTTTTACACTCTAAAAATATCATTATCGAGCATGTAATTGACTATGATTAAATAAAAGATTTGTCGCTCCGATAAAAGATGGTTTTTTTTATCTTTAACTTCTCTTTGAATTTTGTTATTCAACTTTTTTACATGAGTTTCTTAGTTTTTAAGAAACCACAAAGGTAACTTAGGCATCTTACTTTCTTTTTTGAACTTCTTTTTTAAATGTGTGATTCAACTTTTTTTAAAGCTTAAATCCAAATAATTTGGTTTTTTTCTATGCTTTTTTAAGTTTTTTAAATATATTTATTTATTTTTAATATTATAAATAAAGTAATTTTTTATATTAAATATATGTAATTTTTTATTTTGTAAAATATAGTTGATAAAATCAATTAATTATTTTATAGGAATTGGAGACAATTCAGTTGAGTTTTGATGGTGTTTTGCTGGTGTGAGTGCAGGCTAGGGTTTCATCGCCCGAGGGGGGTGGCATTTATCTGTTGTGTGTGCGTGGTGACCAAGGGTGGTCGCCATAATATCTTTGTTAGGTTCTTTTTTCATTTTTTTCTCTTCTTGGTTCCTCTTTGCATGTTATTCGTGAGGTGTGATTTGGTGATTGTGAGCGATATTAAGGAGCAAAAGGTGTTTATGCTTTGGTGGAGGGGTGTATTTTCCTATAGCTACTATATTTTTCTATTGGTTGCTTTTATTGTCTTTCTTCTTTGTTGTCTCCTATGTGGCTTTGGCTGCAATAGGAGAGAATTTGGTTTTGGTCTTGTATGGCATTGCATGCATCCTTGGGCAAGCCTAATCGTGCCTCCTCTCCGTCCAGAGGTGATCTGAATTTTTCAAACATGGCTTTCCCTTGTGTGGGCTCGTCAAGGAATGGGGCTTTCATATTGCAAAAGGTGAATGGATGTTTACAGAGATCCTAAGATCACCCAATCTTAATGATTCAAACTGAATCGGTGGTTGAGGATGTGGAGTACTATAGCAACCATGTGTTGATCTGCAAGTTTATGGGGATGAGGGTGTCGCTACCTTTTCTTGAATCTTGGGTTCACAAGACATGGAACCTGAAGGGGAATATAGATATTATGCTAGCGGCCAACAACTTCATCATGGTGGATATTTCCTTTGTGGATGATAGGAATGTGGATTTTACAGGTGGGCCTTACTTCTACAATCAGATGGGTCTCTTTATAAAACTGTGGCATGCAGGATTTAACTCTAGAAAGGAGCTCTCTTTTAGGGTTTCAATTTTGGTTTGCCTCCCTCATCTACCTCTAGAATGTTGGAGAAGTGATATATTGCAAATGGTCGCTCTTTTGCTTGGAAAGCCTATTGTTCCTTCTCAACAAACAATGGATAAGAAGGTACTTTCTTTTGCTCGTGTGTGTGTTGAAGTCGACTTGAAAAAATTGTTGTTGAACTCTATAGATATTAGTATTGGATCATCTTCTTGGACCCAATAGTTGGACTATGAGGTGTTGCCTTTCAGGTGTCGGTTGTGCCATGAATATGGTCACCTTTAGCAAAAGTGTCCTTGTGCTACCCAAGCTTCTGGTTTGGGTAATGCTCCTCATTCTACCTCGAAGATAGACAAGGGTAAGGCTCCCATGCAAGGGTGGTGGCAGATAAGGAGGGTTTTGTTCCAGTTAAGCCTCATAATAGAGGTAGAGGTCAAAAGAGAACCCTCAAGCATTGGCAGGAAGGGGATACCTTTAATAGATTTGATGCTTTAGAGGATTTGGTTCAAGAAGAGGGGGTTCCCCTAGATATGCAGGAGACAGATGGCTCCTTGGTGGAGAAGCACCTTGGTAATCAACTAATTGTCATTTCAAGCCCTACTTAGTTTGGAGAGCAGGAGGTTCAGATGGACATGGATCTTCCTCCCTCTGCTCCTATTCAGGGGGTTAGTGTGTTGTGAGAGGTTATCGGGGGTTCTATTGTCATCAGTTTTGGACAAACAATTGAGAAGGGTGCTACTGACCCAAGTAAGAATAAGTCATCTTCTCCTGCTTTAGGCCTACAACAAAAGCCTCCTAAAAAGGGGGCTCCTAAGAAGCCTCTTAAGGCTGGTAAAAAGGACCAAGAAAAGGTAAAGTTAATTGGTGACACATTGTTGGAGTTTGTGATGAGTGCTCAAAATGACACTTTAATTGATCATTTTATGTTTACAAAGACTTTATTTTGTTGTTAATTAACTATGTTGGTGGTAGATTATATACTTATATGTTTGCTTGTTTTATCTTATACTTAACTAATTTGAGGATATATTAGAAATGATATTTTGCATTGAATGTGTTGCTTTTTAATGATGCTAATGACGGAATGACTATGCAATTTGAAATCTTTATTGTCATATTATCATCCTATCTTTGAAGATTTTGTTTAGGTGATTAAATGCTTACTTCATGAGGTGGATTTGTTAGACTTTCTATTTAACAATGTGGAATCAATTGTGCTCCTAAACGCTCTAGCTGGATATTAATTCATCATGATTTCGAATTGACTTCCTTAGTCAGTTTGGAAACTCCTTGTTCCAGCTGTTATGAGGCGGAATTATCTATGATACTTTTAGTTTTGTTTTAGTTTTAGTTTTTTGCTTTGTATCTTGGCGGGTAGCGCCATGATTTTGAATTCAAATAATGGATATTCCTATAAATATCCATCCTTAGATTTGGTCTGGAGATAGATAATTCTTCGTTGAATATTGTAATGTTTTGTAATACGCACTTTTGTTCTACTCACCTATTTGGGCCAATTTGAATGCAAATAAGGAGTTAATTTGAATCTCGGTTTTAAAGGTCCCACCAGAGGAAGAGCAAGGCCCACTCAACCGAAGGAGGTGACCTTGTGTTATGATTCTTTCAATTCAGTTAATTTCTATTCAATTTGTATCAATTAGAAAGTTAAGAATGTTGATCTCTGTTTAATCATTGTTAGTGACTGCAATTACTTATACTCTTAGATTAAGTTCATTTTGCTCTCAAGGTAGTTCATGATGCTTTACTGAAGATTAACATTCATTTGTTTACTGTAGATTTAATTGTTGTTCATAGGAATTAGACATAATAACTATTTTCAAATACATGTGGTTTTAATGGGAGAAATAACGATGACTGATGGGAAGATAAAACCGAAGCTTGTTTGGAATTTATTCATGGAATTTAGTGTTACTATTTTCTAGATTAATATTTTTTTTCTTGCAAACGTAATTAGAATCTCTTTTGCAAATGTAAATAGATTCTCTTTTCAAGTAAATTTCAATTCTAAATTTTAGATTAAGAGTGAATTTGGTTATAGCTTAATTTTTCCATGAATCAATTACAATTAAGTCAGGTGGAGTCTGAACTTAGTTATTAGAGTCTGAATAAGCATTAGTTAAGAAATAAATTAGGATTAAGTCCTTATAATTAGTTAGAAATTAGTTTTTAAGTTCCACTTCTTAGAGCTCCTAAAAGCTCCTAAAGGAGTCAGACCGAAACCAAAAGTCACTGTTTACAGTGCAAAACCCCCCAATTTGTGGAGACATCCTTATCGCATATAGCTCTAAGACACACCCAATTCGATAATTAAAAGATTAAATTATGCAAGAAGTGACATCAATAACCTTGCCCATCATTTTTGGCGTCGTTGTCGGGGAATAAGATAAATAAGAGAAATAACTGAAAAAATAGGGAATAAGAGAAATTCAGAGCCTCAAAATTTCAGTTTGGATCCTGAGACAAAGAGACTACTTAGAGAACTTGGGTGGCTTGATTTTATTCAAATGTATGAGGGTTTTGAACTTGAATTGGTCAAGGAATTTGTTAGAAATTTTCATGTTAATGTTACCAGAGTAAGAGGGGAAGCAATAGAGGTCAGTCCTACTACCATAAGTGAACTGTCTAGTATTCCAACTGAAGGAGAACCTGTCAATAAAGGACATATTAGTTTTGAAGAATTGGTTTCAGCATTTCATGAAGAACCTGAAAGGTTACCTGAGATTCAGTGGCATAAAGGAAGTCAGAGGGGAATTGTTCACAATAGCCTAAAGGAGCCCTGGAAAACAGTTGTCATGTGGCTAATGAAATTCTTCACTTCTGAAGGATAATATGGTACAATCTTAGGACCAGGCATGTGAATGCTAACACATTTAAGGTATCGTAATACCAAGCCTTCTACAAAAATCAACCTACCTACCTTTCTATTTTCTCAAATTTCCTCTATGATACCTAGGGTAAAATCTAGGGGTGTATCATTTATAAGATATCATAGTTTAATACATTTGATAATCAAGCACCATTTTATGAGAAAAAAGTTTGGTAGGGAAGGGTGGCTGGAATTCTTATCGACCCCCACTGTTAAGCATGGAAGAAAACCCAAGAAGGGGCCTACAGCAAAAAGAGTAAAAATTGAAAAAGGAGAATCTTCTAAAAAAGGGCAAAAACAAAAAAAGAGGAAGCTATAGGAATCTATTAGGGAAACTCGTAGTAAAAATAAAAAGCAGGAGTCAAGAGAAGAAAACCCTATGTTTCAAATCCTGACAGTTTACCCGAGCAACCTACTGAAACTCCTTAGGACACTTTAGGAGGCCATGAAAAAGTCCAGACCCCTATACAGTCTCTTGAACATGTCATAAGTCCGCATGAAGTTCCACTTCCAACTCTTGAAAGAACCCTTGTATTAGAAGCCCATAGCTCACCACATGTCGAGCAATCTCCTCATATTTCAATAAAAGATAACTATGTTGAAAAATTTGATCATCAAACAAAGAAAAAAGAAGCTTCTAAGGAATTCAAAGATGAGGAGGTTGAATCTTCTTCTCCGCATTTGTTGTTTTTTAAAAGAAGGAAGGGTAAAGAGCCAGTGGTCGAACAAGAGAAATCTCCTCAAATGCAAGAAGGAGAGGAAATGGAGGAAGAAGAAGAGATAGCAAAGGAAATGGCAATGTCAAGAATACAAGCAGAATTAGAGAAAGAGAAAAGAAGAATTCAATTTCTTGAAGAGAAACTAAAAAGGAAAGAAGAGGAATTGCAACAATCTATAAATAAAGCAGAGCAAATGGAAAAAGAAAGTATTTTACAGGGACAGTTAAGCAAAACAGAAAAATCCTTACAACAAGCTAATGCACAGGCATTAGCCCAAGTAGAGGAAACAACAAGGTTAAGTGCAAAAGAAATAGGAATATTGAAGGCAGAATTAGAAAAAAAAAGAGGAGCAGTTAAGACAAAAATCGAGTAAGTTACATTCTCATGGGGCTTCCACCTCATCTGCTCCAAGGAGATACCTTTCTTTGTCTGCAATGAAATTGAAACAAGAAAATAATCAATTAAGAAGTCAAATCAACAGTTAGAAAAAGAAAGAAATGAAATGAATGAAATATTTCAGCAAGTTGTAGAAACCATCAAAAAATAATATTAAGGGAAACCATAGAAAATAATATTGTCTATGAGGAAACCATTAGGGTTATATGCATTATTTTGAGGGAAATATTTCTCCAATGGAAAATCAATTAGTTGGTTTTGAAGAGAAAAACAGATTATGATGATGACAATGAATTTCTTAAATATTTTTACAATAGTCATCCCACTATTCAAAACCAAATGTGTGAATATTTTTAGCATGGTTTTCTTCTTGGTCATTTTCCTTGGTCCTTTCTGAATTTTTTTATTGGAGAGTTACAAATTACGTCTTTTGTATCATTGTTGCAGAATCAAGTTGAACGGGAAAATCGAGTATCTTAGTACAAGGATGCATAGATGAAGTTGGGTATGCTTATGAGAGATAAGACCCCTTGGTCAAGAACTTTCAGAGGCAGATTTAGGTATTTTACAATGTCACAGAATGTAGCACTAGTTTACATGAGAAATCTATTTGAAAGTATTCATGTTTTCAGAAATATTCAGGGTCACCTTCCATACAGGGCTTTAACTACAGCAAGAGAGAGGTTTTGTAGTTTTCTAGCACCATTAAGGAGAAGAGAACCCATCTCACCAAGAAACATTACCTAGTGTCTCACTAGAGTGAGAACTTCGATAGATGTCATCGAAGAGCAATTAGCCAATTGGATTGGGATGAGATTTAGACCACCCTTGATTATAATGCCCACACCTACATTTGATGCATCACCATAGTTCATAGGAGAGAATTTGAGAGAATGGATGAAAGAAATTGAAACATTGAATGGATATGCTCATCCTAGGACTTACTTATAATATATGATGCAGGATGTTGATTTGGTTGACTTAATTACTTGGATGGTGAACAAAAACATGAATTTACCAGATCCTCAACCATGAGGACATGGTTGATAGCGGGAGGGGGAGAAATGACGAGTGCTCAAAATGACACTTTAATTGATCATTTTATGTTTACAAAGACTTTATTATGTTATTAATTAACAATGTTGGCAGTAGATTATATACTTATATGTTTGCTTCTTTTATCTTATATTTAACTAATTTGAGGATATATTAGAAATGATATTTTGCATTGAATGTGTTGCTTTTTAATGATGTTAATGATGGAATGACTATGCAATTTGAAATCTCTGTTGTCGTATTAGCATCCTATCTTTGAGGATTTCGTTCAAGTGATTAAATGCTTACTTCATGAGGTGGATTTGTTAAACTTTCTCTTTAACAATGTGGAATCAATTGCGCTCTTGAACGCTCTAGCTAGATACTGATTCATCATGATTTCAAATTGACTTCCTTAGTTGGCTTGGAAACTCCTTGTTCCAGCTATTATGAGGCGAAATTCTCTATGATACTTTCAGTTCTGTTTTAGTTTTAGTTTTCTGCTTTGTATCTTGGCAGGTAGTGCCATGATTTTGAATTCAAATAATGGATATTCCTATAAACATCCATCCTTAGATTTAGTCTGGAGTTAGATAATTCTTTGTTGAATATTGTAATGTTTTGTAAAACACACTTTTATTCTACTCACCTATTTGGGCCAAATTGAATGCAAATAAGGTGTTAATTTGAATCTCAGTGTTAAAGGTCCCACCAAAGGAAGAGAAGGGCCTACTCAACTGAAGGAGGTGACCTTGTGTTATGATTCTTTCAATTTAGTTAATTTATGCTCAATTTGTATTAATTGGAAAGTTAAGAATGTTGATCTCTGTTTAATCATTGTTAGTGACTACAATTACTTATACTCTTAGATTAAGTTCATTGTGTTCTCAAGGTATTTCATTGTGCTTTACTGAAGATTAACATTCATTTGTTTACTGTAGATTTAATTGTTGTTCATAGGAATTAGACTTAATAACTATTTTCAAATGCATGTGGTTTTAATGGGAGAAATAACAATGACTAATGGGAGGATAAAACCGAAGCTTGTTTGGAATTTATTCATGGAATTTAGTGTTACTGTTATTTTCTTGCAAACGTAAATAGATTCTCTTTTGAAGTAAATTTCAATTTTGAATTTTGGATTAAGAGTGAATTTGGTTATAGCTTATTTTTTCCATGAAACAATTACAATTAAGTCAGGTGGAGTCTGAACTAAGTTATTAGAGTCTAAATAAGCATTAGTTAAGAAATAAATTAGGATTAAGTCCTTATAATTAGTTAGGAATTAGTTGTTAAGTTCCACTCCTTATAGCTCCTGAAAGCTCCTGAAGGAGTAAGACCGAAACCAAAAGTAACTGTTTATAGTGCAAAACCCCCCAAATCATGGAGACATCTTTATCGCAAATAGTTCTAAGACACACTCGGTTCAATAATTGAAAGATTAAATGATGCAAGAAGTGACATCAACGACATTACCCATCAATTTGGATCGGTGAGGACCACTGATTCCTATTTCTCCCAACCTCAACGATGATTGTGATATCTTGGAATGTGAGGGGTATGAATAGCATCCCTAGACAAAAAGGCTCTTCATGAGTTGTTTCGAGTTTTGAGTTTTCCTTTTGGAGACAAAGTTATCGGTTGAAAGTATGTTGAATGTGGCTTCGAAGATATGGGGTAGAAGGTAGTGCCAATGTGTGGGAGCACATGGTAGCTCTAGTGGGGTCACTTGTTTATGGGATCTATGTAGAGTTAGTCTGATCTGGTGGCTCTCTTGTGGGTTTTCTATTTCTCTAGTTGCTTCCAGTCTAGAACCGGGTGAGAGAATTCCTCTTTCTAACATATATGCTCCTATTGATCTCCCTGGTAAGAATCAATTGTGGTCTCATGTTAGATATGTGAACTCTTTATATCCTTGTCTTCCTTGGATTTTGGCAGGGCACTTCAATGTTATCTCCTCACTTAAGGAGAAGAGGGATGGTAATGCCCATTTGGATCCCTCTTCAGATCTCCAAAGGGATAATGTTTCTCTTTTGAACTTGTTTGACATAAAAGCCTCTAATGGAATGTTTACTTGGAACAATAAGAGAAACAGTGACTGTAGAGGCCTACTAACATTCAGGAAACTTGGTATCAAACACACAATTTAGAGGGGGTCCTACTGAACAGTTCACTAAAACCTTCATTTAATGTATCAACTAGGGGTAACATAAAATTTTGATGATGTTGGCACTGTATGTGCTTTCAAAGACTCTTCGCTACCTATATCATCCTAGCATAGGTGTTTACACATACTGGAAATACTAAATTGCATAATAGTAAAAAGAGGTAATGTTGAAGCTATTGCTAGGGTACTTATAGCTAAAGACTGTGACTAGTTTACTGTCAAAAAATGAATTATGAAATTAACCAACACTTGCTAACTCAACCAAATTGACTAACTCTAGAGAACAATGCATGGAATAATTAAAGAATGAATACTAGATAAGATCTTTTTCACATTCATCACATGAAGAATCTGATTAAGACAAACATAATTATGAAACTAACTATCGTAACAAAAATAAATGTACAAGAAATAAAGTGGGGAACAATTACCTTGAGTGGCCCTTGCTCAAGTGACTATTTGCACAAAGTGAACTCAAATCTAACTCCTCAAACTAAATTAACATAACAGTAGCTGAAAAAGATCTCATTTCATAATTCAAGATATCACAATCCAAAGAGATTCTCCCAGAATATCTTATTCATAAGATCATGATTGAGAAATAAAACATTATTTGTATAAAAACTGAAACCAACTCAACCATCGAACCATTCATATAGGTACAAGGTGTTGGTGTGAATAAATGTCTTGTACCTAGCTAATTCACTCACTAGGTAATTAGGGGACATATTCACATATTAAGTTTACTTAGGATATAAGATTCTTTCTAGAAGTCTTAGTTGGCTTTTCGAGAACTTATCTTATCTAGCTTGTAATTCTTGATTCCCAAGTAGTTAGGTTGTTAGTTATCACATGTTTTAGGATTAAGACACTTGTCATGGTCTTGTCTAATCCTATCTCTCACCTTGCCTTTATAAGCAAGGCTTCTTATGTACTTTTGCATATTCTACCATTATTCATCAATATTCATCTTGCTTTGTTGAAGCAAGTATTCTTGCCATTTTCTCTCTTGTGGAAGATATTTTGGTCTAGCGACTATTCCTAGGGGTGTTGGGGAGTCACCATTAACTCCCACATGGTATCAAAGCTCCAATGTTGCAAATTCCTTCCTAGATCTAAGGGTTTCATGTTGGCTTGAATATTTTGTTGGGTTCATTTTGGGATTTCAAGGACCTCACGGTTGAATCCAAGGTGTCAAAGAAAGTCAGGTTTTCCTTTTGTTTCGTCAAATTTGGTTATGTTTTGCTTGATCTATGAGGTTTTCAATTTGAGGGTTTTAGTTGCAAGATCTAGAGGTAGCTAAAAATTTGGGGGAATTTGAGCCCAAATTGACCTCGCCATTGCGATTAGGAGGCTCAAGAGATGAATTTTGATATAAAATTTGACTATATTATGAAAAAATTATTTTTGAGGCAAAATAATTTTGCCTGGGCAAGTCGTACGCCCCCCCCCAAGCAGGTACTATTTTGCAAAAAATAAAATTTAACAATATTTTCTATGGGTTTTTATCAAAAAAACTAGGGCAAATTTTTATTTGTTTCGGGAAAATTATATATATATTTTTAAATCGAGCAATATTATTAAGTTCTATGACAATATATTCCTAGCATTCTTTGTGTAGGCTTACGTCATTGGAAGGTATAGTCATAAGTCACATCATTGTTTTTATCGGTATGAATATATTTTATCACAACTTTTTTATTAATACAAAACTTTTGTTTTATTGAAACTACGATTTATATTTACAAGTCGATTATGTTATAAAGTTGACCCTGATTAAATATTGGTCATAATTCTCATTAATTAAAATTTGTTTTAAAAGGTTTTTTTAAATCCAACCATATAGCCAACTTGGTGTATGCATGGGAGAGGTGCTTAAAGGGTTGGCGGTACAGCTTATTTCGTCGCTCAAAGGGGCAGCTGATGTAAGGACTTTCGACGGTCATAACTTTTGACTTAGATGTCTATTTGGGCTGAAATTTTACAGGCGGATGTTGATAGGATTGCCAACCGAGCACAACTCTATTGGGGGCCATCTCAATATTTTTTCGAGGCCAAATTCTTTCATCTTGGCCCTCAAAATCAACGTTTTGTGTTTTTTTTTGGGTTTTTAGAAAATTGTTTTCTTTAATAACTTGAAAATCATGTTTCCAATTTCAAATGTAAGTTGGAAATTTATGTCGCCTTAGTTTTAGGAAGATTTTAGGAAAAATCTGGGTTCAAAGGAATATGTATGCAAAATTACCTAAAATGGCAAAAAAATGGCAATTGTCAAAAACTACAAAAAAGGTAATTTTTGGGTTTTTTGTTTTTTTTTTTCAAATTTTTAGATATAAGGGCATTTCTTTCATTGTAGTAGCAGAGTTGGAGAATAGAAAAAGTTTGATTTCAAATTCATCTTAAATTTCCTGGCTTCCTTTATTCACTAGTGATTAAATTTTATTGAATGTGTTCTTGGTTGCATCATTTGGTATCAGAGCAGGAAGATGGTTGGGAGAGGAAGAGGAAGAGGAGGTATTGCCTAGATGCATAGAGAAATGAAAATGTTGCAAAGACAAGTAGAAGAACTTACAAATCGAATGGTGAATCAAAGAATAAGAAGAGGAGGAGATAATTCCAATGAAGAGATAGTCATGCAAGGAGGCGCAAATCGAGATGTGGAACTTGAAGAAGAACAATTAGAAGGCATGAGCTTTGAAGAGAGGATGCTCAAGGCCTTAGAAGGGAAAAATCAAGGGATCAAGATTGATGTTTCAGACTATGCAGGTAGTCTTAAACCAGAGGAGTTGATAGACTGGCTAAATGACATGGGGAAATTTTTTTAATGGAAATCCATGACAGAAAAAGAAGGTAAAGTTTGCATTCACCAAGTTAAAGGGTCATGTAATGATTTGGTGGGATCAATTCAGAAGGAACAAACAAGGAAAGGAAAGGATAAGATCAAGAGCTAGAGTAAAATGGAGAAGGAGTTGAGAGTAAAATTCTTGCCCATAGACTATGCGCAAATCCTTTTTCATAGGTTTCAAAACTTAAAGCAGAATTTATCTTATGTGGAAGATTATACAAATGAGTTTTACAAGTTGTCTATATGTGTAGAGAATCAAGAAACTGATGAATAGATGGTTGAAAGATATGTAAGTGGCTTGAAATTCTCTATTCAAGATGAATTGAGCATGCATCGTGTCAATAGTATGGAGAAGGCCTACCAATTGGCTCTAAAGGCTGAAGAAAAATAAAGCAGACAATATCTTCAGAGGAATAGAGGACAAAGGGGTACATCATCCCCATTTCGAGGAGGTTCAAATTATGGTAGGGGAGAGTCATCCCAGGGACTGGAAAAACAAGTAAACACTTGACAAGATTCTCAAAATCAAGAAAGAGGAAGGGGATTTCAGAGAGGTAGAGGTTATGATAGTGGTAGAGGATGGGAAAACCAAAGAAGGCCTTTCATGTGTTTCAGATGTGGAGAAGAAGGACACTGGGCATTTGAATGCTCAAATTATAACATGCAAGACAAAAATAAAGGAGGACAACCTAGGGTGAACCTAGTTCAAGCTGGAAATGAAGTAGGAGGGGCAGAACTGGAGGTTTTACCAGATGTAGGAGAAAGCCTTGTGATGAGAAGATCAATGATGATTCCAAAAAAAGGAGAAAGAACAGGCTAAAAACTCTAATGATTCATGGCTTCAAACGAATATCTTCAGAACCATATGCACTTTTGGGTGGAAAGTTATGTCAAGTTATTGTTGATGGAGGTAGTTGTGAGAACATGGCCTCTAGAGAAATGGTAGAAAATTTAAATTTACACTGTGAAAAGCATCCCCATCCCTATCGCATTGCATGGTTTAAAAAAGGAAATGAATTCACTATTGATAAAAGATGTTTAATCAAGTTTAGCATTGGGAAGATCTATAAGAACGAGATTTGGTGAGATGTCAATCCATTGGATGCCTGTCACATATTGTTGGGAAGGGCATGGTGGTATGATAGAAAAGTTATGCATGATGGAGAGAAAAACACATACACATTTTGGAAGGATGGATCTAAGGTGACTCTCTTGCCTTTTAAGGATGAAGGGAAAAGTGAGACCATGTTGTTTGAAAGAGAACTTGTCAAAAAAATGAAGGTGAAAGGGTGTTGTTATGCATTAGTAGTAAAAAGAGGAGAAGAGGAAGACATTTCAGTACCACCAGAAGTAGCAGAGCTATTGGGGGAGTTTGTTGATGTTGTGCCTGATGAGTTACTTGATGGTCTGCCACCAAAGAGGGATATTCAACATCATATTGATCTAATTCTTGGAGCAACTCTACCCAATCAAGTAGCTTATAGAATGAATCAAACACAACATGCAGAACTGAATAAACAAGTAACATAACTCATTAGAAAAGGTGTGGTTAGAGAGAGCATGAGCCCATGTGTTGTACCTGCATTATTAACCCCAAATAAGGATGGCACGTGGAGGATGCGCATTGATAGCAAAGCAATTAATAAGATTACCATCAAGTACTAGTTTCCAATCCCTCATATAGAGGACATGATGGATGCATTGACAAGAGCCAAATATTTTAGCAAGATCGATCTACGAAGTGGCTATCACTAGATTTTAATTCGAGAAGGGGATGAGTGGAAAACAACCTTTAATACTAGAAATGGTTTGTATGAGTGGATGGTTATGTCGTTTGGGCTATCTAATGCACCCAATACATTTATGAGATTGATGAATATTGTACTGCAATCTTACATTGGTAATTTTGTGGTAGTTTATTTTGATGACATTTTGGTTTTTAGCAAAAGAAATTAAGAGCACCTACAACAACTGAGGATTATCTTGGGTGTGCTGAGGAAGGAGAAGCTCTATGAAAATTTGAAGAAGTGCAAATTCATGCAAAATAGTTTGGTCTTTTTAGGCTTTGTCATTTCTGAAGATGGCGTCAAAATGGATCCAGAAAAGGTCAGGGCAATTCTAGAATGGCCTAGTCCAAGTAGCATAATAGAGGTAAGAAGTATTCATGGGTTGGCCACTTTCTATCAGAAGTTCATTCAAAATTTCAGTAGTATTGTAGTACCTATAATAGTCTGCACCAAAGGAAGGGAATTTGCATGGACTAAGATGTTGAGGAGAGCTTCAAGTTTCTGAAGAAGAAGGTAACTGAAGCCCCTATACTTGCGCTGCCAAATTTTAATAAGGTATTTGTAGTAGAATGTGATGCCTCCCATATGGGAATAGGTGCAGTACTTGGCCGAGCAAGTAGACCTATAACTTTCTTTAGTGAAAAGTTAAATGAGTTGAGGAATAATTATTCTACTTATGATTTGGAATTTTATGCAATTGTTCAAGCATTGAGACATTGAAAGCATTATCTAGTTCCCCAAGAGTTTGTGTTGTTTACTGACTATATTGCATTGAGTTAAATAGTAGGCATGCTAAATGGGTCTCTTTCTTACAAGGCTACACTTTTGTTCTGAAGTATAAGTCTGGAAAGCAAAACCATGTTGCAGATGCATTGAGTAGGCGTGTTGTATTGTTGACCACAATGGAAATTGAAGTAATTGGATTTGATGCCATAAAAAATTTGTATGAATCTAATGATGATTTTTTGGAGATTGTAGAACAACTGAAAGCTCCAATATCTGGTAAATTGAATCAAATCAAGGGTGAATATTCTATGTAGGATGGTTATCTCTTTAAAGGGAAATAACTACGCATACCAGCTGGCTCAATGAGAGAAAATATTATCAAAGAATTCCATAGTAGTGGGTTGGCTGGTCATTTTGGAAAGGATAAGACAATTGCCTTGGTAGAAGACAAATACTACTGGCCAAAGCTGAAGAAGGACATCACTAAGTATGTAACTAGGTGTAGAATATCTCAAGTGGCTAAAGGAAATTCACAGAATATAGGGTTGTATATGCCATACCAGTACCCACCAAACCATAGACATATTTGAGCATGCACTTTGTGTTGGGGCTTCCACACACCCAACGAGGTAATGATTCCATTTTTGTAGTTGTTGATAGATTTTTGAAGATGGTTCATTTAATTTCCTGTAAGAAAACTAATGATGCAACGAGGGTAGGAAAACTTTTTTTTCAGAAGTTGTTCGATTACATGGTATTCCAAAGACTATTACGTTTGATAGGGATACCAAATTTTTAAGTCATTTTTGGAGGACTTTATGGAAAAATATGGGGACCAAGTTACAGTTTAGCAGTGCCTATCATCCTCAAACGGATGGGAAAATAGAGGTAGTCAATCGGAGTTTGGGAAATTTGTTAAGGTGCATTGTTAGAGAGAAGCCCAAACAATGGGACTTGACAAATAGAGTCAGTGATGATGGGGAAGCATTTGTAGAACATATTCAACAGTTGTAGCAAGATGTGAGACAAAAGTTGTAGGACAGTAATGAGAAGTATAAGACTACTATGGATGCTAGTAGGTGACATCAAGTATTCAATGAAGGTGACTTAGTAATGGTATATTTGAGAAGAGAGATATTTCCTACAAGAACATATCATAAGTTGAAGTACAGGAAAATTAGTCCTTGTAGAATTACAAAGAAGATCAATGATAATGCCTATGAGGCCAATTTACCAAAAAACTTAGATATTTCTCTTGTATTTAATGTTTCTGATTTATATGCATTCCATGGAGAGGATAATGATGAATACAATGGACAAGAAGTGGCTTGGCACCATCACATTCCACATAAGAAGGAAAATATTGCACAAATTCTAGATAAGAAAACTACATCCACTCGGTAAGGTCAATACAATAGGTATTTGGTACAGTGGGACGGATTACCCGCAATAGATAACACATGGATTCCAGAGTGGGAAGTGAAGAAGTTGGATCATAACAAGTGGAAACATTTTGAAGACCAACTTATTGGAGTTGTGTTCTTTTCAACCAGAGGAGAATGATGCATGGACTTCCGACGGTCATAACTTTTGACTGGGATGTCCGTTTGGGCTTAAATTTTACAGGCGGTTCCGTTATGAGATGTTGATAGGTTGCCAACGAGTCCAACTTAGTTGGGGACCATCTTGACATTTTTTTGACGCCAAATTCTTTCATCTTGGCCCTCAAAATCAGCTTTTTAGGTTTTTTTTTTGGTTTTTAGAAAACTGTTTTCTTTAATAACTTCGAAATCATGTTTCCAATTTCAAATGTAACTTGGAAATGTATGCCACGTTATTTTTAGGAAAAATCTAGGTTCAAAGGGATATGTATGTGAAATTACCTAAAATGGTAAAAATTTGACAATTGTCAAAAACTGCCAAAAAAGGTAATTTTTGGGGTTTTTTTGTTTTTTTCTAGTTTTTTAGATATAAGGGCATTTCTTTCATTTTAGCAGTAGAGTTGGAGAATAGAAGAAGTTTGATTTAAAATTCATCTTGAGTTTCCTGGCTTCCTTTATTTAGTAATGATTAAATTTTATTGAATGTGTTCTTGGTTGCACCAGTGACAATTTATTTTTTTGAAACCTTTTCAGCCGTGGTCATATGGTTGGCCCTAGGAGCCCAAATTTTGTGCCATTTTAATGTTAACAAACTGTCAGTTTATCCCCAAGTGCCCTAAACTAGGACTTTTTTTTCAAAATTTCACAACTTTCACATGCAGAGGTGGATGTTTTCAAACAAAAGATTGTCAGAAAGCTGACGATCTCAATTTTCCAGTGGTGCAAGTGTTTTGAAGAAATTTTGCAGTTTTGTGCCATTTTTTCAGGGTTGAAGCCAGATCTTATTTTCCAGTCTCCAAACTCATAAATTTTTGCTTCAAGCTCCGTTTTTTCTAAAATTTACATCAAGAAGGTATCCAGGAGCACTACAGTTCTATTCATGCACTTTTTGTAGATTTGTTTCCAAATTTTCACAATTTTAGTTTGAAGTTGATTGGGTACTTTTGGATATATTGTAAATTTACAAAAAAAGTGTCAAATTTTTAGGCCAAAGGGTTAATTGCTTGTATTCTGAAGGGAATTTGTTATTCCTCTATTGTACTTTCTGATTTTATCATGGATTTGCCAAAATCAGTGTCTCTAACTCCATATAACTATCATGGATGGAGATCTCAAATGGAGATATTATTGTTAAAATTGGCATTACAAAGGATCACATTTGGTCAAGATACAGAACTCGCAAGAGCTAAAGAAAGAAGAAAATGGCTTGATAGAAGGGATGAGAAGCTCTTGGTATTCTTTTTTTGTCCATTTCTCCAAATCTTAGATATCATGTTACATCTTGCACACATCCTACTAAAGTTTGGACTACTTTAGAGGGTCTCTTTGGTAAGCTAGATAAAATGAGAAATTTTAATTTGGAGACTGAACTAATGGGTCTAAATCCTTCAAATTTTGACAATATCCCAAACTTCTCTAATCTCAATTCTCTAAGATTGCAATCATCTAATTGTGGGGTCACTAAAGAGGATGAACAATTGGTTCTTTCTATTCTTGCTAAGCTTGGTCCTGATTATTTAATATTTGTTTCTACATTTTATGCTACAATGGATGCCCTTGGTAATGCATACAAAATTCCTTCTCTTGATGAATTTGCAGCTCATCTCACAAGGGAACAAGCAAAGTTGGTATACATGGGCACATTGAAGTCTTCCACATCTCATGATCTTTTTGCAAAGGATTCAAAGGCTTCAAGTAGCAAAGGCAAGAAGAAAAATAAGGCCCCCAAGTCTAATGAGCAAGGTAAAGATTCACCTTCACATAATACTCCTGAGTCCACACCCTCTTCTAAAGAGGAATCATCTAAAAGAAGTTCAAATGTGTATATTGTAAAAGGCTAGGACATGATGAGCATAGATGCTATAATAAGAAGATCGATGAACTCACACACCTTCTTCAAAAGAATAACATATAGCTGCCCTCAACAGTGTCTTCTTCTTCTTCAGCATCTCAATCGACAACCCCATCATCTTCTTAGTCAGAGAATGCAGAATCTATAATTAGGCTACACAAAATGAAAGGAAAAGCACTCTTGGCCTCTACAAGTCTTGAATCTAATAGATGACTTCTTGATTCAAGGGCATCTCATCATATGGCATCTTCTATGGATATGTTCTCTTCTTTTGAGCCTTGTAATTCACCTCATATTTTGATGGGTAACAATACACATATGAAGGTAAGTGGGAAGGGTTCTATTGACATGCGAGAGGGAACTTTCAATGATGTACTTTGTGTTCCTTCTTTGTCTACTAATCTCCTTTTTGTTTATCAAATTACCCATGGTGTTCAAGGTAAGATAGTTGAGTTCACTCCTAATAGAGTGTACATAAGGAACTTGGAGACTAGGGATATTGTCGTTATTAAGATGGTTGATCATTCATCTCGTTTGTATTCCTTTTCACATTTTCCTTCAGAAGAAGATAGTGTTCCTTTGACTACATATCACACTCCTTCACCGAGTGTGAACCATGTTTGTGAGGAGAGGTTTGGTCATCTAAACCTTGGTATTCTAGAGACCGGTAATGAGCTTCCTACTCCACCTCCTGCTTCTTCAACCATCAGTGCTTCTATTCAACATGATGATTATAGTTTTTCAAATCTTCTTTTGTGGGATGAATATTTGGTAGGTATTTCTAACTTGTTTGTGAGTCTCATATTGCAAATTTCAAGGACACACTTGAGGGGGTTTCAATCCTATTTGATGACAATTTCAACACAACTATTATTCCATCTTCTTTGTCTTTGGAGATTGATATTCACGAGTCTCCTCCTTCACTTGATTTGTCACATTTCTTGGTTGATTTTGACCATGATTATGTTGTGACTTATTCAAGCTTGGAGATTCCTACTCAATTTTTAGAGGCATACATTTTGAGACTTCATATTTCCTCTTCTCAGTTGGACATGGAGTGGCTTCTTCATTAGCCTATGGATTTGTTTATTCCTAAAGGAAGATGTGTTTCTTGTAGACATTGGATTATCTTTTGTTTTCAGGCATTCTTCATCGGCATTGGAGCTTCTTCAATGTGGGGGGGATATCTTGTCTCTCTTTTTCCCTCTTACGGGGAGGTCATTGATTGTATATACATGATGGATGTAGTCCTTGGGGGTATCATTGAGTCATCCATACATCATGTTGTTTTGTTTCTTTTATCTCTTTTGGAGAGGAGTTTTGTCCCATTAGGTTTTCTCCTTTTCTTCGTTTGTAAGAGATTGCATTGTAAATGGGTACCTAACATGGCCTAGTAGCCGAGACCCATCTTCATCTTCATTTTTGCATATTTTTCATAATAATCTTCTCCCTAAGTTGCACTTAAGGGGGGTGTTAGTGTGAATAAATGTCTTGTACCTAGCTAATTCACTCACTAGGTAATTAGGGGACATATTCACAAGTTAAGTTTACTTAGGATATAATATTCTTTCTATAAGTCTTAGTTGGATTTTCTAGAACTTATCTAGCTTGTAATTCTTTATTTCTAGGTAGTTAGTTTTTTAGTTGTCAAATGTTATAGGATTAAGACACTTTTCATGATCTTGTCTAATCCTATCTCTCACCTTGCCTTTATAAGCAAGGCATCTTATGTACATTTGTGTATTCAACCATTATTCATCAATATTCATCTTACATTGTTGAAGCAAACATTCTTGTCATTTTCTCTCTTCTGGAAGATATTTGGTCTAGCAACTATTCCTAGGGATGTTGGGGAGTCACCATTAACTCCCACATGAGGGATTTTTATTAGAACAAGGACTCAAAACAAAAATATAATCATAAATCACCACTCCCTACAAAATAGAGTGTGATAAAGTCTAAGTAATCAAAGCACAATTGAAAAGAAAGAAGAGTTGAAATAGGATTGTAGCTCTTATTATAACAATTTTAACTGAAACATGGACTATAGAAATAGTCACATTAGATTCCCAATTGTAGCAAAATTATTCTCCTTCAATGGTTTTATCAAATGATGCGATGATTCACAATAATTCTAACAAGTAGACACCTCCATTTATGCAACTAATGTGTTCTTCTAATTTCCCTTACATCGTTGTTGAAACTCCCTTTGGCTACGAGTTGCGCCTTCCAGTTGTTGCAGGATATATTCTATTGGCTTCGGCTCCTTAGATGTAAAGAGTTAGTTCACACAACATCTACACAATACTATTTTTCATAATTTAAACATAGATATTCATTGTATTTCATACATATCCACATATTAACCATGTAATAACTATCATATCATAATCATATTCCCATAGACTTTAAACTAGGTCCAAGAACTTGCATAATGATTATAAAATATAGTAAAGTTTTAGAGATACATAGGAAGTAAGTTTTTGGAGATGTCTAAAGCATGCATTAAAATAACAAAAAACTAACTAATGGTAGGACTCATCATTCCCCCAACTGATCATTTGCTTGTCCTTAAGCAAATCGGTTTGAAGACTAGAGGTTGAAATGTAAGGTCATCTCCCTAAGGTTTGTGATGGCATCCACTTCTTTTTTATGTGTCAAATGAAAACCTTTATAGCATGAAAGTCTTTGCCACCTGACCTCCTCAGCTTCTTTTTCTTCATTCCTTTCCCTTGTCCAATGTGGTACTGGGTAGAGAAGCATTGGAAGAGAGAAAGTTAGAGGTACCCATTCAAGTACTCTACCTTTTGCAATGTCCATATATCTTCAGGTTCTTTCAAGTATAGCCATAAAGTTATAAATAGAGTGGGGCTCATTCTTTTGCAACTTAGGAGTTAAATTGTCCCATCTTTCATGTATAAGCCTATAAGAATGATGAAGAAGTCCTACTATTAGTCTCTGTATTCTATCATAATCATTTAGCCTTAGTTGCATAATTTTTCTGCCTACACCTTTGTACTTTAGAAACTCTGTCCACACATCTATTATCTTATTGGGTTTACTAGATTTCTTTTTGATATGAAGGGAAATTAATTTCTCCCTCTATAAATGGCCTTGCATAATCCCACCCCTTTGTATTTCATTTCTAAAGTATGAAGCTAGTACCCTAATTTGCAAATCACTCACAAACAGTAATGGGTTCCACTCTTTATCATCTGGCACAACACAGTTATGCAAATAGAATCCACATAATTGATCTTGTACTTCAGGTGTGGCATCATAAAAAAAATTTAGAAATTCAAACTTTCTACTTATTGCATCTAGAAAATTACTAAACAACTGACTAAATTGAAAGCTTAGAAATCTTTCCTACAAAAACAAAGTGTATACTCTAATAGGAGTTTGCACAATTTGAGTAGTCGTATCTGCTATCTCCTCAACCTTAACTACTAGCTTTTTCAATTTAGTTTCTTTATTCTCCAGTACTCTGCAATGCTCTAAAACCATTATTTCCTCCTCCTCCCATTTTTCTTTTTGTTGGGAGAATTCTTGAGTTACCTTCCACAACTAGTAACCCAAATATATGGTGGTATGATAAGTTGGAGTCTTTGTAACAAGGAGTCCTTGGGCTACAGTTGTGATGTCTGTGTTCCTTGTCTTTACTATGGCAAGTTGCGCAAGTAAGTCCAATTTAGACCCATTCTCATAGTTATGAAGTTTATCCTCCAATTCTTTAATCTTCAAATCTATTTCCTTGTCTCTTTGCTCATATGTTTTCACTAGTTCTTCTAAATGTTTTATTCTCTCTAATGCTTCTTGTAATTCCTTCTTTACATTTCTTTCTTATATGAACAAATTTTCATCTTCTTCAAAAGTTTGGTCATCACCAACCCCAGTATATGCACAACCCTCACTGTTAGGGATTTTTTGTGTTCTTCTTCTAGTTTTATTAGCAACAAAAATGTCCTTTGAGTAAGATTTAGAGGTGGTTGAAACATACCATTTTCTCTTTACATGTGTATGTACATCTTCAGAACCATTATCATGCAAGTTTGAATCCTCTATTATCACAATAATCTTTTCCTCTAGTTTCTTGACACTACGTGACACCCTTCCTTTTCAAGTAGTGTGAATGCCTTGGCTAGGTGGACTTCTTCTTTTTCACTTTCTTGGGAGAAAGGGAAGGTCCACATTTCCTTTTATTTGTTTTTGTTGTCTTATAAGAAGTTGGGGTTTCTTGAACATTCCCTGTTGCAGGATACTCAAAGGCTGCAGGTGGTGACCTTCATAGACTTTTCTCCTTTGGTTCTCCCCTACTATGGGTAGATGAAGCAACATGTGAATTAGAGGGAGTTTCCCAATGTAGTAGGTGACTCTTAATTCTCTAAAACAACTAGTTCTTCGTGTATATTTCTAATATGGTTACAAATCAAAAAAAATTCTCAAGAGACATGCGGGTATTGAATCCTTAAACTTTTTTTCACAAGTAGGGTAATCAAACAATAGTGTGACATATGTAGAGTCTAAGCTAATGTATTGTAAACCTGGTAGAATCTACTCAATTCAAAGGTTTAACTAGTTGAACAGTCCACTTTACATTGCTTAAGACCACATTAAATTGTCAACCCAAGGCTTGTAAGCTTATGATGGTGCAACATTATATATGCCTTCATGGACTCAAAACTACCTAAACTACCCTACTTAAGCTATCCTAATTTTTGGAAATTCACATAACTATAAAACAATAAAAGCCTAAACCAAAACTAGTTGCTACGGGTACCTACAGTAAAGATTGTAATCAAATCGTTGCTAATAAAATGATATTGTATCAAATGAAAACTTAATAAAAACTAATGACTCAACTGAACTATCTTCAGAGTGCTACTAATAACCATTACATGCATATTCACAAGCATCATTCAAAATAAGCAAGAGATAAAATTCTAATTATGTTGCATATGATTCATGAAACAATGATAAACTAATAACAACTATTAACAAAAATAAATAATTGAAGATGAAGTGAAGAAAAATACCTTGAGTGGCCTGCTCAAGTAACTGTTCCCACTTTAACTGAACTCAAATCTAGCTAATATTTTGTGCATCCCATAAGATTAACTCCATTCATTACATATTGTAAAAGATTACAAAATATCTTTCCACAAATTGGACTCAATCATTTGGAATATTTTTCATGTCTTGAAAAACTGAAAGTTATTGGTAACATAAAACTGATAAAAATAACTATCCTATGGATTCAACCAACAACTATATACTAAGCTTGAGGGAATTTTTATTAAAAGCATCAACTAATTGAAATCATTAATTCCACTCCTAGGTAATAGAGCTTAGAATTAAGACTTGAATTATTCAACCTATAATTGAAAAGGAAAGAGAATCCTATTAGAACTAGAACTAGATGTCAAAGCAGAACTGTATGTAAACATACAACCACTTGTCAAAATTTCATAGGTGGAGACCTCTTCTTCAAAGTTTATTAAACTAGTTATAATAATGCACATCCAATCTTCATTAAGTGCCTTTGATCAACAATCACCACATTTAGCTTATCCTAGAGCTTCCCCTGGTTCGATGTCCAATCATTCATGTTGCTACAGGTTCATCCCGCAAATCCTATGCCATGGTTCCTTTTTAGCTACACACAAGTTAATTTGCAAAACATATACACGAGGATAACTATCACAATTAACTCATAGCATTCCATCAACATTTCATACATATGTTCATATAAACCATATAATACTAATATATTATAACCATAACTCCATCATCATAACTAAGGTTTAAGTCTACATAATGGATATGAAAGGATATTATAGTGTAGGAACATTATCTAGAGAATATGTTTAAAATTATCTTAAAACATATATAAAAATAACAAAAAATAAGCCATTATCTAGACCTATCACTCCCCCCAACTAGCTTTTTTCTTGTTCCCAAATAAAAAACTAGGGATCTTGATTGTACTGTAGAGCAATTTGTCTTAGGCCCATAACTATACTAACACCCTGAATTTGTCTCAAATAAAAACCTTGATATTCTAAAAGTTGCCTCATCCTTATAGTCCCTGCTCTCTCATATTCATCACTTTTATCCCTTGTCTAATGTGGGATCAGATAGAGGAGAATAGGTGGATGAAAAGTGAGTGGCATCCAATGAATTCCCTTGTTGATATCGATTTCCATGTAATTACGCGCCCTCTAAAGCATAGCAATGAAAGTATGCATGGAATGTGGCTCTTTCTTTTGTAGTTCAAGTGTTAAATTATTCCATATGTTTTGCACATGTTTATAACACTGTTGTCCTACTTCCACAACTAACATTTTCATTATGTCATAGTCTGCCTCCCTGAGCTTCATGATTTTCTTACCTACTCCATTATGTTTAAGAAGTTTTATCCACTCATCAATGATTGCATCTAGATCCATAACCTCTCTTCTGATTGGAAGTGTAATGGATTTTTCTTTTTCTTCATATTCTTCCATAATCTCACCTCTAAGTTGTTCATTCCTATAGTAAGAGGCAAGTGTCCTGATTTGAAGACCCCCCACAAATATTAAAGGGTTCCATTCTATTTCATCAGGTATTACATAGTTGTGCAAATAAAATTCACACAATTGATCTTGTTCTTTGTGTGTGGAAGCAACAAAAACTTCAAGAAACTCATAAGTTTGACTCTTGCTAATTGAATGCTTGCTAACTAATCTACTGAGTTGGAAGCATAAAAACCTTTCTTGTAAAAATAGTGCATAAGTTCTTGGTGGAGGCCAACACCTGACTATTTGTGCAACCTTATATGTTATCTCCTCCAACCGAATTGTTGTTTTATTCAATTCCATATCTCTTTTCTCCAATTATTGTTCATATTTTTCCTTTTTCTTTTCACCACTTCTCCTTTTCCTTTGCAAACTTATTAGTTACTTTCCACAATTGGTATCCAAGTGAGTAGGTTGTATGATAATTAGGAGTTTAAAGAGGAGGAGGTCTCTCATTTGGCACTACCAATTCTTTGTCCCCTGTCTTAGTAATAGCCAATTGTTCCAACACATCTAGTTTAGTGCCATGACCATATAGCTACAGTTTTTCCTCCATCTCCTGCATTTTTGCTTCTCTTTCTATATCCTTTTTCTCATAATTTTGTACTAATTCCTCCAGGTGTTTAATTTCATCCAATGTCTCTTGGATTTCCTTTTTTACATCTCTGTCTTCAATGTAAACTTCCTTTGCATTTTCAAACTGCTCTTCATAATCTCCAAGAATGAGAAAGGTTTATGTTTGGAATTTATTGGCATTAAATAAATCTTTTGATTCAGAATCAGAAGTTGTCACTATGTACTTTCTCTTTTTCATTGGTATATTCTCTTTATCGGGAACATTCCCTTCTAATTTAGAGTCAACTTTTACAATCATAACACTTTCCTAAGGTTGTTCTTTCTGACATTATTCTCGCTGAAGCTATTCTTCTCAAGGTTGTTCTTTGTCCATATCAGGATCCCCTATATTTTCCTTTGTGGAACTTTGTTTCCTGAGCCTACCAGAGCATCTAGGTGTTAATACTTCTTCCTCAATTTTCTTCTTTTCCTTTTTAACACTCTTTTTTCTTTTTAGGAACATCCTCCTTTTTCTATTTTTGATTATCCTTCTTTCCCCTTGAAATATCTTCCTTTGGTTTAGAGGGTGTAGAGGTGGTAGATACACTGTCTCTTTGGCTCTTAGATTTTTGTTTCTTAGAAGAAGAAAGTAATTCCTCATTTATGGGCATCCTAGAGTTTGGCTCTATAGATTCTTCATGCTTGCCTTGGCTATGTGTAGGTGAGGCCACAGGTGAAACATGAGGGTTTTCCTCTTCAGGATCATTTTGGGGCTTGTTTTGGTTTTCTATATTCTCAGGCACTATGGGTGCATCCAACAAACTATTAATGTCTATGCATTCCTCAACCCTAAAATCCTCCCACTTAACTTGTGGAAATTGAATTCTTAGACTCCTTTTTATCAATAAGGTAACTAAACAATGATGAGAGAGAATTATCACATTGCCTTTTCTGGTATTTCGAGGCTATTCATTTCAACAATTTATAAATAAAATTTGGTACATTTACTACCCTATTATGCCTGAGATGACTTAACAATTTAAAATGGGCCGTATACAAAAGGTTTTATCTACCATCACAGGTAATGTATCTAATAATGTAAGAGGCACATCTTGCCCACAACTAGTGGAGAGAAATTCTCTTCGTACCTTGTGATGAGGAATCTAATTCCTCTCCTCGTATGCAAAATTCTTCCTGAGTTGTAACTACATCAGACTGAGCTGGGAATTTTTTTCCTATCCTTGGTAGTCCTATAACCTGTGCAATGGCGATTTTAGATGCATCTACAGAAAGTCCCTTTACCATGGCTTCATCGTATTGAAGAGTTTATGCAAATCTTCTTGTTAAGTCATCACAAAATTCTGTTAATTTTAGTCGAGCAAAGCAACCCTTGTAAAGATAGGTAGGACTATAGCGTCCTCCAAAAAATTTTGGTGAGCCACTAGCTCTCTTCTTTTAACATCTCCCATCCTTGCTTTCTTCTCTGCTTAATGTACCAAAGTCAGTTCTGGAAATTCAATTCAATCTTCCCACCATCTTTGAATTGGTCTACCACTTCAAAACCTTTGTTTCTACATATATCCTTACTACTATACCATATTCCCTTTCAAGTGCAGCTCTAGTCTAAACTAAGATGAAGTTCTCATAAACTCTCAGGGTTTCAAGTTTTAGCAATTTTGAAAATGGTAGCAGAAATAACAACAAAAATGAAACATAACTAAGGGTTTTGCATGTCATAATATTCATTAAATTTGGTTTCAGGTGGCAGATTCGAAAGGACTAGCGAAAAGATCGAGTAAAGGGTACCTCCTCCCAACTTAATTGGTAAAGTGACCTCACTTCACGTTTATGATTTGGAGGTGGCTTAAATTCATAATGATGGTAATTAATGATTTAATATTTCACATTCATGGAGAAATATGAAAACGTGCATGGAAGTTTAACGAAAACTAGATTAATCATAATAGCATACCTTAAGTACTGCCTTGTAGAAATAACCATCTTTCGCGCGTGGAAACTGAAAGAATATATTTGTTCGTTAATTTGATGTGACATATATTAATTGCAAGGTAATGAATAGTGGGTGGTGAGTGGATATGATGGGATGAAAATGATGAGTATGAGCTGACGATTTGACAACTCAAGTAATTGAAATGAGAGCAGACAATAAAAGAATTATGTTGCTTTATTTTGCATGAAATGATGGATATGATACGTGAATATATTTCAAATGAATGTGCATAACCTTATAATAAATATGGCACCAAAAATATTCTTACGACCGCTAATTGTGGCTACAAGCACTTGCAGTGTCAGGTCCCATTCTGAATGTTGACAATGTGAAGTTATAGGTCCCTTTGGCATCAGGACCCTTGTGAATATTGATAATAGGTCCCTCTGAAGATATCATAAACATTATTATAATGTGCAATGTGTGTGTGTGAGAAAAAAAACATGAAAAGTTAGTGCCAAGGGAGCTCTAAGACTAAGTTGTGTAACTTAATCTTTGGGCCACCATAAGTGCTGGGTATGTCCTATATTACTGAAGTAGGACTTTGTGTATTAGATTCTGTATCATGTTCACTGAGAGCACCATATTGTTGGATCAATGAAAATATAAAGTCATCCTTCTGTAATGGATTTTTATACAATTTCAATCTATGGCCATTGACAAGAAAGGAAAATCAGACTACATCAATGGTGTGTAATTATACTACACCATTAGGATAAACCTTACTAATCTCATAGGGGCCTAGCCATCTAGACTAGAATTTTCCCTTGAAATATTTGTACCGTGAATCATATAATAGGTCCCAGTCTCCCATAGTGAACTCTTTTGTTTTAATGTACAGATCATATCACTTCATTCTCTATTGTTGTACTACCTCTGTATGATGTACTTTTTCCATTCTTATCTCATCCAACCCATTTAAAGAAGGAAGCCTTTTCTTCTGTGCATCTATTAAATCCATTCCCAACTCTATTACTGCCCTCAATGTTTTATATTCAAATTCAATAGGAAGAAATATTATCTTTCCATAGACTAACTCATAGGGTGTAAATCCAGTAGTTGTTTTCCATGTAGTTCTGTATGCCCAGACTACTTCAGGTAATCTTGAAATCCAATCTTTCCTATGCAATTGCACTGTCTTGGTGAGAATACTTTTTATCTCCTTATTAGTGACTTCCACCAAACCATTAGCTTGTGGATGATAGGGTTTCAATTTCTTGTGTCTAATTTGGTATTCCTCAACCAACTTAGCAATTAGATTAGAAGTAAATTGGGGTCCTTGATCAGTGACTATTTATCTAGGTACTCCATACCTAGTAAAAATATTTTCATATAAGAACTTAGCCACATTAACATCTCTGGCAAATTGTAAGGCCTTGACTTCTATCCATTTTGTCAAGTAGTCAGTGCAAACAAGGATATATTCCTTGTTGTTAGATGTAGGAGAGATTGGCCCAATGAAGTCTAAACCCCATTTGTCAAAAGGTGCTAATGTCAACTGAGGTTGTAAGGGCATCTCACCACTCTTTGTTGGCCTCCCCATCCTTTGACACCTATCACAACTCCCGGTGTATTTAACAACATATTTATGCAAAGTAGGTCAATAATAGCCAGTTGTGAGGATCTTAAAGGTTGATCTCTTTGTTGCAAAATGACCTCCACATGGATCATCATGACATGACTTCATGATGTCAAAGATCTCATCTTCCATGATGCATCTTCTCATGATGTTATCAAGCCCAGTATAAAACAGATAACTAGATACCCAGGAGTATGGAAAACATTTATGAACTAACTGTCTCTTCTCTCTTGGTGAAAAATGTTATGGAATCTGCCTTGTGACCAAATAATTAGCAATATTTGCATACCAGGGTGCCTGTACTTGTAAAGCAAACAAGTGTTCACCTAGAAATGAATCATCCACCACTCCTTCAATTGATTGTGTTGGCAATATTGATAGGAAATCTACCACCACATTTGCTTTACCAAATTTATCAACTACAATGATGCCAATTTCTTGTAAGAGAAGTAGCCATCTTACCAATCTCCCTCCAACTACTAGCTTCTTCATCAAATACCTAATTATTGTGTGATCTGTATGGACAAAGACTAAATATCCAATAATATAGTGTTTGAATTTATTAATACCATATAATACAACAAGCATCTCTTTTTTTGTTACAATATAGTTTAACTCTGCCCCTTGAAGATTCTTGAAGATATAATAAATTACACGCTCCTTGTTGCCATCCTTCTGACCCAATACTTCTCATGTAGACACCTAAAAATGTCTCAATGGATCACATTGGCTAACTAACATCATTTCGTGCTCAAATCCATCTTCTTTTCACTTGTTTAATTAAATACACCTAATTATTTAATTAAATGCCTCATTTTCACCTATTAATCTAATTGGCCTAATTGGGTTAATTCATCACCTCTCACACTGACATTTCATCTGATTTAATTAAATAATACAAATTATTTAATTTTAACCCTAAGTCCTCTTATTTAATTAAATAACCTAAACTAATTAATTAAATATCATATTTGCATCTCCTTTTCATTAAATAAATCAATAATTTAATGAATATCCTCACATTCCTCATCTTGCACATTCAAATTTAGTTTTAATTAACTAAATTGATAATTTCCCTCTCATCCACTTGAATAGGGAATATTTCAGAGGAATATCCTCCTATTTTCCTCAAAAAAAAAGGTAATGATAACTCCAAACAAACTTTGAAACAAATTTTTAAAGTTGTTGCAAAGTGTGTTTGTTTTCATGATTGTGAGCCCTTGATCTTTTCTTAATCCATGTGATCTTTGATTCTCATCCATTGATGAGAATCCTTGATCCATGTTTCATCCTCCTTTCATTTGTTACCATTGATAGATCAAATCAATCTCATCCATTGCTTTTTCATTTGATCTCCATTAAATCAATTATTTAATGAATATCATATAATTCTCCTAATTTTCATAATTGAAACTTTGTTTTAATTGTCAAATTACTAATTCTTTCACTTGCAAGGGGAATATTCCTTCCCCTTTTGCACAATTAAACATTGTTTTAATTTGCAAAATATCTATTTCCTCACCCATGAGAATATTCCAAAGAATATTCTTTCTCCTTGCTCATTTGAAAAAGGGAATATTCTTACAAAACTTCATGTGCAAGCTAACTCAAAACTTCATGTGCAAGTTAACTCAAAACTTCTTGTGAAAATTAACTTGTGACCTCTTGTATAGGTTAAAAGTGTGTTTGTTAGGATGAATGTAAGCCCTTGATTAAATATCAACTTGCATTTTCAATCCTTGATGAGAATCCATGATCCATGCCTCCAACTTCTTCCATCCTTGACCATTGATTATCCTTTTTGATCTTAACCCTTCATTTCTCATTTGCTTTCCTATAAATAAAGCACTATTTGGAGACAAATGGATCCATCTTTTAAGAGCAAACTTATGCTGTTAAAATCACTTTCACTTGCACTCATATTTAGCACTTATTTAGCATCATTTCAACTTAATTTACTTGCATCATTAGCTTTAAACATCCATTAATGGCTTCCATGATAACATAGGTGCATACATTTAACATATTTTGTAATTAAGATTTTAATCTTTTGAAGCTTGCATACATTTAGAATAGCTTTGCATACACCCATATCGATCATCTTAGCATATATCATGTTAATTTAGCATTTAAATAATGTTTTATCACATATCTCTCATCGGTTTTATCAATTCTCTTCAATAGAATCGATTGAAACAAGCTCATTATCTAAGGAATTGGGAAAGGGTCACCATTCCACATCAATGCAACACCACTCCCCCAATAGGATAAGTTTCAATGTCTTAGATTAGAGGTTTGTCAAGCTTTCATGATTTAGAATGTTATTTTTAATGGATTCTTTGTCTTTGTTACAGTGAATGATCTTATTGGAATTGATGCTTAGTGGGTTAAATATGCCTTGAATTCGTATGGATCGGGTATAGTTAACCTATACTATGACATTGGTCACATTTTGGTGCTAGAAGGAGGGAATGAAATAATCAATCTTACAAATTTCTCTTTAGATTTTTGTTTTCCTTGTGTTTGCAGATACAACGATGCTTTTTTAGGCTAACTGGGTTTTGTAGGTTGGGTGATAAAAGTTGAAGTGAAGAATCATCCTTGTCTTAAAATCTTATAATTGTAACAAGCGTTTGACACTTTTGGGAAAATTATAACCCATCTATCATGCTTTTCATTTTATGCTTAAGGACCACACTAATTTTCATTTAGGTTTAAAATGAACGCTCAAACAGGACTAAAATTGAACCCTCATTTCATCATTTTATTTTGGGTTTAAAATCAAACAAGGCAACTTAACATTTCGTTTGGTGCATAAAATGAATTCATCTTAGCTTTAGAGGTTAAAATGAATGAGTGCTTGCTTTGTTGTGAGACACTTGTAGTGTGTATCCAATCGCCTTGCGCTTCGTGTGATCTTGGGTGAAGAGAAACATTCCAAGTGTACTTCATTGTTTGTGTGCACTTATACCACGTATCCAATCCCTTTGCGCTTTGTGCAATCTTGGGTGAAGATAAATACTTAAGTATACCTTTATGCTTTGTGTTACCCTTAAGAGAGGACTTACTATGAGACACACTCCGCAATGAGAAACTCATAGGAAAGTTTTTGCAAGTACGTTTACCAACGAGCTATATTAAAGGTTGGGATATCATGAGAAAGTACCTTCTATCCTGGACTGCATAACATACTAAACCTAGTACCATGCCTTAAGTGGAACGGGAATGGTAGTAAAATCCTTAAGTGACAAAGCAGGTTTGTATACGGCTGGGTGTTCTTGGTTTGTTATTGAGAACCAAATTGTTTAGTTAGCAAAAATCCTTAATGCTTGTTGGTGCAAGAACAGTCATTCTGAAGCATCCCCACATTTGTACTATTCATTGTTGAAACAGAAAAATCCTTAGGATCTTAGGATCTTTAGGATTTTGAGATTTGGTGGTCCCAAGAAGTGTGTGTCGTGGAGGGGAGCCAGTGTCGCCAAATCTCTAATTGTTTGCAATGTATTACTATTTGGAAAAATTCAAGTGGGGACTCAACAAGTATGGCCATTTCAACCTAGGATTGTAAATTCTTGAAAGTCAGTTTAATACTTTGCTTGGTTCCAAAATGTTACAAACAAACATTCATAATCTTCCTCAAAATTTCAAACCCTTTGGTCTAAGTATGGATACCTTTTGAAATATTCTTGATATTAATTCTTGTCCTAAGGATTTCTATCCTTAGATATTTCTAAATATCTCAACTTATATCTCAATCCATACTTCCCAAAGTCAACATAAGCAACTATGGCTTCAACCTCATGATTTTCACAAAATGGACCTTGTGAAATTTATGGTGTTTTTGACATAAACATTTAGTTTGAAAACTTAATCAAGATAATTGTTTGTGGTAAAAAGAAACTCACTTAAGCAAGACAAAATGAAAATTTTTAACCCCACATGACCATTTGGCATTTGATCACTCCAATTGAACAACCCATCCTTACACCCGCTACAATGCAAGGAAAACATTGCAAAACATTGAGCCCAAAATCATTGAGTTTCATTATCCAAAATCATTGAGTTTCACTTTACCAAAATCATTGGGTCCTATTTCCAAAATCATTGAGTCCTTAGGGTTTGATCACTTTAGAGGTATAGCATGTTTCTCACTACCTTGGTCTTGCAAAACAAAGGTTCAGACTAGGTCAACATTGGGTCAAATATTTCATCCACCCCTTCATCAAAATTTCATCCTTCACTTCACCAACACTTTGGACTTGGACATCTATCAATCAAACCAACCCTAACTTAGCTAATTTTGTATGTGAAATGAATCCCTTTCCATGCATTTGGTTGAGTTAGTTATCATCTTTGGACTAGTTTATCTTGAAGGTCACAAGTCTACCCTAAAGATTCTCAAGTTCATAAACATCCTTTATCCAAACATCAAACATCAAACTCTTAATTCAAAAGTGTTGTCCTAAAATGTTTGAAAAGATCACTTACCCCACATCACCCATCTTTTCATTACCCATTATCATCATTGCTCCAAAAGGACTTAGAGCGTCCCTTCCACCTAGATTTGAGTCAACTAGAGAGTTTAAACATTACAAATCTCAACACAACTCTCCTATAGGTGACCCATAATTTATGGTAACAACAAGATCACAACATAAGAGAATCATGGAGAAAACCAAAGTCAAATTCACCTCAAATTATTCAAATCCTCAAGAATTTGATCCAAGAAGTCAAGTTACCCCATTACAACAACCCTCATCTCCATTAGGACCATATGAGATAGAATACATCACAAACAACCCATTTGAACTTACTAAGGAAGAAATCATGGAGTACAAACAAGAACATCAAGCCTTAAAAAATGTGACTCCAATTTATCCATATTTTGTTGTGCAATCATTGACACAAATCTCGACTTCATCTACGATTCAACCAACTCCATCCCTTGTGCCAAGTCAACCTTTGAAATCCAGTCTTGCAACTATGCTAGGAATCAACCTTGGTCTCACTTCATGTCTAGGAACAAACACAACTGTGGGTATTCACAACATGACCATTCCATTAACCACCAACCTTCCCCAAAACACAAGTTGGACACCAAACTTTGGTAAACCACTTACATTCCATGACACCACACCAACCTCAACATTTCAAGCGCAACCATCTTCATCCATCACCACTAATACACAAAGTATGCCTAATGTTACACGAGGTAATGTGGACCAAGTTCCTCAAGTAGGAAAACAAGGGAACATTAACACTCTCACGCAAAGTAAATCCTTGACAAGTAGTTCCAACAACCTCATTGACACATCAAAACAAGTGGTTACCCAAGCTATGCAAGTTAATCCACCATACACATCAAACCCATCTATCATCGACCCAAATAAAAACAACACCTTGGTTACGAATCCCATCAACCAAGGTAATACCTTGATCCCACCTCCAATACAACAAGGGAACCCCCTACCCTTCGGTCAAGGGAGCCCTTTCAATCAATGACAAGGTCTTAATGTGTCATTACCATCGCAATACCAAATTGCACCAACATCATCTTTTCCCTTGGTCCCCCATGTCATGCAAAATCAAATGGAACCTTAATATTACATTCCTCCATCCCAATCCACTATCTTGCAAGGGATGTTAAACCAAGAGAACCCCTGGAACCTCTCATCAACAATCCACAACCCACGCAAAACATCAACACCCAAAACCTATTGTAGATGTCCCAACCACTGATTGATCCTACATTGCAAGCACATGCCTTAGCTTTACAACAACCACAATAGGCTTACCAACAAGCAATCCAATAGTAGCAACCTTAGTCGCGCAAAAACAATAACAACAGGCACACCAAGCAGCCCTAGTAGCACAATAACAACAACAACAAGCAACCTTAGCAACACAACAACAACAAGCACAACAACGAACAACCTTAGAAACACAACAAGAAGCCTTAGTAGCTCAACAATAGCAACAAGCTCAACAATATTCCCAACAAAAACAATTGTTCACACAACAACAATAATAGGGTTTATAATATGACCCTCAAGAAAACATCATCAACCCAAACACATTAGGAACATATATGCCCACACTGTCATCATCGGATCCTACACCACCATACACCCCATACAACACTTTATCATATTAGAATCCCACATACAACCCATCTGTCATACCAACATATGTTCCTCCTCCAAACCTGCAAGATGATCTAGCACCATAACTTAAGGCATTATCATAAGAAATGTAGGATCTTCAGATGGGAAAGATGAAGAAGCCCCATACACATAACTTATGTCACTATCCATTCAATCGAAACATTGCAATGGTGCCATTCCCTCCCAACTTTGAAATCCCCAAATTTGACAAATACAAAGGGAGAGGAAGTCTCGTGGACCATATCAAAGAGTTTAACGTCATGTGCATGGAGGTGGCCTATAATGATTTCTACTTAATGCGCCTCTTCCCATGAAGTTTAATAGGTCCTGCCATGGATTGGTTCTCACAATTTCCCCTAGAAATGAAAAGTTTCCAAGAAATCATTTAAAAATTCACGTATCACTTCTCCTTCAACCTTAACATGGATGTAAGCTTAGAAGAGTTGTATACTCTCAAAAAAAACAAAGGAGAATCTTTCGCCAATTTCTTGCAACGATGGAGGAAAAGAGCTAGTAAAAGCAAGTAGCCACATCCTGATGAACAACAAGTGGGCATTATCATATCAAATGTCAATATAGACATATCCTTCCACTTGAAAATGCAATGCATTACCTCTTACGATGATCTTGTCCCTAGAGCCATTAATATCGAGAGAGCCCTAATCTCGCAGGGAAACACATAAGTGTATAAAGACAACCGCCCATCCACTAGTTTTAACGACAAGCCCCACTATTGGTCCCATAATTTATTTTTTACTAATGATGATATTGTTTATGCAAAGGTTGTCTTAATCGCTCCTAGGCAAACAAATACCCAAACCATGAATACACAACAACCATACACGTCATCATCGAACAATTAAACAATGATCAATGCTGCAAATACTCAACATGGACAACAATGAACGAATAGTGCTCCTAAACGATAATTCACTCACTTGGGGGAACCTATGGAGGATGTGTTGAAAAGGTTGATACATTCTAATCTTATCACACTCCTATATTTCTCAAACTATCAAGAACCACAAGTCAAACCTCATAGCTATAGAGACTATCATTTTTGTGAATTTCACCGATACAAAGGTCATAACACACAAAAAAAAATTAGACTCAAAAATTTAATAGATCTTATTGAATGAGGAGAAATTGATGTCAATCAATTAATTGGGAATGAAAATTTGAAAATCTACACAAACCCTATGCCTAATCATACAAAAGCAAAAGATTCAAGAAAGGCATCGACCTCAAAAAATATAAACCATACATATGATACCACAGTGGGACATATTTATTCATCACAACATGAGGAATCAGACACACATCAAGATACTATTTTAAAACAAAGTCCAAATCCATCAACAATGTTTATTAGTATTTTATACTGTAATGACATCAAGTGGATATCAGATTGTGATATCTCTCCCTCATATGACTCAATGATTGGGCATGTTGAAGAAGTTCCAAATGAGCCAGAAAAATCCTTTGTTGCACCCATACCTACCGATTGTTGTGAAGAGTCTTTTACTAATGATCTATCATCCACCCGAGGATCATGTCAAGAGGAGGCTCTTGAGGATAATGAAAGATACTCCAAATTGAGTCAAGATCAAGAACCCCTATCCCCAGAGTTTCACCAAGAGCTAAGGGACATCTTCCAAACCATTTTAAACTCCAAAGATGTCCTCGATATCACCCCTGACATGTTTCTTTCTGATGGACATATAGATATTCTTCATCCAAAACATGAGTCTCCCACTCTTGATATTCCTACACAAGAGCAAGCAACGGTCAAGATTCTTGATTCTTACAATGATTGTGCATCATCGACATCTTTTGAGTCAGCATCAACATCTTTTGAAGTAGTATCAATAGATAAAAATGTCATAGAATTAGAGCAAGTAGTTTATATTCTTGAACAACAGGAACCCATAGCAATATCATGTGTTCGTGACAAGTCATATTCAATGGCTATAGATCAGAGGATACATTATCAAGGCAAAGGATTAGGTATTGATAATACCTTCACAACACTAGGGGCAATCTTTTCTACAACAAACATCAACATATGGGGCACGAAGGATCCTTATGATGAAAATGCAGTCAACTCTACAACTAGTCATATCATGAATCATCATCCACCCATCATCTCATACACAAATTGGGACCAACATAAAAATAAAAAATCCTATCTAAGCAAGGAAAAGATCATCAAATAAAATGAAGTAGTAAAGCAAAAAGGACACGTCAAGTACAAATGGATACCAAAGAAAAATAAATAAAATCATCCCTCCAAAACTCCATTAGTCAAAGAAACTATGGCAAAAAATAAAAAAAGGGAAGTGTATCCATCAAAAGAGTTCTCAAATAAAAAAGTAGGCTTCTCAAGCAAGGAACAAAGTATATCCAGTGGTTGGTCCTAATTCCATGAAAACCTCTATTCCCACCCATCATTGCTCATCTTCCCAAGTTTGGAGAGTCAAAGGTTCCAAACTATCAACCAATCTATCTCGTATTCCTTCATGCATGACACCATACACTCCATTCATGATATCCAATTCTCACATTGACCATGTGTTGGCAGCTACCCTTCATCATAAGGATTCTGAAGGCACTTTATCGCGATGTGCGCACATAGATAAGGTTAATTTCGGCACCAACAAGGAAAATCAGAGTGGTGCAGGAGCACCTTATCCTTAAAAGGCAAAAAATTGAAAATTTGAATAATCCAATGTGAAAGCATGTAATCAAGGTCTTGTAAAGTCATGATAAATGTATTTGAAGTGTCAAATAGGTCATTAGGTGGAAAAAAGATAGAAAAAAAAATTGCAAAAAAATGTAAAAATTGCATTAGTTGCACAAATGCAAAATTGAAGGAGATGGAGAGGTACTTTGTTGTAGAAGGTAGTTAATTAGTTGAAGATGAAGGGGTATTCATTCTAAATGTTGTAAACATCTATATAAGGCTTGGTAAAGGCGAGAAATGGCAGAACTTTTGTAAACTTGAAATAAATTTTGAAATAAAGATCCATGTTCTGTATTTTCTGAGTTTTCCTTCCATTTACTATCCTTGTACGGACTGTTTTCAATCCAGTAGGATATACTCTTGTTTGGATTTCATGTAATAGGGTATAATCCTTCTTTTAAATTTGATTTGAGAGGCACTTATAGAGTTTAGAGCTTGATTTAGACTTCTTATAATAAACTGGTTTGAAAACCCTCAAAACAGGGTTTGAGAGTCAAGTAAATATGTAATCCACCCTCCCACCGAAGTAGGCTTAGTAGGTTGGTGGGATGGGATTTTTAGAATGTATTTAGGGTGTGTCTAGTGGGTGATTGTGTGTGTAGGCACAGGGAAGGCAAGATTATTGAGTTTGTTGCTGCTCCAAGAGGAAAAAAATAGAGTTTTCCAATGTAAATGAGTGGCTCCAATGGTAGTATTTGATGAAAAGGCATGCATGAAGGGTGTAAGAAGGTTTTTACAATTTGTGCAGGATTATTCTAATGTGTTGGAAGCATTGACAAGGAAGGTTGTGGTTAGTAATGGGTATATCTAATAAACCCTCATTCTTGTGTGTTAATAAAGCCTATTATTAAGGGTTTTAAAGAACAACATTTATTTGAGCTCTTTTTCCCCTAATAGTGGATGATTATTGAGTTTTGTGACTAGTTAGATGACTGTTTGAAGACATATGATGTTTTAGTGAAGATTAAAGACCACTTCATTTGTAAATTAGGGCTAATTGGATGGGTTTATGCAGCATACAGTCAAGTTTTTAGTTTTTGATATTAAGATATGTGAACAAGTGTCAAAATGGGTTCCAAGGTGTGCTAATAGATTGTGATGGCTCAAAGTGGTTTGCATGATACACCCGCTTTTGTCATGGGATAGTGCTACAAAAGATTTGAGTCTATGATTGAAAAGAAGTGTACTATTGTGAATGCATAGATCTAATGATTGTTTTATATTGTAACTGATCAGTTAATGTTGGTAAAGTTGTTTCTAAGGTTTGGAAGAGGTCTGGGTGTAGTAATTGTGGAAATGGTATGATTGAGCAAGGTTGATTTCTATGTGTTAAGGGATGTCTTGACTGCAAAATTAGAAGACCTAAAGGTTCAATATTTATGCAAGTATGTATGAGTTTATTTCAATTGAAAATATGATAAATACAATGTCTTGGAAGATCTGAATAAATGTTTGTAGCATGAATGATTGATGGTGGTTATTTTTCCTTATGGAATAAAGAGTAAAATAGTGTTTTAAGTGCAAGTTCTAATATGACAGAGTTACATGGTAGTCTAGATGGTTTGTTTCTGACAGTTAATGATATTGAATGGTCTGGTAAAAGTTTGAAAGCCAGTTTTGAAGTTTGATTGTCCATTGCCTTATTGAGACAAGTTGAAAGAATGTACAGTGAAAGAGATCAATGGTTGGTTTCTTAATAAGGTTTTGTGATGGTAAAGATGAATTTGAGTATGACAAGAGTGTAGAATACTATTTTTTAGGAATGGATGATTGATAGCCTTGTGTATGACTAGGATAAATTGAGGATTTTGTAGAGTTGATAAGTGCAATTGATGAAAAGTTTAGTGAGTCAAAGATACTTGTTCAATTTGATCTTCTCCAATTGTGTTTGGGACAGAAGTTTCCCTAGATGTATGGTGTTTTGGTAGATGCCCTTGCATCACAAATTTCTTCAAGGTTGCACCCAAGTGCTTGTATCTTAGCAAAGCAACTTCTTCAAGTAGAATATTGCTGGCACGTTATGACAATGGCCTCTACATCAGTACCACCAGGTGGTTCAACATGAGGGTAAAATTTCCAAAAAATTAAAAAAATAAAGAAAATAGTAAAAATAAAAATCATCCTCCAATGAAAACCACTACAGTGGCGCTTTGGGCAAGTACTATGATGAAAATCTGGAAAATAGGTGTCATGAGTAGAATCGAGTGTCGATATGATCCTTCTTAGACATAAGCATCTCATCCTTGTCATGATAAATCCAATGTTCCCTCCATCCATCCAATCTAGATTTATCCAAATATTCCACTTTATCTTGATCTTGACAAAGATTTGATACATACTTCAACTCTACTAATGGAAAACTTTTGATAGGATCTTTACCATTTTATCTTGTGAAGTCCCATAGCCCATATCTAGCATGATGAAACTTTGTTAAAATCTTCGCATATACATTACCTATCTTGATTTGTTCATTGATATATGAAACAATGCTAGACACTGAGGTCAGGTTATTGCACTCTTGTTTCCAAATAACTCTTGATCCATGTCTTGTATCTCACAGCGTGACATCGACATCGTGATCTAGGTATTGTTTACCTCAAATCTCATCGAAAATCCCAAAAACATTCATAAAATCTCATCGAAATTCCTAAAAACATTCGTAAAATGTTCATCAAAAAATCCAAAAAATCCAAAATCCTATATAGCTAAAATACAAAAACATTAAAAAATTGTAAACTGAAAATCCAAAACATCCGAAATACTCAAAAACCCTAAAAAGTTTGAACAACGAAAATAAAAAATAGTACCTTATCAAACTACGTCATCTCTGAGCTTGAATGTAGGCAAGACCATCATTGATGTGCCCTCGAGATACCCTAGGTCAGTCCTTTAGGAGTCTGTCATAATAAATCGGTAATCCATCAATTGTTCATATCTCATCTTCAATAAGTTGTGTCAGTTGAACTACGTGGTCTCTACGTGTATAACGTAGGCAAGGCTTATCTTTGATTAGCCCTTGAGGCCCCTAGGATAGGTCTTTTAGGTTAGGTTCTTGGTCGAAACTCAGAAAAACCAAAAACATTCAAAAAATCGAAAAAACCTTAAACATTTATAAAAATATCGAAAAACCCCTAAACATTCAAATAACAAAAAATATCAAAAACATTTGAAAACTCATAAAATACAAAAACACTTAGAAAATATTCAAAAGACCTAAACATCATCAAATATCCTTGAAAAACCCTAAATAGCCTCAAATAATCGAAAACCAAAACATTCACATAAACTTTCAAAAAGACCAAAAACAACCTCAAAACATTTTCAAAATACCAAAAACATTGAAATATTCCAGAAAATCTAAAACCAGCCATCCCATCTTGCTTTCACCTGCAATAAACTTCCATTCATAATAAATCAATCGCCATCTTCAACCTTTGTCAAAAAAAATAGAAAGCAAGTATTGCAAGTTGTAAAGTGAGAACCTAAGTGTCAAAATCTAAAGTCTAGGTCATAGATAAATGAGTCAGAGAAGTTTGTATCGATGGATTATCATAAATCTTATCATAATAAAACCACCTGATCAACATGTCCTAGGATGCATCCTTCTTGCAATGGACATCGACAATAAAAATCACCTTAGCTAAATTAAAGTGAAGGAGTTATAGATAACACTAACTATTTGTCTTTGATATGTTCTTATGATTTATCTTAATGACCCATTCCAAGGACCTCTTGATGATGTCTCAATGATTTAGAGAGAAGGGAATGGGGCATCGATAATTATTTTTTGTTTGTTGTGCTTGTGTATATTCTTGTAAAATAATATTGGTGCATACTTGCTTAGTTGTGTATAGGGAGGTTGTTTGGATTAGATTGTTGACTATTGTGTATGCTTTGTCAAGATATTCTAAACTTCTAAACTACATTTCGACGAGGTTTCTGTATGTCAAGATGTGAACAAGAACTATCCTATTTGTTTGCAGAGTCAAAGTACATTACACTAGATACAACGAAATCCTGGTTATCAATACCTCGATGCATCATGTCTATGTGTTATATCAAAAATAAGGAATGACGGAAAATCCCAATCCCAAGATATGAGCAAATTAAATCATCATCATCATGTATTTTTCATCACCATCTCTAATAAAATCTCGGTGGATCATAGACTTGTTGGAATTTTTAAATCAATCATCAAATCGATGGTCAATCCATTCATCTTCTATCCAAGTATCAAATATGTGTGATTTATCAAAATATATATGAGGCTACCCATAGCTGATGATTGTCTATACATCCTGAAATCTGTCTACATCAATACCTGAGCTATCACAATAACAATCCCTCTTCTGTTGGGGTACAATGGGGCATCTATATCATCTTCATCTCAACAAACTAAAAAGTTGCAACTCTTTGATTCAAAAGCAATATGAAATCTCAAGCATAAGTTTGATTTTCACCTATCATGAGCCTGATTGGAACACTTTATTCCTTGATCAATCTCTCGAGGGGGCAACCAACCATCTTTTGATCATATTGATATCAAATCATCTAACAGGCTTTGTTCCTAGCCTTGCTAGTAAATCTTGATCAAATTATCAAATCAATCATCATTGGGATATATCTTTGCCTACCAATCCTCATGTTATTCAACACAATCCTTGCATTGTTGTGAATCCTCAACAATGTTATCGATCAATCAGATCAATCAACTTTAGCTTTGCTATCAACATCTCAAAGAGATCATCAATATTTGTTTCTACATCGTCATCAACATCAAAATCAACATTAGTCTTTGAACTAATGCAATGAGTATATTGCTTCAAAGAGGGGCAAAATGTAGACACCTAAAAAATGTCTCAATGGATCACATTGGTTAACTAACATCATTTCGTCCTCAAATCCATCTTCTTTTCACTCGTTTAATTAAATAAGCCTAATTATTTAATTAAATGCCTCATTTTCACCTATTAATCTAATTGGCCTAATTGGGTTAATTCATCCTCTCTCACACTGACATTTCATCTAATTTAATTAAATAATGCAAATTATTTAATTTTAACCCTAAGTCCTTTTATTTAATTAAATATCCTAAACTATTTAATTAAATATCATATTTGCATCTCCTTTTCATTAAATAAATCAATAATTTAATGAATATCCTCACATTCCTCATCTTGCACATTCAAATTTAGTTTTAATTAACTAAATTGCTAATTTTACTCTCATCCACTTGCATTGGGAATATTTCAAAGGAATATTCACCTATTTTCCTCCAAAAAAAAGGGTAATGATTACTCCAAACAAACTTTGAAACAACTTTTTAAAGTTGTTGCAAAGTGTGTTTGTTTGCATGATTGTGAGCCCTTGATCTTTTCTTAATCCATGTGATCTTTGATTCTCATCCATTGATGAGAATCCTTGATCCATGTTTCATACTCCTTTCATTTGTGACCATTGATAGATCAAATCAATCTCATCCATTGCTTTTTCATTTGATCTCCATTAAATCAATTATTTAATGAATATCATATAATTCCCCTAATTTGCATAATTGAAACTTTGTTTTAATTATCAAATTACTAATTCTTCCACTTGCAAGGGGAATATTCCCATGAAATATTCCTTCCCCTTTTGCACAATTAAACATTGTTTTAATTTGCAAACTATCTATTTCCTCACCCATGAGAATATTCCAAAGAATATTCTTTCCCCTCAATCATTTGAAAAAGGGAATATTCTTACAAAACTTCATGTGCAAGTTAACTCAAAACTTCATGTGTAAGTTAACTCAAAACTTCTTGTGCAAATTAACTTGTGACCTCTTGTATAGGTTAAAAGTGTGTTTGTCTGGATGAATGTAAGCCCTTGATTAAATATCAACTTGCATTTTCAATCCTTGATGAGAATCCATGATCCATGCCTCCAACTTATTCCATCCTTAACCATTGATTAGCCATTGTGATCTTAACCCCTCATTTCTCACTTGCTTTCCTATAAATAAAGCACTATTTGGAGACAAATGGATCCATCTTTGAAGAGAAAACTTATGTTGTTAAAATCACTTTCACTTGCACTCATATTTAGCACTTATTTAGCATCCTTTCAAATTAATTTAATTGCATCATTAGCTTTAAGAATCCATTAATGGCTTCCATGATAAAATAGGTGCATACATTAGCATATTTTGTAATTAAGACTTTAATCTTTTGAAGCTTGCATACATTTAGAATAGCTTTGCATACACCCATATCAATCATCTTAGCATATATCATGTTAATTTAGCATTTAAATCATGTTTTATCACATATCTCATCGTTTTTATCAATTCTCTTCAATAGAATCGATTGAAACAAGCTCATTATCTAAGGGATTGGGAAATGGTTGCCATTCCACATCAATATGACACCAATCCCCCAATAGGATAAGTTTCAAGGTATTAGATTAGAGGTTTGTCAAGCTTTCATGATTTAGAATGTTAGTTTTAATGGATTTTTTGTCTCTGTTTATAGTGAATGATCTTATTAGGATTGATGTTTAGTGTGTTAATATGCCTCAAATTTGTATGGATTGGGTGTTGTTAACTTTTACTATGACATTGGTCACAACTCCAATGGAAAAATATGAAGTATTTGCATGAATGTGAAATGGGAGAGTGCAATTAGGCCCTCTCAATACTAGTGCTTGAGTTAGAGCTTTCTTCAGTTCTTCAAAGGAGTGTTGACACTCTAAGGTCCATTCAAATTCAATTTCCTTACTCAACAAAACACATAGTGGTGCAACAATCTTACTAAAATCTTTGATAAATCACCTGTAGTAGCCTGCATGATGAAGGAAACTCCTGATATCTCTTTGTTTTTTAGGAACAAGTAAGTTAGATATTATCTCTATTTTTTGTGGATCAACCTGAATTCCTTCACTAGATATGAAGTGTCCCAATACAATTCCCTGTGTCATCATCATGAAATACTTTTCACTGCTGAGTGACAGGTTGTGATCTTTACACCTTTTTAACACTTTTTTCAGATTATTGAGAGCTTCCTCATAACTTTCACCATAAGTAGTGAAGTCATCCATGTATATCTCCATACAGTCACATGCATAATAAAAAAAAATGCTAAGTACTACTCTTTGAAAGGTAGCTGGAGCATTGCATAAACCAAAGGGAAAAATAGAGTAAGCATAAGTCATGTAAATGTAGTTTTTTCTCAATCCTCTGGAGAAATTTTAATATGGTTATAACCATTGAAACCATCAAGAAATGAGAATTACTTCTTCTCAGCTAGAAAATCAAGTACCTGATCTATGGAGGGCAGAGGAAAGTGATCCTTCCTAGTAGTTGTATTCAATTCCTTGTAGTCTACACAAACTCTCCATTTCCCACCTTTTTTCAGAACAATTACCAAAGGTGAGACACATTCACTATCTGATATTAGATAGATAAAACCTACATCAAGGAGCTTTTGTAGCTCAACTTTCACTATGTCCGTGAGGGTAGGATTCATACGTCTCTGTGGTTGTCGAATGGGTCTATAACCATCATTAATATAAATCCTGTGCATACATAAATTAGGATCTATGCCCTTGATATAGTGGTAATCCCATGCATATGCGATTGAGTGTTCCTATAGCACTGATTGTAGAGAATTTTGTTGTTCCTTTATCAAGGAATTATTGATATTTAACTTCCTTGCTGGCATGATTTCCAACTCCTTTGATGACTCTTGAATTGGTGAGAGATCAAGGCTTGGTATGATGGGTAGACATTGTTGAGGTAGTAATGATGAAATAGCTGTGATATCTCTTTTGTAGAATTGGTGGGTATAATACTTTGCAAGGGGTCTTGTAGGCATATGAGGTAATCCTATTTTTGTGGGCTTTTGCCATAGTCATTTTGGATTATGTGAGCAATGAGCTCATCTTCATCCTGGTCATCCAATAAGGGGCTATGCTCTATAGTCATTAGTGTCTGCAAAGAATAGTTATCCTCCTCCTCACCCAAATTGAGCCAAATAGTGTGCTCAAGGTTTGCATATGGTTGGGCCGGTGGATAAAGAACCAAGTTCTTTGTAACTATCCCATTAGATATGATCATTTTACCAGACCTACAACTTATAAATGCATCAGTTGTGGCTAACCAAGGCTTGCCTAGGATGAGTGGGTAACCTGGAAGATTGAATTTGGGTTGTAACACCATGAAGTCTACAGGATATTCCCAAGAATCCAATATAATTACTAGGTCTTCAATAATTCCCTTAGGCTTGACCGTAGACCTATCATCTAGCTGCAAAATAGTTTGTGTGGGCCTAAGGTTGACCAACTGAAACAACTGGATTGTTTCTTTTGTCATGAAATTGATGGCTACCCCCAAGTCTATCAAATTATTCTTAATAAGGGTTCCATTAATCTTAGCATCCACAATTGGACTACCAGGATCTGTATACTTAGGGACTATAATGTTCCCTAACATGATATCTACAAGATTTCCTAAGACATGAACTATTTGAGGATCTTTTCTTTTCCTGCCTGGTTTCTTAAGACATAGATCCCTTACAGTTTTGGTATAGATAGGGATGTGTTTGATAGCTTGGATAAGTGGGATATTGATGCTCACATCTTTCAATTGTTCTAAAAGATCTATCTCAGCTTCTGTGTGATGCTTTTGTATAGCTAGGCATTCAAGAAAAGGTGGCTTGGGATTTAAGGTAGTTTGGTGTACCTGATTTGGCTCACATTCCAAAGATGGTTTATTAGAAGCCTCAACTGAAGGTTCCTCATCCTCCATTTATATAATTTGGAGGGATGAAGGTCCAACAAGTTGTTTCCCTTATCTAAGGCAGACATCACTCACCTCTACCCCATAAGTGGGGTATTGCATAGCTTCATTAATCCTATTAAACAGGCTTAGTGTGAGGGTTAGGTGTAGGTTGGGCAGGTATTTGTTGCTGCTTGGGTGGCTGGGATGTAGGATTTGATGGAGGCATTAGAGCTTGTTACTGTTGTGGAGGGAGCATAGGCTTCTAGTAGTTCATATTTTATTGCTTCCATTGTTGGCCCTTCTGCCACTGATTTTGCTGGTTTGGCCATTGTGGATTGTAATTGGAACCCTAAATTTTTTTTTGTGGTCAAGGATTTGGCTATTGGTCCCAATTTGGCTGAGCTTGTGGCCATTTAAGGGTTTTGCCACTAGTTTTGGCTTACTTGCTAGGGCTGGGAGTTCCAAGCAAAAAAGTTTTGATTGCCAATAGGAAAGGATGAATTAAAGCTAAGGGGGTCTTGTGGCATACCTTGTGTTTGTCGCCATGGTCTCCTTTGTGCTATATAAGAGAGTTGTCCATCATCTCCTTTAATTGGTTGAAAATCATGCTTCTCAACTTTATCTTGTTGGATATTAACCACTCTTTTGCATTTACAATTTATTTTTCTTTGCCTGCAGCTTGGATAATATTTAGTGAGCATAGCCTCAACTTCCTCCTATATTTTCTTAATGTGGAGAGTATCCAACTAAGTTTCCAAATGACTGATGATATCCTCCTTCATGTTGGATAATATATTGCTTAGCTCTATTTTTGAAACCCTCGTAGATGAGTTGCCAATAACTGATGTTCTATCTCCTCTTGGACTTTTTGTAAAGGTCCTAGAATAATTCCTATAGACCTTACAAATGTCTAAAAATGGTAGCTGAGAAATATCTCCCTGACCAATGAGGTTCAAGGAATCCATGCAGTCTTCATTAACTCCCCTCAAAAATACTAACTTGAGAGACTCTTCTGACAACTTGTTTTGTGGGTTTTTCTTTAGAGAAAACTTAAATCTCTTCACATAATCTTCTAAAGGCTCATCATCCTTTTGTGTCATTTTTAATATATCATCTTTCCTCCTATCAGGTCCTCTACAATAATCCTGATACTTTTCTAGGAACATTGTCTTCATGGTGTCCCAATTAGGAACAACATCCTTTCCTAATCCTATGAACCATCTTAAAGCTAAATCTTTAAGAGTGGTAGAGAAAAGCTTTATCCTATGTGCATAAAAAGTATAGTCACAACTTTTGCATAAGACATCAAATTCAAAGAGGAATGTATCTGGGTCCTTAGTCATTAACCCATAGAAGACTGGTAATGCTGAAGGAGGAATTTTCTTTAGCACCGTAGCCCTCTGTTGGTCAGTGATGGGGAACTCAAATGTTGGTTGGTCAACATCATCTTTTGTTGCATCACCCATGGTGTAGTATGTTCCTTTTGTATGTGTGTTAGAGGTTGGTGAGAAGGAAATTTCTTCTTTAGTGCCATCTTCACTCTAAGTACTATGGTCACCAATTTTTGCAATAACTTCCTAGCATGTGGAGGGAAGGAACCTACCTAAGGAATCTCTCTACCTCCACATACATGAAATATGGCTTTATATTTAGCGGTCCTGCACAATGTTAGTATATCTCTAGTGTTGAAAAATATGTTATCTAATAGTCCTAATGCTTGAATAGAGAAATTAACTATGAAAACTATAAAAACTAATCTATGAAGATAGCACCATCCTTGACAACGACGCCAAAAATGTAGATTCTAAGCTAATGTATTATAAACTTGGTTGAATCTACTCAATTCAAAGATTTAACTGGCTGAACAATCCACTTTACATTACTAAGGACCACATTAAATTGTCAACCCAAGGCTTGTAAGCTTATGATGGTGCAACATTATATATACCTTCATGGACTCAAAGCTACCTAAACTAACCTACTTAAGCTATTCTAATTATTGGAAATACAAAGAAATATAAAACAATAAAACCATAAACCATAACTAGTTGCTATGGGTACCTATAGTAAAGACTGTAATTGAACTATTGCTAATAAAATGATACTATATCAACTGAAAACTTAATAAAAACTAATGACTCAATTGAACTATCCTCTAGAGTGCTACTAATAACCATTACATGCATATTCACAAGCATCATTCACAATAAGCAAGAGATGAAATTCTAATTATCTTGCATATGATTCATGAAACAATGATAAACTAATAACAACTATTAACAAAAATAAATAACTGAAGATGAAGTGAAGAAAAATACCTTGAGTGGCTTGCTCAAGTAACTATTCAAATTTAACTGAACTCAAATCTAGCTAATGGATTCTACACATCCCATAAGATTAACTGCATTCGTTGCATATTGTAAAATATTACAAAAGATATTTCCATAGATTGGACTCAATCATTTGGTGTATTTTTCATGTCTTGAAAACTAAAAGTAACTGGTAACATAAAATTGATAAAAACCAACTAACTATCCTACAGATTCAACCAATAGCTATATAAAAGCTTGAGGGAATCTTTATTGAAAGCAAAAATTAACTGAAATCATTAATTCCATTCCCAGATAATAGAGCGTAGAATTAAGACTTGAATTATTCAACCTATGGTTGAAAAGGAAAGAGAATTGTATCAGAACTAGAACTCTGTCAAAATAGAATTGTATGTAAACATACAACACTTGTCAACATTCCATAGGTGAAGGAGACCTCTTCTTCAACATTTATTAAACTAGTTATAATAACGCATGTCCAATCTTCATTAAGTGCCTTTGATCAAAAATCACCACATTCAACTTATCCTAGAGCTCCCCTTGTTTTGGTTGTAAGATGGGGAAAAACCATGTTAGCAAAGACTAAGTGGCAGCCACAACACAAATCTAATCTATAATCCCAAACTAAAACAAGAGAATACAAATGAATGAGGAAAAAATGAAAACACTCCCCATATTGCAGCTGAATCACTTCCCTTGTCTCTCCTCAAGCTGTCTTTGCAAGTTTGCCCTCAGATTTGGAGTAGAGCTTGTGCAATAACCTGCAGATAATAAGTAGAAAGTTGGAGATAATGGCTATTAAGGCAAAAATGGAGGAGGAAGGCTGCTTTTATAGACAACCATTCAAACAAACAAACAAGATTAAACTTCTAGAAATATGCCAAGATCAACGATGGAGGATTGATGCACCAAGAATATGCTATTGATGGGAGGGCTATTGATGGTTATGACGTCGACGATTATGATAGAGATGGTTATGATAGGGATTAAATGAGCAAGTGGAGGAAATAGATGAATTAAAAATTGACAAATAATTAATTCATGAGAAGAGAATATTTGACCAAATGGGGAATAAATAATTCATTTGAATTATTTATTTGAGAAAAAGAGGAAATGGGCATTTAATAAAAATGATTATTCAACCATTTTAATTAAATAAGAGAAAATGGAAAAGAGACATTAAATAATTAACTTAGATTAATTATTTAATGGGAGAGAAAATGACAAGGGATAATTAAATAATTTTTGACAATTATTTAACTATAGAAGAGTTAAAAGACAAAATGAATAGATAAATAATTAATAATTATTATTTAACTATAGACGAATGATGAAAGACAAATAATTAAATAAATAGTATTTTATTTAATTATTGAAGAAAGGGATGTTAGCGATGTGATTAAATTTATTTAATTGATCTAGCTAGAATAAAGATTAGAAAGTGAATTAATTAAATAATTAAAATTATTTAATTAATAGAGAAATATGATCAAGGATAATCAAATAATTAAAATTATTCAATTATCGGAGGACAACGACCAAGAAAAATGACGCTCGCAGACTTTGAAATTTTTCATTGTCCAAATTTTCCCCTTCCTTTACATAATGCAGTTCATTGCGTTGTTAGTCAAAGGATGCCCCAGTGAAGTTAGGAAAATTTTACAAATTTCCAAAAAGTTTCAATTTTTTTGGAAATTTTTTTCGATAAGACAAGTTGATAGCTAGGAAGTTGATGGTGAAGATGGAAATGCGTTTTGAAGACATTACGGGGGTCAAATTTAGGTTCAAAGTCATCAAAAGGTGCGCCCAATAGTTCAGGTAGGTCAAAAACCCTAATTTTGGACCTATAAATAACAATTTGAGTTTGAAAAAGGGTCATTTGTGCAATTCCCAATTTAGAAACTTTTAGAACTCTATGTGATTTTCCAGCGAAGATGTCTCCAATTCCAGAGGCCACCCACCACACATATTGAATCCAGAGGTACCATCGACTTGAGGGAGCGCCCACCTCGGTACGTATTACTAGCCCAACTTTTAAGTTTTTCATTTTGCGTGCATTTAGGTTAGGAAATAATTTAGCAAGAAATTTCATCATAGAATTTTACAATGCAATTGCGTGCACATTTGACACATTTGATTAATAGTTCACTGCGGTCGTCTTGTCGCGATGCAATTGTAGTAGGGTTAGGACACGAGCATTTGTGTGGCGATGAACAAAAGGATGCGATGCAAGTGACTTTCTAAGCTACATATGCAAAAAGGAGTGACGCAAACGACTAGATACGACGCATGTGCAGTACAAAATGACGTATGTGAAAGGAGAGTGACGCAATTTTAGTTGCAAGTCGGTTAAAATGTGCGTGACACATGTGACAAAATTGCAACGCAATTGCCTAGTTAAAATTTTTCCCCGGATTAGGAAATTTGAACTTGGTCAACTTAGGTCCAATAGGTCAACTAAAGATCTTGGATTGACATAATGGTGTGTTTGATGATTTCGAGTGTGTCTACCTACAATTTATACATGGGAGTTGAGACCAGATGTTTTTTGACTGCGGGACCAATTGGGCGAGGAGGAGAGACAGGCGCTGCTAGACCTGGGCTTGTTCTATGTTACATATATGCTTGTGATCAGGGCAAATAGGGGGATGTTGATAGCATTAGCAGAGCGGTGGCACTCAGAAATGAGTAGCTTCCATTTACCGATATGGGAGGCGACAGTCGCCCTGGAGGACGTGTACAAGATTCTACGGCTACTGATTCACAGTGAGCGAGTACGATATGACCCCGCTCAAGGACTATAGGCCTTATATGGATACTATGAGTGTGTGACGATGCAAAGCTTGGGATCCAGGGTTATGAGATCCGATGGGAGACCCTAGCAGAGACATATGATAGATATGACTGCGTTATGTGTGCATTGATAGTAGGCGTGATGATTCCCAACTATAGGGGTCACGGTTTCCCAGTTGGATGGGGAGAGGTGTTCGGGTCGATGGTTCGCTTTGGCACAATATATGTGTGGGGGACATGTCTATTGGAAATGCTCTATTTTTAGCTCCATAATATCGCTTACAAAGGAGGGTAGAGTTTGAGCTGCGGTGTTACATTGTTGACAGTATGGGCTTGGGAGCACATAACATTGTTATGACCTCTCGTGGTTTGACAACTTGTAGCCAGTGTGCCATATGCATATATGTATTAGGGAGCTTTGACACTGACTCATGTTGGTGATGTGGGTTATTGGAGGCATGGTAGTCAGCTTCATTTGGAGGTCATATAGGACATGTGACTTATGGATCGATGAGGATGATCACATTCCATGGTGTCGACAACCTAGACATCTTATCGGGCACACAGTGCAGTCGCAATGATATCTTATCGGGCGCACAATGCAGTCGCAACATATCATTGAGATGTATCTCTCAGAGAGGGTTCAAAGATAGTTTGAGGAGAGGCAGGGGGTTCTCGTTGGCACAATAAAGTATGGATAGTCCTCACGAGAGGTACATCCCTGGGGACCTCAAATTGTGATCACGACAATAGAGCAGGAGATCGATGCCCTTCAAGCATTAGATTAGGAGTGGAGAGGCGGGGATGCCAATGTAGGGACGATACCAGAGTATGATGCCTGGTGGTTGATACATAAACCGTTTTCGCTTACATATCCACAACAACTAGTACCAATAGAGCGTAGAGGAAAGGGCTTGAGAGGTTGGTGAGGGGACAGAGGTCGCAAGGGTGGAGGGTGAGGGGATGGTGGAGGACAAGGAGATGACAAAGGATATGGACAGGGGGAAAGGGAGGAGATAATCATAGGAGGAGGGATGGAGGACGATGAGTAGATAGACAACTACCACCTATCAGGGAGGAGATGGAGGAGGATCAACCGAAGGTGAGGGTAGTGGCAGAGGTGGAAGGGCAGGAGGGAGAGCAACATGTAGAGGTGCCAGTAGTAGAGGTGGCATAGCTAGAGGCTGTGGTGATGGAGGTTGAGGTGAAGGGAGAGGTAGGACAGGAGGAGCAGGAGGTAGGAGGAGAGGATGAGATGGATGAGGCAGAGAGGGTCCTTTGTGAGAGGATGTTAATGGGAGTTGAGGAGGTGGGGGAGGAGGGCCAAGAAGATGAGGGCACTGCAAACCAGAGGATAGCCGCCCTACAAGCGCATGTACAGGCATTGGAGGTAGAGCTCAGGATCGGTACTGCAGAGAGAGAAAGCCTTAAGGCCGAGAGGGATGCTTTCCAAGTGGAGAGGGACCTAGCAGTGATCAGTTGACAATAGATCAACCAATGCATGATTGATTTAGTCAGCTTCATTTGGAGGGCATACAAGACATGTGACTTATGGATCGATGAGGATGATTAGATGCCATGGTGTCGACAATTTAGATATCTTATTAGGCACACAGTGCAGTCGCAACATATCATTGAGATTTATCTCTCAAAGAGGGTTCAAAGATAGTTCGACGAGACGCAGGGGGTTCCCATTGGCACAACAGAGTATAGATAGTCCTCGTGAGAGGTACATCCCTGGGGACCTTAGATTATGGTCATGATAGTAGAGCAGGAGATTGATGCCCTTCAGTCATTGGATTGGGAGTGGAGAGGCGGGGATGCCAATGCAGGGATGACACGAGTGTATGACGCCTGGTGGTTGATACATAGACCGGTTCCACTTATAGATTCACAACAACCAATGCCATTAGAGCATAGAGGCAGGGGCTTAAGAGGTCGGTGAGGGGATATAGGTCATAGGGGTGGAGGGCAGGGGGATAGTGGGCAAGGGGATGGTGGAGGACGAGGGGATGACAGAGGAGATGGACGAGGAGGAGACTGTCACATGAGGAGGAGGGATAGAGGACGACAAGTAGCTAGACAACTACCACTTATTAGGGAGGAGGAGGAGATGGAGGAGGATTAGCTGGAGGTGAGGGTAGTGGTGGAGGAAAAAGGGTAGGAGGGAGAGCAACACACAGAGGTGCCAGTAGTAGAGGTGGCACAACCTGAGGCAGTGGTGATGGAGGTTGAGGCAGAGGGAGAGGTAGGACAGGAGGATCAGGAGGAAAGGGGAGAGAATGAGATGGATGAGGTAGAGAGGGTCCTTTGTGAGAGGATTATCATGGGAGTTGAGTAGGTGGGGGAGGAGGGCTAGGTAGATGAGGGCACTGCAGACCAGAGGTAGCCGCCCTACAAGCATGTGTGTAGGCACTGAAGGCAGAGATCAGGATCACTACTGTAGAGAGAGATGGCTTTAAGGCCAAGAAGGATGCTTTCCAGGTGGAGAGGGACCTAGCAGTGATCAGGCGACAACAGACCGACCAACACATGATTGATTTTATAGCTACATGCAGTGGGTTTGTTGTGGAGGTTGCACAAGAGTATGCTAGAGCCAGTAGGGCCAACCAGTATTACATATATTTGTATGAGAGAGTGGTACCTCTAGAGAGGAGGGAGCCCTCATTTTTAGAGATTGATAGTTGCTCATGGGGTAGATCACGCAACAAGACTCAGAGAAATTAGACACATAGAAGGTTTGAGGGGGAGACATCAGATGCTATACAAGCCACTCCATATGACAAGCCTCCTACCATAGGGAACAAGTCCAGGGATCCACCATGCAGGGAGGACATGGATGCCCTAGGGACAGGAGAGCATGGCAGCTCAAGATAGGGCATCTTTTATTTATCATGTTGTTATATGGACACTGATATTTTTATTATCGAGCCTGTGAGCTCCACTTCTATTGGACATATCTTGACATTGTACTTGTGACACATTTTTTTGAGCGATATATATGATATGATTTTGGTGGTGGTTGATGATATGCATTGGTTTATGATTATGAATTTCTATTTATGATGATGCTATGCTATGTTATGGATGTTTTATGTTGTGATTATGATGTTTATTGATGCATTCTATATTGTTATGCGATGACTTAATATGCTTTATGATTACGCTTTTATGACTATGTTATGAGTGTTTATGCATTTTATGATATGTATGGATGATGAATGCAATGTGAGTTACCTAATTTGATAAATGTAATGTGATGTGAAAATGTATTGATGCAATGGAATGTTTATATGATAATGGAAAATGTTAAATGCAAAATGTATTGGTTTAGAATGTCTAATATGAATGTAGAATGTGATGCGTAATGTGATGTATGTGTGGAATGCAATGTAATGTGAAATGCAATACTATGTGATGTAATGGATCATGATGTAAATGCAATGTTATATGAGATGTAATGCTATGTGATGTGGAATTTAATGCTATGATGGATTATACAATGCAATAAAATACTTATAGGATGATGCTAATATGATGATAAAATGCTAATTCTACATGGATGCTTTCTCTATTTTTTGTATTTTCTTATGCAAATATATGGGACTTAATATGATAATGTTGTCTATGATGAAAATTATTTCTATGATGATGTCTAACATGATTATGTATGCAATATGTTTTTTTGTGCCACAAGACTCTATCAAGATGTAGATGAAAGAAATGTTAGCACGAAAGAGATGGATGCTAGTGTGAAAGAGGGGAAAGGAGATGGAGATGGAAAGTTAGATGGGAAATAAAAAGGGACCAACTTTCATGCTTTTATATTTATCATTAGTGAGCATTGAAATTGTCACAAATGGAACACAAACACCATGGTATGACATAGACCAAGGTGTGTGAGGTGACCATTTTTGAGAGACAAGCAGCCAAAGGACAAAGTCAATAGACAAGGAATCCCCTAGCTCATACTAAGGATCCAATTATCCCAGTCTTTTTCCCAAGACAAACTACAGACGGTGAACAAAGAAAAGAGGCCATGATCCATCATTGTCCCTCTAAATCCCTTAATGGGACATCCTCGAGGTAACTAGTAACATGATCGAAGACTAATAAAAAAGACAAGACAAGTTCAGATCAACAAAGTGCTTGCCAATGGAGATAGTGTTTGCCAATGATATTGATAGGATTGATTAAGTTGACTGATTAATTTGACCAAGATGACCAAATTGATTGATAGGTTGATAAGGATTGATTGATAAGCTGGAAAAATGTTGTCTAGTTGATTTGAGTTATTGGGCCTAGTTTTAGGAAGGACACATCCTGATTAAGGCAAGATTGGTTGACAAGTTTGACAAGATTGATTGATTTTGACAAAGATTGATTGATAAGGTTGACAAGGTTGATTGATTGCGCCTGATTTCAGAAAAGACACATCCTAATTAAGGAAAGATTGATTGACGATGTTGACAAGATGTGTTGATTGTTTGACAAAGATTGATTGATAAGGTTGACAAGGTTGATTGATTGCATCTAATTTTAGGAAAGATACACCCTGATTAAGGCAATATTGATTGAAGATGTTGACAAGATGGATTGATTGTTTGAAAAAGATTGATTGATAAGGTTGAGCGATGTGACGATACCTAATGTTAGGAAAGACATATCCTATTTAAGGCAAGGATCACATCTGATAAAGTTGACCAAGTGACAAGTGTTGACAAGGCACATAACTACAAGAAAGACACATCTTGCTTAAGGTGAATGACTAGATTGAACCAAGATAAAGTCTAATCTCAAGAAGGACACATCTTGATAAAAGACAAGAGATAGGACCAAATGAGACAAATTACATGATGACCCATTCTGATTGAATGACCAGATTGATTGATTGGTGATAGGATAATTGATCAATTGAAGATGAAAGATTTTGGTTGGTTATGTTTTTCTATTGCTCCATGTTTTGGTTTAAATGATGATTGCTTGTGGACCCAGAATATGGCCAGACTCGACAAACCCTAAAGGAATAATCTAGGTGGCCTTGGGGGCTCATTGATTAATGATCCTTGCCTACGTTATACACGCAAAGACCTCGTAGTTTGACATGAATTGACCTGGTTGTACTTGACAACAAATAAAATCATGATTTTTATTCGACCAAACCTAAAAGGATTGACCTAATAACTCAGGGGATCATTTAAGATGAGCCTTTCCTACGTAGAAAATGTACAGAGACAGGATTTGACCCTACTAACAAAAACTGACTCAAACTTAGATTTAGAGTTTTTTTTTGGAGTTTAAAAAAAAAATGATGTTTTTGGATTTTGAAGGTTTTCTGATTTTTTTTGGATTTTGAAGTTTTATGATTTTTTTGGATTTTGAAGTTTTATGATTCTTTTTTTTGGATTTTGATGTTTTATGAGGTTGATACCATGTGTTATTTCCCATGAAGATGTGAGTCAAGTAATTGCCACCAGTCAGGCATAGGACCACTGTATTATTCACAAGGGGAAGCGACGAATGCAGAGGATGATCGTGAAGGAAAAGGATGCTAAATGTTGGTGGTTCTTAGGCCATGGAGAGGATGATGAAGATTTATTATGAGGGATTGACATGTGTGAATGGATGAGCGAAAGGATGGAAGACCAGATGGAGTGATAGTAGACGGAGGAGCATAGACTGACTACACATGGCATCTATTTGCCAGGTTTTCACCATGGTACTTATCCAAAGTGCTACCAGAGTGGTTTTCACTTTTGGATGAATTATTTCTCTTTACTATTTTTTTCTTGATTTTTTTGGTGTCACCAAGACGCATGTTTGCTAGGTTTTCATTAGGGTGACCATTTTTTTTATTTTTTTGTATTATTTTTACTTTTTAAAGGGATACTATGAGAATCAAGTGTCGTACTTGTGAAGATGCATGTAACTGATCGGTTTGGATAATGGTTCTCCTTTAGGAGTAGATAGTTGATAAGCACCAGATCCATATGATGTTGTGATGATGTAAGGGCCCAACCAATTAGGTTCAAACTTTCTGGGTTTCTCTCGGTCTGCTCGATTCTTCGGATTTTCTTTCAAGACTAAGTCACCAACATCAAAGCTTCTAGGTCATAATTTCTTATTGTAATTGCGTTGGAGGTGATTCTGATAGGCTTGAAAATGTGTCAAAGCATTCTTTCTCTTTTCATCCAGTAACTCTAGCTCATGTAGATGGGATACACAATATTCTTCTTGATCAATCAAGCCTTGCATAGAGACTCGTAGGGATGGTAACTCGACCTCTATAGGAAGTATTGCTTCAGATCCATAGACAAGGGTATATGGAGTGGCTCTTGTAGGTGTGAGAACACTGGTCGGTAGGCCCATAAAGCAGGATTAAGTTGTAGGTGCCAGTCTTGGCTAGCATCATCGATAGTCTTCTTTAAGATTTTTAGGATAGTCTTATTAGATGCCTCAACTTGGCCATTACCCTGGGGGTAATATGGAGTAGAAAAATGGTGTTGGATATGGATTTTTTCACAAAGCTCATGGATATCTTGATTCTTGAAAGGACGACCATTATTTTTAATGATGGACTATAGGACACTATAGCAACAAATGATGTAATTCAAGATGAACTTGGCTATCTGCTTTCCAATAATGTAGGTCAGTGGGATGGCTTCGATCCATTTTGTAAAGTATTAAGTAGCAATAAGGATGAACTTATGTCCATTAGTAGAAGTGGGATGAATCTTTTCTACGAGGTCGAGTCCCCATTGAGAAAATGGCCATGGCAAAGTAAGCAACTGTAGCCCTTGAGCTGGTGCATGTTTAAGATCTCCATGAATTTGACACTGGTGACATTTCTTCATAAAGTGATAGGCATCACATTCCATTGTAGGCCAATAATATCCTGTTCTCATGAGATTTTTAGCTAAGGTCAGACCAACAGAGTGAGCTCCACATATACCGTGGTGTACCTCATGTAAGGATGTTTGTGCTTTATTTGAGTCGAGACATTAGAGGAGGGTACTATCTAGGATACATCAGTAAAGGGTATCTCCGATGATGGCATATTTGGATGCTTATCAGATAAAGGATTTGTGTTGGTTGAGGGACAAGTTAGGGATAATCTAGTCATGCAAGTAATTGTAGATGTATTTGTACCAAGGACATTCAAGACCAACAAGTTCGCACACAAGTTTGGTTTCAGGGACATCGAATGTAGGGATCAACAACTGTTCTACCAAGAACTCATATTTTGAGGCATTGTTAGGAATGTCCAAGAGAGATCCAATTGTAGCCATTGCGTTAGCTGCTTTGTTCTAAATTCTCGGTATATGTTCAAATGTAATGGTATCAAAGCATAGTATAAAGCTATTAACCATGTGATTGTAGGGCATCAATTTCTCATGCTTGGTGTCATAATCATCATTAACTTTCTTAATCACTAATTGAGAATCGCCATAGACTTGAAGATCCTTGATTTTCCATTTTATTTCCATTCGAAGTCCTGCCAATAATGCTTTGTACTCAGCCATGTTGTTTGTGCATGGAAATGCTATTCAAAATGACTTGGGAATGGAGTCTCCTTGAGGTGTGATGAACAAAATTCGGGCTCTTGAACCATGACTTGTGTAAGATCCATCAAAATATAATTTCCATGTTGTTGGTGTCTCTATTACAAAGATTGATTCATCTAGGAAATCAAATATAAAAGGATGATCTTCATTTACAGGTGTGTCTGCAAGTTGGTCAGCTATCATTTGTCCCTTTATTGCTTTTTGGTCAACGTACTCAATATCATACTCACTTAGGATCATAACCCACTTAGCTAGTCTTCCTGTCAGAGCTACTTTATTGAGAAGATATTTCAGAGGATAAATTTTGTCTTATGATTCAACATGTTGTGTCTTAATTTATGTGTTGCAAATACCACTTCTAGACATGCTCATTCAATAGGACTATAGTTCAACTCATATCTGACTAAGGTGCAACTGATATAATAAATTGCTCGTTCCTTGCCATCATTGTCATTATGAGCTAAAAATGCCCCCAGTGTTGATGTAGTTGCTGTCACATATAGTATCAAATGTCTTCCATTGATTGGGGGCATAAGAACTAGTGGAGTCAATATGTAATGCTTGATCTCATCAAATGCTTCTTGGCATTTCTTTGTCCAATTAAAGGGAATTCCTTTTCATAACAAGTGTTGAAATGGATAGATCTTGTCTGCTAGTTGAGCAATGAACCTATAGATTGATTGTAGTCTTCCTTGCAATATTCTCAACTGACTGATGTTGGTTGGTGGTGGCATGTCCAAGTTAGCTTTTACTTTGGTGGGATAAACTTCTATTCGTCTACGAGAGACAATATATCCTAGGAGTTTGCTTGATTGGACCCCAAAAACACATTTCTTTGGATTTAGCCTGAGTTGGTACTTTTCTAGTCGTGTGAAAATCTTGTCCAATACTACTAAGTATCCACTTAATTCTAGAGATTTAGAGAGAAGTTCATCAACATACTCTTCCATAAGTACATGCATATAATCATGAAAAATAGTAGTCATGGCTCTTTGATAAGTAGCTCCAACATTTTTAAGCCCAAATGGCATGAGATTCCAATAGAAAGTTCCCCAAGCACATGTGAAAACTGTCTTTGGTTGATCTTCAATGGAAATTCTTGTCTGATTATAACCTGAGAATCTGTCCATCAATGATAGCATTTCATAACCAGCTGTAAGGTCTACTATGATGTCAATGTTTGGTAAAGTAAAATCATCCTTGGGACAAGCTTTGTTGAGGTCTCTAAAATCTGTACATAATCAAATTTGACCATTTGGTTTTATGATAGGAACAAGAATTGATATCTAATTTGCATAATCAATCGAGCGAATGAATCCAACATCTAAGAGTTTCTTCAATTCCACCTTGACAAGGAGTGCAATTTGGGGGTGCATTTTTCTTAACTTCTGTTTGTATGGCTTAGCATTCAGTAATAGTGGCAAGTGATGTAGAACAAGTTCGGGATCCAATCCAGGCATGTCAACATATGACCATGTGAAATTGACTTGTCTTTTTGAAAAAAATGCTATTAACTCAAGCTTTTCCTTGACGGTCAAAGATGCAGCTAACTGTATGATTTTGGAATTGTCTTGTGCACCAATGTTTACTTCTTCTATTTCTTCTATAAGCAATGATGACCTCTCTTGTTCTATAGGGAGATAGTCCAGTCCTCCATCCTTGGGTGCCTTAGAGAGGTTTTTTTTCACCTTCATATACGTCCTTTATTTTTACTTTTTCATGGTTAGTAGGTGCCTTTCGGTTTTCACTTGAAGACCTATTATTTTTATTTTATCTTTTTTCATTTTCACTTTTACAACTAGAGGATAGGGTGGCCTCGAAAAAGTATGCTACATAATTGAGTTCTATAGCAAATCCAACCTTATGATCCCCACTCGGTATTCCCTCACGAAGTCCCGTGAACTCAACAATTGCTTGGTCGTTCTCGAAAGTGTCTAAACTTGGTGGTTCTTGTTGATCCCAATCTATATGTTGGGGGTAGACAAGGGGTAAGTCATCATTGGTATTGTCAAGAGTCATTATGTAGAAAGATAAGGTAAAGATGGAAGTAGAGTCATCAGGTTCCCAGGAGGCAGAATCAATGGTTTCCCAAAAGTGTTTGATCCACTCTTCTCTGTTCAAAGGAACTTTTGGATGGGGACTTGGTAGACTTGGCAGTGGATTAATTGTAAGCATTTGACTGAATTGTTTTTCAAGGGAAGGTTTGTCAAATAATCCAAACATTTTATGAAGGTCCATGAAAGTAGTGGAGGATAGGGAATCCCATTCATATTCAGTGGAATCGACATTATAATCTCAAGAGTCCTCATATGTGTCGACCTCATCTGAAGCATCAACAAACTCATTCAAAGGTAACCTGATACCTCAAATAGTCACTTTTACTAGTACAAACCATAACCCATGATTCTTTAGCAATTTAGGATTTTATAAGGGTTCCAACATTCCTTATTTATTTAGGGCAAGGCCACTGTGTTTATCATATCCATGTCGCTTCATTATTTGGAACCCTTTTGAATACTGTTCAATTGGCAATTTTTTAGTTTCAGTTTCCTCCTCTTCTCGGTACAACCATGTGAGAATATGATCATCTAAAGATTCTTTGGCAAGTTCCCCCCATTTAGTGAAGGTGGTAGGGGGATTATGGATGATAACTTTGGGCTGCATGGGATGTAGTTTTCCATATGACTTCAGTGATTTAGGTAATTTTCCAATGAAAAATAGACTCTTCATGTTGTATTCTCTACATCCTCTGTCTTGGATCTGGATCTTTGGTGTGGAAGGTGTGGTGAATGGAGTGGATGATTTTACAAGGGTAGATGGGTCAATGTAATTATATGGAGTGGTGGATGAAGTGGAAGGTAAGGCCTCTCGATTGATAGGAACTTGATGTTCAACAATTCCTTTTAGGTTTGAACAATACTGAAAAGGATCAGGGTCACCTGGAATAGTGATTTTAGTGCCATTGTGTGGAAATTTGAGGCATTGATGGTAGGTGGACGGGATAGCCCTCATGACATGAATCCATGGGCAACTGAGGAGAATATTGTAGTGCAAATCTAGATCCAAGACATGAAATACTATGTTCTATACTACTGGACCAACTCTCACAGGAAGTGAAATTACGCCTTTAGAAGAACGCTCAACATCATCATAAGCTTTGATTACGATTTTCTTGGTTTGGTCTATACAATTCTCAGAGTATCCCAATGCTTTCACCAATTTTAGTGAGAAAATATTCTGACCTGCTCCACCGTTTACTAGGACTTGTCTGATCTTGTGTTTATTAACACATACTTCAAGGTAGAGGGGGTCATTGTGATAAGATTTTGGTGTAGAAAAGTCTTGTTCAAAGAAGGTGACATGGTGCGGCATAGCTAAGTATCCAACCATGGCCTGAAATTCATTGACATCTAGGTTTGCGGGGATCGATGCTTCTTGTAATGATTTATCAAGGATGGCTCTATGCTATGGCGAAATGCGGAGTTCCAAGATAGAAATTTGTGTGGGGGTTTTTCCCAACTGATCTAGGAGATTATATTGAATTTTTGGCTATGAATTAGAAGGAGGTATTGGAATAGCTATCTTGGTTTGGTGGGTGGTAACAACACATTCTGAACTTGGCTTGTTTATAGTGATAGTGACAATGTGGTCATCAAAGGATCTCACATTAAGGATAATCGTGTTGTAATCATGTTTGACGATGGCATAGTTGGCATTATTGTTGTTCCCTGAACTGGAGGATTTTCCTTTGTCATGGTCTTGCAAGGGAATCTTGAATATGGTATGATTAACATTGGTTTTTCCTTGTGAATCTCTTATTGATACGGTCCTGTTTTTGATGAGGTTTTGAAAGATATTCTTGAGTATCCAACATCTATTTGTTTTGTGTCCTTTTCCATGGTGGTATTCACAGTATTCATCTTCATTCCACCAATTAGGTTTGATCAATGAGGGCTCATAGTTTTTGGTGTCTGGTAGTGTGATGACATTAAATTGCAAAATTTGTTTGAGGACTGATTCGATGGGTTCACCCAAAGGGGTGTATGTTATTTTAGGATGGGGAGGAACTCTTCGTTGTTGATTGTTTTGGACAACATTTAGTGTTTGGTTTTGACCTTGTGTTTGGGTGTTTGGTGTACAGGATGCATTTGATGAGGAAGGACGTTTAGGTTGAATGGTTGGACCTTTGGCTATTAATTTGGCATCAACAATTCCATCATTTGTGACATTTTTGTTTCAGGACCAGTATTTGTTCTAGTCATTGTTCGGTTTTAGATTTTTTTGTTTACCTTGACTAGTCCTTTTGTGATAAGACCTTTCTCAATAAGGACACCTTTCTCAAGAATCTCCTCAAAATTTGTGCAACATTGGATTTGAATTCAACTCATCAATTCTTTGTTAAGGTTTTCCACAAACATGGTGTCAAGTTGTCTTTCAGGAATGTGATAAGGGAACTTGCTAACCAAACCTCTCCATCTCTAGTAATAAAAGGTAAGTGATTCCCCTTCTTCTTGTTTGGTTGTGCTCAAAGTTGCAAGGGTGACATCATTTTTAATATTGAAGGAAAAATGATTGATGAATTTGTCAGCTAGTTCACCCCATGTTCTAATTCCTGGAGGAAGGTGTGCAAACCAATCTAAAGTTGGCCCTGTGAGGCTTCGCAGGAATAGTCTCATCAAATAGGTAGGGTCAAATGAGACTTCCATACATGAGGTGTTGAATTCTTGAATGTGTTCTATTGGATCCCTTGTCTCCTTATACTTAGGCAAAGGCGGTGTTGTGAAGTGAGGGGGAAAGGGTGGCATGTATAGATTTCTGTCAAATGGAAAGGGGCAAAATTCTTCCACAGAATAGGTCTTCCTGTTGGTCCCCATTTGCATGTTTTTCATCTATTGTTGGAGGGTCTAGAGTTTTTGTATCAAAATTTCTATGAGAGATGGTGTTGCATTGCTTTGGTTTGGTGTCATGATGTTGGTATTGAGGTCATATGTTGGATTGGAATTGGCGGTTTGTGACGTGGGACCTTGGTTGCCATATAGGTGTGTGTTGTTTTGATTTGGGATGAAATTGGCATTTGGGTTTGTTCCAAAGGCCATGTTTGCATGTGGCATGGTGTTTTGGAATTGAGGTGTAGACCCTTGATTTATGACTTGGTTTTGAAAATTTGGTCGTTGATTTGCATTTTGAAAGGGGGTATAGGTCCTTGGTTGATGTTTTGACATGAAGGTTTAGGCCCTTGGTTGATGTTTTGAAATGAAGGAAAGGTCCCTTGGTTGGTATTTTAAGGTTTAGGTCCTTGATTGATGTTTTGAAATGAAGGTGTAGGTCCTTGATTGGTATTTTGAATTGAAGGTGTAGGTCCTTGATTGGTATTTTGAAATGAAGGAAAGGTTCCTTGAGTAGAATTTTGGAATGATGAAAGGGACCCTTGGACCCTTGATTAGTGTTTTGGAGTGGTGGAATTGATCCTTGATTACCATTTTGGAGAGATGGAATAGATCCTTGATTATTGTTTTGATTTGGGATCCTTCATGAGATAATGCGAACCTTTCTAGGTTTAGTTGGTGGATTTTGACTTGATGAAGGTGCACCTTGAAATTGGAATAAGGAACCTTGATTTGTGTTGTGAAGTGTGGGTTTAGGACCTTGGTTTTCATTTTGGGTCAAAGGGGTAGGACCTTGTGATGTGGAACCTTGATTTGTGTTTTGAAGTGCGGGTGTGGAACCTTAGTTTTCATTTTGGATCAAAGGGGTAGGAATTTGTGATGTGGAACCTTTATTTGTGTTTTGAAGTGTGGGTGTCGGACCTTGGTTTGCATTTTGGATCAAAGGGGTAGGACCTTGCGATGTGGAACCTTGATTTGTATATTGGAAAAGGGGGTTTGTAAAGGTCTTACCTATAGAATTTGAGGAATTTCCAAGTGTGAAACTTTTTCCTTGTGTAGTGGTATTGGTTACCTTGTTTCCAAATGTGGAGATGCTTGGGATGTGTGTATTTTTGGTAGTCATGTGTGTAGTTGTACCAAGGGGTATGTTTGACATATGTTGTGATGAGGGCATGCCAAGTGCAAATGGATTTTCATTTTCTTCTTCTACAAGGGTTGATTCGTCAAAGCCTTGAGGTAATTTGGCACCCTTTTTAGCTAGTGTGTAGAAGAATCTATTAGGGTCCGCACTAACAAGTTGATCAACCATGCTTAAAATTATTGGGTCATGATAAGCTTCTTCAATTTCTTCTTGGGTCAATTGTATGTTGAATTATTCTAGGTTCAAGTTTTCCCATGTGTTGGTTTGGTCTCTTGGTGGTGTGTCTCTTCGAGGTTTAAAATGATTTGAATCTATTAGAAGGGTATTGCCATGAAAAGGGTTACTTGAAAAATCCATGTCCTTTCTCTTGGCTTGTGACCTTGTTTCAACCATGTGAGACTTTTGCAAGTTGAGGGATATTGCAAGATGATGATGGAACTATGCTATGTTTTTGGATTTTCTTGAGTATAAGGATAATGAAGCTAATGCAAGATGAGGATGAATCTAAGCTATGTTTTTAGATTTTTGTTGGATTTTTGGATATGAGGATGCAAGGTGATTATGTAAGGATGATAATTACCAAAGGATGCTAAAGGTTGATTAATGGTCAAGGATGATGATAAGGTGACTAAATGATGCTAAATTGAAGATCAAGGTAATAATGCAACTAAGGTTAAGATGAAGGTAAGCTATGTTTTTTTGTATTTTTGGGGTATAAGGATGCAAGGATAATGAAACCAATGGATGAAAAAGGATATGGAAGGTTGACTAATTGATAATAATATGATGCTAAGGCTAAGGTAAAATGAACTATTTTTTTGTATTTTTGGGATAAAGGTGCAAAGTGAAATCTAGATTAAAGATCAAAGTTTGGAAAGATGATGATAAAAGCTATGATGTAATGAGGTCAAGCTAATGCAAAGGAATCCTAAAATTTTAAACAAAGGATGAAAATCAAGCTAATGTGAACCCAAGGTAACAATTCCAAGTGTTGTTGACCATTTATGGTAATCAAGAGGATGATTTTGACAAGGTTGAGTCAAGGCTAGGACACAATCTTAAGACTCAAATGTGATAAAGGTGATAATGACAAGGATTGATAAAGTGAGGGACAATGGTCAATGACAAATAGAATATGAAACCAAGGATTTTCCAAAAGCTCAATGGTCTTCCTATGTTGAAAATATGAAGGTCTAAATGTTACCTAAAAATCAAAGTTTAATCTATACAATACAAGGATGGAGGAAGAGTAACCTATAATGCAATGTTTCCCTAAATGGCAATGCTAGAGTGAACTGGTGAAGCTTGCAAGTCTCTGGTTTAGCAGTCAAAGGTCATTGTGAAATGAGTGGATCGGATTTTGGACAATTTTTTTAAAAGTTTCTATTTTATCAGACAATTGTGGCTATGTTTTTTGCAAATGTAATTCAGGCAGACATATGTGGCTTTCCAGTTATTAGATGTGGCTTAGGATATCAGTTGTAGGTCTATTTTCTACAAGTGTGGTTCAGTATGTCAATCACAGTTTTCCAGTTATCATATGTGGTGCACAATATCAGTTGCGACTTTGTTTTTGACAGTTGTGGTTCACAAAAAGTTGCTTTTGATAGTTTGATGGTTTTTGATCTAGTTTTTGAGTGGATTTTGACTATTTTTGATTAAGTCTAATTGGAAAACACAAAATACAGTATCAAGCACTTGTTTTTGGTCTAGTTTTGGATGTGACAAATGTTTGAAAAGTAAAACACACATAGACAACAATGCACAAACCATATGGTTGGCAAGGAAACCACTGGTTGATATACCCACTTGGATTTCTCCAGCCACTTGAACAAGGTGGACAACTAGAGACTTGGTGGCACTGGCTCCCGTCCATGGCACTCACTTCTCAGGCTCACCAAGTCTCATTCCCCAAATGGAGGAATTCATGTCTCTACACAAGATCAATGAAGACATGGGGTGCCTTCAAAGGTCCAACCTCCTTCGATCAACGAGCGTATAAAAGGGTTTTTGGAAACTAACACAAATTGGCTCTTAGTAAGGGCATCCATTCAAAGTGGCCATACATGTGGCAAGATTAGCTCAAGACTATGGTGAGTCAAGAGGCCTCCCAATCCTTTGCACATAAAGGACTTTTACATAGCTCACAGGGCTACCGAGGGTGGCACTTGTCAGTATGACACATCCACACCCATTGCTAACTAACTTTCGTTAAGAAGCACATTTATTTATAGTGGCTTGGAAGAGCTTGGCCTTAGCTTTGTTACCACTTGGGTCGTTCCCACCTTTTGAAGTGGGGTGGAAGGCCCTCTAAAAAGGTAAACAATAGTGAGGAGGTACACTTATTTTCTGATCATCCCAAATCGCACGAAGCGCAAGGAGAGAGCATATTTTCATGCCTTTACCTCACACTCACATGGGGTTCATTTTAAGCACCAAATCCAAATATGTGGTGTGATTATATAAATGACAAAGAGGTGCTTTTGGTCACTTAAGATCGCTGGATGGCACGAGAGGAGAGCATACACACTTTCTAAGATAGTTGCAAATGACCAAACACGAAGGGCACTTGTTGATTTTAAGCCTTATTATTTGAAGACACTTGTAAATTTTAAACCAATGACATTATATGCATGTTTCTTTTAATGTCCATGAGTGAAATATGCAGATTTTTGTTCTTTTTAAACCTTATGAGTGAAGACTGTAGATTCTTTTTAACCTTTATGATCCTGATGCAAGTTGTGGAAAATAGATAAAATGAAAATTTGCTTAAAACTAAACTAAAGTAAAGCTCATTTTTTTTGTTGTTTCAAAAGAAATAGTTTTTTGGGAGGTCCAATCCAAAGCCACATGCTAAAAACAAAAGGTTAGCACACAAAACCCTACTCTACTTGAAAACCCAATTTTTTTTTTTGAAAATAGACTGAAAACTTGAAATTTTATACCAGACAAGCAAATGTGTCGTTCTTTTCAGCAAATGTACCGCTGTGTTGCATCACACCAAAATGATTGCATCACAATTTTGAATTCAAATTTTTCTGCCTATGGTTTCCTCCCACAGATGCGTCATTATTTTTATCAGATGTGTTGTTTCCTGTCAAATATGTCGCTGTTTCAAAAAAATGCATCGTTCCGTACTTGAAATCTACAAAAACACACAAAAAGCCATATGAAATCTTGCAAAATTTTGTCTTCACATCGGGTTCACCAATGTAAGATGGGAAAATCAAGGTTAGCAAAGACTAAGTGACAACCACAACACAAATCTAAGCTAAAACCCAATCTAAAACAAGAGAATACAAACAAATGAGGAATAAATGAAAATATTTAAATGAAAAAACTCCCCATATTGTAGTTGAATCACTTCCCTTGTCTCTCCTCAAGCTTCCTTTGCAAGTTTTCCCTCAGATTTGGAGTAGAGCTTGTGTAATAACCTACAAATAGTAAGTAGAAAGTTGGAGATAATGGATGTTAAGGAAAAAATGGAGGAGGAAGGCTGCTTTTATAGACAACCATTCAAACGGACAAACGCAATTAAACTTCTAGAAAGATGCCAAGTCAATGGTGGAGGATTGATGCACCAAGAATATGCTATTCATGGGAGGGCTATTGATGGTTATGACACCGACGACTATGACAAAGATGACTATGATAGAGATGACTATGATAGGGATTAGATGAGCAAGTGGAGGAAATAGATGAATTAAAAATTGACAAATAATTAATTCATGAGAAGAGAATATTTGACTGAATGGGGAATAAATAATACATTTGAATTATTATTTGAGAAAAAGAGGAAATGGGCATTTAATAAAAATGATTATTCAACCATTTTAATTAAATAAGAGAAAATGGAAAAGAGACATTAAATAATTAACTTAGATTAATTATTTAATGGGAGAGAAAATGACAAGGGATAATTAAATAATTTTTGACAATTATTTAACTATAGAAGAATTAAAAGACAAAATGAATAGATAGATAATTAATAATAATTATTTAACTATAAACGAACGATGAAAGACAAATAATTAAATAAATAGTATTTTATTTAATTATTGAAGAAAGGGATGTTAGCGATGCCATTAAATTTTATTTAATCGATCTAGCTAGAATAAAGATTAGAAAGTGAATTAATTAAATAATTAAAATTATTTAATTAATAGAGGAATATGATCAAGGATAATCAAATAATTAAAATTATTCAATTATCGGAGGACGACGACCAAGAAAAATAACGCTCGCAGACTTGGACATTTTTTTAGTGTCTACATTGATGTCTAGTCATTCCTGTTGCTACGAGTTCATCCTCAACTGCTACACCATGGTTCCTTTTTAGCTGCAAACAAGTTAATTCACAAAACATATACATGAGGATAACTATCGCAATGAACTCATAGCATTCCATCAACATTTCATACATATGTTTATATAAACCATATAATACTAATATATTATAACCATAATTCCATCGTCATAATTAAGGTTTAAGTCTGCATAATGGATATGAAAGGATAGTATAGTGTAGGAACATTGTTTGGAGAATATGTTTAAAAGTATTTTAAAAAATATATAAAAACAAAAGAAAATAATCCATTATCTAGACCTATCAACACAATTGTAGTGTTTCTTTTCCTTTTGTATTTAGATCCCATTCTCTTTAATAAGTTATAAAGAAAATTTGGTACATTAACCCTTACATCATGATGGAGGTGATTCAAAAGTTTGAAATGCATAGTATGAAAAAGAGATTGTCTACCATCACATGTAATATATTTGATAATATAAGAGGCACAAGAAGCCCATACCCATGGTAGTGATAATCTTCTGGTACCTTGGGATGATGAATCAAAATTCTATCGAGGCTCTCTAAATTATTCCCTAGCAGCTATTGCATTTGCCCTAACAAGAAATTTAACTCCCTTCCTTGGAAAATCAGATACCTTTGCAATTGCAGCCTCAAAAGCATCTACTCTTAGCCATCAAATAGTGGCCTCATCATGCTCTAGTGTCTCTACAAAATGTTATGTCATGGCTTTATTGTACTCTATCAACCTTAGAAAATAGTCCAACCATCCTGCATTTGTGAAAATAGGCAAGACTAGCCTTTCTAGTATTTGTTGGTGTGCAAAAGGCTCTCTATGAATAATATCTCCTCCCATGATAAATTACTCTTTTCAGTTCAAATTCTACAAATTTAGCTTACAATTTTAACCTCTCCAATCCTTCTTGGTCCTTACCAATTCTTTCTATATGCTATTCTTGAATTCTTGAAATTCAACTGTCAACTACTAATTGCTTATACTGTGTCTGTTATAACTTAAATTAGGCTTAGGTTATGGATTGGAATTGGGATGATAATTTTTTTGCAGGAATAGGTAGAAAGGTATTTTTGGTGGCAAAAATGAAAATGCAAACCTTGGAAAATATAATCTCCCCCCCCAACTAAAGTCATTTAGCGATCTCACTTAATGCTAGCATACGAGGCTGAAGGTTTAATTACATAGAATGGAAATAAGAGAATGATTATGAAGCATGCATAATTAAATATGAATAAATTGAAAAATAATTGTAAGCTATGTTAATTATAGTAAATTAGAATGTGTACCTGTCAACGTGAAGTGAATTGAACTTAGCTCGTGTGAAGTTGATTAGGAGTGCCCGCAATGTAATTATGATTTGAAATTTGTTTAATTGAAAGAGGTGATGGATGAAGTGATAGGGTGGCACATGGTAATGAAGGCTATGGAATGTATGACAAATGGATATGAAATGATTTCTTGAATGCATGAAAATCGAGGAATACGTTGTGGGATAGGATGAACGAAATGATAGGACATACATTTGGCTACATGTACAAAGAAATGTAACGTATGTGGATGGAATGCAATTAAGTTGGTAGAAAAATATGAATTTTTTGACTAGCTCGTGTTGTGGGTACCTTCTACAATAGGTCCCTTTCTGAATTGCACCAACTTTTATTCATAAAGTTGCGGGTCCCTATTACATTGTGGAGTGTAATTGAAAATAATTTTTGACTGAATCACTTGTGCAGTGTGTGCATATGTGGGTGTTAGAAAATTGTACCTAGTTGACCCCATTAGACGAGTTGTGTAGCTCATCTAATGTAGCATGTATAGAATTTGTATCATGTACTTTTGTATCCTTGTTATCTTGTAGGATGTCTTCATTAGGATTACTATCATTGTCATGATCACTGGAATGTTCAATGTCTTTATCTAAAGCACTATGTTGTCCATATTGTTGCATTATAGCAATGATAAAATCATCTTTCTATGTTGGTTTCTTGTAAATTTTTAGTCAGTAGCCATTGACCAATAGTGATAACCTAACAACATCTATAGTCTATAACTTGACTCCTCCATTTGGGAAAAACTTGCTCTATTTCATATGGTCCTAACCACCTTGTTTATAGTTTCCCCTTATAATCTTTATACCTTGAGTCATATAATAAATCCAAATCACCTACAGTAAAATATTGTCTTTATATATTGATAATGATATTTTACTCTCTGTTTCTAAATAATCTTTGTGTGTTGTATGGCCTCCCTTCTATTCTCATCTAGTCCATTGAAGTTATGTAGTCTTTCTTTTTGTGTTACTGCCAAATCCATACCTAGTTCAATTGTTGTTTTACCATACACCAAATCATAGGGTGTAAAGCATATTATTGTCTTCCATGTTGTCTTATAGGCCATACTGCCTCAAGTAACCTGGCTTCCCAATATTTTCTGTGAATCTGAACTATTTTGGTTAGGATGTTTTGAATCTCCCTATTTGTTACTTCCACCTACCCATTGGCTTGAGGGTGATAGAGTGTTGAATTCCTTTGCCTTATTTCATACTCCTAAACCAATTTGGTGTTTAGTTCTGATGTGAACTGTGGAGCTTGATATGTCACAATTTCTCTTGGCACTCCATACCTTGTGAATATGTCCTCATATAGGAATTTGGCTATATTACCATCTCTAGCAAATTGCAATGCTTTGAGTTCAACCCATTTGGTCAGATAATCTGTGCAAACTAGGATATACTCCTTGTTGTTGGATGCTGGTGAGATTGGACTAATGAAATCTATCCC
>VDFB02000002.1:109729757-109996441 GCA_007258455.2 Sequoia sempervirens | reverse complement strand
GGAGTTATTACATTCATTCAGTTATTTCTTTTTGTACATATGTTTGAGGAGGAGTATACAAAATTTTGGTACCAGTACACCCTTTGCCATTGATGTCAAAGGGGGAGAGATACTTGGAGAGATATTTGAAGAGATAGTTGGAATGTTTTTGGAAAGAAATATATGTATAAGGGGGAGAGAAAGCTTTTGGAGAATTTTTTTTTTGAGAAACATGTTGCCATCAATGACAAAGGGGGAGATTGTTGGAAGATTGAGAAGATTATCATTGATGATGTAGTCTAGCAACATGAGCATGGTATGCATATAATGCATAATCTAGTGTTGTCATTGATGTCAAATTTGTTGTGGATCATCCTAACATGATTTAGAAGTGTGGTTGAAGACATTTGTATAGGATAAGTTGGTCCGAAAAGTATAGCTACTTAGAAATTTTCCTAAGTATCAAACCTGCCAATGTAGTGGTTCAATGCATCAATTTTTGGGTCCGCACTCCTCTGCAAACAGAGATATAACTTTGTGGTTCTAATAGTAATTTGGTGAACATAAGATGCATCTAAATCTAATTTTTTTTGTTGTTTGGTGAAGTATCCTAGAAGATATGAATGGTTGTATTTTGTTTGGCTTATCATAGTCATTTCTTGTATAGAGTGTTGGCGTGGGAGATTTCCCGTTCCTCCACAGATGAGAATTTTGAGTTGTGATGTTGAAGATAGGCTTCTAGATGTTAGTTGTTTATGAATTCTAGATGATATCATGTTTTGAGTTCCACGTGTGGCGAATTGGGTGCACAAATGAAGGTTTTTTTGTTTAGGTCTTATTTGGGGCCGACCTAACATGTTTGATGTTTGGCGAAGGATGAATAAGTAATTTTATCTTATGTAGGACCTATATTAGGTCCATACCAACCTATCTTGAGGAGATTTGAATTTTGAATTAAGGCACAAAGGTTAAATGAATTTTTTTGAGGATGAAAAGTTCAATTTTGTGTTTTACATCCAATTAGGATGACCTAATTGATGTTACAATTGATATGGATATATATAGTGCATTGTTTTTTGTTTTTTGGGATGGTGTGTGAGTGATAAGTGATAGATGACATGTATGGTGTTCCAGCTACATGTGTGTGATGTGAATGTGATAAAAGTTGTGTGAATTGTGTCAATTCAAAGCGGAGCAGAGCATTGATCTAGATTAGTGCAAAAATTGATTTTGTACTTCATTGGAACTATAATCCAACATATTGTAGATGCAATTATAATAGTTTAATAGGCTGTAAGCCACCCCTTCTATCTTCTATCTTATTCTCTTTGGGTAGTGAGTCCACTAGACAGTGTTTCCACCTGTAGTGAACATTTATGTAATATACTATATCTGGATATAATATATTGTGAGCTAATACTCACAGTGGATTTTCCCATTTTGGGTTTTCCATGTAAAAATCATGGTTTTCATGTGTTATGTGTTGTGGATGTTTTCATGCTTTCATTCACTACTGCAGTTGAATATGTTTTGGTAATTGGGTGGATAATATCTGAATGGTTTAATAGAATACTAATTCAACCCCCCTCTCAGTATTCTAGGTGTCTAACAACCAACCCTAGATATCCTAGGTTTACCCTTGGAGGATCCATCAAAATTTAGTTTGTCACCCTTGGGGGAAACACCCATTTAGCATTTACTCTCACTTTTATTTGGGTTGAAGACCTTGCCACCCCTTGTAGAAACCCTCAACTCCATTCTATATTTTTTTGAATACCTTTTCTATATTGGCCGCTTTATCTTTTTAAGTCCTAGCACTTGGCTCTTTCCAGATTTTCCATATTATCATGGAAAAAGTTTCCTTCCAAATGCCTGCCCATAGCAAAACCTTATTCAATGATGGCTAACATTGGAAAAGAGTAAGGATGCTATTTGAGAGTGGGTTGTGCCACCCAAGAATGCCACATATCCATCACCAACATTGTCGCACAAAGCTACTTTACAACAATAGATGGTATGTTATTTCCTTTGAATTCATGCAAAGTGGGCATCTAAATGGACCTTAGAAACCGAGCTCCATCAACCTATTCCCTGTCAAGACGTGGTTGTGTAAGGTAGTCCACACAAAGGAACCTACCTTAGGTAGGAATTTCATGATCCAACATAGTGTGTGAGGCCATAGTATGTTCCTTTCTTTAACCTCTTGTAATTTATATTTGATTCGGGTAGAGTATTTATTGAATTTGGTCATACACCATAATTTTTCATCATCATTATTATTCAGTATTAACCTTCATTGTGTTAATTTATTTAGTATTCTTTCTTTTATTTGGAGTGGCAACATATCAAGTGACTTATGTGTGTATTCCTTATGACCATCAATGATTGTTATATTGATGTAGTCTTTAACTCTCTCACAGTAAGCTTCAATTGTCATTTAGATGGAATCAACATCCAAAATTTTATCATTCATTGATAGGTAACCATTCCAAAAATCCATCCAAAACTGTGCACTTTATGTGCAGTTTATTTTCCAAGTTAAGTGATCAGTAACAATGTGGCAACACTTCACAATGAAGTTCCAAATTAATGAACCACTATCAAGATTTGTTATTGTTGGGATACACTTGGGATCATTCTCATCCATGTGTTGGGCATGGAGGATATTACTCCATAGAGTGTTTAGAGACTGAAATATCTTCTAGGAAAGTTTGGCACCCAATACCATATTCTTCTTACAGACATCCCAGATAGTGGCACCCCCAACTTATTTGCTTTGTTTAAGTTTATCCCATGCCACTAGTGGTAATTTTTAACATCATTTGATCCTTTCTAGAGAAAAAACCATTGTATGTTATTGATTTCTTTCACCACTTTGGTGGTGATTTCAATACATGATAGCATGTAAATCGAGATGGTAAAAATTAGAAATTTGATCATAGTTATCCACCCAACAAGATCAGTAACCAACAACCTTTCCAACTCTTCACTTTCTTTTTATATTTTACCACCATATATGTGTAATGCGTTTAATGGAAAATTAGTTGGGAAGGAAATTAACACAATTAGGGTTAGAAATATCAAATACCCACAAAGAAAAGATTGATTATAGCCACTAACCAATGAAATTGAATGCACTTACTTTCATAAAAGATCAAGAAAATTAGAAACAAACATTAAAAAAGATCAAAAGTAAAGAAAACCTAGCATTTCATTGTGAAAACTTTGGTAGATTTGATGTTGTATTGCTCAAACCTTAGAACACAATTGTGTAAAAGCTTGAATTGATGATATGACCTAAAATATGCTAAAAAATTGCTGCAAAGATGAATGCTCATGAATTCTTCTAGGTGGTGTAAGGTGAACTGAATGAGGAAAATGACTTATTTTATAGATTTTCAATTTTTTGATCAATGGAGGAGATTGAAAATTAAGATTAATGGTGGAGATTAGATCAAGGAGATCAAGGGTGGAGATTGTAAGAGCTAAAGATTAGCTCAATACCCAAGACCACCTCCAAAATAATGAAAACCTTCTACAAGAGAGTATGCAAGAATATGAGTTTGCTTGATATTAAGACCTATCAAATTATGAGCTATGAAATATTATACAAAGTGTACAATGACCTTCCTTATATAGGAAAGGTGAGGAATAGGATTGAACATGATTGCGACATGTGTCATAATCCTATGACATGAGATGACTAACTAACTACCTAGGAAATGATACATTAAAGCTAGATAAGATAAGTTTTAGAAAATCCAACTAAAACTTCTAGAAAGAATCTTATATCCTAATTAAACTTAATCATGTGAATAAGTCCCTTAGTTACCTAGTGAGATAGATTACTAGGTACAAGACTTTATATTCACACCAACAAAGATTGCTTGAGAGCTTTAGTTAACTGAAATATCTCCTTATTTTTAGGAAATTTGTTTAGGATATTTTTAAAAGAGAATATTTCATTTTAAAAATAGAATATTTTTTTGAGAGGGAAATTAGGGAATTAAATAATTAAAAAAATTATTTAATTATAGGAAGAGAATATTCTTTTTTTGAAAAGAGAATATTCGATGTGCAAGTGGGGGAAATTAGTTAATTAAATAATTTAAAATTATTTAATTATGTGAGATAGAATAAAATTAGATTTTTCTAAATTATTTAATTAAGTGAGATAGAGGAAAAATTAGTAAAAATGATGAATTAATTAAATAATTATAAAATTATTCAATTAATAGAGGAAAAATGATGAAAATTATGAAAAAGGTGAAAAAGTGATGAAAATGTAAAGTTAATGATCAAAACGATGAGAAAGTGATGGACATGATGAGAAAGTAATGTGTGATACATTTTTAGATGTCTACATTTTTCCCCTCCTTGAGACAATGTACCTGTTAAGTTGTTTCAAAGACACTATTGTTTTGGAAAAAAAATAATGATTTTTTTGATGCCTCACTATGCCCCAACGGATGAAGGAATTATGGGAGGATGCTACGTTTCCCCCTCAAGAGGTTGGCCAAAAAAAATTAGGTCAAGCTCACGATAGGATGACGAGTGGTTCGATGAAGAAGAGGAAAAATAAAGTCCTAGGAAGTCAAGAAATTGACCAAGAGAGATGGGGAAGATTGAAAATGAGATGAAAGGGGATAAGAGGATGAAACCTAGGGTTTTGGGCACTATATATATGCATTTGGGTTTATTTTCAACTCATTTGCACCCATTGAGTTTAGATATTTAAGAAATTCAAGCCTTCTTCCCTTCCAAAGAGTTGATCATGATGGCTCACCCCATTCATGTCCCACACAGTGCAAACCCGGTCCATCATTTCCACCGACAGGTTGAAGCAGACCCCCCAATATGTACTTGTACACATAGTTCTAGGTTCACTAAATGCTAGCTAAAGGCAGACAAACTAACACGTCAAGTTAGAATCAATGCTTTTGAAACATAATGTGATGTGTTTGAACACCGATGCGATGCTTTTGCACGAAGCATGACACTTCTACATAAGCGAGTGTACTTGAAAATTTGGTTCACTTCTAATTGTGGTAGAGAAAAAAATTTGTAATAATGCTTGCTTTTGAAAATGGTAAAGTGACACTTTTGAAATAGTGTTCACTTTTGACTATGATAAAGCAACACTTTTGTTCTAGGGCTTGACAAACAAGTTTTTAATCAAAATTTTGTATTGATGTTGTCGGTGTTATGCTTGTAGGTGGTACTTGATCCTATTCTATCATGGGAGCAACAACCTACTTGACCAGATGAAACATCTCACAAAGATGGACACAAAGTTTCTCAGGGCAGTGAGCTTGTACTACATCGCTTATATGCCAGAGATTAGGGCACATAGAGCATTCATGACTATGCTAGTAGAGAGGTTGGCATTTTGGGACCTCATCATTCAAACTTCCTATTGGAGAGGTGACCATTATATTAGAGGATGTATAGTGTATTTTATGAGTCCCTATTTACAAGGTGAGAGTGATCTATGATCTTGATGCTAGTATTGAGGCATTAGGCTCGAGGTTGATAATGGACATATTGACTTGAGGCCATATATTGGAGCAATAGATGACATCATCATTATTATAGTAGGCTTGATTTTTGGGTTGATTATGCCTGACAGGTGGTCTAGAGGGTTCTCGATTGGATGGGGCTAGGTGATAGAGCACATTATGGAGTAGGCTCAAGTCTATGCATGGGGTCCATGAATACTTGCACATTTATATCATGACATGCACTAGGTGGTATATCGATAGGCCACCAACTTGTCAGTCAACACTAATTTGCTTCACATCTGGGCTTGGGAGAATATTACGGTGATGTGACCAATTAGGGAGGTGGTTTGAGAGCCTAAATACCCTCTAGTATATAGATATGATACTATGCGAACCTAACACTGATTAGGTGATCTTGATTCTTGGAGAGGACTATTGATGAAATTGCTAAGTTTAGATGGAGGCCATGGCCACATGTTGAGGCCTAGGATGATGATGAAGATCATCTTCCATTTTTTTGATAGACTTGATGGTTGATTGAGAACAATCCTTACATCTTAGAGTGGTGTCTCCTAGATAGGGTGTGGAGACAATTCAAAGAGACACGTGATATACCTCCAATAGATTATCATGTTGTATTTGCTCACACAATTAGGGATATTGGAGACCGGGGGATAATGATTGTTTCTCAGGTAGTGGTCATAGAGTTTATTCAATGACAGGAAGAGGCAGAGGTGACAGTAGCAGTGGTCCCATCTAGATAGGTGGAGTAGAGAGGAGGAGACAAAGGTCTTGATGATATCAGGCTCTGTATTTCCTTACAGGAGAGATACCAAGCTCACTAAGAGTGAGATGAGCATAAGGAAAAGAAAGATGGCCTTAGCATACAAGTGATCTAGTTGACCACTGATAGAGACTTGAGAGCCTAGGAGCGTGACTAGAGGGCCTAGGAGAGAGACATATAGATTTCACATAGGAAACAAGTAGAGGCACAACTCACCCTAGTGACAATAGAGAGGGACACTGATAGAGGGAGGAGAAAGCAACAAGAGGTTGTTGGATAAGGTCAGATGATCCCCATGGCATAACACATGAGGGAGGTCAAGATGCTTGAGAGAGAGGCCAATTACTACAGAAACTTGTATGAGGTGGAAGTACCTACGCATCACAAACAACCTAGGTTCTTAGCTAGGAGTGTTGTTGCAAGGGGATCAAGGAGATTAGATGGTGGATTCATGGGGCATCCATCACAAGTGTCATCACAGGAAAGTCCTTCAAGTGGGAAAGTAGCTCTACAATACCAAGGTCCTATACCAATACCAGTGGATCCTCTTCAAACTCCTTCTCCAGGTTGGGAGGAGAGGGGGAATTCGATGTAGAGGGATGCTAGTGTATTATGATTGTACAAATACATTGTTTTTATTGTGTATATTCATTGATGTAGATAGTTATTTTTGATGTATATAAATTCATCGACTCTTGATAGCCTCAAGTACATATAGTTGATGTATGTATCATACATTTTGATCTACAGATGATTGTATCATGGCCTTCATTTTTGATGATGTATTTATGAGATGAGATTTTTTGATGAGGCTATAAGATGTCTTCATGGATTCATGTAATATTATGATGTTATGATGTTATTATGATGATGCATGCTATATGTCTATGATATGATGATGATGTGTGCTATATATCGATGATATATGGATGATACATGATTGTTTTTTGTTTTATATTTTCTATGTGATATATGATGATACATGATTTGGATGATATATGCTTTTATGACATGATGGATATATGATTTGTTGATGTAGGATGTGATGCATGACCGATGCTTTTGTGGATGCAAGATGTGATGTTATGATTAATGCTTTCGTAGATACAAGATATGATTGATATTTTTGTGAATGTTATAATACTTGGAGAGAATTTATTAGCATGATGAATGAAATACAATAATGGATAGATCAGGTGTGGAATGGTGTTGATCAAATCTTAATGAAAATCCATTTATTGTGATCATGGGTTTGGGATGGTTGTTGAATTTGATTTGAAAGATTGGTGATAATGCTTTTTCTTGTGGGTATACTAAGTAATCTCATCATATCAATCCTTATTTATATATAAAATAGACACTATGCACCAAGGTATGAAGAACCAGAGAGGCTTTGTATCTATTGAGTGGAATTTGACTTTGCAAACAAAAGGAGTATTCTTGCTCATACTGGACATACAAAAACCTTGTTTTGATTAAGTGAGATAGAGGTTTAGAGAAAATTAGGCCAATGCATAGAAATGTATGAAGAACCTGATATGTAAGGGTTGTTTTATATTACTTGAAACAACTTCTACACATACAAGGCAAGTATTTTCCATGGTATTTTTGCAAGAACATCCAAAAAACACGACATAAAAAAAAATGACCATGCCCCATTCCTCTCCCTCTAATCAATTTTTTAGATATCCTCAAGAGAAATTAGAATAGGAAAACAAGATAAATCCAAAGAAAATATTAAAAGACAAACAAAACAAAGTTGTCATATCTCTTGCCAAAGAGTTTAGTTATAGGTGTTATCCATTGATGATGCCTATTGTATGAATGGTGTATCCATTAAGCCAGTTACTTGGATGTTGATGTTGATAATGATTTAGGCAATAGATATGTGGGCATCGATTTGTTCAATAATGATCAATTATTTACGATTTTTGCATGAGTTCTCTAGATTTTGATGTTTGTTGCATTTGTTTTTGTTTGATTTGCCAAAGGTGGGTATGATAGATTTATTATGGACGGTCAGGTTATTACAGATGGGCGATTTATGGAGATGATTTATTTTTTGGAATTTTCACGATATTTAGATGTTTTTGATTTTGAGGATATTTGAATGTTTTTGGATATTTTAGAGCATTTGGATGTTTTTGGATTTTGAGGATATTTGGTTATTTTTTGGGATTTTAAGGATATTTGGATGTTTTTGGATTTTTAGGATATTTGAGACATAGGCGAGGAACAAGAATCCAATCCAACAACCAAGTTTAAGAGGATGCCCCCAATTAAGTATAAGATTATTTTATTACAAACCAGATGGGATGGCAAGATGAGGCAAATGACTCCGCTAATGTTAAACACATAGTAAATTACCAAGCCATGATAGGTGATAAGTGGGTAAATGGATGGCACTTTTATTATAAGTGACGAATAAATGGGTGTGGATATGAAACTAAATTTATTATGGATGGAATGAAAAGATGGGTGGAAAGTTTTGATATATGGTGGATGGATCTTATTTGCACATGGTGCTTGTTTACTGGGTTTTCATCATGGTACTTGTCCAAAAGCACCATCAAAGTGGTTTTCACTAGAGGATGATTTTTTTTATCTTTACTATTTTTTTTGAATTTTTGATGTGATCATTGACTATGTGGAACTAGTTGGTGGTGTCAATGTACATGTTTCTATCATGATAGTTTATGATAAAGAGTTCCATTAGAGTCCTTATGATAGAGTTTCCGTCAAGACATGGTTAATGTGGGATTAAGATATTTTAGATTTTAAGTTAGATGGTGGACTTTGATGAGGTATATGAGATGGATTATTTGATAGTTTAGATTGTGAATATTTTATTCTCCAAACTTGGGATAGTGAGCAACAAAATATGGATATGGAATTTTGAGTGGATTTAGGACTAATTTTTTCATACACTTTGTATGTCGGTGTTGAAGACTTCTTTTGAATTGGTGGACGCCTTTGATGGATTGAAGTCCCTTTTTGATGTTTCCCCTTAGTTTCATTGACTAATGGAGTTTGATATGGATCATTCATTTTATTTTTCTTTGGGATCCATTTTAAATTCACATGTCCATTTCTAATTTTTTATTCTTTAGCGTCAATGAATTGATTTTTTTCTTTGTAAGGATTTTTCTTTTGTTGGTTCCAATTAATGGGTGGAAAGGTTTGAGGATGATGATTTATGATATGGATAGTTGGAGTTTTGGTAGCAATTTCATCAGAAGGACTCTTCATGAATCCCATGTTGATATTTGTATTAGATAAAGTTGCCCCCAGTTTCATGGAGATATTGCTAATATGGTTAGATTCCTTGACTGCTAAATAAATTGATACCTTGTTGTTTAGGATTGTCAACAAACTACACTAGTTCTAGAGTACCTTGTTCATGTAGGCCTACTCCTTTCCCTTGATACTACATCCACTGAAAAATATTGTTGGCAACATGATATGATTTTTCTTGGAAACAAGGTGCAATTTCTTCTTTATTCTATTGAGAACCATTAGTGATAGTTGTCTTCTCACTAGTTAGAGAGGTTGCTCTGACAAAAGTGAGGGATTCAAGTGGATAAGTGACTATTTCCTTCTCATTATGTGGTATGTTGATCAAATCTATATGTACTTGTTGATTATTGTCTTTGAAATGAGTTTGAGAGATTAGAAACTTTGACCGTTGTTTAAAAGATGTTGTTGCCTCAAATTCAATATTTCATGGTCATTTGTTGGAATGTCACCATCAAGTCCTATAAATTCGAATATAGCTTCATCATTTGAAAATATTTCTAGAGTAGAGGATTCTTGTTTTATATGAACAAGGGAGAGATCATATATGTGTCCAATGGAAGCAAGTGTCCCCTTGATAGGAGTGGAATTTGTTGGTATATGGATATGATCTCATCGTTTGTTATGAAATCATGATGGATTGGAAAATATTGATTAAATCATTGTAGTATAATTTTAGAGAGATTGAATCTATATCTTGACTCATTTCAAAATAATCTTCATTATACTTTAGATTATATTCTTGACATGGATCTAGGTTTGATAATGGGACATGAATAAACAACTTTTGAATAGTCTTTAAATTTTGACATGAGGGTAATGGATTTTGAATAGATATGGAGGGTGATGGGAGGCATGATTGTTCTTGGATCAGGGTTTCTTGATCATGGACTAGATTTGTATCAAAATTTAAATTAGATTGTAGCTCATGGTTATCTATCGTGGATAGCCCTTGGACAAGATATTGGAAGGTGGCATCATGGGATGAGTGGTTTGATGGTGATGATATGATTTGAATTTATGAAGAGCTTAGAGATAAGGTAGAGGATTCTCGTAGATAGGCTTCTTTAATATGACCTATCATGAAGTCAAATGAGGGAGGTATATTATAGTCCAAGATGTGATTATTTTGAGATGAGACATTACTAGACATTGATAGATGGTTTTGATCACACTTTCAAAAAGAATCTTGATTAATGTCTAATTTCTCATTATGTGATCAATGAATATTGTTGATACGATTATTGGATCCCTAGATATGTCCTACTACATTTCCATAGGAATAATTAACTTTGTTATAATTCCTTTATCAAAATCATTTCTTTTACCATGGTCAGGGATTGGATTCTTGTAAATTCCTAACTCATTATTTCCAAATGATTGTGTGCATTCTTCAATGTTAACCTCTCCTTGGTCGATAAGGTCTTGTATAAGATATTTGAGTTTTACATAGTTTTGTGTCTTGTGACCTTTCATTCTATGATATTCACAATGGTCATTATCATTATACCATGAAGGCTTGAATTGAGGTGCTTCATAATTTTAAAGTTTAGGTAACTTGATGAGGTTGGTTTGGATCAATTTGTTAAAGATTTTTTCAATGGGTTCCCTTAAGGGAGTGTACCTACATCAAGGAGCGTCATTATGTCTTGGTAATGGCCCTCTTGGAGGACTGGTGTTTTGATTGGTTGGTTGATTATTTAACAAATTTTTTGATGAGGGTTGCACATTTCAAATGAATTTGGCATCCACTACTCCACCTTCATCTAACTTCTCCAACTCCAAAAATTCTCCCCCTTTGACATCAAAGAAAAAGGGTGTGTTGGTAACACACATGTAAACTCCAAACTTGATGCATATGTGCATGTGAACAATTGAATGAAATGTATTGACTCCTTGTCAAGGAGTTATCCCAAAAATTTGATCCAGTAGTAATGAAAAACTAAAAAGCAACTGAAAACACTGAAAAAATAAATAGGTGAAATATGTTAAACCGGAGGAGGAGGCACCTTCAAGCTCCTTAAGGATTGCTTTCCAAGCAAACTTCCCTTCATTCCAAGTATTTTTGGCTTATTCAAGCGATTTGTATAGTGACTCCAACTCTACTATATTCTCCTCTCCCTCTTTCAGAGTGATTGGATTTGGATTTAACTTTGCCACCTTCTTTGCATCAGCTAGCGCACTTGACATCGGTATGTGCTTGGACTTCACCAAGTCCCCAAGCTGTCGAAATCTCCTTATAATGTCTTCTTTTTGCCTTTGTAGAGTGAAGAACTTGTTCTACAAATCTATAATGGCAGTCCAAGATGTATGATCTCTATCCTTTGCCAAATCAAAGGTACTAGAAGCACTAGATATTTGTGACTCAGTAGAGTCCATTAAGTCCTTAATGCCTTGAGTGGCATTTTGCCACCTCATATAGTACAAAAAAAAAGTTTTGGCCTCATCTTCACAATCTTGCACTTCCCTCAAACATTCTTCCACTTTTCTATGTGCTGATGCACATCTATATTGTAACTCAAATAACCTCTTCTCTAAAAACCTTGATTCAACTTCTTTTTCAGTTTATTCCTTTAGAACGAAGGCATACTCCTTATGAGAATCAACTAAAAACTTTAAATTTTCAACAGAGGTAAGAGAATTAACAATTGTAGTACTGGGGGTAGCATCCTGCAGAGTCTAGATTACTTCATTGATCAATTTTGTCCCCTTTTGACATGTGTCTCTATTATTTCTTTTCTCCCAGAGGCATGAAAGATGTCTCCAGTCTCCAAATTTTGAATTGGTGAGATCTTTTCAAGATCCACACTACCTTGGTACATTGGGAACTGTAGAAATAGGGGAGGAATTGGTTGGAACCTTATCTATTTGGATAAAGACCCTTAAGTGTATTATCGAAAGATTCTCTAGAGGACTTGGGTGGCTCCATGGTCTTTTGTGCATCTTCTTCATTCTTTCCAACCTCAAATTCTACTTCATTCTCTTCTTTCTCCTCTTCATCAAAGGGATTTTCCTTTTGCTTGTCTTTATTTTCATCCTCCTTCTTATCCTCATCATCTTTCTTATTGTTCTCTTCCCTTTTTCCTTTTCCTTCTTCTCCATCCTCATTTTCATTATCTTCATTTTTTTTTTCAGAGTGGTCCTCTACACCTTTATTAGAATCATTCTTCTCTTTTTCCTTTTTTGCACTCTAGTTAGCATCATTAACACCGGTGGGTTTGTCAGTATCTTTTGGAGGAGCAGATGTCTCTAGGGAAGCATGCGTTTCTTCTAATGGTGGTGGTGAGGATACCACATTCTCTATATCAAATAATGGAGTTTCTTCAACAGTATGAACATCTTCTTTTTCTTCTAAAACTTCTTTAAAACTAGTAAGTTTGTAATAGGAGGAAGATTTTCCTCCGCTTATTTAACATGCTCCTTTTCTTGAGTACTACCAGATGATGTAGCAGTTATCATACCAATTTTTTCTACTATATCTTTGACAGTCTTCACTATTTTTTTTAAAACTTTCTACTTGCTTTTTTTCTCTCCCCATAAGAATGGTGACTCTTTGTTTAGCCGTGAATTATTTAGTATACAGCTCCATCAAGGTAGCCTTGTCATCCTCAAATAAGGAGGATCCAATTTCCTCCAAGGCATTAGATTTAATCTTGTATTCAACTTCAAAAACTTCATGCCTTCTTTCAATCAAAGCATCCCTCACAACTCTAGGGACCTTCTTCTTTATGTTACTCATATCAGCCTCCAAAATAATAATGTATTGAATGATAGCTTCAATGATTGTTTTCCTATCTTATTCATCCACTTCTTCATATAAATTTGTAGTTCCTTATAAAAAATCATCATGTTCTAGCATATTGCTAACTAAAACATCTACCTTCATTAGAGTACGAGATCTTACTGGAGGAGTTTTTGTCTTCTTTTTCTTTTGCTCTAAAGAGCCTTCTTCTGGTTTCTTCTCCTTCTTCTTTTTAGGCTTCTTATGGATATGTACAGTGAAAACCTCTTTTTCTCTTTTTTTCTTCTTCTTCTTCAAAAGTGTCTACAATGTCAAACTTTGGCTTCTTTGCTTCAGTGCTAGCCTCTTGTGAGGCACCTTCACTGCTTGTTGTAGCACTACTTCTTTTCCTTGTTAGTTGTTCTTCATGTTCCAACCCAAGCTCAATTTCTTCTTCAACCATAGTACTTAAATTCTTTTCCCTAAACGCCTTTTACTTCTTTCTTCTTCCACAAGTAGCAGGGGTTGCTAACAGAGGCACATTCTTCCTTTTTCCAATCCTTGTGCTAGGTACGAAGGGTGTAGTGACATCTTTAGTTACTAGAGCACTAGGCTCCACCTCCTTTCCTTTTGTAGTAATAGATACAACAGCTCTGGAGGACTTAGGTAATGCAGAGGCTGGGGTGGAAGCTATTCTTCTAGATCTCCTTGGTTTAGAGGACCCACCGACCATTCTAGCTTTTCTTGCTCTTGCCTCGATTTCTTCTTTTTTAAAGCCTTCTTTTCTAGCCTATTTCTCTATAATATTCCTTGCATTCATTTTTATCTTTGGTTTCTTTAATTCCAAGTGTACCTTTGATGATTTTTCTTCATATGTTCCATGTCTCAGTAGAGAGGGGTCCTTAGGAATCCTGAGAAACAATTCAACATATCCCTCAACTTATTTCTTAGAAACTTCATACCCAAGAGGCTCAATCAACACTGTTCTAGGTTCAAAAGCCTCAATTATACATTCATTAGTTGAAACAAGGAAAGTAATTTCCTTTGCATATTTCTCTACCAGGTTCTAGGAATTTTTTTCCCTTTTATGCATATTCTTCTAAAACATTGCAAAGAATGTTGTCAATGAGATTGTATGGCGTCGGTGAGACCCTTGTCAATGTCTCTCTGACATGGCGATGTGAAGGCAGTGCTCGAGTGGGACCCAAACACAATGACGTGGGTGACAGAGATGACGAAGCAGATGCATGGCATAACGAGACTGGATAAACGGTAATCCACATCCTTGTTGTGGATTACGATGTAGTGACATGGCAATGAAGTGGACAGGTGACATCATCAATGGATTTTGTTAGCATGACTAATGGTCGTTGGTGAGACCTACTCGGATGTCTCCTCGACAACCCGATGACTCTTTCATTGGTGAGGCATTGGCATATCGCTAGGAATTTAAAGAAAGTCTCTTCAATAGGGCAATGAGAGTATGATACCGACTGTAGGACCCGATAAGGTGGACATGCTAGTGAGACCCGGTATGGTGAGGATGATGTGCATCCATGTTACAATTAGAAAATGAATAAAAGGATGAAACATGGTAGAAAGCAATGGTGGACAAGTGACATCATCAAGGGTTTTCATCGGTGTGATTGATGATCATCGATGAGACTTCTTTGAATGTCTCCTTGACAACCCGATGACCTCTCCATCGGTGAGACACTTGTAGTTTTGCAGGACTTTGAAGCATGTCTCTTCGACATGACGATAGGAGAATGTGATGCCAGTTGTGGGACCCGACAGGGTGAGGATGACGTGCATTGATGAAACAACCATGAAACAAATTATTTGATGACATGTGGAAGGAAAAAACAATGTATGGTGAAATGTGGTAATACGATGGTGTGGGGACCACTTATCCATAACAATGATAAGTAGGATAAGATTTATCGACATGACAATGCTATATCGGTAGGAGTTTGGAAGATGTCTCTTCAACGGAGTGATAAGGGGAAAAGATAAGTGGGACTTGATAAGAAGGTGACGGTGTTGGATGATGATAAATGCTCACAAATGGTGACCAATGATTTCTCAATAGGAAATTCACATCCTCATTGTGAATTGCGTCATGTGTGGGACCAGGCACTCATGACAGTTCACATTGAAGAGAACATAGTGAATGTCTCCTTGATAGAGCGACATGTGATGCACATTGTAACTAAACCCTATGATCAATGAACGAGATTTGAATGACCGCTTATCCAACTATTAGGATTTAAAGGTACGATAGTGAACGAGGATCAAAGGATTAGGGTGCGAAAGGAGAAGATCGATGGCCAAAATTAAAATGTAGAGATCTGTAATAGCTCGATAGTGTAAACAAGAGTTCTTGACTAGTAACTGACATAGAGGAAGGATTTAATTGGTCCAACTGCACCCAACAACCAATGTAAATGAGATTTGATCGGCTAGGTGGCGAAACAAATTGGAGAAGTGATCAAGATTGAATTTGATCTTACTTGAAAGAGAATACATTTAATGCGTATTAGATTCTAGGGTCGATAGAGAGCTAATTTGGGAAATTTCTCTGTAACCAAATTAAATGTGGAATTGGCTTGATGCCAAGGTAGAGTGATAATGAAGATATCTGATAGACCCTATCAGGTGAATTTATGATGAGCTGGACAATGGTGTGTGGCTCGAGGAAAAGGTAGCTTGCTGGTGAAGTTTGCAAGCTAAGGAAACCCTAGCAGAAGGTTTGAGATGATCTAAACGGTAGAAAGAATCTCGAGGTAGAGATTGCAGGTCGGTGGAGATAGAAGACAATCATATATTGTCAATGTTAGATGGCTGTAGTAAGTGTGTATGAATAGAGGGAACAACCTGTAGTTGTACGTAGTACTGTATAGTGTAACATCTCAAAGAAGTATGTTGTAGAGATAGGGAGTGTGTTTGTGTGTCTATGAGAAAGAGAGAGATGTGCAATAGAAAGAGAATGCATTTGTAAAATCCTAGACTATAAAACAAAACATCATCTAGGTTGGCATTCAAGAGAGTGTAGATGTATGAGACATTGCAGAAAGGGAAGAAAGTGTAGTGCAGAGTAGAGGTATGTGTTGCTGAGTGTGCAACTTTAGCAGTAGAGTGTGTCTTGCAGTGAAAGCAACAATGTACTAAATGTAATGATGCATTATAGGTTGTGTATAACCAAATTGTATGCATATATGAATTTGTAGTGTTGTACTGAGTTGTGGCTCAGATTAGGGGATTGTAGTCTCCATGAAGTTGTGGCTTCTAAATTAGGGTGTTGTTGCATCCTTGGAGTTGTGGCTCCTAAAATAGGGTGTTGTTGCATCCTTGAAGTGGTTGCTTCTAAATCAGGTAGTTGATGCTTCCTTGGGTTGTAGCCCTAAAACATTGTAATAGAGATTTGGATTGTGATGCTAGATTTGAGCAGTAGACTCAAGCAACCTTAGTCACTGTGGTTTTTCCCATATCAGGTTTTCCATGTATATCTGGTGTTGTGGGAATTTGTGTTGATTGTCTATTTGCATGTTTATGTTTGAATCTTTAGCTTTCAACCTACACAATGAGAGTTGAGTAAGAAATCTGCACAAGGTATTTAGATTTAAGGAAGTAATTTGCATAAGGTTTCTAAGGGAAAAAGGTTTTAAGGGATAAATTTTGGTATCTACTGATTCACCCCCCTCTCAATAGATCATTATGTTCCAACAAAAAAACCTTCATGTACCTCTTGTAAGGTAGTTTGAGATTTTTCTATCTTGAGACATCGAAGTAATGTACCATCAAGGCTTCAACGATATAAAGTATCTCCAAGGATAGTAAAGTGTGTGGTTCAGTGGATAAAAGTTTTCTTTTGGTTTCTTGTAAGATGAGGTGGTATGGTTTTGTGTTGGATGTAGACGTAAGTGTCTTGGTACCAAGGTAAATCGGGACCAACAACATCACACACAAGTTTGGATTTCAAGATATTGAATGTAGGTATAAGCAATTGTTCCACAAAGAATTCATACCTAGGAATGTGTTGTGATATATCAAGAAGTAAACGATGGTTGCCATGGCATCAACAACTCAGTTGTTGACTCTCAGGACCTAGTCAAAGAGGATGAGCAAAAATCACTGCTTAAAACTATCCACCATTCTCTTATAAGGCATCATCTTATCATCTTTAGTCTAGTATTCATCATTCACTTGTCTAATGACCAACTATGAATCACCATAAACCTATAGGTCTTTGATTTTCCATTCAACGACCATTTTTAACCCAGTGATTAGTGCTTCATATTTGGCTATATTATTTGTGCAAGGAAAGGAAATTCTATATGACGTAGGTATACTATCTCCTTGAGGTGTGAGAAAAAGGATATTGGCCCCTGATCTATGCTGAGTATGAGATCTACCAAAGTATAGAGCCCAATGACTTGCTTGAGTTGTCACAAGGATGCCTTCATCGGGAAATATTGATATCAATGGCTAATGATCTTCTATAGGTGCTTCAGCTAATTGGTCTACTATTACTTGTCCTTTGATTTCTTTTCTATCCATATATTCTATGTCGAATTCACTAAGTATCATCACCCACTATTTTTCTAGTGAGAGCTACTTTAGCCAAGAGATATTTAAAGGGATCAAATTTGGATATTAGCTTGATCTGTCAATTCAACATGTAATTTCTAATCTTTTGGGATGAAAATAAAACCGCTAAAAAAGCTAGTTCAATAGGTGTATAGTTTAGCTCATAACCAACTAGGGTACGGTTGATGTAGTACACCAATCTTTCTTTGTTATTCTCATCAAGTTGTGCTAACAAAGCTCCTAAAGCTATTAATGTTGTTGATATGTACAAGATCATAGATTTTTCCTGTATAGAAGGCATCAAAACAAGAGGGGTTGCCAAATAGTCTTTGGCCTACTAAAAATATTGTTCACATCTTTTGTCCCATTTGAAGGTACATCCTTATGGAGTAAGTGTGTAAAAGGATGGAATTTATCTACTAAGTACGCTATGAATCTTTGGATTGATTGAAGTTTTCCTTGTAAGCTACACAACTGTTTCAATATCTTTAGAGGAGGCATTTCCATGATATCTTTGGATTTTGTGGGATCTACCTCAATACCTCTTTGAGATACAATGTAAACCAATAGTTTTCTTAATGTCATGCTAAAAAATAAACTTCTTTGGATTTAGGCATAGATTTTACTCTTCTAATTTGTCAAATATTTTAGCCAGATTACCTAGATGTCCTTGTCTTGTGATAGATTTTTCCAAAAGATCATCTACATAGTCTTCCATGGTTATGTGAAAAATATCATGAAATATAGTAGTCATCACCCTTTGGTAGGTGGCTCCTACATTCTTTAGGACAAATGTCATGAAATTCCAACAAAAAGTTCCCCAGGGAAAAGTAAATGTTGTTTTTATGTTGTTCCTCATGTGCTATCTTGATTTGGTTATATCCAAAGAAGTTGTCCATAAGAGAAAGCATTTCATGACCGGCTGTCAAATCCACTATCACGTCAATGTTAGGCAAAGGAAAGTCATCCTTTGGGCATGCTTTGTTGAGTCTCTAAAATAAGTGCAGATCCTTATGCCCCCAGTGGGTTTTGAAACTGGTGCTAGATTTGACACCCACTCAAGATAATCAATAGGTCTAATGAACCCAACATCAAGCAATTTCTACAACTCCACTTTGACTAGAAGTGCTATCTGAGGGTGCATCTTGTGAATCTTTTGTTTCACTGATTTAGTTCTAGGAAAAATTGTAAGATGATGAACTACTAAAGCTAGATCAAAACTAGGCATATCTGCATAAGTCTAGGAAAAATTGATCTTTTATTCTTGTATGAAGACTGTGAAGTTTGTTCTTTCTTTAGGATCTAGAGAGGTTGCATGATAGGTTATCTTCAGTGGATCAGTTGTTCCCACATTAATGGGTTCAAAATATTCAACCAAAACTGCTAATATTTCTTGATACTATGTGATATGGATATTGAATCCTCCATCTTCGGATGCCTTAGGGAGGTTTTCACCCTTAGATATGTCCTTTATTTTTTCTTTTTCATAATCCGATAGTGCCACATTGTGGTTTTCACTAAGGGATCTAATTTTGATGTTTATCTTTTTATTTTCATTTTTGTGACTAGAGGATACAATCTCCCTAGAAAAATATGCTTCTTATCCAAGCTCAATATCAAAGCCAATTTTGTGGTCTGCAAGTGGTATACCATTTTGAAGTCCCATAAACTTAGCGATGGCTTCATCATTTTGGAATATTTCCACAATAGGTGGTTGATGTTGCTGATCCCAATCAATTAGTTTTGGGTAAATGTGTTGGAGTTCATGTGTTTGGGATGTAGGATTAAATGAAAGGGTAGTAATGGTGTTTATGCAAATGTCTCCAAATAGGTCTATTATGTATAGATTGTTGTCAATAGGATCATATTCATTTGATGTCTCAACCACAATAGAAGAAGAACCTTCCTCACAAGAGGCATTTTCAGTGTTAGGAGTAATAGTGTCTAACAAAGAATAGCCTAGTTCTTTATTTTTTCATGATGATGGGATCTCTCATACCTTGTTCATTCAAACCAAGGCCACCTTTTCCAGTGAATCCCATACCTTTACTATCTGGATGAACCGAGATTGGTGGTAATTGTTTTTCTTCCTCTTGTTCTTCTTTGTAGAGCCATGTAGAGAGATCTTCAAACACCACTTCATCTTTCATGTCTCCCCATTTTGTGAATATTGTAGGTTTGACTTCAATAGTGACAGGTTGAGCTTTTTGATTTCCTTTGGTCTTCCATAGGTTCTTGGTGATGGAAGAAGCTTTCCAATGCAAAAAGATAGATTAAAGTGATAGTCTCGCAACCATTATCAAGTACCTGGATCTTGAGGTCAGACTGAGGTTGATTGGATGATGAAGATGGAGTGGAGGATGATGAAGGTTGTGAAGATGATGTGATGGATGATGGATCAATGTAGGAGAATGAATGGAAAGATATATCATTATTAGGAATTTGAAAAAGTTTATTTTATTTTTCCTCCAAGTTCTTACAATAATGAAAAGGTTTCAGATCAACATATATTTAACTTCCTTATCATTATAAGGAAAATTTAGGAATTGATGGAACATAGAAAGGATAGCTTGCATAGCATGGATCCAAGGGTGTCCCAAAAGAAGGTTATAGGGTAGTTCAAGATCTAGTTCTTGATAGGTTGTTTTTGCTATAGTCAACCTCCCACCTAAACATGAATTCTAATGGTACCTTCAAATTTCTCTTGTTATCATCATAAGCTCTTATAGTGATACTTTTGTTTTCTCAATAATGTCATCAAAATATCCAAGTTGTTACCAATTTCAAGGTACAGATGTTTAAGCCTACACCACCATCTATCAAAACTATTTTGATTTTATGCTTGTGGATAAAAACTTCAAGATATAAATCTTGGTTATGGAATAATTTGAGAGGAAGGTCTCTTTTAGAAAACACTAGGTGATGTATAGAGGAAATGTGCCCCACCATAGCTTGAAACTGATCTGTGTTGATATCATTAGGTACAAAAGATTCAAGGAGAGGTTTTTCCAAAATATCTTTATGTGTGGGGGATAGCTTAAGAAGCTCAAGGATAGAGATTTGGGCTGAAGTTTTCTTTAGTTGATCAACAAGATTATAGTCATTTGAAGGTTTTATGGAAACTTTTGATTGAAGTAGGGCTCCTTGGATGGTAATCTTTCCTCTTCGTGTAGTAATGTTACACTCAGGATTCTTACCAACTATTGTTACAACATGGATATTGCTATTAGTTTCACATATGGTTCCTACAACATTGTCATAGGTGTAGGAAAATTTTTGGTAATCATGTCCTTTACCTTCATCATTCCCTTTAGAATGGTTGGGGATTGGATCCTTGTAAATACCCATATCACTATTTCCAAAGGTTCTAGGATGATGCTCGATATCAACCTCTCCTTTGTATTAATTCTTGGATGAGATTCTTTAGTTTCATGCAGTTGTTTGTCTTATGACCGTTGATTTGGTGGAATTCACATTGATCGTTTTCATTGTGCTATGGGGGTTTAAATTGTGGATCTTCGTAATTCATTTGATCAGGAAGTTTGATAATATTTTTTTGAATTAGATTTCACATAACCACCTCAAGAGGTTCTCCCAAGTGTGTGTACTTTCATCTCATTTGATTATTTTGTCTTGGTGGTCCTCTTTGAGGGTTTTGAGTATGATCTGTTTATTGATTGTTCTGAGGGTAAATAAGTTGGTTATTTTGCATGTTGTTTTTGGGATTGTTAGGAGGTGGTTGTATGTTTTGAACAAACTTAGTGTCAACCACTCCATCATTTGTGACATTTGTGTTCTTTTCCCAAATGTGAGGTTTATCATTTGAACCTGATGCTTGATCTTTGTTGTTGTAAATTTTGATGAGACCTTTCATGATGAGAGATCTTTCATAACTAAACCTTTCTCAATGATCTTTTCAAAGGTGTTGAGGAATAGCATAGTCAATTGATAGCTTATGTCCATTTGAAGATTTGAGATAAAGATTTCAACAAATTATTTCTCAAGAATGGGCCATTTGTATTTACTTGCTTTTATGTCTCCATCGTTTCAAGTAAGAAGCAAATGACTCCCCTTGGTTTTATTTTATCCTATACAAATCAAGAACCATAACATCTTGTTCAATAGTATATAAAAATTGATTGATGAATTTTTCAGATAGCTCATCAAAAGTTTTAATTCTAGGAAGTAGATGAGAGAACCATTCAATAGCTGCAACTCCTAGACTTCTTGGGAAAATTTTCAATACATAAGAGTCATTGTTAGCAACCTCCATGCAAGCTACAAAAAATTATTGCACATGTTCAATTGGGTTCCCTCTTCCTTTGTATTTATAAAATTTTGGAATTTCAAAGTTTTTTAAAAAGGGGATCATTGATATGTTGTGGTCAAATGGATATGGACATATGCCTTGCAATGCATAGCTCTTCTTGGGTTTTCCAAGTTGTATATTTGATATCCTTTGACTAAGATTTTAAATTTTCAATGTTATATCATTACTAGGTATGTTCATTAGAGGATTAATCATGTTATAGCCTTGTTGTCCTATAATGAATGTTGAATCATATGAAGGGTTTTGTGTGGGTGTAGGACCTTGTTGAATGTTTTGCGTGTATACTTGAGGATTAGGTCCTTGTGGAATGTTTTTTGTATATTGTGGATTGATTCTTTGATGTTGTGGATTGGGGTTTTGATATTGCTAATTAGGGTTTTGATATTGTTGATTGGGGTTTTGATATTGTTGATTGGGGTTTTGTTGTGTTTGTTTATGTATGAATGTTTGGTTTTGTGGATTAGGGGTTTGTAATGCATTGAGGTTTTGTTGTGATGGATTAGGCATTTGATATTGTGGATTCATGTTAGTTTGTTTTTGTGGAACACAAGTTTGATGTCGGGGATGTGGGTTTTTGTTGTTGTTGTGGAACATAAGTTTGATGTTGAGGATGGGTGTTTGTTTATTTTTTGGGATTTTGAATGAATGGCAATCCATATTGATTTTGAATGACATTAGGATCCAATTTTTTTTGCTATAACCCTTGTTGATATTGTACATTGTATGAAGGATCATAGTATTGTGATTGTTGTTGCATGTATTGTGCTTGTGTTTGATCTTGAGTATTGATTCGATACATTCTTTGATCTTGAGGGATGTTATTTTGTGTTTTTTGGTAGATAGGTTGTCATTGTGTATGAAGGGATGGATTGTTTGTTTGTGCTTGAGGATTGTTTTGATTGGGTATAGTATAATGGGTGATTCCATGTGTTGTGAATGTGGGGGTATGTTGGCATGAAGTTGCGGTTGAATGTTGGGTTGTTGATTTGGTGTGTGATGTGGTGGTCTAGGTGGAAGGTTACCCATGTTTTTTATGTTAACATTTTGTCCTTGTTGTAAGGATGTCTCATATATGTTTCTTGATACATTAGATATCCATGTATTTTTTGATATATTGTGTGTTACAAGTGGTGTAGAGAATGGATTGGTCGATTATAGTGGATTATCAACATGTTATCCATAAGGTTTTTCATTTATTGGTGCTTTTGACTTAGAAAAGACACATGGTATCTTTGGATCTATAGCTAGTTTTAGGATTTATCTCACAACTATTTCATCACTTATATGAATGAGATTTGGATCTTTGAGAGCTTCCACATTAAATTCCATGGGTAACTTGGCACCATGTTATGCAAGTTTTAGTAAGTATGTGTTAGGGTAAATGATCCAAGTACTTTTCTCATTATCCTTTGCATCCTAGGATCTTGGGTGTATTCTAAAATATCCTCTTCAGTAATTTCCACATCATTATCATCATCTTCTATGATTACATCTTGAGCATTAGGGGGTTGGTTTTGTTGTTGAGAAAATCTTCATTGATGTTGAAGATGAACGCCGGTATCATGTTGTGATGGATTGAGATCAAGTGGTGGTTGAGCATTAAGTGTTGGTGGTTGTGAGGGAATGTTGGTAGTTGTTTGATGGGTTGAGTAAATTAGAGGTTCATTAGGATCATAACCCTATGGTAGTGTTATGTGGTTTGTTGCTTAGAAGTAGAATATGCCTGTACTGAACTGTCTTTGTTTTTAGTTCCCCATTCTATTGCTGGTGATTGCTATGTCTTGTGGTTTGGAAGTTAAGTATGTCTACTTGTGAAGTATCCTATTCTATAGTTTTAGTTTATTTCATCACAAAGCTAAAATATATAAGTGACAGAGTGAAGTTTGTGTTTGTTAGTTGACTATGTATAATGCCCAATCGAGTATTTGCGTCATGAAGGGAAGCGTGTGCCAGCTGGAGAAAGCGTGTGGAGGTAAAATATGACTAGTTTAAGATCATAGAAGGAAGCACATGATGTTATCTTACACCAATGGTAACACATTTAATTTAGGGCCGAGATGACCACATGTTTCATATCATTTTGAATTAAGGATTATCCTTGGTTGACATGGCTAATTACAGATGGTGTTAAAGGGTTCTACGCCAACATTTTAATGTTGTTAACATGTTGGAATGGATATATATTGTAAATAATTTTATGAAATCTATGTGTATGTGTGTTTTTTGAGGTGTATTCCTACATGAAAAATGTATATGAAATGATGTGCAAGAAAAAAAGAGAAGTCAAAGATGTTGAATAAAATTGAGATATCATTAGTGGATATGTTCACATGTTAATGTAGAGCAAGTTGAGTAAAAGAAGATATATATTTATTTTGTATTGTGAGGTTGAAGAATCTTAATTTGAGTTGGTGCTCAATGACTGTGTTGTAGCTCAGTCATAGGGGATTGGTGTCTCCCTTCAAGGTTGCTATTCTTGTGGGTTGGTGCCTACAAAATTATTGTATAAGTTCTATAATATTTTGGGAGGTTAGATTTGGATAGTAGCTCCAAGTAGCATTTATCATCATCATTTTTCCCTTCATAGTTTCCATGTAAATCAAGTGTACTCTTGTGTGGATGTGTTCATTACTTTCTTTTCAATTGATTATATTTTGGTAGTATGATGAATGTGGTATTTTAGAGTTAGATATATTAAATATTGATTCACCCACCTCTTAATATTTGTGTGTCTAATAAGAATGTGTAGCAAAACGTAGCAAGAAACACACATAGGAAGTTGGAAAATCATGCGTTGGAGAAAAATAACATGCAGTAGCACATGAGTGTGAAAAATGCATTGTGTTTAAAACACAACAACAAAAGTTGTGCAGGCAAGTTGTAGGTAGTTTGAAGGCATTTTAATGTGCATGAAAATATAGATATTGTTGCAAGTTAATGTAACTCTATTTTGTTGGAGATAAAACATAATTAGATATTTTTTGTGGACATATCCCACATTAGGTGAACCACGTTAAAAAAATTGTACTTATGTAATTTGTTTTGTTCTTTAATTTTATTATCTATATTGATTAATTAATTGATTTAATTGTTCTATCCTAATGAAAGTACCAACAAGGAGAAAAATTGGATCCCATTACTTCTTCCTTGAGAAGGTTCACAAGACAACATAATTCAATTGATAAGTATAGCCTACTAGATTTCTATTGTGTATTTTATTTGTTAAGTATTAATGATGAACCTAGAATTTTTAGGGAGGCTCTCTCTTCAGATGAAAGTGAGTCTTAGATGCAAGCCATGCAAGAAGAGATGATGGCCTTTTATAGTTGTGATACTTTGGATCTTGTTATTTTTTCCAAATGAAGAAATCCCATTGGTTGCAAGTGGATATTTAAAAATAAATTCGGTGAAAATGGTTAGTTAGAGTGGTACAAATCCAAACTAGTGGCCAACAACTACTCTCAAAGAGAGGGAGTTAATTTTGGTGATTTTTTTCTCTTGTTTCTAACTTATATTAGATTCATATTATCTATTACTACTACTTGTGATTTTGAAATCGAGAAAATAGATGTTAAAATTACTTTCTTGCATGGGGATCTTGAGGAGGATATTTATATTTGACATCTTAGTGGTTTTGTTGTGAAAGGAAATGGAAACTTATTTTTCAAGTTAATAAAGTCATTATACGGTCTAAAATATTCACCCAAGATGTGGCACCATAAGTTTGATTCCTTGTATTTAATTTGGGTTTTGTTAAGAGCGAGGAGGATCATTGTGTTTATATTAATATTATTGATTATCTGATATTTGATTTGTTTTTCTATTTTGATGACATGTTTATGGGTAACAAGGTGATTAGGGAGATTAAAATTCAACTTTCTAGGACATTTGATATGAAGGAATTGGGGATGCTAAATATATCCTTAAGATAGAGATTAGTAGGGATTGAGTTCACAAAGATATTTTGTTAATTCAGAATAAGTATACATAGACATTATTTTATAAAGGTTTAATATACATGACTGTAAGTTCCAATAAATATTTCATTTCTAATTAGAACATCGTCAAGGTAGAGGTGTTTAGCTGATTGACATCGATGAATATGATGGGAATCTTGCACACACCATGCAGATTCATTTGTTTTGCATTTTTCATATAGTTTGGCCAAGTATGTTCTATGAGTGTATGTTTTGGTTTGATCAAAATGATTCCCCATATCGTGCATTATGTTGAATAGAATAAATTTGAGAAAGTAAAGATTTTATTTTAGATGGTAATTCATTATATATATATATATATATATATACAGATATTAATATAATAAAATATTATTATCCTATAAATATTTATAAATAGTTTTTAAAAATTGAAACTTTGCATGATTATTAAAAATTAAATAAGTAATTGACAAATAAGTTTTAAAATTAAAAAGGAACTAATTTTTAAAAATTATAAAAGAAATTGTAAATAAATTAGAAATTGCATGAAATCATGCAAAGTAGCACCCTTTGTCACAATAGGAGGAATGACTATGAGATCTGCCCTTTAAAGTCAGTCAAACTCATTGCCTAAAAACATTTTTGAAATTATTCAATAAACTATTTGTGATTTTATTTTGATAAAAAATATAATAAATGTTATGTTGATTGACAATAACAACTTTTAATGAGTGAATGAATAAATCACATAACTTAACCACTTCACGTTGGTGATATTCAGTCCACAAACTGTTATTGCCTTTGCCAGTAACATCACAGATATGTTCTACAATTATAATAAAATAGAATATATTTTAATAAAATTAAATAGTTCCCTTTTGTTATATATTATAGTGGTAAAGAAACCACAGTCATTTGTTGGATCAAAGTTGGATGTTTATTTATATATAAATCTAAAATTTATGGATAGAGCTTGAGAGAATTCCATGCCACAGATTGAAAAGAGTCCATTAAAAATTAATGGGAAGAATTGGATTAATTATCTTGCTTAAAACTTCTAATATGATGTCAAAAGAGAAGATTCAAATTTTAGAAAGGAGTTATAATCTAGAAATTCATGGCATTAAAGAATAGTTAAAATTATTGCACAAGATAATGATGCCTGTAAGTGCTTGATAAATACATGTTTTACTTTTAGTTTCAAGTTGTGAACATTTAGAAATTATTAATCATGCATGTTATGATTACATGTTAAATTAGGGAAAGATTGTATTCATAAGTGTGTGAAAATTTAACCTTTCGAGATAAGTGTCGAGTATGGGTTAACAAAGAGTGGAGATACTGCTTTTCTAGATCTACTTTTATTTGTTGTATACAACTATATGCTTGGCCAAGCTACTTAGACCATTGAAATAAAAGGAATTATTTCTTTATTATATATTTTCTCTCTACCATATCCAAATATCAATCATATCATTTTCTCATATGATACAAATACATGTAGATATATTAGGCATGCACCAGATTCCATCATGTTCATTGATTTCTTTTTGCTGAGCATCTCATGTAGGGTCAGTGGTTCTTCATGTCAGGAAGAACTCTCTGGGGAAGTGCAAACTTCATGGTTGGGCAGAAAAAGTGCCTAAATCATGTTCTTTTCCTAGGAATTACAAATGATTATTGGATTAAAATATTGGAGGTTCCATTGTTTGTGTACTATACTTGTACTTTTATTGTATCATTATGACTTATTTGGCAATGGGCTGCCTAAGTCAACTATTGCATCACATTATCTCATGTACTTATGATTCATGTATGGACAATATGAAAAATGATGTCATGGATTATATGGTGTTATTTCTCATGTATTTATGTACTTGTAATTACTTCTTTTAATATGATTAATTTCATGTTTATTTGGATTTAGAACCTTACACAATATCTTACCTAAAATCTAAAAATACAAAGTCCCACATTCACCATATCTTGGTAGCAACACTTTATCATAAGGACTCTAATGACACTCTATTGTTATGTACACATTTAGATAAAACTAACTCTAGTATTAACAAGAATCATCATGACATCTCTAGGCTATATACAAGCGTCCTTATCATGGCAAAGCAACTCCTTGAGGCATGACATTATTGGCACATGATGGAATTAGCATCTCCATCAATACCACCAGGTGTTCTCACATATCTGATGATTATTCAAAAAAACAAAAAAAGTAAAGATAAATAATCCATCCAATAGTGAAAACCATTCTTATGGCGCTTCGAGCAAGTACCATGATGAAAACCTAGCAAACATGTGTCATGTGTAACAATCAATTATCTATGTGTACCATTCCCGTTGGGAGCATCTTGCCTCATACATCATGTCATTTTATCTTCACCACTGTTCATCCAATCCATTCCACTTTCATCTATCTTCCCTATCCATCTTGATCTTGATAAAGACTAGGGGCATATACTTCAAAATATGCTTTGGACAAATCTTGACACGGTCAACTTCCTTTGAATATATACTACCCCATTTCATACCATCACCTACATAAAACTATCTAAACAACTAGCTTAGGTCAAACATATTATTCTATTATGAGATATTCCTTGGAAAATATCCCTTATCCTAGATCTATTTGTCTAATGCCTATCCTTCACATATCCACTTCCATCACATTAGTCCATTCATCTACTCATAGTGTCCCATACATTTCTAGACATTGGAGGTAGGTGATTACATCTTGCTTTGGAATAAATCTTGATATATATCTTCTACCTCACTTTGTGATCTAGACATCTAAAAATCCTAAAAAATCAAATATCTTGAAAAAAACAAAAAAAGAAGAAGTTTCAAGCATTTTCTAACATTTCATGAATAAAATATTTCATCAATCTCCTCCATCAATATCAATCCAAACAAATCCCAATCAATCTCATCTTGCTTGCAATTTAGCATGATATTAAACCATCTAACAAATTTTGTTCCTCTAGTCTTGCTACAAATCTTGATATATCTTGATGGGAGAAAATGAGGCCTTACTATTTCATCCTTTATTTTCCCTTTTACCCCTTTTTATTTTGTCTTTTTTATACTTCTTCCCACCATTTGTTCAAGGAAAATAGATATATTTAATATGTTGTAAATTTTGAATATCCAAGATACTGAGAGGGGGTGGGTGAATCAATATCTTCTTAAATTTTCTAAAAAGATACCATCCAATTATTCCAATGCATACAATAGAAAAGATAAGTAAAAGCATTAACAAAACATGGAATCACAAAACACATGAACACCAAGATTTTTACGTGGAAAACCCAAAATGGGAAAAACCACGGTGAGTGTTAGCTCACAATATAGTATAACCGGTTATAAGATATTACAAAATGGGGTGGCTCACTGCCAGGACTCACTGTCCAAATACAAAGGCTCACTTCTTGCAGAGTTACAATGACAAAATGGCTTATAGCTAGAAAATGAACTGATAAAGTACATCTGATAAGTGTTGATTCATTTCCAATGAAGCTCAATAAACTGAATTGACACACTTCATCTATTTGCTCTTCTTCACATTCACATTCACAATTCAATCATCTATTTTTCAGTCTTAAAAAACTGTCCAATATATATACTTGATTCATCCGCAAACATCAATTAGGTCGGCCTAATAAGATGCACTTCTTATTTATCAAAAATACCAACTGTTGGCTACAAGCTTTCACAAAATCTTCCCAAAAGCAATTCAAACACTCAACACACTACATCATGTTAGCATAGACCTAAGATAGGTCACACATATATGCGCAAAAACAAAATTAATTCACCATTACATCATCTGTGCATTAGGTTGGCCAAAGATAGACCTAATAGCAAAAATTGCAATTAACAGAACAATGCTAATAGACTATACAAGCATCTGAATACGTGAGATCTTGAATTTACGTGCTCCCAACATTCATAAACCATTTCCCAAAAACCGCTCATAGCAATAATCAACACCAAACAATTGCAAACCAAATACCAGAGGATATAAGCATTATACCAGTTCAGATACTGGAACAATTTCAGACTTAGTCTTGTAGTTGCAATGCATATATCATGGTGACATCAATGACAACAAAAATAAATAAATGAGATGTTCTTCTTCATTTTCCAACAATCTCCCCCTTTGTCATTGATGTAAACATGGGCCAAATTTTTTAAAACAAAGCTTGCAAAAACTTCCAAACTCTTATTTACAACACTTCTCCCCCTAACACTAGTATTTCACTATTCTTCATTCCCCCTTTGACATTAAGGACAAAGGGTGTCCCAAAAATTGAAATATGAAAAAGAAAACAAAGAGACATGCATTAACCGGAGGATGGCTAGCCTTGAAGATCCTTAAGAATACCTTCCCATACTTATTTACCATTCATCCAACCTTCCTTTGCAAAAATCAACATCCTGTTCAGGGATTCCAACTCTACCATAGTTTCTTTTGCACCATCCGAAGTAATAGGAGTCAAATTTATCTTCTCAAGTTTTTCTATGCTTGCCAAGGCCTTGCCAACTGGAGTGTATTCCACTCTTATAATGTCACCTAACTGATCAATTTTTTTGATAATCTCTTCCTTCTGCTTCTGTAAAACAAAGAATTTATCTTTATGTGCAGAGATGGCATTCTAGGTTGATCTGTCTCTATCTTTGGATATACTATAAGTACCAGAGACAACAATCAACAAAGACTCAATGGAATCCATAACAACCTTAATGTTCTGGGTGGCATCTAGTCACTTCAAGCAATAAGCAAGAACAACATTTGCTTCTGACTCACAGATCTTCATAGCTTCCTAGTTCTTTTCAACATTTGAGTGTGCTAGATCACACTTGTCATGCAATGCCAATGGCCTTTTCTCTTCTAGTTTCTCCTCAACCTCTTGTTTTGTCTTTTCACCAAGCCCGAAGGTATACTCCTTGAAAGAATCCAAAAACAATATAAAATTTTCAATAGGAGTGAGGGATGCATCTATAGATGCACCAGGTGTGACCTCCTACAATGCCTTAAGAGCATCTTCTATGAGTTATGTTCATTTCTAATGAGTTTCAAGAATCTCCTTCCTTTCAAATTCCTGTAATGCATCTCCTAACACCACTTTACGGACCAAAGAAATCTTCTCCACATCTACATACCCTTCAATCATAGGAAGTTGTAGAAACTCTTGAGGAGTTATTGGATGTAATCTGATATGCTTGGATAACAAGCCTTTCAGTACATCATTACCGGAGGATGATTCTCTAGGATGCTTATGAGATTTTACAATCTGCTTTTGACTTTCTTCATTTTTCCCGGAAGATTCCTTGTTTTTTATTTTCTTCCTCTCCCTTTTCCTTTTCTTCTTCCACTTTCTCTTCTTCTTCTTCTTCTTCTTTCTTTTCTTACTTTTCATTTTCATCTTTATCTTTATCCCTGTTGTCTTCTTCATCATTTCCATCTTTTCCATTTTTATTTTGTTCTTTTGGATTATCTTTTTCTTCTTCTTCACTGCTTTTTCCTTCTTTAGTATTACCTTTTTCACCTTTAGTGTGCTCTAGAGGAGAATCATCATGTTTTATAGGCTCAACTTCACCTTAATTCTGCTTCTCAATTTCTAGAGGATCATTTTCACCACTGGCATCATTTTCAACATCAATGTCTTCAGAAATACCTGCATCACCTATATCAAGAGGAAACATCTTCATTGGTCTTAAGCATGCCATATTTCTCTACTGTATCCTAGATCACTTTTGTAGTTTCCTTCCTTATCTTCTTTATTTGATTTTTATCCTTAGTCATTAGAATATTTACCCTTTTCTTCATCTGGAACATATCTGCACAAATATTTTTTAGAGTTTCCAGATCGTTCGGGGTCAGAGAAGACCCAATTTTATCAAATGCATTGTTCCTAATTTTATCTTCAAGTACAACAACCTCTGATCTCCTTTTCATCAAAGTTGTCCACATATTCTCAAGTACGTCTTGCTTCACATCATCCCATTTAACTTCCAAGATGATAACATATTGAATGACAACTAAAAGTAAAGTTTTCTTATCCTCTTTTCCAACATTATCATAATATTTTGTTGTAGGCTTCAGCATGTTCTCGAAATGTAACAAAGAATTGAGAGTTGTCTCTAATTTGAAACGGGGACCAGAACTTACCGGAATTTCCTATTCTTCTCTCTAGTCTGAGGAGGCTTCTTCAGATACCTTAGTCTTCTTCGACTCTAATTTGGTGTGCACAAGAACACCAAAGTTTTTCTCTTCCTCATCATCATAATATGACACATCATGCACTCTCTTAGAACCAATAGCTTCCTTAGAAGCACCTTCTCTAGAGGATAAACTTCCTCTTCTTTTCCTCACCAATTTTAAAGCAGGATCCTCTTCCTCTTCATCCTGATCATCTGTGACACTAAGATTTTTCTCCCTTGTAGCTTTCTCTTTCTTTCCTTTTTTTCTAGGGGCCACCGGAGGAGTTTGTTTCCTCTTCCCAGATCTAGTAGTAGGTCCGTAGGAAATTGATCCTTTACCTTTATTAGCAGTACTGGGTTCAATTTTTACTGCAAAAGTTGCGGAGGGCTTAGAAAGAGTAGTCCTGCCAGATGATTCTCCCTCCAAATCTTCTCCCTTAGCCCTACCAAGCGCAATCTGGTCATTAGTGAATCTAGCTTCTCTAAGCTTCGTTTCCACTCTCTTTCTTATTATTAGCTTTTGGTGCTCCATGTGGACCTCTATAGATTTTTCTGCATAAGTACCAATTTTGGGTTCATTGGGATCCTTCGGATTTTTAAGCAACATTTGTACATAACCCTAAGCTTCATCTTTTGTAATCTCACAATCCAATGGCTGAATACAAATGGTTCGGGGTTCTACTGCTTCAATCATGCATTCATTAGAGGAAACGTGAAATATGATGTCATCTTTATATTTCTCAAAGAATGTTATTAGAGCATTTTCTTGAGTTTTCATATCACCAAACTATACATATAATCAAAGATTTGATGTGTCACTGGTCTGGATCATTCTTTCCAGGAAGTCTCTTCATGAAATAGAACAATAGACATACAATCAATGAGTCAAATTTAAAAGCATACTTCCTTTCTTTTGTCGACTTTAAATTCTCAAACAACTATTGTCAGAGAAGCTCACATAGGTCATAGTCTGCACCATTGACTACCATATCAAAACTAGTATAAATAGTTGTGGCCCAAACAAAGTTCTCTCTGTTGATGAAGTATATTTTATGACCAATCATGATAGTGGTGTACTTCACAGCCGGATTAGTGATGGAATTTGTTGTTAAAGATCTCTTGTCATATGCATCTTCTTTGAGTTTCATTATCACTTCATTCTTCATGGATTTCAATACAGGTATTGATCCTTTATCCCAAAGGTCGATAACAACCCTAACCACCTCCTTAGTTATCAGGTGAGGTTGATCAGTCCATAGGAATTTATCATGTATTATGCGTAGGATTGGTTTCACAAATCAATCATCAATGACGAAACTGAAGTTGGGAAAGTTGTTCCATTTGTCTAACCTCTTTGTAACTAGGTTTGAGTATTCAGGTTTTACCAAGAAACTATCTCCAGTAAGCTCATTCTGCCAAATTTTGATCAATTTGTTGTGATTGAACTCCTCAGTCTTTACTCAAATATGCATTCTTGTGTCCTCAGTCGGCATAACCCCATGAGGGATTGATGAGAAGGCGCCCATAGGGTCATCTTCGAAAACCTTCAAGGAATATTTCCTATAGGATGGTCTAGGTCTTTTCGACACTTTAAAAACTATAGGGGTTACCATTCTTCCAATTTCGAATTCAAACAATTCAAAGAACACAAACCCACAACTGCACAAAAAAGTAAAATACCTCTTTCTTCACGAAGAATTAGAACTAGGGTTTCCATGGCTTGAACTCCAAATCACTTCAAGAATGCTCCAAAAAGATCTTCGATTTCCTCAAATGCACGAGTGATTAAAATGCCTTACATATTTTCTTTATAAAACAACGATCTGCCCTAATTCGCATTAAATGCAATAGATTTCAAAAATTTGCTAAAAACTCTTCTTCTATGCTCAGAAAAACCCTAATTTGCTCCACAAAAGATCATGCCTTCATATTTTCTTCTAGTTCCACTTGCATAACCTCTAACTAGTCATTTCTTACAACATATCTTCGTGCCAAAGACTGACACCCGAACATCAAGGGGGTTTAGGTAATTTTTTGTTAAAGCTCCCCCTAAGACCTTGCTAGGTCTAATTTCAGAGGAATTGTCTGTACCGGATGAGGGCACAAACACATCTGTCATCTCATTCTCTTCTTTCTTCCTCTAAATTTTATTCATTTCTTACTTAATCTCATCTTTTTCAACCTTCTTCGCAAGTTCATTCTTTTCTACTAGATTGGTTTGCTTATCCTTTTTGCTTCTGCAAACTCTTGAGATATGTCTTGGTTTGTTGCAATTGTAGTAGACAAAATTTATCTAATTAGATTAAATTCTATTGACTCTTGTTCTGCACTGATTAGATTTAAGTCCATACTTGTTGCAAGTATAATAGTAGCCATTAAAGGATTGATTCACTCTTCCTCCATTAAACTGATTCATCATCAAGGTTTTGCATTCGCTTGCCCTATGTCCAATTCTTTTGCATGTAAAATATTGACCAAAGAAGGAACTAGAAAATTGATTCATCCTACTCCTACATTTTGTTGCCTTGCCTTGTGAAATTTTTTGCATGAAAAACAAGTGCCATTACAAAATATGGATACCTTTGTGCATTAGGTTGTCTCATAGGGAGTCTCCAAGCAAAGTTCCTTGAATTTCCTTTATTCTAAGTCTCCTGGTTATCCTTAGAGTTTTCAGCTTCTTCCATTCCCTAGCCACCTTTGTCTTTACTCGGTTTATGCCCTAAAATCAATTCATCAAGCTTTTTTGAGCTAGATTTGAAATTATTTTCACAGAGTTTCACTTTCTCTAGATCTATTTTCAAATTCACCACTTCTTTTTCAAGCTTGGTGCACTCATCAGACTTGCTTTGTATCGTTTTGTTTAGCCATTCTTCAATTCTTTTCTTCTCTTCTACTTGCACCTTCAAATCAGTAATTTCTTCATTAGCTCGCTTTAATGATCAATTACTTCCCTATGCCTTTCTTTGAACTTTTTCAATTGCTCTTTTAATTTTTGGACACATTCATTTACATCTTCAAGATTTTCTTTCAGATCTTTGTTTTCACTTTCAACTTTGTCAAGATCCTCAAGTGCAGCCCAAAGCTCTTCTTTATCATTCATTTCTTCCATCTTCAGGATCTCCCTCAAGCTATTAGGCTTTTCTGGAGGGACCAAGCTCTGATACCAATTATTGAATATCCAAGATACTGAGAGGGGAGGTGAATTAGTATCTTCTTAAATTTTCTAAACAGATACCATCCAATTATTCCAATGCATACAATAGCAAAGATAAGTAAAAGCATTAATAGAACATGAAATCACAAAACACATGAACACCAATATTTTTACATGGAAAACCCAAAATGGGAAAAACCACGGTGAGTGTTAGCTCACAATATAGTATAACTTGTTATAAGATATTACAAAATGGGTTGGCTCACTGCCAGGACTCATTGTCCAAATGCAAAGGCTCACTACCTATAGAGTTACAATGACAAAATGGCTTACAACCAGAAAATGAACTAATAAAGTACACCTGATAAGTGTTGATTCAGTTCCAATAAAGCTCAATAAACTGACTTGACACACTTCATCATATTCACTCTTCTTCACATTCGCATTCACCACTCAATCATCTATTTTTTAGTCTTCAAAAATTGTCCAATATATATACTTGATTCATCTGCAAACATCAATTAGGCTGGCCTAATTAGATGCACTTCTTATTTATCAAAAATACCAACTTTCGGCTAAAAGCTTTCACAAAATCTTCCCAAAATCAATTCAAACACTCAACACACTACATCATGCCAATATAGACCTAATATAGGTCACACATATATCTGCAAAAACAAAATTAATTCACAGAACAATGTTGATACACTATACAAGCATTTGAATACGTGAGATGTTGAATGTATGTGCTCCCAACATTCATAAACTATTTCCCAAAAACCGCTCACAACAATAATCAACAAAAAATAATTGCAGACCAAAATACCAAAGGATATAAGCATTTTACCTGTTCAGATACCGAAAAAAATACTAGAACAAATTCAGACTGTCTTGCAGTTGCAAATCATATATCATGGTGACATCAATGACAACACAAAACAACAAAATGAGATCTTCTTCATTTTTCCAACAGTAAAAAGAATTAAAATTTTCCATAATGCTAATTATTTGAAGAAGTATTAGTCGTTTCATTATTAAATGATAGGGATAATTATGGGCGTGGGTTCAACTCTTGTGAGTACGTGGAAGGAAAAAGGCTAATGAAGAAAGGAGTTGTTAGATTGGAACGATTGTTGATGTTGTTTTACTTAGATTATTTTTGGATTGTTATATTTATGTTTCTGTTAAAGAAAAATTCTGTTTACTGGCCTTAGGCCGATAATCCAGTTTTTATTACATACTTTGGTTTGTTGGTCGTAGGCCACAACAAACCCAAAATTTATTTAATTTTGGCATATCGTTTAGTATATATATGTATGTATATCTAAGACTGGGTACACGTGGTGAATAATCTATAAACAATTTTTTCCTCTACTTTCGTTTGAATATTTTTGTGTGTGTGGATGATTAATTTGGTATAGAATCAGTCTTCTTATATCATCACCAAGTGAACCAAGGAGAAAGGGCCCACTTGATGATTCTATAAATTTAGTTGGTGTGGTAACACATGCTTTCATTTATGTAATATTTCAATTTCATGTATGCAACATGTGATTCTATTTTTGTCTTATTTCTATAACATTTCCATCTTGTAATTTGGTTTAATATATTTCCATTTTTGAATTAATATTACATCTGATAATAATGCTTTGTTAAGAAAAATCATGGGAATGAGTTTATTCCGAGTAAAGTAAAGAATTTGTTGTCATTATTTTATATTCTGCAACTGTTTCTGCTAAACTGCATGTCACACTTCCCGACACAATTTATGTGACTTCCTATCACAGAGTAGAAATACAGTTATTAAACCAGATTTTTGATTAAATAATCATTGAGAGTTATATGCATTCATCCCCACTTAATTCACTGGTCTCGAACCTTAGGTAAATAGCCACAAAACCTTTCATGAGCTTATGATTCCTAGATCAACACTTAGGAACAAACTAAGGAAACCAACACGAAATTCTTGAGGATTGAACTAAACCCATCCAAATTGATAGAATTACAAGGATAGTTTATTTCCCAACATTAGTCCACAATTTTGTCCAAACATTTTAGCATCACTGCCAGAGAAAGGCATTAAAGGCCTGAAAACCTAGTGAGTTGAGTTAGGACAGTGTGCCAAAGTGAAAGTCCATGTGATTGTCGACCTCACCTAGGTGGGTACCCTTGGTTTTCTCTATTATAGATCATATAGATGCATGAATCATATTAGAGACACTAGAGGAAGATTTGTTAAGAAGGATATAGGAAATAGCTCACAACAAGAAAACCAACAAAATGAATTAAATCCATTGATTGTGCACACACCATCTAAGAAAGAGTTAGTTGAATCAGATATTGAGAGATGTGTCATTGAGTCCACCATTGTTGAGTCTCCTTCTAGTACCCAATAGGAGTCATTTGAAGAATTATATATAAGGGTTTCTAAACTATTTTGAGAATCTTACAAAATTCGAAGTGGGAAAGATTTCATAAACAAAGACCCCAAGTTATTATCATCCTTTTACACCCCTTGGGCATTTGGAACCATGAACAACAACAACAATAACAATCATGAAAGAACATTGGCCAACAACAATCTTGTTACCTTTGAGTTTCCCATTGCACATCCAAAGGAGGATGCTCCCATGAAGACCTCACTTTTCCTTGCCTGTCTTTCAAGGTCTTTCTATGGAAGACCCTGATATGTTTCTCTTTGAATTTTATATTAAATGTCACAATTATAATTATCACAATGATGTACAAAAACTTAAACTATTTCTAGCTACTCTGAAGGATACAACATTGTGAAGGTTTATAGGACTAGGACATGAAACTATTCATATTTGGGACAACACGAAGAAAAATTTCTTGGATAAATACCAAGAATATTGCAAGACCAAAAAAACCCGAGATGAGTCATTCCACATCATGCAACATGAAGAAGAGACCCTAGAAGATTATCTAGAGTGTTTTCTATTTAGTCTACAAAGGACTAGGCAAACAGGTTTAAGCAATGTCTTTGTAAAAGTGCTCTTTCTTAGGGGGATTAGGGATGAATGTTTGGATATTTTGAATCTTATGGTTGGGGGAGACATTTCTAAATTGAGTTTTGATGATATCTGTGATGTGTGCAAGAATTATTCAAAGTCCACTCATTTAGTAAGAGGGTATACCAGGAAGCATGCCTCTTCTAGAGGGACATCAAGTGTCACAAAAAGAGAACTAGGTACCTTGCTCAAAGACCTCAAAATTGATCTACTAAGTCACATGGGTAAGCAGATAAACACCTTGTATACATGAAAGAAGAAGGAGGAGGCTGAAAAATATCTTGTTGTCTTTTGTCTTATTTGTCATAAAAGGCATAATAGTGAAAAGTGTCCCTACAACAAAACAAAAATCTCTTCTTTGGAAGATGCCAATAGAGAAACCATGCTAAGACCTCTTCCAATAGGCATGACTAAAGTAGAACATACAAATGATTTTATTTACTTTATGACCCAAAGGAGACCTTGGAAACCACAAGGAATGCCCCCAATTGATTATCATGCATTACCTCCAAGTTCTTTTCCTCCTCAACAAAATCCTTCCCCGAACCAATTTGGGTGGTTTGGAGGATGGAAACAACCTCCACACTACCCCTAATGGACACAACAATATCCACATGCTCCATAATTGTGGCAAGCATGACGAGTGCCACCATAAACATATCCACAATATCAATCGTACCTTCCATATCCACCACCATCAGCAATAAATCCCTATTAGCAACCACACCAACTTTTACCACCTATTCCATCATCATCTAGTCAACCATCTAGTTCAACCCAACCACTGAAAGCAACACCTATTCCCACACAATGATCACCTAATCCAAATAATAAGGTGGATCAACCTGTTTACAATAATGAGGTGGCATGATTCCCAACCTATCCTATCAATACACTAGAAATTGATGGTGTACAACTCAGATCAAGAAAGAATCAAGGGCCAACTATCATAGAGACAAAAGATTCTATAGTAGAACCAGTAGAAGAACAACTAATGCCTCCATTTTCTGATAGGTTTCATGAAAAACCAAAACAATAAGAAATATCTCAATCAGGTTTTGATTTCATGAATGAATTGTGTAATGCTAAGATTAAAATTCATATATTGTAGGCCATTCGATATGTTCCAGTGTATACGAGAGTAGTCAAAGAACTATGTGGAGATTTTGATTTTATGAATGAATTGTGTAATGTTAATATTAAAATTAATCTCTTGTAGGCCATTCGAGATGTTCCAGTGTATATAAGAGTAGTCAAAGAACTATGTGGGAGAAAACAAAAGAATAAATAAGACCCCAAGATAGTCCAAGTCATTGGACAATTGACAGATTTGATGTTGGGGGAGATTTATGTTCCTAAGTATGCAAATCCTGGGAGCCCAATGATAAAGGTACATATTGGTAATATAGTTATCCCAAATGCACTTGTGGATTTAGGAGCAACCATAAATGTAATGACAAATGAGACTAAGGAGAAACTAGCCCTTGAAGTACTAATACCTACTTCAACAGTCTTAAAAATGGTGGATCATTCAAGCCAAAAGGAATGATTGAAGACATTATTATTTTTGTTGAGTCTTGGGAATATCCCATAGATTTTATGATTTTACAACCAAAAAATAAGTTGGGGGGATACCTCGTAATTTTAGGCAGACCTTGGTTAGTCACATCTAATGCTTTTATTAATTGTAGGTCTAGAAACATGGTGATTTCAAATAGAGAACAAACGGAGCAACTGATGTTGTACGCTCTAGCATGACCTTTATTGGAAATAGAGGATCCATTGTGGATTGATAGTGATTTAGATGAATCTTTACCTATTTTTATAATTGATCAAAGTAGATAATTCGAAGAAATATCGGAAGACAATGTTCTTAATAATTTCTTGCAAAATCACTATTTATTTGATAATGTTTTAGAAAAAAATGATTTTGCCTTCGAGTATAGATGACAATTTCCCATTTGGGAATTTTCCATTAGTTAGTAATCCACTATCTATTCAACATTTCATTACTTTGCATTAGATATTACCACACACTTGTATATATAGTCCATTTTTAGTATCTGGGAATTTTGACCCATCCGCATCTACTTCCCAATTGCTTGTTGTTAATACTCTTGTCCAGTCTCAGGCTATGGAAGTTTTACCTAGAAAAATGCTTAATATAAATCCCAACCTGAGCCCCTCATAGTCAGAAGATCTCATTGTTATGTTGTGTTCCCATAAAGATTCATTTTCTTGGGATTACCAAGATATGAGAGGTATACATCCTACTACTTTCACGCATCATACATATATAGAGGAAGGAAGCCGACTTGTAAGACAACCACAAAGAAGATTGAACCCAGTCCTACGAGAAATTGTTAAAGTTGAGCTACAAAAGTTACTTAACGTAGGATTCATCTATCCTATCTCTAATAGCCAATGGGTGTCACCTCTTGTGGTAGTTCCCAAAAAGAATCGGAAGTGGAAAATATGTGTAGACTATAGAGCCCTTAATAAGGCTACCAAGAAAGAAGATTTTCCACTATCCTTTATAGATCAAGTCTTAGACACCCTTGCTAGAAAGAAGTTATTTTCCTTCCTTGATGGATTTAGTAGTTACAATCAAATCTGTATAGCCCCAAAGGATCAAGACAAGACCATTTTTACCTACTCATGGGGTACATTTTCTTATAATGTCTTACCTTTTGGGTTATATAATGCTCTTTCTACTTTTCAGCAGGCTGTCTTAAGTATTTTTGTTGATTTGATTCATGATTGTGTGGAAGTTTACATGGATGATTTCATTGTTTATGGTGACACGTATGAGGAAGAAAAGGAAAATTTGGAAAAGGTTCTTAAAAGATGTATTAATACTAATCTATCTATGAGTGATGAAAAGCATCACATCTTAATGACTGAAGGTATTGTATTAGGACATTATATTTCTTCAAAGGGAATTGAGATAGATCCCAAAAAGGTAAAGATAATTCAAGACTTACCTATGCCTACTTCTCAGAAAGATGTTTGTAGTTTTCTGGGTCATGCTGAATATTATAAAATATTTATTCGAGATTTCAATAAAATTGCCTCACCTCTTTTTCTTTTGCTAGGAAAAGATGTTGGATTTTCATGGACACAAGAATGTCAACAAGCCTTTGAATAAATTAAGGGAAAGCTTATAACTACCCCTATTTTACGAGTACCAAATTGGGAGTTGTCATTCCACATCCATACCGATGCTTCAAACAATTCCAAGGGAGAGGTGCTTGGGAAAAAGGATGATTCTCAATTTTATTCTATTTATTATATTAGTAAGAATTTTACTGGTGCAGAGGTAAATCACACTGTAACTGAAAAAGAATTTTTGGTTGTACATACAAATCATTTTGCTATAAGATTATTAATGCATAATCCGATCATTACAGGAAGAGTGATTTGATTGTTGCTTTCATTGCAATAATTTGATATCACTATTCTTGACAAACCCAAATGTGAAAATGTAGTTGCTAACTTTATATCCAGATTGCTGTGTGATAATGAAACGATACCTGTGGATGATGCTTTCTCGCATGAACATTTTTTTCCATTTCTGTAAACAACACATGGTTTGCTAATATTTCCAATTATCTTTTCACATGCAGGTTTCCAACCCACTTTTCTCCAAGAGACTGATGAAATCTTATAGGACTTTGTGGGTAATATAGTTGGATTAATGGTTTACTCTTTCGTATTGGAGTTCATAACATTATGCATTGATTTGTAGTAGAGGAGGATGTCTTTGACATATTTTGTGCATGTCATTCTGAGCCTTGTGGAGGACACTTTGCAACACAACAAACTACTAACAAAGTTTTGATTGTAGGGTATTATTGGCCAACAATCCATAAGGATTATAAAAGAGGTAAGAACCACTTTGTTGACCTCTTTGAAACTTTCAAATTTTATGACAATGTTGAATTGAATATTTGTCTGTACCTCACGATCCATGCACCAACATAAAAGATGATCCAACTTCACCTTCACGTGGCCCCAAACCTTCTGTTGACCTCTTTGAAACTTTCAACTTTCATGACAATGTTGAATTGCATATTTGCATGGATGTCACAGCCCCATGCACTGACAAAAAAGATGATCCAACTTCACCTTCACATGAACCCAACCCTTTTGTTGACCTCTTTTGAAATTTCAACTTTCGTGACAATGTTGAATTGCATATTTTCTTGGATTTCATGACCCCATGCATGGACATAAAAGATGATCCAACTTCACCTTCACATGACCGCTACTCACCTATAACTGTTCATTCTTCAACATTGTGATAAGTGTTAGTGTATGGGCTGACCCACGTTTTTCGATGTAATTCTCTTACACCCACAGTTATCAATTAAACCCTTTGAGAAATGGGGTTTGTATTTTTTAGGACCAATTAATCCTCCCTCTAGGAATAAAAAATATATTTTGGTTTTTACTGACTATGTTACTAAGTGGGTAGAAGTAGTAGCTTTGAAACATGCTAGAGATACAAAATTTTCTAACTTCTTATATTTTGAGATTTTTACCAAGTATGGCGTACCAAAAGAGATTGTTACGAACTGGGGACCACAATTCACATTTGATTTGGTTGCCGCTTTGGTTCAAGAAATCAACATTGAAAATCTTCTCCATACCATCCACAAGCCAATGGGCAAGTGGAGGTGACCAATCAAGAGTTAGAGAATATCCTCACAAATACTGTTACACAAAAAAGATTGGGTAGATTGACTTCTTGAGGTGGTTTGGGCCTACAAGACTTGGAAGACAACCACCGGCTTGACATCGTATGAACTTGTTTATGGAAAAAAGGTTGCTTTTCCCATTTAATTTGAAGTAAAGACTCTCTGCACTTCTCTTCAACTAGGGATGAGCCTCACCAAAGCTTGGAAGGAAATAATAACTCAACTCCACTCCTTGAATGAAATGGTCCAACAATCCCTTTTCCACATAGAGGTGGTGCAACAACATCAAGCATAATGGCATGACCGCTTCATTCGTCAGTGAATGTTCCAACCTGGTGATTGGGAATTTTCTCTATGGCTCCTAATTCTAGGACTTCAAAGGAAAATTTCACACTTGCTGGCTTGATCCTTATAAGATTTAGACTATTTATGATAATGGTGTTTCTAAGTTATGCATTATGGATTCAAAATGTATGGCTCTTGTTGTCAATGTGCACCATTTGAAATTGTACAAATGGCTCCTTTCTAAAGAGACTTTTGTTTGTCATGTGACAAAAGAACTCACTCTTATTCCTGTCAGCTCTCCAAAAAAAATGCAATAAAAGATCCAACAATGAAAAACTTCGAACATTGTTGGCTAGTTATTACTTGAAAACCAAGTTACTAGCAGGTAATAACTGTATAATAATCTTGGAGGTGAAAACTAGTTTTTTGGTGCCTCTAGGCAATATCAGATTGAAAACTAACTTATTGGTGGTCTGGTGTTGTTATCCTTAAAATAAATAAAAAAATAACTACACTTTATTCTTATTGTCACTGATGTTGTAGGAACTTCAACCCTCTAGGAATTTTTCCTACCACTACCCATTCTATGGTGCAAAAGGTATCGATTTGAATTTCCAACATTTTGTGATGCCTTTGTGTCATCTTAATGTTGTTTTTATTTATTTTTCCCTGGATTGGCTAGTTATTTGGTCAAATGGTCTTCAGTTCTCATGGCTCCTCTTTGCCTGCCTTCTTGTGCAAGGAACATTCCTATCATTTTTGTGACAATGGTAATTGGGCATTGCTCTATGACTCCCGATTCTAGGACTTCAAAGGAAAATTTCACACTCGCTGGCTCGATCCTTATAAGATTTAGACTATTGATGATAATGGTGTTGTTAAGTTATGCATTATGGATTCAAATGTATGTCTCTTGTTGTCAATGGGAACCATTTGAAATTGTACAAATGGATCCTTTCTAAAGAGACTTTTGTTTGTCATGTGACAAAAGAACTCACTCTTATTCCTATCACCTCTCTAAAATAAAAATAATATTTTAAAAAAATGCAATAAAATATCCAACAATGAAAACCTTTGGACATTGTTGGCTAGTTATTACTTGAATACCCAGTTACTGACAAGTAATAATTGTATAATAATATTGGAGGTGAAAACTATTTTTTTGGTGCCTCTAGGTGGTATCAAATTGAAAACTAACTTATCGATGTTCTGGTGTCGTTATCCTTAAAATGAATAAAAAATAACTACACTATGTTCTTACTATCACCGGTGTTCCAAGAACTTCAACCCTCTAGGAATTTTTCCTACCGGTACCCATTATATGGTGCGACAAGTATCGATTTGCATTTCCAACATTTTGTGATGCTTTTGTGTCATCCTAATGCTGCTTTTCTTTATTTTTCCCAGGATTGGCTAGTTATTTGGTCAAATGGTCTTCAGCTCTCATGGCTCCTCTCTACCCGCCTTCTTGTGCAAGGAACCTTCCTATCACTTTTGTGACAATTATTTGGATCCTTTGGAGGTTTCCTTTTTTCCACAGTAGCTATCATACCTACTCGATGTTTTCATTTCTAGTCTCGTGGATGCTATACATGTTTTGATGCTTCTAGGTGGATTGCACAACTTCCTTCTGTCACATCATGTCACATCCATGTGCTCCATCCACTCTTTTGAATCTATGTTGGTGTGGGTTTTATTGCTTTTTCTGACAGGGCCGATCTTTCTCGTGCCCTTATGGATTTTTTGCCACACCATGGATTCAATGTACCCTTCTATTACCTGCCCTTTCTCCACATCATCCTTTTTACGTCCCATCCTCCTTGTCATTCGTCTCTCCCCACTTTTTTTCATCATTTCCACGTCACAATTTTCTTGCCATTTTTGTCTCTTCACATCCCATCATCCTTGTTGGCATCTTTCTTGTTCGTGATGTTGGATCTCTAGTGACTATGCATTTATGATGGTTTGTTTTCCACCCTTCCAGTGTTGGATTTCTTGCGCCACCCAATTTGTCCTTCAGTAACTGGTAATATGGTAGGTTTTATGTTCTTTTTCAATTTATTATTGTATTTGTTTCTCACAACGAATGGTGACTTGCCCCATAGATGGCTCAACTACTTAGCTGGGGGGAGGATATATTTAGTATATTCCTTATGGTTATCTACGATATTATTGCCTGGGAAGGGAGTATTTTCCACCTAATTTAGCTATCATTTTTGGTACACTAATTGTACTTTGAAGTTAATTCTCCATTTTCACTCATCGTATGTCATTTTACCATTAAAACTTCATTATTTCACCACCATTTTACCATTTCCACTTTCCCATTATTGTCATCTTTGTGTTAGTGATTTTGGGTTTCTGGTTTTCATCCAGCGTCAACTTCTTGGCACAAGAATGCTGACACCATTATGAGCCCACTTCCATGTGGCACATCTAAGAGCTGCAAAGGAAGCTTTCAAAATCTTTAATCAAGTGCATTGGGATGCATATTTAAGACTATTGTGTAGATATGACAATGATGTAGCTAAGGAATTTGTGCTTGGTTTCCACCGATATCAAATCTCTCTTAGGGGATTGAAGTTTTTTGTCACAGTCGACACAATTGTAGATGTGACGAGTTTGCCATTATCTGGAGAAAGTTACTTTCTTGAAAGTTCGATAAAAGTCATAGATTTATGACCCATGAGAAAACAATTCCTGCAAAGGGGTGAGTTTGTTGAAATGGTTCATGGATAGGGGACTAATTTTTTCTCACTCCCTCAATAATGGAGCGATGTCGCCAAATTTATCATACAATACATCACTTGTGAAGGAAGGTACGTCTATATTTATGCACAACATTTCCACCTTTTGTTACATTTGTAAAGAGGACTTCTTGTGAATTTTCCATATTTCCTTCTTAATTATTTGCAATGAATAAGTAAGGTCGTTCAAGGTGGGAAGAAGTATTCCTTGGCACATCACAGGTTAATTTGGTTATTAGTTATCTGGGAATTGAAATTGTTGTCTCCTCCTAGTGATTGGGAGACTTTTATCAATATGGGGGAGGATTCAGACCAGGAAGCTCCAAAAGAAGGGAATCCTGAGGAAGAAGGGAGTCCTAAAACTCCAAGCCCCACTCACACTAAGGAAGAGATCCCTAAAAAACCTTTTACTTCTAGCTCATGTCAAAAATGTAAGTTTAGTAAAGAAACCCATGTTGCCTCTAGCTCAAGCCCTAAATGTACGTCTAGCAGGAGACTCTCAACCAGACAAAGTTAAAACCCTCCAATTGTTGAAAAAGATTCTCCAAAACAAAATAATGACAAAGGGTCTATGGATAAATTGAAAGGGTTAGCTCAAGTAGTAAGTTATATTATGGAGTTAGACGACCAAAAATAATTTGAATCTAGCCTAGAAGTCCTAGCTGAAGTCTTTAAGAAAAAAGGGAAAGCTAGTCGGGAGCACAAATGGTTTGAGAGAAGAAAGTAGCAAGAGCAATAAGGAAAGACTATTTCTGATGTAAGAGCCTCTAAATTTGAAAACCATGAGACTGCTCCACTAACTGGTAATGATCTAGGAAAGCCTTGACTCCCCAACATTGGGTGAAAGAAAGAACACTGACATTGAAATGGGAATGGGTGTTTCAGACACACAAACAGAGTTCAAACAGTTGGAAACTATGGGAGGCTTTACAAATATTGATGAAAATCTAGATGATCAATGGGTTGAGGATGAACAAGGGGTAGGAGTGCCTATAAGTCCTATTATCACTACCACAAAAATTGAAAAATTGGATGCATTGATTGCTGGTTTAGAAGAGGAACAAAATGATGATAGAGAATTTCCTAGTCAAGATGATCAAGAGGTTGAAGAAGAGTTTGAGAGAAATAAATCCTCTTAAAACAAATTAAAGACTTGCAAGGCTCAATTGAAAAGTTGAAAGAGGAAAGTCAAGAATTGCAGAGTTAGCTTCAGTAGGTCAACTCTACCTCTCTATTATAGGAAACAAAAATTCAAAGATTAAAAATAGAGTTGGATCAAGTAGCAGTTTTCAAGGAACAACATATTCCCATCAAGGATCATTAGGAGCAGATGGAGGAATTGAGACAACTTTGGTCCTAGGAGATTGCCAACACCATTCAAAAACTGACAAGATTATCTTGGTTTATAATTTTTCCTTCCTTGTATGGGGACATGCAATACCTTCAACTGGGGAGAAAATGATGGGAGAAAATGAGGCCTTACTATTTCATCGTTTATTTTCCCTTTTACCCTTGTTTATGTTGTCTTGTTTATACTTCCTATCACCATTTGTTGAAGAAAAATAGATATATTTAAAAAGTTATAAAAATAATTAAAACTATCCATAATGCTAATTATTCAAAGAAGTATGAATCATTTCATGATTAAATGACATGGATAATTAATTGTGCAGGTTCAGTTGTTGTGAGTGTATGTGGAAGGAAAAATACTAATGAAGAAAGGAGTTGTTAGATTGGAACGGTTGTTGATGTCATTTTACTTAGATTAATTTTGGATTGTCATATTTTTGTTTTTGTTAAAGACAAATTATGTTTGTTGGTCTTAGCCTGATAATCCATTTTTTATTACATACTTTGGTTTGTTGGTCGTAGGCCACAACAAACCCAAACTTTATCGAATTTTTAAATATCATTTAGTATATATGTATGTATATCTAAGACTGGTTATGCGTGGTGATTAATCTATAAACAAACTTCTACTCTACTTTCATTTGAATATTTTTGTGCGTGTGGATGATTATTTTGGCATGGAACCAGTCTTCTTATCTCATCACCAAGTGAAATAGAGAGCAAGGGCCCACTACTTGGATCACTCGGTGATTCTATCAATTTAGTTGGTGTGGTATCACGTGCTTCCAGTTTTTGTAATATTTCAATTTCATGTATGCAATGTGTGATTCCATTTCTATCTTATTTCTATAACATTTCCATCTTGTAATTTGGTTTAATCAATTTTCATTTAAAATTAATGTTACATCTATAATAATGGTTTATTAAGAAAAAGAATGGGAATGAGTTTATTTTGAGTAAAGTAAAGAAGTTGTTATCACTGTTTTATATTCTGCAACTATTTCTGCTAAACTTCCTATCACACTTCCTAGCACAATTTCTATGACTTCCTACCACAAAGCAAAAATATAGTTATTAAACCAGATTTCTGATTAGATAATCATTGTGAGAGTTACCTACATTCGTCCCCACATAATTCACTAGTCTTATCCCTTAGGTAAATAGCCACAACACTTTTCATGAGCTTACGATTCTTGGATTGACACTTATGAACAAACTGAGGAAACCAACACGAAATTCTCGAGGATTGAATTAAGCCTAGCCAAATTGATAAAATTACAAGGATAATTTATTTTCCAACATTAGTCCACAGTTTTTTCCAAACATATATTATCAAATCAATCATCATCAGGATGCATCCTTCCCAATCATTGTGTTGTTCCTATCTTAACAACATTATCCTTGTGTTGTTCTTATCATCAATAGTGTTATCATTATCATTAATCAATCAACTTTAGCTAGGATAGTGACAAGATATCAAAAGGTCTTTGATATCCTTATAAATCCATATCTTCTCATAATCATTCATCATTATCATCATCATATTCCATCAAAAATTCTAAAAACACTAAAAATTCTAAAAATCTAAAAATATCAAATATTAAAAAATATCAAAAAATATAACATAATCCACCATATCTTGTATAAATTTCCATTGCCTAAACAAGACATTCAAGCAAGAAAAAACTATACAATACCCAAAGACATCGAGTGCTCATGAAACAATCACAATTAAAGACTCATGTTAAATTGTCTACAACCTTTTGATCTATTTCCAAATCAGCTTTAAACATCTTATCAAAACTATCATGCCTTAATGGATGCATCCTTCCTACAATGGCCATTTATCCATCTTAAGCACACATCTCTTGGAAAGAAAACTTATTGGTTGTTGATTTGTTTGGTCAGTGATTCTTTTTTATTTATTGATTTATCTTGTTGTGTCATTCCTATGCTACTTAAGGATATGTCCCTAAGATTAGAGGAGCAAGAATGTCACAAGGTCATTGTTTTCATATGTCATTTTTGTGGAATGTTCGTGTTGCATTGTTGGGGCATGTACGTTCCTTGTGTGTGTTGGAATGGCTTCTAACATTGACAAACTTCCTTTGCATATAAGGTCATTTAGTACCTTTTTGTAGTAGGGCTATCATACTTTGAAATCATTTCCCTCGTATATTCCAATAAGGAACTATCATGTCTAGTATGAACATTGACACTCCTTGTTTGTAGAGAAACATTCCATGCAAGGGATACCAAAGTTACCTTGGTTTTCCATACCTTTTTGTACATGTATCCATTTTCCATAAAACACTCTATGATGATAAAAATAGCAAAAATTGAAAGCACAATCTTTGCCATTTCTCATATCCATCTACATTAGTCTTTTTTATCCATCTATCTCATTTATATCTTTTTCATTCCATTTATTATACATTCCAATGTGTGACACAGATCAACAAATAACCCTTTCCTCGTTATCTTCTACTATACTAACTTCCATATATGCATGTATCATGAAACAACCAAAAACAAAACATAACATATCCATATTATCCATATATCCCGCATACATGTGTGTCATTTTGGGCAACATGTGTTCCCCCCTCCACCCATTTATTTAACATAACAACTAGGTACCATTTAGGTCATACCCTTCATTTGGAAACCCCATGCCCATTCACTAGAAATTGCACCCTTAAGGCACAATTGTGCCCACCTATCATACAATTGTACCCATGTACCATGCAATTGCACCCAATTAGGGCACAATTGTGCCCATTTAAGGCATAATTGTGCCCACCTACCATGTAATTTCATAACACCCTCATACATTTACGCCGCTTACTTCTCCATTTGCACTTATTCCCTTATCATTTGCACCCTAATTCCTCATCCTTATCCTACATTTTCTTCTACAATACTAACTCATCTCCTTTCCCACATTCCTCCACAAATATATCATTTCATCCACCTGAATTTTTCTCACTTAATCTACCACTTTCTTCATCCATTTTTCCATATTCACTCCTTTTCGAGAGTTTGACCCAAAAATTTAATTTTTCCATAAAACTCTTGAGAGAGCATCCTACCTCCATTTCTTCATTTACTAGGAAAAACTAGTGCATGCCACCAAATTTCCATACTTTCTTTGAAACAATGCTACAAAACACATTGTCTCAAAGAGGGGCAAAATGTAGACACTCGAATTTGATTAACATATTCCTACCAAAACATCAGTATTTTCGATCATTATGTACCATCAGTTTGTCTTCCACATTAATTAAATAATTTCACCATTTTTATCTATTAATTAAATAGTTTTGATTATTTAATTAATTTACTAATCATTATTCCATTAATTAAATCTTTTTTATTATTTAGTTAATTTTTGACTTCTCTAAATTAAATAGTTATTATCAATTATTTAATTTATTGATTTCCACTAAAATAAATAAAATCATTTATTTTATTTATTTATCTACCTTGCACATGTAATTAATAAATAATTTATTTAATTATTTATTAATTACCCATGCATTCCCACCTCACTAGTTAACTGAGACTAGCATTTGGTCCACTCATCAATCAATCCAGCCAACTTCCACTCACTCCAAGTTTACTAATCGACCAATTTAGTCCATTAATCCATCTATTTTGTTCCACTTCCACTCTACCTCACTTATCTCTCCAATCAAATCTCTTAACTGACTCATGCAACCAGTTAACTATCTAATCAAATCCTCTCAACAATTTTGAGTCATTGATCTGCTTAGTCTCTCATCAAATCTCGACCATTGATCGATATCTCCAAATTTATAAAACAAACCTATTACTCATTAGTCTCTCTTTCCCAGATCGTGCAGAGAAACTATACTCGAATCATTGTAGTACTTTATGCTATTATGCTACTAAAATTTTGAGAGCAACTTAGCATAACACTTTTCTCCAAGGTGAATAGAGGAGAACAATGGAGCTATGCTAGGGAATATTATGTGTTTCTATGTGTGCAGGTTTACATTTCATTTGATTTAGTTTGCTTTATTTGCTTCATCGATATGATCTTTTGATTGTGAATGCTTTTTCTTATTATTTATCCTTTAGTTTTACAATCGAATTTCTAGGTCATGAAATAGTCATTTATTATTGAATTAGTTTTTATTTCAACACTCATTTTCAAATAGTAATTTGATAGACTCACATAAATGAAGTGAAATATGGGATAATGAAGAATGAGTATATTTTATTGATCAAATGTTAAATAGTGAAATTTATAAGTAGGTAATAGGACGAATGGGGAATATGGGATGGAAAGGTGATTTGCTTAGGTTATGCTTAAAAAATGTAGAGTAATTGTTATTTTAATATAGAAAAGGGATATTATGCACCAAGGTATGAGGAAATAGGGTGACATCATATTCTTTGCATGTAATTTGACTCTACAAACAAAATGGTTGTTGTAGAGTCCCTTCTAATACCTAATAAACTTGGTGGCAATCACTCAATTTAGGGGATAATCTGTCCAAACAATCCACTTGGCATTGAAAATACTTTCATTAGATTATTGAAAAGGGCTAGTAGGCTTGTAATGCACTTTCAAAGACTTGAGGTTACCCAAATTATCCTATTGAAGGTATTTTACTTGCTGGAAAATCATAAAAATGCATAATATTGAAAGAAGTAAAGCCGATGCTTTGGCTACGGGTACCTACAACATAGTTTGTGACTAAACTATTGTTAACAAATTAATTGTTGAAACTAATTGGAAACTAATAACTAAACCAATTCTACACTCTAGAGTACTATAACTTAAATGAATGCAATCATGAACATGAACCACAATTATGGATAACTTGATATGGGAACCTATTTTAACTGATTATGCAATTATGAAGTAACTATGTAACAAAAATAAAGAAACTATAAATATAGTGAAGGGAAGTACCTAAGTGGCCCTTTCTTAGGTGGTTGTCTCTACTAAACTAAACCAAATATAAATCCTTAGATTCATCTCAACCATATTAACTTAGATCATTCATTACACATTCCAAAATGTCACGTGAAATCTTGCTCAAAGATTGTATTAAGAAAAACCAGATTTGAACAATCAACATGTCTACATAATAACAACTGAAATTGAAAAGTGTTTGATAACCAAATACACAACTAAAAGATTAATCAACTCCCTATTCTAAAGACAACCACTGGTTATATACATGCATGGGGGATTTTATTCAAAACACAACTCTAAAATGAAATGATTAATTACAACTCCCTATCTATCACAGTGTAATTAAAATTTAGCTATCCTAATTGATAATTAAAAGAAATAAGAATCCAAATAGGATTATAACTCTACAATAACAAAACCAAAATGTGGAACATAGAATTAGTTACGCCAAAATTCTAATGATAATAGGGTTCTCCTTCTTCAATGCCTTTTTGTTGTCATAATGATGCACGATTGTCTTCTTCAGGTGTATCCATGTTGTAGTTATTGCGTGTAATATATTTAAGAACATCCCTATTTCGTTGTCCAGGAATTCCTTCGGTTGTAGGTTGCATTCTAGAGTTGCTACGAGCTACAGTGTCTTCTCAGGCTACAAGGGGTTAGTTCATAAAACACATACACAATACTAACTACCATGATTAAACACATATATCAATTATAATTCAAACATATTCACATATAAATCATGCAACATCGTCATATCATAATTGCATTTCCATATACTTTAACCAAGTTCAAGATCTGCATAATAAACATAAAAGATGGCATAATGTAGGAATAATTGTCTTAGGAATGTCTTATAAGCAACATAAAGAGAACAAAAAACTAGCTAATAAATGGGCTCATCACTCCCCTAACTATCCTTTTGCTTTCCCTCAAGCAAATGAACTAGAGGGACAAATTATAATGTTGTGTAATCTCTCTAAGGTCCATAACAATATTTACTCCCTTGATCTACTTTAGGTAGAATCCCCTGTAACATGAAAGCCTCTTCATCCTATTAAGTTCAATCTATTCACATTCTTCCATCTTATCCCTTGTCCAATGTGGTACTAGATAAATAAGGATAGGTGGTTGGAATTTTAATGGCAACCATTTAAGTGCAAGGTTACTAGCAATATCCATATACTTACACACTCTTTCAAGCATATCCATGAAGTTATATACTGAATGTGGCTCTTTCCTTTATAGTTCTAGAGTCAAGTTGTCCCATCTCTACTGCACATACTTATAACTTTGATGAACCAATCCAACTACTAGTGTTAGCACCCTGTTATAGTCCTATATCCTCAATCTCATGAGCTTTCCTCCTAGTCTTTTATACTTCAGAAGTTGTAACCATTCATTTATGATGGCACTAGGGTCGTTTGATTCCTTCCTTAGTGGGAGAGCAATAGATTTCTCTCTCTCCTCATATTCCTCCATAAGTTCACCTTGAAATCTTCATTCCTAAAGTAAGATGCTAGTGCTCTGACCTATAAATCCCCCATAAACATTAAGGGGTCAAACTTTGTTTCCTCAAGAACTACATAATTGTGCAGATAGTACTCACAAAGCTGATCTTGTTCATATGGTGTAGAGTCAGAAAAAACATTAAGAAAATCATATTTCCTGCTCATTCCAATTGTCTAGTTACTTATTATACTGCTAAATTGAAAACTTAGAAAATTTTCTTACAAAAAAATGCATAAGTTCTTGTTGGGGGTCTACATCTAATAATTTGGGCAGCTTTATTTGCTACTCTCTCCACTCTAATTGCTAACTTGTTCAAATCAATGTCCTTCCCCTCCAACACTTTGGTATGCTCTACAATTAGGGTCTTGTGGCATACCTTGTCTTTTTTTCCATGGCCTTCTTTGAGATATGTAAAATATTTGTCCATCCTCTCCTTCAAGTGGCTAAAAATCAGGTTTCTCTATTTTGTCTTCTTTAATACTAGCCACCCTCTTGCACTTGTAGTTTGCTTTCCTTTGTCAGCAACTAGGGCACTATTCAGTGAGCATTTCTTCAGCCTCCTCTTGCTTCTTCTTTATATGGAGAGTTTCCAACTAAGTTTCTAGGTGACTAATAATGTCCTCCTTCATGTTGGATACCAAATTACTTAACTCTATCTTTGAAACCCTAGTAGATGATTTGCCAATGGTGGATGTCCTCTCTCCCCTTGGCTTCTTAGTGAAGGTCCTAGAGTAATTTATGCATACCCTACATATTTCTTCAAATGGTATTTGAGAAACATCCCCTTGCCCAGTAAGATTGAGGACATCCATACAGTCCTTATTGACTCCCCTCAAAAATACTAACTTGAGGGACTCTTCAGATAGCTTGTTCTATCAGTTTTTCTTCAAAGAGAATTGGAATCTCTCTGCATAGTGCTCTAATGGCTCATTCTCCTTCTATGACATTCTGAAAATGTCATCTCTCCTCCTATCAAGTCCTCTACAATAGTCTTGGTGTTTTTCCAAGAACAATGTTTTCATGGTACCCCAATCTGGAATAACATCCTTGCCTAATCCTATAAACCATCAGGGCATCATATTTTAGAGTGGTAGGGAATATCTTGAGCCTATGAGAATCATAGGTATTGTAATAACTCCTACATAGGACATCAAAATCAAATATAAATGCATTTGGATCTTCAGTCACCAAACCATTAAAAGACTAATAATGTTGAAGAAGGGATATTCTTCAACACATTAGCCCTTTTTTGGTTGGTGATTGGGAACTCAAAGGTCACATGTTTAGGTGGATCATCCACTACATCACCCATAGTTTGGTATGTCCCCTCTATAGATGTACTAGATATTGGTGAAAGGGAGGTTTCTTCTTTAGTAGTACCCTCACTCTGACTACTGAAGTCACCACTATCTTCTCTAGCTTGTTTTCTTGTAGAGAGGAGGAACCTTCCCAATGTGTCTCTCTACCTTTGCATACACTAGGTAAATTTTTTTATAGCAACGGCTCCTACACAATGTTAGTAGAATGTTCTGGTATTTGATGAGATTAAACCTAATAGTCCTAATACTGAAAGCAAAATCTAAACTAGGAAAGCTTGAAAATAAAATAAAAAAGCTTTGAAAGTAGCACCATCCACGACAATGATGCCAAAAATGTAGAGTCCCTTCTAATGCCTAATAAATTTTGTGGTAATCACTCAATTCAAGGGAAAACCTGGCTAAATAATCCACTTGACATTGAAAAGACTTTCATTAGATTATCGACCAGGGCTAGTAGGCTTGTGATGGTACTGGCACTATATGTGCTTTCAAAGACCCGGGGTTACCTAAATTATCCTAGTGAAGCTATTTTACTTGCTGGAAAATTATAAAAATGCATAATAATGAAAGAAGTAAAGATGGTGATTTGGCTACGGGTACCTACAACATAGTTTGTGACTAAATTGTTGCTAATAGATTAATTGTTGAAACTAACTGGAAACTAATAACTAAACCAATTCTACACTCTAGAGTACTACAAGTTAAATGAATGCAACATGAACATGAACAACAATTATGGATAACTTGATATGAGAATGTATCTTAATTGATTATGTAATTATGAAGTAACTATGTAACAAAAATAAAGAAACTGTAAATATAGTGAAGGGAAGTACCTGAGTGGCCCTTGCTTAGGTTGTTGTCTCCACTAAACTAAACCAAATCTAAATCCTTAGATTTAGCTCAACCATATTAACTCGAGATCATTCATTACACATTCCAAAATGTCACATGAAATCTTGCTCAAAGATTGTATTCAGAAAAACCATATTTCAACAATCAACATGTTTGCATAATAACAATTGAAACTGAAAAGTGTTTGATAACCAAATCCACAACTGAAAGATTAAAAAAATTCCTTATTCTAAAGACTCAACCACTAACTATATACATGCATGGGGGAGTTTATTCAAAACACAACTCTAAATTGAAATTATTAATTACAAATCCCTAGATATCAGAGCGTAATTATGATTTAGCTATCCTAATTGCAACTGAAAATAAATAAGAATCCAAATAGGATTAGAACTCTATAATAACATAACTAAAACATGGAACATAGAATCAGTTATGCCAAAATTCTAATGGTAACAGGGTTCTCCTTCTTCAATGCCTTTATTTTTTTTTATAATTATGCACAATTGTCTTCATCAGGTGTCTCCATGTTGTATTTATTGCGTGCAATGTATTCAGGAACATCCCTTTTTTCTATTGTCTAGGAATTCCTTTGGTTGCGGGTTGCATTCTGCAATTGTTGCAGGCTACAGTGTCTTCTCAAGCTGCAAGGGGTTAATTCATAAAACACATACACAATAGTAACTACCATGATTAAACACATATATCAATTATAATTCATAAATATTCACATATAAATCATGCAACATCATCATATCATAACTATATTTCCATATACTTTAACCAAGTTCAAGGTCTACATAATAAACATAAAAGATGACATATTGTAGGAATGATTGTCTTAGGAATGTCTTATAAGCAGCATAAAGATAACATAAAACTAGCTAATAAATGGGCTCATCAGTTTTCTTTATTCATTCTTGTAAAGTGGGAAAAGTGATCTTAGATCTAACTACTAGATTAACTAGGATTAACTCTTTTCCTTTGATTCCAAACTTGAGCACAAAACCAACTAGGGTTGATGATTAGTTTGCTACCATAATGGAGAGCCAATCTCCTAGGGTTTGGTCCTTTTGAGTTACAAGGAGAAGAATTTTGAGGTGTGTTTTAATAATCCTATTTGACACAAACCCTGGATCTAAAAATGTAATTTATTGCATAGACAAAAATAAAAATTGTTAGACAATCATAGATTTGGGAAAGAGATACATAAAGGAACCTATGACTAAAAGTTGATCTTGAATTACAAAGATATGGGTGTGGGTGCCCTAGGCTAGAAATTCTTTTTTTTGGGATCTAAAAATCCCAAATGTTTTGTTATATTCTGCATTATGTTTCTTGTAGGTACATGCTGACAAAACCTTTGTATCTAGCCTACACACATGAAAAGAGGGGAAAATGTTGTGTTGTATAGGGGCTTTCCTAAGTCAAACCCCATTTTGGTGTTTCCACCTCCATGTACGAAAAATGATGAGGGTCAAGATGACGTGCCCTAGGTCAAGCATAGGCTAAAATAATAATTGACTAAAATGAAAAATGAAAAATGATAATGTTATCTTGGTATGAAACCCTTGTCAAAGTGATGTTCAAAACATAAGTTGCCACCAAACGTTGTTTGATGGATGCTTGAATTACTTGATAGACCTACAAGAGTTTAGTCAACAAAACATAATAGATAATTGTAGCTATCATGTAGAGGATAACTCAATACATCTTCACAATAAGTGCATCATAATATCTTCTCCTTCATAATTATATTCTAATGTTCAAATGAGAAGAAAAATTACTTGTATATGCATCTCGATTGCTATTTTGATTGTAGGCCAACCTGAGACCCTTTTTAATTCTTCAAAGACCAACACTAAAAAATTTAATTTGAATTAGGTCCCCTTTAAGGTCAAGGGTTCCCATGCCCCTAACTAGGTGTTGTTTGCTAAATTTTATTGGGATATCAGTGGTTTTAATGCATTTTCATAATCTAGCCTCGAAACAAATAAATTATTATTATAATTAAAGTTTTAAGAAAAATAGGGTGTCCATGTAGTGTGAAATTGTCAAGGTCAATAGTTTATGATGCTAAATTTAGCTGCCACTGTAGTGAGAGTATGATCTTACGTTCATAATCACATTAAAGGAATAAATTATTTAATCAAAATGTTGAAGAGGTAGGATGCCACCAAGATAAGGGGTATGCAAGCCCCCAACTCAGGATCCTGTCAATCCACAATGCTAAGACAAACATGAAGAAAATATGTCACATGTAAGATAAGGAAAGATTCAATCATACATAAGGAATTTAGTGAAAATCAATGGAGTACACATAAAAGAATACATAAAGCAAACATGATGCATACAAAGAATATACGAGGAAAACACACAAAATACATGGAGAAAACATGCAAAATACACAAAGAAAACATATAAAAGACACAAGGAAAACACATAATCAACACAATACAATTAAGAATACAAATATGATATGCATAAAATAAAACACAAGACACAAGGTTAGTACACTAAAAAAATTGACTAAGGTAAAGAGACCTTAGTTTGAAAGTTTGTCTCCATACTAAATGTCATCCATCAAATGAGATGTTTAAAAATGATGGTTCTCCCATAGGATCAACAAGTTGCATTATGCTAAATCACTTGTGAGCTCCAAAAATCATGATCTTTAATATCTATTATGATGCTAGTCCCCATGGCAGGTGCGAAGACCCCCTGATTGTGGTGACTCTGGAGCAACCGATCCCTAGTGTAAGCATTCCAATCAGATGAATTTTAAGGAGGCTCTGCAGGGTGATGTCATGGTTTTTACTGATTTGAATATTCGTTGAGGTTGTAACTGTAGCTCATGGTGACTATCAACTACTCATAGGACCTTTAAAGGATTGGGTGATCAATGTGGTAGGGTAAATTGGACACACATCAGGGGGATTTGAACCTATCCACCCAAGAATTCCCAACAAGTTTATGCTTTAGTTTTAGAGAAGGATGACATGGTCCCTATTAGGCGTGGCCTGGAACTAAGCCCCCTTTCTTTCCACCTCTCTGCTCACATCCCAGTATTTTTTTTGAAGGATTCATCCATGATAGAGACTTGATTTCCTACAAGATCACACACTCATTTGCAAATTTGTGAAAATGTAATCAATATTGTGTGATCTCTATGTGTGGATCACTACATATTAGAAAGATGGATTGGAGGATGATGTTAGTATCTACCCTTGTGCAAAGGGCTTCTTTATCCTTGAATTTGAATCCCTTGATGATAAAGAAAAGGTGCTTAAAATGGTCCATGGGTTTTCCAAGGGGATTTCCTCTGCATGAAGCAATGGTATCCATCATTTGAACCCTACACAAAGATCTTCACATCTGCCTTTTTGTGGGTTTTTCCACCCTACCTCCCTCTTCAATTTTAGGAGTTGGAGAGATTACAGGCTATTGAAAATGGGCTTGTAAAGTACTACTACTCTTAAGAGGAAACAATAAATAATGCAAGTTTGACCTGTTCTCACATATGTGTGGAGATGAACCTCTCCAAGGGTCTTCGAACAGAGATCCACCTAAAAGTTGGAAATAGAAACTAGAGGTACCAATGGACTATGTGTTAGGATTCATGCTGATTGGAGCAATAAACATTAACAATTATATGCAAATTAAATAACCCAGAAATAACAATGAAGAATAACACAAAAGAGATCAACACAAAAAATTAATGTGGTTCACCCAATATGGGCTACATCCATAGAAATTCAGCCACCCAATGATTTTATTATCCAGTGCAAAACATATTACAATCTCGTGAATGCCACATCGCAACATACATCCCAACCATTTATAACAAGCTTTTTATAAGCTTCTAGAATTAAGGTTTTACAAAGTCATTTTTTTTCATTTGACGTGTTAACAGGAAAACCTTTACATGTCAGCAATAAAACCTTGACTTGTTAATGGGAAAAAAAATTGGGGGTTACACCCCCAAACCCCTACTATCGGGGGCTATTGCCCCTGAACCCCAACGAGGATATGTTATGAGTGTACAGTATTTGCATGATCAGTCACCACATACCAAAAATCTCCCACTTGGAGATTGATCCTAGATGACACCGATGCACTTGCAGCTCCCACTAGATTACAAGCCTTGATGGTTTCTTATGTCCATCATTATCATTCATGAATGCCAAAAGAAACTGATAAGGAAATCATTTTCTCCCCTATAACTTCCTTTGTGAACATATTTGTAGGATTCTCACTAGTGTGAATTTTCTCCAGCTTCAACTATCCATCCTCCAAAACTGACTAGATGAAGTAGTATCTAAGTTGTATGTGCTTATTTTTTGAATGCATAGCTGAATTCTTGGCAAGATGAATGTCACTCTAGCTATCAGTGTACAAAGGGCTATCTTCTTATTATTGTCCCAATTCCTCCAAAAAAATTTGTAGCCAAATCATCTCCTTGCTAGCTTCCATAGTAGCAGCAACATACTTAGCTTCAGTGGTTGAAATCACAACAACCTTTGCAACCTTGAAATCCAACTAACTGTAGTACCTCCTACAATAAAAACATACCCTATAGTACTCCTCCTGCTATCAACATCACCTGCCAGATCAGAGTCAACATATCCTTTGAAAGTAGAATTTGTTCCTCCAAAACATAGTTTCTTTGAAGTAGTACCTCTCAAATATCGAAGAATCCATTTTACCGCATTCCAATGTTCCATTCTCATATTGCTCATACACTTGCTCACAACTCCCACTACATGTGTAATAGCTAGCCTTGTGCATACCATTGCATACATCAAGCTACTAATTGTTGATGCATATGGTATCTTAGACATTTTGTCTTCCTCTTCTTGTGTCTTTGTGCACATCTCCTTAGTCAACTTAAAATGAATAGGAAAAGGTGTACTAACTACTTTTATATTCTACATGTTAAACCTTTTCAACACCTTCTCTACATACTCACTTTGAGACAAAAATAATTTTCTATTTTTCCTGTCCTGTGTGATCCTCATACCAAGGATTTTCTTTGTTGCACCCAAATCCTTTATAGCAAATGAATTTTCTAATTTCTACTTAAGTTCATTAATATGCTACATGTTAGACCCAACAACAAGCATGTCATCAACATAAAGCAACAGGATAATATAGCTGACATTACCAATTTCTTAAAATAAACACAATAATCAAAATGACATCTTTTGTAACCTTGTTCAGCCATAAAACTATCAAATTACAAATACCATTTTCAAGGTTCTTACTTCAGGCCATACAAACTCTTCTTTAACCTACACACAAATTCATCCTTACCATTGATCTCATATCCTTGTGGTTGTTGCATGTATATTTCCTCTTCCAAATCCCCATGGAGAAATATTGTTTTCACATCTAGTTGTTTAAGATGCAAGTCTTCTATAGCCACAAGACTTAGAATAGTTCTAATAGAAGTCATCTTTACAACTAGAGAAAATATTTCATCAAAATCTATACCTTTTTTTTTGTGCAAAACCTTTTACCACGAGTCTGACCTTATATCTTTTCTTGCCTCTATCTTCTTCCTTTAACCTATAAACCCATTTATTTGGTAGTTCTCTTTTACCTACAGGTAATTGGACTAAGTCCCAAGTCTGATTTTGTAGCAAGGAATCCATTTCCTCTTTCATGCCTAGCTCCCACTACTTTTTGGTTTCTACCTGCATTGCCTCTTCATAGCTTTTGGGTTCACCATAATCAATTAATAATATAGAATAATGAGGGATAAAATATTTCTAGAGGTCTAGTTATCATTGTAGAACATCCAACACTTGCAATCTATAGGATAACTTGTTGTTATTGAGCATCAAGTACCATTGGAATTTTATTTTCTGGAATCTCATATAGCACTACATATTCCCTTTTGGCTTGTTCATGCTTCTTTTCCTACAGTTGATCCTTATACATGACCTTCTCATTGAATATAACATTTTTTCTCCTAATGATTTTATGATTTTCATAATCCCATAACTAATAACCAAATTCACCTACTCCATATCCAATGAAGGTACACTTTTTAGACTTAGCCTCAAGCTTGCTTCTATTTTCAATATCAACATGGACAAAAGCTTCACAACCAAAGGTTTTCATAAATGAATAACTTACCTTTTTACTCATCCATGCCTCCTCTGGAATGACACCATCCAAAGGATTTAAAGGTCCCTTCTTTATTAAATAAACCACGGTATGTACAACATTTTCCAAAAATTGTAAGGGTAGTCCAACATGCAATATCATGCTCCTTGCATGCTCCATAATGGTCCTATTCATCCTCTCATACACACCATTTTCTTGTGGGGTTCTAGGAACCATTTTTTGCCTATAGATTCCATTGTATGAACAGTAATTTTCAAATTCTCTACTGCAATACTTGCCTCCATTATCAGAACTGAGACACTTGAACTTTTTTTTGTCTCATTCTCAACCAAAGCTTTCCACTTTTTAAAAGTTTCAAATACTTATGGTTTTTTTTTATGAAATACACCGATGTTTTCCTAGTTGCATCATCAATAAAAGTAACATAATAGCAAGAGCCACCAAGAGAAGATACATGAGCTAGTCCCCATACATTTGAATGCACAAGCTCTAATTTCTCACTCTTCTTCTCTTTCCCAACTTTGAGAAATGGACTCTTTTATGTTTTCCATAAATACAATTTTCATAGAACTCCAAGTCAATCTACTTTAGACCTAGTAGCAACTTTCTAGAGTGAAGGATCTCCATCCCTTTCTCACTCATGTGCCCAAGTCTATGGTGCCACAATTCTATTTTTGTCTCTGTAGCAAGTGTTGTAACTGTCTTAGTAGCAACTATTTCTGTAGCAGCCAAGGTAGAATAATTATGACTAGTACACAAATACAATGTGCCTACCTTTTCACCTTTAGCTACTATTAATGCACCTTTAGTGACCTTCCAGACTTTGTCTGAAAAAGTAACCATGTAGCCTTCACTACCCAATTGTCCAACAGAAATTAAATTCCTTCTCAAATTTGGAACATGCCTTACCTCCTGTAGAAACCATTTTGCAACTTGATTTTTATCTTTTATTTTCCAACAATCTAGTAGGGTTCATCATCACCCAAATATACCTGTCCAAAATCACCTTGAACATAATCTACAAAATATTTCCTATGGGGTGTGGCATGAAATGGAGCCCCTGAATCTATTACCCAAGAATCATTAGCATTATCTAAACATAGAATTAAAGCATCATGTAATTCACTACTTGTAACATTAGCTTCCTTAATGTCATCATGTTGTATATCTCCTTGTTTTCCCTTTTGAGAACAACAATCCTTCTTCAAGTGTCTTAGCTTTCCACAATGCCAACAATCTATTCTTCCTCTAGATTTAGATTTTCCTTTATTCGACTTCCCTTGTGACTTCCCACAATTTGTAGGGCTTTTTTATCTCTCCTTTGTTCTTCCCTTGTTCTCTATAGTCAAAGCATTACCCGATGTTGAAGTCTTGCCTATGCTTTTCTATCGCATTTCCTCGCTAAGGATAACACCAACGACATCATCAAATTTCAATGTATTTGAACAAGAGACAGAGTTACTTACAACCATTACCTAGCTATTCTAGATTTTTGGTAAAGAACATAAAACCAAGAGAGCCCTCGCCTCTTCATCAAAATTCACTTTTACAAAAGTTAATTGGCTGGTAATTGTATTAAACTCACTTAAATGATTTGTCACAGATCTACCTTCAATCATTTTTAGATAGAACAAATGCTTCATGAGAAATACCTTATTTGAGGTTGAGGGTTTTTCATACAATTTAGCCAAAGCTTCCATCAAATCCTCTGTTGTCTTTGCTTCTATTATATTGAATTCCACAGATGGCACCAGGCACAACCAAATGGTTCCCAGTGCCTTTCTATCTAGAATCTCCCATTCTTCATCCTGCATCGTATCCTCTTTCTTTATTTTTCCTTGCAATGGCCACTATAGATCCTTTTGATACAAATAATCTTCCATCTATATCTTCCATAATTGATAATTATAGTCGTTGAACTTCTCAACCTTGAATTTTCCTCTTCCATTACTCCCACTCAAATCTAGAGGTTTCTTGCCAATCAATCTAAAATACACGCGGCTTTGATACAAGTTGTTAGGATTCAGGAAGATTGGAGCAATAAACATTAACAATTATATGTTGATTAAATAACCCAGAAATAACAATGAAGAATAACACAAAAAATATCAACACAAAAATTTAATGTGGTTCACCCAATATGGGCTACATCCATAGAAACTCAGCCACCCATTGATTTTATTATCTAGTGCAAAACAGATTACAATCTCACGAATGCCACAACGCAACATACATCTTGACCATCTATAACAAGCTTTTTGGAAGCTTCTAGAATTAGGGTTTTACAAAGTCATTTTTTTTCATTTGATGTGTTAACGAGAAAACCTTGATGTGTCAGTGAGGATACGTTATGAGTGTATAGTATTTTCATGATCAATCACCATATACCAACAATCTCCCACTTGGAGACTAATCAGGATCCACACCAAACGCTATGAAAATTTTTTCTTTCAGGTGTAGAGAGTTCTTCTAAATAGATCATTCTACTTATCAATATCCAAACATAAAAGTTCAAGAAAAATAAAATCAAACCTTGCATGGAACTCCCACCTAGTGGATTGGAGTATAACCACATCATTATGTTATTCCACCATATTCTCATATGGAGATCAGTCCTTCCTTGACTCCACCTCCAACTAATTTAGATTTGAACTCCTCTCCTATGCAAGATAAAACTTCAAGGAATCACAAGGAATTTCTAATAATAAAGATCTTTTAGAATCTCTTGGCACATTGGACCCCTCTACTGAGGGTGATCTAACCAATAATTCATATATTGGTATTTTTGTAAACTCCTCAATATTGCAGAAGAAATATTCCACAAAGTCAACTAATTCTAGGATCTCTTCAGAGGTATAGGTTGCTTTGAAAGTTATAGGCTTGGACGAATGTCAAGGAATAAAAAATCTTGATTCCTCTCCTAGGTCTAATCAAGAGTGGATAGAGGTGAAGAGGAAGAAAACCTCCCTTAAAAATCTAATACATCAAATGATTTTAAGATCATCAAGGAAAGAGGATAATTTGGAAGGAAAGCATAATTCAGTAAAAACCCCAATTAAGGGTGTTTCATAAGAAGTTGTAATTCTATAGCAATCATTCTAGATATTCAAGAATTTTGGTTGAAATCATGCACCCCTCTTCCTAGGGCATGCACTTTACAAGTTTTACTTACTTTACTTTTATGGGGTATGACTCCCTTATGCCTAGCTTACTGAGAAAAAAAAAGAAGGCAATAATCCTTTCTCTTGTGAAGAAAAACTTTCCTGCTTACCATAAGAAGTTACAAATATAGGAGGATGAGATGTAGATGAAGGATAAAGTTGGAAACCTAAACCTCTTTTAGCAAGATATGATGTAGAATTCGCATGATCCTTGTCTCCTTGCTTCATGTTTTTATTATATCCAATTTTAGAAATAATTTTAAATCCAATCCCATAATGCTTTTCCAACTTAGATTGAGGAAGAGAATTTTTGTCTATATGATTATGAGAAGAATCAATTCTTTTGTAAGAATGCAAATTATTTTTAGGTGTTTAAATATTAGGATTATATATTTCCAACACACAAGGGATGAAAGCTAAAGATCCCCCATCACCATCATGGGATGATGATGTTTTTGGATTTGTAGAAGAAGATTGAGCAAATGAAACACAAGACTCCTTAGGATTAGATTATGATATTTTTCACTCTCCCAGAAAGAAGGGTGTAAAATCTAATGAACCCCAATAATCACCAAAATATGTACTTGAATATGAAGCATTATTATGATCATTATTTTCTACTTGAGAAGAAGAATGATAAGATTGTGTTGAAACAACCCTCGACTCTCTTAGGCTTTGATGGTGAGATTTTATACTCCCCAATGTAAGTAGGCTAAAATATAATGAGCCCCAATCATTGCCAAAGAGTGTATTCATAGTATCATTATCATTGAAAGAAAATGATTTAATTTTTAAAGATGGAATCAAAGCGTACTAAGAGAGTTGGACATATTATGTTCGGCTTCAATATGTAAGTAACTTTCTTTAAATGCTTTAACTGTATATATCTTATTATTATATTCATATTTTATTGTATGGTGAAAAGTAGACGAGACTCCCTTCATGACATGAATCTATGGTCTACCCAAAAGAAGGTTATATGAGAGAGGATCTAGTATGACATGGATAAGGGTAGGTAAAACCATGAGCCCTACCTTAATAGGTAATTTTATTATTTCCAATGGTTACCTACCAACATTATTGAAGCCACATATAGAAAGACCATCGGGTGTAATAAGAGATTTATCCACACCAAGCTTATATAAAAAATCACTACTAAAAACATTTAGACCCGATCCATTATCAATGAGAGTAACCCCATAATGATTGATAATGACCCTAATCATTAAAGCATCATGTTGGTTTTAAACTTCAAGAGGAGGTAATTCATGTTGAGGGAACATATTATCCATCTTTATTTCCTACATACAATCAAGCAAGGTTGCTACATTATTTGGTTTGATAGAAGGTGGGATATCAATCTTCTAGAAATCCTCTTGGAGTATCTAGTGGTATGTAGGTGAAGTTTTAATTAAGTTCCAAAGAGAGATCTTAGATAGAGTATTACGGAGTTGCTTAAGAAGATCATACTCTATTATTACGTTGGGGAGTACGAGGTGCGAGGGAGAGATATGTTTGAGGAAATGGAATGGAGGTTTGTATTTTATTTGGTTGTTTATTATTGCAAGTGTTATATGTGTGACAAATTGTATGAAAATGTGGTTGTTGCAACACATTTGGATGTGTGAGTTGTTTTTTGAAGTTTAGGACATGACCATGAGGTTTAGATTGGTTTGAAGAAGGTCCAATAATGAGGGAATGCATAGTTTGAAATTTAGTAACATGGGAAGGAGGATAAATGATAATCTTTGGCTTAGGACATATCTTGAGAGGGGTAAAGGGAAACATCTTAAGAAGATACAAATTCTAGGCAAAAACATTGTTTTGTTGTTGTCCCAGGGATAACCAAGCAAGTTGGCTAAAATTTTGATCACTCTTGATGAGAAAACAATATTTTTTATGAAAATGCAATGAACTAGGTGAATTAGGGCCAAAATGGTAATGTACAATAAAAATTGGAAATTTCAAGACAAACTGTCAAAAATAGGAACTGGATTTGAACAAAGACTACAGACAAGGTTTCACATAGAAAATTTGATGCCAAACTAGTTGGACAAGGGCATGGGAGCCCTAGACTAGAGGTTTAAGATTTTGATAATTTAAAATTTTGGAAATCAACTACAATGATTGAAGATATAAGGTTGTATAGGTTTAGTTTTGAAAGCAAACAAATATTGAGAAATGCATGAAAACCTAATTTATCTATGTGAAGCACACACATATATAAAATTTTATGATTTTTTTAAGCAATGCAATATGTTCAAATGACAATTTTTAGAATTTAAAATGCTATAACTAATTGAATTTATCTTGAAAATGTTGAAAGATAACACTTTTTGAGTTTTTTAATTGAATAACACTACGCAAATATTTACTTTTTAAATGTTTTTCACTAAAATGTGCATGCCTATTGACAAATAAAAACAACCTAAGATTGCACTTAGATTTCACAATGAAATAACTCAAATTTAAGCCCTAAAAAAGGAAAATCAAATTTGAAATTATGCAATTGAATTCAAAATATTTGTAATTTTAATCTAAATTGAACAAAGATAACAAATGCTCAATTTTTAAAATAAAACAAATGCAAATCAATAATAAGATCTTCAACTAACCTAGGTTTTTGATACATTTTTAGAATTTATGTTATAAAAATAAAAAAATTGCAAGTGTAGGATATGTCAGGTTCACCAAATATGGAGTAGGAAAAGTGATCCTAGATCTAACTAGTAGATTAACTAGGATTAACTCTTTCCCTTTGACTTGACATTCAAACACAAAACCAACTAGGGTTAATGATTGGCTCGTTACCACAATGAAGAGCCAATCTCCTAGAGTTTGGTCCTTTTGAGTTGCAAGGAGAATAATTTTGATGTGTGTTTTAACAAGCCTGTTTGACATAAAATCTATATCTAAAAATGTAATTTATGGCATAGACGAAAACAAAAATTGTTGGAACAATAGAAAATATAGGAAAGAGACAGAGAGGAACCTATGACTAAAAGTTGAGTGATCTTGAATTGTAGGGACAAGGGTGTGGGCACCCTAGACCAAAAAGTTAGCTTTATTGGGATCTACAAATCTCAGATGTTGTGTTAGAGTCTGCATTGTGTTTCTAATGAAACCTTTAGATCTGACTTGCACACATGAAAAGAGGGGAAAATATTGTGTTGTATAGGGGCTTGCCTAAGTCAAACCCTATTTTGGTGTTTCCACCTCCATGTACAATAAATGATAATGATCAAGAGGGTGTTCCCTAGGTCAGGCAAAGGCCAAAACAATAATTGACTAAAATAAAAAATGATAAGTGATAATGTTACCTTGGTATGAAACCCTTGTCAAAGTGATGTTCACAACATAAGTTTCCACTAAAGGTTGTCTGATGGATGCTTGAATTTCTTGATAGACCTACAAGATGTTAGTGTTGTCAATCAGATTGCACCCAAATGCTTGAATATTGAAATTCAACAATCTGTTGAAACATTGGAACTAATTCCAGGCTGTGGGTATCCTATAAGGAATTAGACCTCCAGATTCTAGGCTGGTTTCTATTTAATTTTCTGGTTAATAACTGAGTGATTTGCTGGAAAAGGGAGAAAGACTAAGTCTAAATTTTGAACTATGAAACTTTAACTATGGTGATGCACCGAAGAATTCAATATGTAGACTTAACTCACAGAACAATTACTCACTATTTTCATTCGCACAACTAGATCTGGAAGCTTAAACACTTGAATGTTTTAAACAAAGGCTTTTAAAGAAACAGTCATAGAAGGAAAATATGATTCCCACAACTAGACTGTTCAATTATTGATTAGCACAATGTTTAACCAGGGGACTTAAACTTGGATGCATACAAAAATTCATTAAGGAGACAGAAATATTTAAAGGTTTCATAAATTGCAAACACAATAATCACTTCGATCAATCCCACATGACAATGATTCTTGAAACTTGAAGGTGAATTCTAAAATACTGAAACTTAAAGGAATCCTCTGTAATAATACAATTTGAACCTGTAAAAACACTATTGTATTAATCTGTAAATAAATGTTGAGTTACAAGATGATTCACTTTGTAGAGTGCAAAGGCTAAAAGACAAGAACTGCCCTGAAAAAGATAAACTTTTTCAATATATACAATATGAATGCACTTCAAAGTGCATGAATAAGCAACTGAAAGTGATCTGAAAGTGAAAAGATGACAATCCCAAAGTGAAATCCAAGCACAAGTAAAAATCCCTAAAAATGTGGTTCAAACTCATGCAAAAATGAGTGAACTCAATCTCAAACTGGCAGTCATAAAGCATGTAATTGATCTGCAACTTGAACTGAACTGAAATCCCTGAAAAGGTGGGCTAAAGCACACAAAACTGCCTCGTTCTTACCAACTCGCCCATGCACACTTTAAAGTCCATCTTTCTCATGATAAATCTCCAATTAACAATCTGATGTATAACTGAAGTAAAATGTGATTCAACTTTACAAAATATCTTTATTTGCATTTGACAAAGATGAATTCATTAAATGATTTATAATGTATCATCTAATTAATTCATTTACATTAAATTATGCAAATAAAATATTAAGGATAAAGCTAAATGTGAAAATACATCTCTTCACTTCATGATCTTCAAGCTCCATATATCACACTTAGATGTATTTCACACTTTTCACTAAATAATCACCATTTGACCATACTTGCATAAATTTGTCAATAATTTAAAGGTTCTGCCATAAAGCACCAATCTTCATTGCTTGATAAGGCCGACCACTTGCTAGGCACATTTGATAATAATTATGTCAAAAATCAAACCCCATTTTGACTTAGGGCGAATGGACAAAGAGCCATCAAACCCTAAAAACATTATCATTACTTTGCATTTGACTTGGAGAATATTCAAGAAGAAAACTGGCCGCCATGCTACTTGGTAGGGTTTCAGCTTGAACTCATCATGAAATGATCTAAATCTGCATTTTTCAACACTTCCCAAGCTGAATCTTGTTGAACTTCATGAGGTAAGTCCATTTTTAATTAGTTTGACTCCATTACGTAGCATTTCATGAAGCTTTAAAGGCACGACTGTGCACAATATTGAACATTCCTTCTGATATATTCTATTACCTCCTTTGTATCTCTGTATTTGTTGATTCTGGCCACCATGAAAGCTGGAATCGAGCTTGATTAATACTGGCAAAGATATGACACAAAAGAAATTTTGGAAACATGACACAATAACAACATTGGTAAGCACACTTCTTTCCTTTCTTGTATACTTTCTAACTCTTTCAAGCCGCCATGGAGTATTTTGATATTATTCGCCACTTATGAGATCTTTGTAATCTTAAAGCCACCATTACTTTGCTGCTTTTGAGAATTTCATTATGATTTAAGAAGAAACCAAAACAAAGAATAAATGCCCTCTTTCTGTGACTGCGCACCAAGAGATCTTTACATATATAGCTCGAAAAATGCAACATACTTTGTATCTGGTCGTGGCTTATGAAAACCCCATCTGGGTCTTTACAATTTGTTGTATTTTTTCATCCTAGAATAAAATCCTAAAATGGGTAAAAAGATATTTGCATATTTCCTGTCATAAGAACATTTCTGAGCAATATTGAACATTCATACTGTAACAGCTGCCATGGTGAAAAAATGATTTGATATTCTGAGCAAGAATTTGCATGGTTTTCTGAATATTTCCTCATTTCTATTTTATTATCTGTTCATTGTCTCCCATTTTGACATTGATAACTAAAAGCTCATTTTGTTGTTTCCTATGCATATCATGAAGCCGCCACTTAGCATTCAACTGGGAATTTGTTAAATATTTTTCTCTTTATATCCTCTCATTTCAATGCTCACATGGGAGACAACAAATTACTGCTCTTTGTACTTTCCTGTAAGAAGAAGCTTGTTTTGAGTATCAAGATGCATTGTCTCTCTGTCTTCTACATGCTTGACTTCACTTAACTCTATTTTTCATTGTGAATGTATGTGGCATATGGTTCGGCCTGTAACATTGATGTACCCTATTTAAACTTGCAACAAGCTTGAGCCTTATGTGCTTGACTGCTTCATTCCTTGTATAAAAGTGCTTAAAAATAATACCATGTTTATGCTCATGTATTTACTGCCAGCGGTGTTACAATCACCTTCACTATGATAAGATCATTCCAAATCATAATATGAATGCCATTTGATTGCTCTCCTTCATTCTTTGACCTTTATACTATTGTACACAAACTCCACCATGAGAAAAATCATCATTCTCAATTTGTGACATTTCACTATCATGACTTTGAATGGCATATTCTTTATCATCTACACTTATCTCATGTATGCAACCTGTATGAAAGCTACTTGTCAATGGAAACTAATGACTGTTCTTCACATATGTTGACTGCCCCTTTGTCTTTTGTTATTGAGTTTCATTCATTTGTAGATAATCTCTGAGCATCTACAACTATCCTTTACTTTCATAGAATTAACACAACTCACAACCCACTGTCTTTTTCATGCCTTTATTTCAAAGTAAATCATACTGTCCTTCTAAGGAAAAAACTATGGTTTGATATTTAATACTGTCTTTCCTCATATGATAGCATATTCATGCAAATTCTGCTTTTGAATAACTTCGTAAATGCATATCCATTTGTTGTTAATGCTGATCAATTCATACCCCACTGCTGTCTCACTGGCATTTGTAATAGTGTATACCTGTTTGATAAAAGATGATACTTCATTTTGCATAGTAAGATTCCACTACACTTCATATATATCCTTCGTTATCTCTCTATACCTTGTAGATGCTGACTAGTAAAAGCTGGAACTATCATTTGTTTTCTAAAATCAGCTGTGAATATCACTAAATCTGAACCTTCTCTCAACCCTATTAGCAGCAGTTGGGCTTATCTTTCCAGACTCATGACTTAATAAACTGCATACAGTCGAAGTGATGAAGACATTACCTTTTAGCATGGTCCTTCTAATATCCTCATTTGGCACTTGAAACAAACACGCCTGTTTGATGAATCTATATCCTTCATACCTCTTAAATGTTGGCTAAGGAAAAAATTGTTGCTTTCATGCTGAATTAGACTTCTTGATGACAGTCTTAGATGATGATTGTTTCTTTCCTTAATCAAATAACTCTCATATATGATGTGAATGAGAAGTGTCCTTATGATATGTCAGGCTCTACCCTTGTGGGAGCCCGTTTTACTCCACATATCTAATGAAATGATCTCGAACATGATGAACCTATTCCTACACATTGAAACAAACATGTTAGAAAAATAAAAGAAGCTGAAAGCTTCCATTGAGTTATGTTTTTCCTCTTGATTTTTGTAATCATCTAATGGATGCTTGATCGATTGTATTCTATATTTCTGTTGGTAGCATAGGTATATGATAGGATTTTATTTTTCATTGGTTAGAGACCATCTCTAACGCCATTCTTTATCTTTCCTGCAGATGTTTTTGGAGCTGAAACTGGAAATGGAGCTGGAGCTAGAACTGGCATCACAACATTCCTCAACTTGTCAATGATTCATCATTCCAAGCAATGAAGAATCACTTTCTACCCTATGCTTACTCTATTTTCAGTTGTATATTTTTCTTTTGCTCATGCACCCCTTATTTGATTGTAAAAATCAAAATAAGTTACTCCCACGACTTGTGTGGGATTCAACATTTTTTCAAGATGAATAAAAAGCATTACTATGCAAGTCTTCCTTAATTTTTTGTTTTAAATGCTTGCACAATAAAACTATGATTCAGATGTAAAATGATCTTCTATGACGATCAATGAATACTTCAAATAGATCAATGAACATTTCTATACCTATCAATAATGAATTTCATTTAGCTCTACTTGTTTGAGCTCGAAGTGAAAAATAGGTAATAGTTAGTCCACAAAATATAATAGATCATTATAGCCAGCATGTAGAGGATAACTCAATACATTGTCACAATAAGTGCATCACAATAGCTTCTCCTTCATAATTTCCTTCTAATGTTCGAATGAGAATAAAACTTACTTATATATGCATCTCAATTGATTTTTTTTATTATACGTTGACCTAAGACCTTTTAATTCTCAAAAGATCAACACTAAAACATTTAATTTTAATTAGGTCCCCTTTGAGGTCAAGGATGCCCACACACCTAACTGGATGTTGTTTGCTCAAATTTTTCAGGGTGTTAGGGGTTTTAATTTATTTTCATAATTTGGCCCTAACACAAAAAAAAATCTTATTATAATTAATTTTGTAGGTAAAATAGGGTGTCCATGTAGTGTGAAATTGTTAGGGTCAACAATTTATGACACTACAATTCCAGACATACTTGAATCTTGTCAAATCTATGTGAGGAAGTAATACTCCCTAGTATACAAAAAGTATGAAATGACCTAATATGACAACGACGATTGTTTATGCAAGAATCCAACTCAACACACACAAGGTAAGTATTTACCTTGGTCATGTTAGAAGAACACCCCACAAGCATGACATATGAAAAGAAATAATCATGCCTCATTCTATGCTTCTCTAAACAAACTAAGATATTAAAAGATCGAGGTGGTCTTAAGTAAGAATTAGGAGACAAAAATATAAATCAAAAAGAAAAATACTAAATGATAAAATAATTCAATATCCATCATATCGCTTGCCAAAGAGGTGTGCTTGATATTTGATTTTTCCTATTGTAGGAAGGATACATCCATTAAGGTAGGGATCAAGATGATGGATTGATTGATTAGGCAATAGGTATGTAGGTTCCAAGTTGATTCAACAATGGTCTTAGCTTGTGATTGTTGTAAAAGTTTGATGGTTTTGCATGATGTATAGTTTTTTTTAGTGTCAATTCTATGTGGTGATGGTTTATTATGGATGGGATGATGATAATGATAATGATATTTTTTTATGAGAAGAGAAATGATGAAATGATGATGTTAGAATAATAACGTGAAATGATTAAGATGATGATAATGATGATGATGAGCAATGAAGGGAGATGAATGTGTAGAATACCAAATACCACTTGAGATCTTTTTATTAAAGTTGATTGATTTGATTGATTGATTGATGATAGTGATAATATCGTTGGAAATAAAAATAATACAAGGATTGTGTTTTTAACAATAAGAACAACATTATGATTGGGAAAGATACATCCCAATGATAATATTTTGGAAGAAGTGAATCAAGATTTATAGCAAGGCTAGGCATAAATTGTTTAGATGGTTTGATATCACACTTGAGTTTATGGAAAGATGAGATTGATGGGGACTGTTTGGATTGTGAGTGATGGAGGATAGTTTAATAGAAAAAAATTATTCATGGGATGGTGGCAAATTCTCATTTTTTAATTTTTTCATGGAAGCTATCAATATGACTAAGTGAGCTAGAAGACATATATCAAGATTTATTCTAAAGAAAGATGTCATCACCTACCATCAATGTCTAACAAGGCATGAAATACTATGTGTATGTCTAGAAATCAAGAAAATAGCAAGAATCATAAACAACCACAAAAACCATACATGATTCAAGCAAACTAATTCCAATCTATCAATGAAGAATAAATAAATGCAAGAAACATGAAAGATCAATCAAATGATATACATTTCTCACATCACATATCAAATCACCTCCTTTGTCCTTCTCAATTTTTCTTTGTAAGCTATTGTTGCTCTCATATTTGTATGTGTGCACAATTACAATAAGCTCAAATGGATATGATAGCAAAATATCAAAGATTGTGTTTTTTTTCAAATGAGGATGAAGGCTAATTTTATAAAAAATGCAGGTTTGATGGATGGTCAAGATTTGAGGAAGAACTGACAAGATCAAGGGTGGAGAATTGATGAGAGGAATTGATTGATTTGTTAACTGGTTGCATGATTAATGAACTAAGTGCATGGATCAATCAACTGTTTGCATGATTTAGTTAAGAGATTTGATTGAATTTTTTTAACTCAAACTGAGTGTTAGTGAGCTAGATTGATTGATAAGTAGATTGAAATTGATTGATTAGTTTACTGAGAATGAGTCTCAGTCAAGAAGTGAGGTGGAAATTAATAATTAATTCAATTAATTAATTATTAATGGCATGTGCAAATGGATTTGATCGATGAGTGGATTGAAAGTAAGTATCAATCAAAAGATGAGTTGGAAATGCATGAGATTTAATAATTAATTTAATTAATTAATTATTAAAGGCATGTCGAAAATAAATTAGATGAATCAATTAAAAAAATTATGTATTTATGGAGAATGGAGAATATTGAGAAATTAATGGATAGATTAAATAATTAAATTAATTATTTAATTTAGGAAAGAGATAATGGACAATTAAATAAATAATAATAATTCATTTAATTCATTTAGAGGAATAGGGATAATTAGTGACGTAATTAATCAAGGAAGAATAATAATAAAGTGAATTAATTAAATAATATGAAATTAGTAATAATTAAACAATTGACAATTATTTAATTATATGGATAAGACAAGAATTAGTGTAAAAATGTCACTTCCAGGCTAGAACAATTTAGTATCTACACTATGAATGGATGAATGGACTAGTGTGATGGAAATGGATAGTTGAGGGTGATGGCAACACATGATGTATCAGGTATTAACAGGTCGATCTTTTGGTGGAACAGCAAGAGGGATGGGGAGGATACTCATTATGCAAAATAGATATAGGATAAGGGATTTGAGTTCCAAGGACTAGCTTGTAATGGGATAACATGTTTTACTCAAAATAATTTTTTGGATAGTGTTATGTAGATTATGGCATATCATGGGATAGTATGTGGTCAAAAGAAATGACCATGTCAAGATTTTTCCAAAAGCATGTTTAAAATTTTGTGCTCCTAGTCATTATCAAGATCAAGGTGGATAGGTAAATTGGATGAAAAAGGAATGGATTAGATGGATAGTGATATTAAGATAAAATAACATGATGGATGAGAAAAATGCTCCCAAATGGAATGGTACATTTAAATAATTTATTTTACACATGATGCCCACTAATGAGTTTTCATCGTGGTACTTGTCCAAATTTCCATAAGAATGGTTTTCACTATTGGATGAATTATTTCTCTTTACTTTTTTTTTTGAATGATCATCCACTATGTGGGACCACCTAGTGATGTTGATGTAGATGTTGTCACAATATTCTAATATTTTCCTTCCTTGAGAAGTTGCTTTACCAAGATAAGGGAATTTGTATATAGCCTATGGATGTTATTATGATTCTTGTTGATACTAGGATTGGCTTTATCTAAATTCATACATTGTGATATAGTGCCATTAGAGTCCTTGTGACAAAGTGGTGTTGTCAAAATATGATGAATGTGGGATTTGGGATTTTTGGATTTTCAGTAAGATGTTGGATTTTGATGGTAGATGGGAGATGTGGATGAATGACTTAGTAGTTTGGATGTAAGATTTTTTAATTTTCCAAACTTGGGATGGTGGACAATGGATTGTGGATATCAAATTTTAAGTATGTTTAGGAAAAACAATTTTATACACCTTGTGTGTTGGTATTGAAGACCGTTTTGAAGGAGGTCCATTTGTGATTAATAGAAGGTCCTTTTGATGTGGCTCCATAGTTTCATTGACTATTGGATTTATATTTGGACATGATGATATATGTGATCCAATTTACTTTGGGATCCATTTTGAATTTATATATCAACTTTAAATTTTGGATTCATTAGATTCAAAATTTTGATTTTGATATTTTTCTTTGTATGGATTTTTCATTTTTTGGTCCCAATTAGTGGGTTGAAGGATTTAGGAGTGATGGTTTATGATGCAGATAGGAGTGTTGAGAAAAAACTTATTAGAAGGGCTATTTATGACCCCTATTTTGATGTGTGTATTAGATGAAGTTTCCTTCAATATCATGGAGGTACCACTAACATCATTAGATTTCTTGATTGATAAATAACTAAGACCTTGATATTTAAGATTGTCAAAAAATTGTAATGGCTCCAAAATACCTTGTTCATGTAAGCCTAATCATTTTCCTTGATACTGCATGCTTTGACAGATTTTATTTGTAATAGGATATGTGTTGTTCTAGAAAAAATCTTCTAACTCTTCTTTATGTCATTGGGAATCATCAATGGTGATTATATTCTCATTAGTATGAAAGTTTTCTTTGACAAAAGTGAGTAATCTGAGTTAATAGAATATTGGTGATTTCTTTGTATTCATGCTTGTTTCTTTATAATTTTATGGGATTTTGATTGAATCCATAGTAATTTGTTTATCAATATCTTTGACATGAGTTTCGAGACTAAGGCAGTTGACTTGTGTCCCAAAATACATTGTTGCATCAAGGTCAATATGAAAACCCTTTTTGTGATCATTTTCTGGAATAGAATCATGGAGTCCCAGGAATTCAACTATAAATTCATCATTTTTAAATGTGTTTAGAGAGAAAGACTCTTATTCTAGATGAACAAGGGGAAGATCATCTATGTGTCTAGGGGAGACAAGTGTCTCATCTATGGAAGTGGAGGTTATTGGAATATAGATGGGATAAAATTTAATTTTTGGATCATGGATGGAATGAAAAGGGATGATGATATAATCATGCAATTCTAAAGAGATGGTATGTTGATCAATTATTGTAAGAGAATAAATATTAAGATCATCTACATGGAGTATTTTGAGTAACTTTATCTTGATTAATTTCATGGCTTGCTTCTTTATGCTTTGGATTATGCTCTAGAAATAGATCTAATTCTAATAATTGGGTATGGATAGGGGACTCTTGGATGGCCTCAATATTTTGGTATGGTAGTAATTGATTTTTGAATAGGAATCTTTGGAGTGGGAATGATAGGTGATGAGGGAATGATAGTATTTTGTTTAGGATTTCTTGATCATATATGGGGTATTTATCAATGACTGGATTAGCTTGGATTTCATGATTATCTATCATGAATAGCCCTTGGAGAAAATTATAAAAGGTGACATTATAGGATGGGTTTTTTGATAGGGATGGTGTGGATTGATGTTGCAAAGATTTAGGGGATGAAGGATTGGAAGGAGAGATGGAGGCTTCTTGTTAGGAAATATTGTATTTTAACCCATGCTCTTAATTCATTTCCTACATAACCCATAAGAGATAAGCATGCATACAATTTTTCCAAATGCATAGAGCAAAAATAAAAGCCACAAGATAACACAAGATATACTCTAGGATAACCTTCAAGAGGGAAAAACCCAGCCTCCAAAATCATCCATACTCCATCATATTATTCAACAATAAAGCAATACAAGAGTTATAATGAATACCTCTAAAGCATCAAGCCTTCCAATGCATTCCCATGTGTCCAAGCATGAATCCACACATCCCATGACATGCTTCACAAATTAACTCCACAAGAAGACTCAATAATGACAGCAAACCCACTTAGCCAACCTAAACCACTACACATGTGTATGCTTTTATAGACACAAGCTCACACACAATACAACTAGTGGTAAGGTGAAACCATGTACCACAAAACCATGTGAATACAAAACCACTAACCCCTTATTTAATATTGCATACTAAGACATCACATTATTTAATATTTTCCCAAATATTAAATTATTAACACATGTCTCCCACACAAATAATAATAATACAATGTTACAATACATCATCAAGTGGACCCCAAATAATTACCTAGTGCGATTAACAACATCACCACACCACCAAGGTGTATCAAAACTAAATAATTATTTAATTACAACATTATAATAAATAATTTTATGCAATTATTTACAACACCATATCTCAACATTCTCCCACTTGTATACATTGCATAAGGGATCAATGAATGAAATACATCATCATAGCCATCCATGAAACAACATGAATTTGTAACATGCTATCGTGCTCCATCAAGATACCTACAATAAGAACAAAGTGACCACCATCTCAAGCAAGAACTTCTCTCATCCTCCAACATGCCAAGGTGAAGATGCACCAATCCATGAGCACAAGCATCAAATCCAAGTGATAACAAAGGCTCTAACCAAGTTGTTGTCAACTAAAAAATCCACACGATCACAAATAGAATCCACAACACATGCTAATACATCCAACCATACATACCTCCAAGGTATCAATACAACAGTAAACTCATGCCAAGAACATATGCATCCTGTAAACTGCAATCACAAGCTCCCTGTATCAAACCTGTCAATGCAGTACATACATATCCAAAAAATCCCATTTCATAGGTAATGTCAAAGAATATCAAGTCTACCAATCAACACTATACATCAAGGTGTGATAAGTAAATCAAAGCATGAAGTACCAAGAACAATAACAATGATCCACACATGCAACCCATAAAGTTTCATAATCTCTCACAACATGTTGCCACCATCCTCCCAAAAATATGAACATCCAAGGAAGGAACCATGAAGAAGAGAAAACTTTTAAATCATAATGTCCTCCTACCAACACCTCAAAAAGTGTATTGTTGTGTCAAGTATGATCTCCTAGCAACCCCAAAAGAAAAGCCTCAACAACATCCATAACACCCAATCTCATAGATCAAGTACAACATATGAATCAATGTAACAATGCCAAACTGGATGTAAGCCTCTCTAATCAACAAGATCAAACTCAAAGTAACCACCCCCATAACTAGAAATCAACCCATAAACCGTCTCCTAACAATCCTCATTAAAGAATGATATCATAAACTCAAATGCACAAGGAGATAACCATGCCATAACATCCCTTAGAATGAATCCTCTAGAACTAACTATCCATAGCTCAAGATCCATATCTATGAAAGATAAAGCATACACACTAATGCTAAGCAATCCTCAAATGAGTATCCATAATCAACCACCATGAATCAACTCAATCCCATGAGAAAACAAAGCACAAAACATAACACATCTGAAATATATAATGGGAAAATTCCTCTCAAATAACAAGCTACCGAGTAGACCAAGAGTGGAACTGTGAATGCTCCTCTAGGATAACCAAGCCATCATGACTCACTCCAAGAACAATCTCCTCTATAGGTCTATACTAGGTGAACTCAGTCTTCCTACTAAAACCTCCAAAGAGTAACTGTCTCAAGCAAATGTCTCTAATCACAAGAGAACTCTAACCATCACCTACATCTCTATGTATCCATGAGCACCTGTAACTGATCAATCCATGCCAAAATCCAAATTCAACATAGCACCATCATGAAGTAATCAAGAAAATGATCAATGTACTCAATACAAAGAGAATCACACACGATCAATGTCAAAGCTCCAACCATAGAATTAGGAACCTATCATGACAACATGATCTAACCATCTCCTCCTAGGAGATCACATGCACATAACATACATCTTGTTCTCAAGAGAATATGTAATATTCCAAACTCTAAACTAGTATCAAGAGTATAACATGACATCATAACAATCACTCTAAACCAAGAATACATATCTCCAATCACATGAAGATAACCATACCTAATGATGCATCCACATCACTGCCAACAACTCCCACTGAACCGTGATACAAGCTACACATGGAATCATGACTACCATCCTCTCCATGAATATCATCCAGGTCTACACACACTCAACTGCAATGTCAGTAACATACAAGTAAACCAATATCTCCAAGCCAAGAAGATACATACAACCGCCATCAAAACATCATAAACCAATCCAACACCACCAATTCATCATTGTCAAAAGCTCCCACTAAAAGTGTATAACCAATGAATGTAACAAGCTATCATGGCATCGTGATCAAACCACATGCTACAAATCCCATGAACCAACTAATCAAGTACTCAAATCATCCATCCTCTCAATCCTGAAACAACATACCAATGCACAAATGACCATAGATAAGGCCAACTAATGAAATTTGCAACAATAATGAATCAAACCTAGTGGATATAGACAGTCCACATCTGAGTCATCCCATTGTAATCAATAGGTTGTGCACACCTACCAACTACATAACTCATAGATCCAACCACTGAAACATGAAAACTCATTATCACATTAGTAACCTGTAGATCGAGATATCAAAGAAGATAATCCTGTAGACATCAAGACTCAAACACCAAATCAACCACTAATCTGATTTTCCAACCATGTCCACAACCGAGTAATCATATTCAAGGAACCAAATAAGCATCAAGAAGATAAGTACAATATCCTAACATCAAATTGTACCACCACCAAACACCACATACATGATCATGTCGTTTCAATGCATTAAAGTGTACCTGCATATCCATGACACCACAACCATATCCATCATTGTACCTACACTCAACTATCACCCATACAAGACTCCAAGTCTCAAACCATGTCCTACCATGTCCTCAAAACCGAAGACAACCTATGTAGTTGTCACCATCAAAGTCCCAAATTTGAAAATCACCTGTAAACCTATACCAGGAAGCACCAATCTGATAATCAGTTGTAGCATCATAAATAACATATAAAAGCATTTACTCCCTCAAGGTTTCACCTCTTGACTCGTCTAAATGCTCACATAAACACACCATGAAACTTAGGCACCTACAAGCGATCAAACAAGTACCAAGATCAACTTGTTCTTCAAACTGATAAACAATCTAAACCACTATGTAGTACACTACAAATTCTCTCCAACGCCTATTTGAAATCAAAAATCCGATTTTGTATGCAAAAGTTATGACTCAAACCATGTAAATGAGAACATCTGACTTTCAGGCTCCAAAAACATGTCAAAATGGAAGAATCAAGGAACCACACCTATACCACTACGTAGTTCTTGGAACTAGCTTTCCAACAACTACAAGAAGTTAAAAAACTGACATTGTGGGCGAAATTTATGCCTCTAGGAACAAAAACTATCCAATTTGACTATAAAACCAAGTTTGGTGGGTCCCACTCCATAACAAATATTAAAATTTTAAAAATTCATGATTTTTCATTTAATATTTTTTAGCCAATAGGCTATATTTTATGCGAGCTTCCAGCCGAGAATTTTTCTCACGCCACATAATTTGTCTCATGCCGAAAAATATTGCCAGAAAACATGATGAACGAACCCCTACTGGTGGCTATCTGTAAACCCACCTCATGCTCGTTGAACCTGCTACGGAGCTGCTTGACCATTGCCTATATTTGTTGTGAAGTGGAGTTGCTTCATCATGGCCAATATTTGTTATAGATCTACTTCAGATGGTGAAACATTCCTCGCCCCACGCCTGAAAGAAAATGTGGAAAAATCCTATCTCGAGGTCAAGGTTCTAGTAGCCCTAAAACACCGATATGTCTAGACCTACTTTTCATTTACTGTGAATAGATTGTAGTAGTTGTAGCGATATTGGTTTCAGTTTTTCTAATTTAAAAAAAAATCTACTTTGGTAAGGTTTCGTAATAGTTTTTCTGCAAACTCTTCCTGTTTTGGCTCACCGCCATCGTTGACAACATGATGCAATTTGTGCAGAATCTCGAGGTAAGGGTTTAGCAATTCTGATGTTATCTACTATTTTCCTTACATAATTTTATGTTAGTTGAATGGGGAAAATTTCCTTTGTGAATTCTTATGTAGTTTTATTTTCTTTTTGTAAATCTATGCTTGATTATGACATCACTTTGACTCTCTTTTGTTTCCTTTTTTATAGGTCGTTTCAAGTCCAGATCATCTTTAGTTGAAGTTTCCAAGTCAGTTCACTAGCCAATGTCATTAAATTGTGGCATATGGTTATTGTGAAGAGGGCATAATTTGACATCCCTACCATATTTTTTGGGTACCCTTGTCTGTAAATCATGGGGAGGGAAAGCTTTTTATCTTAGTATTTTTGTAGTATTGTTTGTAATATAAATAGTGCATGATTTGGTCTCCCTGGATTTTTTTTTGGTGGTTATTTTCTATAGATCATAGGAGGGGTTTTATTTATTTATCGCATTCAACCAGCATTGGCTTATTTAATTACACATCATATTTGGGTTTGGATTTTTTAAGGAATAGGTTGGAATAGAAGTAATTATAGGATGCATTCATTAGTGAATCAAACTATGAATTATTTAATCCCTCTGTTCAATTGGGATGTTTGGGTTCAGAGCATGTATGCAAACATGTGATTGGTGGTTTCCCCAAATCATTAAACAAGGGTTTCCCAACTGCTCTTACCCCTGACAGTTTTGGTGGCTATAATAATTTGTTTGCTTGTACATTGATTTACTTTTTTTTTTCTATCAACTTTTATTTCCATCTGATGTTGAATTTCAACATCAGATTTATCTGTTGAATGGGGAAATTTTGTTCATTAGATCTCATTTGCTCCAAGAAATTTTACTAAACATTTGAGGATTATTTTTACCAAATTGAATCACATTCAGCCAATATTGGCTTAATTTTATTACACATCATATTTGGGTTTGGATTTTTTGAGGAAAAGACTAGCATAGAAGTGATTATAGGATGCATTCATTAGTGAATCAAACTATGAATTATTTAATTTCTCTCTATCCAATTGGGATGTTTGGGTTCAAACCATGTATTTATGGTCAAAGATACTTTACTTGTACTGTAAGTGAAATTTGACATGTCTCTTGTACATAGAAACAATAATACAAGCATAAAACATTGAGCATATGAAATCTGCAATGTGCATTTGAATACATTCTTAGTAATCTCAACAGAGATAGAACTATTTGAAATAATGCCTCAAAGAAAGGTTATCTCATCGAATGCAATGATTGCAGGAAATGCAAAAAATGGATTATTTTAAGAAGCTTTTGAAAATTTGAATGCAATGATTGTAGGAAATGCAAAAAAAGGATTATTTTAAAAAGCTTTTGAAACTTTCAAGAAAATGCAATTGGTAGGTGTAAATATTAGAAGTAATTGGCATTGTTGTAAACAAGATAAAGCCCATAGTTCAACAGAGATAGAACTGTTTGATAGAATGCCTCAAAGAAAGGTTATCTCATGGAATGTAATGATTGCAAGAAATGAAAAAAATGGATTATTTTAAAAAGCTTTTGAAACTTTCAAGCAAATGCAATTGGCAGGTGTAAATATTAGAAGTCATTGGCATTTTTGTAAACAAGGTAAAGCCCATAGTTTGAAGGTTGTAGTAGCTAAACTAAGTCTTCCAAAGTTATTTTGTCCCCTTTGTTTCTGTAGGAACAAAAGACTAGTATATCATCTTGATGAGTGTAGAAATACACTTTTACCATTTTTTTCCTGTCTATGACAATCAACTTTTGGAGAATGCTATTATGGAACAAGGCAGTTGTTGGTATATGGTTGGAAGTTGCTTTAGGGGTTGAGCTACATGCTCACATATGAATACAATGGGGCTAAGGGTAGCTGACACTATTAGTGACCAAGATAGCTTGAACAAAAAAAAAAATGGAAGCTAATTTCTAAGTTTAGTCAAGTTAGACTATGAGCTCAAGCTACCTATGTTTAGGTTATTTTCACAAGTTTATATTGATATCAGCAGAATGACAATGGGAACTAGAAAAATTATCATTTTCATTACGTAGAATACCATTTGGAAAAAATTTCCTAAGGTAACATCCACTCCAAAACCATGAGAATGGCAATTGTCATTGATATTATTCCCAAATATGAATTGTTGACCAAGAACTTCTGATATAGGGGAAGGGGACTGTGTCTATGTCTGTCCTTGTATTTGGAAAAACCTTATCCAATATGAATCTTTAAACACCATTCACAAAATGCAATAACTCTTAATAAACTTCTGGGGTGAATTGAGAAGTTTACTCATTATTCAAAAATTAAAATTTAATAAGCTTATCAAAAACATTGTGTCAATTGAACAATAAAATCAAACTACTCACCAAATTTAAGCAATAATTAAGAAAGAAGGTAAGTGTCTAAGAAACAATAGTTAAATTTCATTCCTTCCCTATCTCATCCTCTTTCTCTATCCATTCCTTATGCTCCAAAATAATAATCTCTACTAGTAGATTATCATTGGACCAACTATTGTTGAATTAAACATATTCATAGAATGCTAACTACTACTTGTTCACATATCTAGAAGGGTGGTGACATGAATGTATAAGTTGCTCATTTGTTATACTTTATATAAATGTTTTCATCTTCTAAAACCCTCCCAAGATCATTTAGGCTTCTTGTGCAATACATCCATATATGCATTGTTTCCATGAATAGATTAATCTAATTAATCTATATGGTTTATTCATTTGTATTTCTTTTATTGGGCCTATATCTATCTAATTACATCCACATATGGAAATATCATATTATTGCATATTATGGTTTATATATGGTTTACTATTTTATCTATACCCAATATATATTTTGTTTGCGGTTGGGAATCAAATTAATCTAGCCATTGATTATCCTAGTATGGGAAATCTCTTATACTAGAGTCATTTTTTTTTCATTGGATAATTATTTACAGCAATTTATCCGTACATGAAGGCTACAAAGGTAAGAGCAAGTTTTGTTACTCTCATTGTGATAGAGATGGGCATGAAGATGTCAAATGTTAGAATTTGCATTTTGAGTTAGCACCTTTTTGGTTGAAGAAGGGGAAAGATAAAAACAATATTTTGGGGAATAAAGACAGAGAGATAGAATTTTGTGTGGCATGATCCTTGGAACTACATGAGTGACACATAATGTGAAGGACTACACAAGATCTGAGAAGTGTTTCTTGAGTTGTCTGGCATGGTTCTAACTTCCAAGTGTTGTTGCTTGAAGAATGGATTTGCATGACATGGTTTCTGGTACTATACACATGGTGGATGGTGTAAGGAGCTGCATGCAAGGTTGTGCACTACTGAGTAGGTGAGTAAGGCTGACACATGCACTTGTACGATAGCATGTGGATCAAAGTAAGTTGTAGCCATTGCCTACATTAGTTGTTCTCATTGCATAAGTTTTAGTTTCTGAATTTAGCATGGAAATTATATTTATCTTTTTCCATAACACTAATCCTACATTTCGTACTACAACACATTTACTTCTATTTTTCAATGTACATGCACAAAATAACTCGCTTTGTTCATTCAATTACTCCACTCAAAATTGCTTGGGAACTTGTTACAGATTTAAGAAACTTAATATTTTCTATTGTATTCTTAAAACCATTATGAGTGTGGATATTTTGATTATAAAAGAAACTTTACCAATTACACCAATGCTTGTTTGTATAATTTCCGCATTTTCCTCTATTCATTACAATCATTTTCATTGTTTATCTATTTTTTATCATCTCTAAAACAAAAGAAGCAGAAAAAATGTAGACTGTTTTTAGAAAAACGGTATATATTTTGAAAGTTAATCTTGGAAATTTTCATCCCTTCTACAGTGAGATTGAAGTAAGAGTGAGTTCCACTATATTATTTTATTAAAAATATATCATTCAAACTTTAAAATAATTGAAAATAAAATCTACATAGTTATATCTATAGAAGAAACATAACACATAAGTAACAGAAAAAAAAAATACATAGATAAAAATAGAGGATAAGAGAGAAATGATTTATATTTCAAAACATACAAACTTCATTGCATTAATAGATAAACACATATGAATCCACACATAGAGCTAGTGCTCTTCCAATAGACTCGAAAAAATAAAATAGAGTCTCCATGTTCATCTTTTGCTCTCTTTTCGCATACATTCATCACAAAAGACACCTTAACCTTCTTTTCTCATACACTCATCAAGAATACTACCTAAACATAGGCATATGCCCAACAAGGAGTAGGAAAAACAAAAAATTAATTACAATTAAATCCAAGCAAGTGTCAATAGCAGGACTTACCTTTTTCCCTTGGGGGAAAAGCACCAGCGACATCCCTTCCATTCTTTATGTGGCAATTACATAATTTTTCTGTCTTCAGTGTTTTTTATATAGACTTGCATATTAATGGAAGGTTATAATAGCATAAATGTTATGGTCAAAGATACTTTAGGAGACTAGCTGCAACTATATAAATTTCATGAAAATCTTCTACAGAGAAAGACTCAATAATCCCTTCAAACATTTGAACACTAATGGGAGAAGCAGGCCATAAATTCTAGGTAACTATATAATACTATCGGCATATTCCTTGCACCTCCCCAAGGCGCAAGTGCTAGTAAATATTAAAACTTAAAAAGGAGCAGGTGGTAGATTACATGGTTTGAATTAAATTTCTTTTTAAAAATTAAAGACTCCCACTTTAAGAGACTAGGCAGCCACTTTAATAATTCAAGATTTTAAACTTTCCAAAAAAGGCCGACATGACATAACAAGTGGTTACATGAAAATGCGGATTGAGAAGATGTGACAGGGGCCAATGCAGGTGGGTACGGGTCTGCGGACCTGTACCCCCCCCCCCCCACTTATTATTATTTTGTTTTAAAATTTTCAATGTCGTTTTTCTAACATTTTTTTTTCTTTTGCAGGATTTTTTTAATAATTTTCCACCAACGATGAAAAATAATTTCTATGAAATTTTAAAGGATGGGATTTTAATTTTTTTTAATAATATTTTTCTGCACATGGCGAAATTGGGCTGTGACTAAATTTTTTTTGCAATTTTTTCAACTTCTCCAAAATAGGTCAAATTTTATGTCAAAATTCGTCTCTCAGCCAACCTGAATCCAACCATGAGGTAAGTTTTGTCTCGAGAGGTCATCTATGAAATTTCCCCTACAAAACCCACATTTTCAAACTCAAACCAAGAAACCCTTTTTCACCCAACAAATCTTGACAACCCAAAAGCCCAAATCAAAAAATAAACACTTGCAACATGTGTTCCATATCTTGTAATGCCTCATGCCCTACATGCATGTCCATGGCTTCAACTTTGCAAAAAATCTCAAACTAGGGTTATAACAAAAATTCTTCAACCAGGAAAGCTCTGATACCACTTGTTAGGAAATATTGCATTTTAACCCATGATCTTAATTCATTTCCTACATAACCCATGAGAGATAAACATGCATACAAGTTTTCCAAATGCATAGATAAAAAATACAAGTCACAAGATAACACAAGATATACCCTGGGAAAACCCTCAAGAGGGACCATACTCCATCATATTATTTAGCAATAAAGCAATAAAAGTTACAATGAATACCTCTGAAGCATCAAGTCTTCCAATGCATTCCCATGTGTCCAAGCATGAATCCACACATCCCATTCCATACTTCACAAATGCACTCCACAAGAAGACTCAATAATGACAGCCAACCCACTCAGCCAACCTAAACCACTACACATGTTTACTTTTATAGACACAAGCTCACACACAATACAACTAGTGGTAAGGTGAAACCACGTACCACAAAACCATGTGAATACAAAACCACTAACCCCTTATTTAATATTGGGTACTAAGGAATCACATTATTTAATATTTTTCTCAATATTAATGTTTTTTTTAGCAAAAGGCAAAAATCCTGTAATTATATTAATAAATTATAATATATAATTACATAGAGTATATCGGCTATAAGGCAGAAGATGTTGAAATGCACAAGACAACTGAGAGGGGGGGGTGAATCAGTTGTCACAAATCACATTCACAAATCTCAAACAATTATTAGCTCCACATCCACTTTAATCTATTATTAAATATGAGCATGAAGTGCAAATAATAGAAAGAAATATCAACACAAGAAACACCATATTTACGTGGAAAACCCAATAAGGGAAAAACTGCGGTGAGGATTAACTCACAATATAGAGTAATTTCAAAACCATTTACAAAGAGGCTCACTGCTAGAGGGCTTACTGCCCAAGATAGGACTCACTGTCTAAACAAGACTCACTGTCTGAATGGGAGGCTCACTGCCTACAGATACAGAAAGATAGAAAGAAGAATGTTACACAAAGAACATTATCTCAATGCAATAGAAGATCCACCACAACAACTTGCACACATCCGCAACCTTGATCAAAGAGTTGTAGACACCATTAGCTCACTGCTTTCAAGAGACTAACACATTAAAGTTCTCACTGCCTCAATTCGCTTTCGCACAATCTCACATCTATCTTGCTTCTCACACTTGTGGCATTTAATCCTTAACATCTTGCATTGTATTTATACCATCTTCAACCTTAGAAACTTTCTCCAAGGTCGGCTACACACGCTTCATTTTACAAATTTAAATTAGGTCAGAAACTCAACATTCCCATAGTAGATAAGAATGAGAGCAGACCAAACCAACACTTAACTAGGACCCAAAACAATATCTTGGATCAATCACACGCTTCCTTAATTGATACTTATCCTTTGCATAATGTGTAAACACCAGGTCAGCAAAACCTAATGAAAACACCAATGAACTTTTAAGTACACGCTTCTACAACAAGAAGATAACATGCAGACCATAAAACATGCTTCACCATACACTAGAACACATCTTAGATGCCTTCAGATTTATCTGCAGCTACTGCAACTATCTTCATACACATAACACATTCCATCAGTCCATTTGGATTGTATGGACACACACAATAACTCTGATGGAACATAGATAACACCATTACAAGCCTTCTTCCAGATCCATAAGACCCAAAACAAACTAGCGGGGGACTATGGAGAAGATACATTTCTCCTAGTCCACAAACAAACAACTCTGCCAGACCATTTCACAAATTGGTGAACTCAACTTTCACTCTCCATCAAACCAGAAGCTATAATCCAAGATATATCACCCAAGGATGCCCATAAACAACACTTCAAATCCATACAAGTATAGGATCAACACAAAATAAATGTGGAGCACATACTAGAGCACATTCTGAACACACACAATTTTGTCATCACTATTTATTAATTTTCTCAAAAGCACTTGGTAAGTCATCATATCAGCACACCTGCAACACCATAAATATAGCTCCATGTACTCACAACATCTCAACTATACATGCACCACCTGCAATCACTTGTTTCCTTTCTCTGCAACAACCTATACTGTGTTGACATCAATGACAACACCACCATACTCATTCATACTTGCAACAATCTCCCCCTTTGTCATTGATGGCAACACGTGACTCTCTCTCCCCCTTTGACATTAATGGAAAAGAACAAATATTTTTTATATAATTTTTATCACTCTCCCTTAGGATTGCACCCATACATCTCATACTGCAACAATGATACTTCCTACCCCTAAGGAGTAGACCCTAGTCATCAGTTCTGAAAAAATGATGAATTTGTAGATCCACTGAACTGATGCACCTCTATGTGCACCTAGTTCAAAGGAGAGGCAGTAACCCCCAACTTCTCCCTGAGATACTCAAAAGTATCTTTCGGAAGGGCCTTAGTAAATATATCAGCAATTTGATCCTTTGTAGGCACATATTCAAGCTTGACTTCATTCTCCAATACCTTCTCTCTTAAGAAATGATAACTGATAGATATATACTTTGTCCTTGAATGCATTATCAGATTCTTTGAAATATTTATTGCACTCGTATTATCATAGAAGGTAGGGATAGGCTCATCACACATCACTCCTATGTCCTTCAATGTTTGCTTCATCCACAATACCTTTGTGTAGCAAGATTTTGTTGCAATGTACTCAACCTCTATAGTGGATAAAGAAATTGAAACTTGTTTCTTACTTAACCATGAAACCAACCTACATCCAAGAAATAATGCACCACCACTTGTACTCTTCTGGTCATCTACACAACCAACCCAATCTACATCAGTGTAAGCACTCAAAGTGAAATCAATATCCTTAGGATACCACTTACCATAATCCAAAGTTCCTTTTAGCTATCCGAATATCCTTTTCACAGCAGTAACATGTGTCTCTTTGGGTTCTGCTTGAAATTTGGCAACCAAAAATACTACATGCATGATATCTGGTCTAGTAGCAGTAAGATATAATAGACCACCAATCATAGATTTGTACATGCTCTTATCAACTTTAGGAGATTCATCATCCTTACTTAATTTGCATCCAGTCACCATAGGGGTACAGACCGGTTTGGAGTCATCCATTCCAAACTTCTTCAATAATTATTTAACATACTTTTATTGTGAAATGAATATGCCCTTATCAATTTGATTCACTTGAAATCTAAGGAAGAAAATCAACTCATGAATCATAGACATTTCAAACTCTTTTTGGATCTCCTTTGCAAATTTCTTACACACCCTCATTTCCTCTAAAGATAATATCATCAACATACACTACTACTATCAACATTTTGTTTCCTTCAACCTTGAAATAGATATTACTATTTGTGGAGCCTTTGTTGAGCCTTTGGTGTGTCAAATACCTGTCCAACCTTGCATACCATGCTCTAGGAGCCTGTTTAAGTCCATACAATGCCTTTTTCAACTTACAGACCATGTTCAGTTGATCTGATAATTGAAATTCCTCTAGTTGTTCCATGTAGACCTCTTCTTCCAATTCTCCATTCAGGTATGCAGACTTAACATCCATCTGGTATACCTTGAAATCTTTGTGAGCAGAGAATGCAAAAAACATCTGAATAGCCTTCATTCTTTCCACCGGGGAAAATGTCTCCTCAAATTCTATTCCTTCAACCTGTGAATAACCTTTGCACAAAAGCTCTGCTTTGTTTCTTACTACTTCACCATTCTGATTCAGCTTATTCCTGAATACCCATTTTGTACCAATTACATTCTTGTTTACTGATCTAGGAACCAATTCCCATGTCTATTTTTTCTCTATCAGTTGTAATTCCTCTTTCATTGCTCTAACCCAATTTTCATCTTTGCATACTTCTCACACTGTTTTAGGTTCTATCTTAGAAATTAAACACAAATTTACCTTAGTTGTTGCCACTTTTCTTCTTGTCATTACACTTTTGTCTTTGTCTCCAATTATCTGTTCTTCCTGATGATTTTCTATACATATTTTGGAGTCTTAGGAGCAGGTTCTAGAGCTTCTTCTTCTTCAATCTTTTATTCTTCTTCCTTATCCTTCTCTTGCTCTTGTCGATAGGTTCATCTAGTTCAACTTCACTTATTTCAATTGATATGTGCATATATTCATCAAATTTTACATTTTCACTTTCAACAATCTTTCACAATCATTTATTGAAGCATTTATAAGCTTTGCTATTAGTTGAGTATCCAAGGAAAATACCTTCATCACATCTTGCATCAAAATTTCTTATATTCTCATCATCTCTTTTAATATAACATTTGCTTCCAAACACCTTAAAGTATTTAACAGTAGGAATTTTTCCATGCCATAGTTCATAAGGGGTCTTTGTGTTATTACCTTTGATTTGAACTCTATTAAGGATATAAACAACAGAGTGAATTGCTTCTCTCCAGTATACTTTAGGTACATTTTCCTCTTTCATCATAGTCCTTATGGCTTCTTGAATAGTTTGGTTCTTCCTCTCAACAACTCCATTCTGCTGAGGAGTTCTAGGAGCAAAAAGATGCCTCTTTACACCATTCTCTTCACAAAACATATTAAACTCATTGGAGGTGAATTCCCCACCTCTATCAGACCTTAAACATTTGATTTTTAGGTTCACTTCATTCTCTACCATAGCCTTGAACACCTTGAATCTGTCTAGAGCTTGAGCTTTCTCCCTAAGAAAAGTAACCCATGTCATTCTAGAATAATCATCAATTAAAAGCATAAAATGCATGTCACCATTAAGACTCTGTGTTCTTGTAGGACCTCAGAGGTCTGTATGAATCAATTCAAACATTCTGATAGTTGATTGTTCTTTTCCTTTAAAGCTGCAACTTGTTTGTTTTCCCAACTGACAACTTCTGCAAACAATATTGGTAGGCTTTGTGATTCTAGGAAAATCCCTGACAACTTCTCTTGAACTGATCCTGATTAGGTTGTCAAATTTTACATGTCCCATCCTCTGGTGCCATAGCCAAATTTCATTAACTTGAGACACAAAACACTAACCATCAACACCCTTAAGCTGATAAATGTTTCCATGTGTTCTTCTTCCTGCAGCTACCATAGTTCTGGACCCTTTTCTGATCTCACAAGTATTATCCTGAAACACAAGCTTAAATCCTTTGCTACACATTTATCCAACACTCAAGAGATTATTCCTTAAGCCCTTAACATAATAGACATCATCTTTATTGTGTTTTCCATCAAAACTAATTGTTCCTTTTCCAACAATCTTTGCACCAAAATCATCTCCAAACATGACTAATCCTCCATCATACTTTTCAAGTTTAGTAAACTTACTTTTGTCTCTGGTCATATGATTTGAGAAACCACTATCAATTACCTGATAGTCTTTATCTTGTCTATCATGAAAGGCAGTAACCAGAGTACCTTCCATCTCTTCCTTCTTGTTTTTTGTACCACATTCCCTTGCACATCTTCCATGGTTAGTAGACACTGATTTATTCTCTAAGGATAGAAACAAGCATTCATCTTTATCACCCTCAAAATTAGATTCATCATCAGAAATTCTAACATCTTCTCTAACATAATACAATTTCTTGAACTTTTTGTCCTTTTTGTCTTTATTGTATTTGCTCTTCTTGTGTATAATAGGACATCTTGAAGCATAGTGACCAATATTTCCACAACTAAAACATTTAAAAGGTAACATACCTTTGTACTTGTTAGTACCTTTCTTCAATTTCCTTGTAAAATTTTCTTCCAACTCCTCTGAACTATCACCATCTGGATCATCTTCTATTTTTGTGGCTTTGAAGGTTGTTTCTATTTTCTCCTTTTCTTTTCCAAATTTCCTCATTTCAAATGCAGTCAAGGTGCCAAATAGTTGTTATTTAGTGAATTTCTTTGGATCATAAAATTCCCCAATAGCTGAGACCTTGTCACTATAGCTCTTTGGTAGGGCCATCAGAATCTTCTCCATTACATCTTCATCTATCAGAGTACCACCTTGATTTTTTACTTCATTTACTGCAATGTCAACCCTCTGAAAGTAGCTTGCAATTTCTTCACCTTCTTCCATTTTCAAGTTCTCATATTTGCACTTACCTGTTTATTCCTTTGATAATTTGACTCTATCATTTCCTTCATAGATATCTTTCAACTTTTCCCAAACTTCATAAGCAGTGCCTAATGAAAATAACTTTTGCCAACTCAGTCTTAGATAAAGCACTATAGATTGCATACCTTTCCTTTTCATTTTCTTCATAGGTAGAAATCTCATCTACAAAAGAAGGACCACTAGCAAGCTCAACACATTTTGTCTCAACAGCTTTCCAAGTCTTGTAACCAAGAGAGATCAGGTAACCTCCCATCTATACTTTCCAAAAACTGTAGTCAGATCCATCAAACGTAGGGATTGTCCATTTTGTGCACCATCGGATCTACCTCAAGTGGTTAAGCTCTTCTCTGAGGAACCAAAGCTCTGATACCAATTGTTGAAATGCACAAGACAACTAAGTGGGGGGTGAATCAGTTGTCACCAATCAAATTCACAAATCTCAAACAATTATTAGCTCCACGTCTACTTTAATCTATTATTAAATATGAGCATGAAGTGCAAATAACAAAAAGCAATATCAACACAAGAAACACCAGATTTCTGTGGAAAACCAAATAAGGGAAAAACCATAGTGAGGATTAACTCAATATATAGAGTAATTGCAAAACCATTTACAAAGGGGCTCACTATCAGAGAGCTCACTTCCCATTATAGGACTCACTGTCCAAACAAGAATCATTGTCTGAATAGGAGGCTCACTACCTACAAATATAGAAAGATAGAAAGAATAATGTTACACAGAGAACATTATCTCAATGCAACAAAAGATCCACCACAGCAACTTGCACACATCAACAGCCTTGATCAGAGAGTTGCAGACACCATCAGCTCACTACTTTCAGGAGTCTAACACATTAAATTTCTCGCTGCCTCAATTCACTTTTACACAATCTCACGTCTACCTTGCTTCTCAAACTTGTGGTGTTTAATCCTACATCTTGCCTTGTATATATACCATCTTCAACCTTAGAAACTTTCTCCAAGGTCAGATACACACACTTCATTTTACAAATTCAAATTAGGTCAGAAATTCAACATTCCCTTGGTGGATAAGAATGAGAGTGGACCAAACCAACACTTAACCATGACCCAAAACAACATCTTGGATCAATCACATGCTTCCTTAATTGATACTTATCCTTCGTGTGACATGTAAACACCAGGTCGGCCAAACCTAATGAAAACACCAATGAACTTTGAAGTACACACTTTCACAACAAGAAGATAACATGTTGACCATAAAACATGCTTCACCATACACTGGAACACATCTTAGATGCCTTCATATTTATTCGTGGCTACTGCAACAATCTTCATACATAGAACATATTCCATCAGTCCATCTGGACTATACAAACACACATAGTAACTCTAAAACTAATCTTCAGAGCACCAAACCATGAACACCTTTGATAGAAGATAGATAACACCATTAAGAGCCTTCTTCCAGATCCACAAGACCTGAAACAAACTAGTGGAGGACTATGTAGCAGATAAATTTCTCCCAGTCCACAGACAAATAACTCTGCCAGACCATTTCACAAACCGGTGAACTCAATTTTCACTCTTCATCAAACTAGAAGCTATAATCTAGGATATATCACCCAGGGATGCCCATAAACAACACTTCAGATCTGCACAAGTATAGGACCAACACAGAAGAAATGTGGAGCACATTTTGAACACACACACAATTTTGTCTTCACTATTTATTAATTTTCTCAAAAGCACTTGGTAACTCATCATATCAGCACACCTGCAACACCATAAAGATAGCTCCATGTACTCATAACATCTCAATAGTATCTCAACTATACATGCACCACCTGCAATCACTTGTTTCCTTTCTCTGCAACAAGCTATATTGTGTTGACATCAATGACAAAATTAATGACAACACCACCATACTCATTCATACTTGCAATATAAGATACATATGAGACCTAATTAACCCAACTGCCCAAAATCATACAAAAAACTACTTTGACCCCTGTACAAAATTATTGTTTCCCAATTTTGGTGCAGAGGCACCAAAATAGTTTAAATTTGCAAGTCTTGTAAATGTGGCTAATTTTGATGTTGTGATAGTTTTTTATTGTTGAGTCATGTTTTGAGGTCAATAAGGTCATATTAGACCATTTCATATTGTATTATGCTTGTTGGAGTCATGTTGATTAAAAGATGCAAATATTGCAAAATGTTGCCATTGTAAAATGCAAAAAAAAGTTGCAACAAAAAATGCATTATGATGGAATACCAATAGTCAAGTTGGTTCAAATGGAAGTTGATATGGTTTGAGTTAGTTTTTTGGGGAGTCTTGGGTGTGTTAAGTTTAAATTCATGATGAATGGACAATTGGAGGGTTGGTTGTTCATTTTTCAAGAAGAAATCAATCAAAAACATTCAAATTTCTATGTTTTCTCTGCAAAATTGTTGCTCTCTTGCTATGTATAGTCTCGTACAGCTTGACTTCAATCCAAATTGAATTTTATTTGAAGGATATATGTATTAGATTAATTTTGGCTTTGGAGGGAAGAGATTTCATTGTATTTTAAGAATTTTATTGACAAATAACTGTAGGTGGTTCTATACAGTTAAACTTAAGGGTTTGTTGATATAAAAATGTGATTATGGCCCATTCCATTGACTGTACCTCCTATAGCTAAGTGGAATGGGCTCAATAAGGTAGGATTAGATGATTGAATGGGTTTTTGTGAGCAGGGGAGGCCATTTGGGGTTTGGGCATGATGCCCTAGTTATCAAAATTTGAGTGTTTGGGTGAAAAGTGTTGGTTAAGAGTAGGAAATTTAGGAAAATTCTTGGGGCAGCAAAATATGAAGGTTTCTTAAGCATAGGTAGACCTAATGGAGCATGTTTTATGCATTTGCAAGGTGAGTTAAGGTGTGGAGATAAGATTTTCAATAAACCTTCTCTAAAACAAGCATAAATGAGGGATTTACAATAAGAGGACTAAGTGAGAGGTTCTCAAGCTAAAATTTGTGCATTTGTAGGTTTGATAGATTGTTGAAGGACTAACCATAGGTATTTTGGGTTGGCAGATTGTTTAGAGGAGAGTTGCTTTATAAATTATGCCTATTTGGCTTAGGGGGACAATGTAGAAGCATATGGTTGAGGGATTTGGTCTGAAACAACCTATTTCCCCTTTGAGATATGTTAAAGAACACAATAATGGGTGCTTGAAAAGATAGATGGTTTGAGGGTTTGTAAAAAAAATTGCAAGATATGTATAGGAAACTAGGTCAGCAGACTACAAGGGAAATTGAATGGAATTGTGAAGAGTTGAAGAGATAGGTTTTATAGGGTTGCAGAGTTGTTTCAAAAGACTTGAATTGTGTTTCTTAACTGAAAGCATCCCTACTCTACGTCAAATTCTATGCATTTGAAACCCAGAACCATACATTTCAAAACCCTACCACCCTTGTCTAGCAAATATATACACAACATATTCAAAAAACATATACATTGCAAACATTTCAAACTAGCCCCCATGAACTATATTCATCAAATTTTCTCCCTAACCCTCACAGGATAACAGTTGCACTTGACTTGTTGCTTGTGCTTGGGAGTGAATTGTTATGTTGATGTCAGGAACCTGAACATTGGCTCTGTTTGCATGGCGACTTGGAGGAGGAATGCTCACTTGCAACCCATGAGGATAATCATGTGAGAGAATGAAAGAAAGAGCATGAAATTTCTTCTTGAAATTATCTATTTCTTCCCTAGAAAACTCAAAGTGGTGTCTATTCAAGGTTGTGTACAAGTAGCTTGAAAATCCTTTGAATAGGGATAATTTCATTGCTTCATATACGTCCACATACCTTTGCTTGTATAGAAGATAATGTCTTGGGAATAAGCCACCCACAAACCCTTCTCCCTGAGTAAACTCATAAGCCTAGACACTTTGCAACAAAGCACCATCTTGCAGATAAATTGCATTAACTGCCTTACTTGCCACAAACTGAAGGGAATTATAATTTTGCAATAAATCCATTGCATTAGAAAGAAGGATTGACAAGATGTTCGCAGGGAAAATTATGTGTTGAGTCTCTATGTGTAAGATTTCTTCACCTATCATAGATTTGATACAATTGAGGATTGATGGGAAATTTACCTTGAAGCATTGTTGTAGATGTTCTTTTTCAATACAACCCGAGAAAGGCGACTCCCATTGTCAGACTACAACTAGGATTCTATAGTTGCAGGGATGATACTCCATACTGGTGTAGAATGATACTCGACAACCACCTGATGCCATCCTTCAAACAATAAAGCAACACCAACCACTTTGCGTCAGAAAACTAATGAAGACACCATGAGCTTTGAACCCTATGCAAAACCACTAATTTGAAGACGAGCCTTCACCCAAAATATGCTACTATGGAGAACATAAATCAACACAAACCCTTGCTTATCACATGTCTCCCACACAAATAATAATAATACAATGTTACAATACAACATCAAGTGGACCCCAAATAATGACCTAGTGTGATTAACAACACCACCAAGATGTATCACAACTAAATAATTATTTAATTACAACATTATAATAAATCATTTTATGCAATGGTGTACAACACCATATCTCAACACTTCTTGTGGGAAATTTTCTTCAAGATGACCTATTAGGGAATCAAAAGAGGTAGATATCTTATATCCATGACTATTATTAATGCAATTATTTTGGGATGATCCATTTTTAGACATGGATGGATAATCTTGATCATTCTTTGGAAAATTATCGACACGTACTTGATTTCTCAATAGTTTTCCCTTTAATAGATATGGTGGCAACATGGGTATTGATTTCTTTTATACGAGCCGCAATGGAATCATATGAAGTGGAGGCATGATTGGCATTGTTGGATGAATTATTGGGATGATCTTCAATGATGATATCACCTCAGTCAATAAGATCCTAATAAGATTTTTCAATTTTGTACAATCAATAGTCTTATGGAATTTGACTCTATGGTACTTGCAATATTCATCCTCTTTGTACGATGAGGCTTTAAACTGGGGTTCTTCATACTATTTGAGTTTAGGCAACTTGATAAGGTTATAATAGACTAGTTTCCCCAAGTATATTCAATTGGCTCCCCTAGGGGAGTGTATTTTCGTCTTGGGTTGTATTTTATCTAAGTGACCCTCTTGGGAGGGTCAAATTTTAGTTGTTTGGTTGCATGTATAATTGAAAAAAAAATTGCATCTACCACACCATCATTGATTTTTTTCCCATAGGTGAGGTTTTTCATTAGAATAAGAACCATTGTATTTACTTTCCTTGTAGATTTTGACAATAGCTTTAGTAATGAGATCATTTTTTATAGTTACCCCTTTCTATGATTTCATCAAATGTATTAGCACATTGCACTTGCAAGTGAAATACTATTTATTAATTTAGATTTAGGACTTGAATATATGCATAAGTTATTTTTTAGGAATAGTCCATGGGTATTTACTTGTCATATTCCTCCATCATTGTAGGAAGGCAGTAAATGATTCTTCATTTTTTATTGTGTATTACATAGATTGGTCATGGATATTTCATGTTCAATGTTACACGAGAAATGATTGATGAATTTTTATGCCAATTTATGAAATAATTTGATCCCACAAGGTAAATGAGAGAACCATTCAATTGCTTGACCTTCTAAGCCACGGGAAAGAGGCACATTAAATATGTGTCATTGTAAGCAACCTCTAGGAAAGCCATGTAAAATTCTCATATATGTTCACATGGATCACCTCTTCCCTTATAATTGTTGAATTTAGGCATTTCAGATTTGTGAAGGAAAGGTTACATAGGGATTGATCTATCGAACAAATAAGGACATATGTCTTCAAGCATGAAACTTTTATTTTGTGTGTCATAGTTCAATGCCAACTATTTTCTTTTGCAAGCTTTTTATCTTTTATGCCAAGTCAATTGTAGGTGTGAAGGTGGATAGTTAATAGGGGATTGCATGGTAAAATTAAAAGGGATAGATGATTGATGTTGTGGAATGTTAGATGATTTAAATGAATAATTGTGATTTTAAGGGATGTATATTTTTGTGGGTATGGTGAATGTGGAAGAATGAGAATTTTTTGGGATGTATATGTTTGATTGGTTTTGTGGGATGTTGAAATTTAAAAGGATGGATGATGGTTTTGTGGGATGTTAAAATTTGAAGGGGTGGATGATTGGTCTTATGGGATGGTAAATTTTGAAGAGATGAATGATTGGTGCTGTAGGATATTAAATGAATTGAATGAAGGTTTGTGATTTTGAGGGATGTATGTATTCCTAGGTATAGTAGATGTGGAGGATTGGGAGATATATGAGATGGATAAGGACATTTAAGGGGTAGTTATAGGATTGGAAATATTGATATGAATAGATGAGATGGGTCCTTGGTAAAGCATATTGACATATTTTTTAGTAAATTTTGTTGAGTTGGTGTTAATTAATAAAGGTGTGGTGAGTTGACTTGAAGCAATTAGGATGGATGCTAAGGGCATAGAGAAATTCATTGATTGTGGTATGGGGATGTTTTCGGTTGGTATATTAGATGAATTTGTTCCTCCTAAGGTATGCAATGAAGCAATGGTTATAATAACTTGTTCAAGTTAAGGAGGGTTGTTTTAAAATTGGAGGGTGACTTGGTACCCTTTTGATCTTGCAAAAGAAAATATTTATTGGGATCAAAAACAAGAAGGCTTTCTATGTCTTTCATTACATCAGGATCTTATTGCATTTCTTGTATTTTTATTGATGATAATTCAAAGGAATATTGTAGGTTATCTTCTAAAATAAGAATAGCCCTTGAAGAAGATGGTTGTAGTATGTGTGAAGCATTTGGGGTGAATAAATGGGGTGGCATGCCAAACTCATATTGATTATCACCCATGGTTGTTATTATGTTTGAATTAGATTGATTTGAGTCCATGAGTTTCTTATGTTGAGACCTTGTGATAGGCATACAAGTTTCAAGACCTTGGTAACTAATGTGTGATATGGTGATGGTATGGATGTGTAGGTTTTAAACTTCATAAAGAGATGATTTAGACTTGATGATAATTTTGGATTGTTGTTTTTGATGTTTTTGATTGATAAGAGGATGATGTTGGGTAAGATCTCAATAGACCAAAGTTAACCTAGATCTTCTAGTGACAATAATTATGGATTATTTTTACTTGAACTAGACTTTTGATTCCAAGAAAAATGATAAGGAGTAGGGTTCACCAACTAAAGAGTATCCAAATCTCTAAAGCTAGTTTATCCACTAATGATAGGGCTAACTCAACTCTCTACTTGAGATAGGCTATTTTTCAAGAAAAATGGTAAGATAGAGAAGAATGATAAAAGATCTAGATCAAACTCTAAATATTTTGGGTGTTGGATGTAAGATGAATGATGATTAGGGATATGTTGAAAAAGATTGTTGTTTATGTCTAGGATAATAGCTCTAAAGTATAAAAAGATTAAATGATATTTTCGATGGATAAGATTGGAATAATTTTTTTCCAATGGATGGATATGATAGACACATTCGGGATGTTTCAGGTCTTTTTCTAGGTTTGTATGGGCAAACGTCTAAAAGATTGATTTTTCTAGTGTTTTGGAAACTCAAGGATGTGTTAAAACTGTCACTATACTAATAAGATGCACAACAAGATTACTCAAAAGCATAGTACAAGGACTCAAAATAATATCTCTATTAGAGGGATGCATAGGAAAATAGATCAAAAGTGCCACATAATAAATTAGAAGTGTAGGTATACAACTTAAAGTGTTATTTTGTTAGATAAATGCATAGTAGGATAGATCAAAAGTGTAACAAAATAGCTCAGAAGTGTAGGTTTAGTAATCAAAAGTGTAACTCTTTCATAGATATGCACATGCAAATAGATCATAAGCACCATGTAATATATCATAAGTGTAGTCTAATGACTCATAAGCTCAATTTTATGGCTCAAAAGCATAGTTTTATCACTCAAAAGCACAATTTTGTGTAAAAATGTGTTTTTACAAATGGATGGTTTTTTTGGATAATTTTCTTTCTTTGGAAAGATACAAAACAACAAACAATATGGTTGATGTCTTCAAGGTATTAATGTTGAATGGATTTTACTAGTTTTCACAAAAATACACACCAAGCACATTAACAACCTTATAATTATTCAAGTACGTGTGTTGCAATATTGTAGACCCAAGCAATAAAATACCTCAAAGAGTCGATAGGTAGGGGTCTAGTAGAAAAAGGGCTCACCTTTCCCCTTAATTTGGAGGTTTTGACAACTTTATCCCAAATAATTTATATCTCTACTCAAAGAGGTACATGTTCAATAACTTCACATTTGATACTAAGTGTTGTACCACGCTAGATTGATGGATAATGATCTTAAGATTCTAAAAATAAGGTGTGTTAGGTATTTTTTGAACTAGGGGCTCATTTATAAATTATTGAGTCTAGGAGGGTCTCTCTTATCCTCTTCACCAAACAAGTCTCAACGGATCAAGGGTCTCGTGGCTTAGCTAAACGCAATGATAACTCACTCTTGAGGCACAACTTTAACTGTCTCCCCTTTATATACCCTACCAAAAACATGTTTGAGATCATTATTTATGGTGATGAAATCCCCAAGAATGCCTCCTAAATGGAAATATTGAAGTTGGAAATTTTGAACCCTAGGCTCACACGAAGTGCAAGGGAATAGCATACACAAGCTAGCTCAACCGTGGGTTTGAAAATAAAACAAATAATTAAACTAGAAGGTGTGTTTGATCTCCAAGATTGCACGTAGTGTAAGGAGAGAGCATACACACCAACTAGCCTACACAAACATAGAAAATATGTTCATTGTCCCTTAAGAAATTAAATTGTGCAACTACCCTAGTGATAAAGAAAGATAACTTCAGCAATCATCTTGCACAAAATTACGTCAGTAGTCTACAATTTCAATTCTTCTCCCAATGATCACCAAGTTGCACCACTTAAATTAGTTTCCAAAAATCACCAAAAAGTTAGTTGAAAGATAAAATCAATTCTAAAAATAGATGCACCAAAGTAACAATCAAATGCACCAAAATAAATGTTAGATACACCAAAAAAACCAATAAATGTGATAAAATAAGTGACTAAAGTGTAGTAATACCTATCAAAAATGTTAATTTGTCTATCAGAAGCGTCAATCTATTTGTAAATCAGGAACATGCACACATAATAAATGTGTTGGAGTGATCAAATATGCAAACATGTTCCTGCAATAAAAAACAAAAGATAAAAACCTTGCAAAAGTGAAAGATTAGTCAATTCATAAATTGTACAAGGTTTAGTTGTAAATCAACAATTTCCAGAGCTTAGAAAATACTATTTTGCAAGTAAGTCAAATTTAATTAATTATTTAATATCCTACATACAAAGGTAAGATGCGTTGAAAAAAGTATTAGATGCACCAAATTGAGGATTAGATGCATTTTTTGTTGATTAGAAGTATTAGTTGCCAAAAAGAAGCATTGATTTATCAAACAACAATGCCAATTTACCAAGTATAAGTGTTTCTCTACCAAACAAAAGTGTCAATCTGCACTTATACCTTTCAAAACATAATTCATCAAGCAAAAATAGTTAAATCTAGGGACATGGGTCCCACCAAGTGTGCCACAACGTGAATGAGATTGAATGCTAAAACTAAAAATAAGGGCAATAACAATACAAATACCTATATCAACATTCAATAATCACCTTCAATAGAGCATGAACATAATAAATCAAATCAAAAGAAACATATAAAGTCCATTGGATGGCCACTAGGCTAGACCATTGCTGAGTATTTGGTAGACACACATTCCTATTCTAGAAGATAGATTTTGGTTTATGTGTTTAGGTTAAAAAGTGACTATCATAGTGTGTTTGTGGTGTTGATTTTTTATCTTTCATGATTGGGCATGATGGAGGATGAAAATTTATGATCAAGATGGTTTTCATTTGCTGGATGGTGTAGGTGTTTGGTTGAGCCCATGAGCAATAGGATTTGGTGCAACATGGTTATACCCTTAGTATTTAGTTTAGTGTTTGTTGTTATTCCCTTTTTCTCTTGGAAGGTATATGACCAAATTGGAGAATGTTGGGATTAGGTGTGTCATTCACCTTGGAAGTCATAATATTCACATTATTTAAAAACTTGTTAGTTTATGTGTTCTCACAAAATGAGATGTCACACTTTATGCCTTGACTATTATGACGTGTAATATATTTTTATTTTGACATGTACATGATTAAATATATTTATAAAATAATTCCTTATTATGAATGGAATTTAAGAGCATTTGTGACAAAGATAGTGGTTGTGATGCATAAGAACATAATTAAGAGGGAGGTTACAAAGTGGACTAAGAACCTTAACCCACTTATGAAACATGTTATGACATGCCATAAGAATCTATCTAAAGGAGGTAAATGATAAATAATTTATATGAATTGCATGGATGTTTACCATGGTATCTAGGGACCTTGTTTGGGTCCATGGTAATTCCTTATGGTACTTTTTTGGGCCTACATGAGTCTATATATTGATCACTTCAAATGAATACATAAGAGAGGTTTTTGTTTGGTTATGCTATCAAAATTATAATAAAGGAAGAGTATCTTGATCTACATGGAGAAAACAACCTAGTATTATATTGTAACAAGTTTATTATTGTTGAATAGTACATTGGTTTGGTTCTTTGGAGGCTGGGTTTTTTTCAAATAATTTTCCCAAGGTATATCCATGTCATTCTCTTTCTTTTGGTTTATTTCTCTTTTTCCTCTCTCATTCTTATCTTTTCTATGTGTTGTTTACATGCTAAAATTTTATTAACATTATACAGATTTAATTGATATGTTAATATCCTTAAAGGGTTAATATGGAAATTCCTATATACTTAATAATTGTGTGTAAATATGATTTAATTGATAAGGGGTTTGTGGGTACTTTTCCTAACAATGTGTGCAAAAGGTCACAAGTTAACTCCCAATCAAGAGATGAGTTAACATAGTCAAGTGAGATAGAGGTGTCACATACAAGTCCATCAATTAATAATCAATAAAAGTGATGACACTTGTTGAACTCATACCAAATATTACACACCATTATTAGATACATAGGTGTGTGAAAATAAATATTCTATAGTACTAAGTAAAATTAATAGATACATGTAATATTACACTTGTAATATAGGTTCTCCTAGGTGAAGAATAATATTACACCAATATAATGAACTTGAGTGAAACTTCAAAGGTGGATGCCCAAGTTTGACTCTAGGACCAAGAGTCATCTTACAACCTCCAAGGCAACACACATTCTCTCTCCCATCCAAGAATCCAAGATGACTTGTCTTCATGTGGCCCCACATTAAATATTTTATACATGATATCCAATAATTAAATGCATTTCTCTATTGTGATTCACATCTCAAATGCATTTTCCAAATGTGTCACACAATTAAATTATAAGAACATTAAGCCATATTTTTATTAAACCATGACCCCCAATATTAACGAATTTCCTATATGTGTCTACCATGTTAAATATATTTCTAATATCGTGTACAACAACTACTAAGGAAAATATTGCACTCCACAAAGCACGGTACCCTACTTTAGGTGGACTAAAAAATATTAATTTTTTATGTAAGTTGTACAATACCTTTCCCATTATTATTCCACTTGTATAAATATTGCATAAGGGGTCAAACATGAACCAAAAAAAATCAATTTCTAAGGAGTGGCATCCCCATGGTCACACTACACCATCTAAACTTATCTAGGTTACAATATTCATATGTTACACATTAATGTGCTTTACTGACACATAAAAGGTAGTGTCTTTTGCCACATTGATGAAACTTCTTCCACCTCAATAAATCCTATTTCAACTTGGTCTTTAAAAACACTTCTAGAAGTTGAATTTCCTCCACATAGGCATGAGTAACTACCACATACTCTACTTATATACTCAATAGAGAAATTGTAACCCATCTCTTGGTCATTTAATTTGACACAACACTAAATATAATACACATACCCATGTGTAGACCTCCCACTATCCACATCTCCTACCTAATAAGAATCGATAAATCCATGCATATCTACTATCTTGCTCAAAGTTTTTCCTCCTTGATATAAAATTGAACACTTGAATGTGTCTCAAAGACACCTAAAGAACCTCTTCATAATAGTCCAATAATCCTTATATAATAACACACATTTACCTGCTCAAGACTCCCACTACTTGGAAAATGATTGGTTTGATGCCAACTATAGAAGATTAACCACTAAACTGACATAAAGGATGTAGCTTACATCATCTATCTCACATTGTGTATAAGAATACTACTCAAATGAAAGCTTTATTACCATAGAAATGATAACACACACGAGTTTACAAACATGCATCCATATAGAGATATTCTACAAACCATTTTTCCTTCTTACAACACCTCAAAGTTCCCTAATTGTGTAATATAGATATCCTCCTCCAAATATCCATTCGAAAAACTTATCTCCACGTCCATCCATTCAATCCTAATATTGAACTTAGTGGTAATACATAAAATATCTAAAATATGTAAGCTTCATGACATTAGAGAAGATATTATAATCATAAATTCCTTATAACTAACTTCTCCATAGTTGTAGATCCATATATCTTATAATACAAAGAAAAAATAATGCAACTAAAAAAATAGGTGGGCTATACCTATCATTTTGTATTCTCCATTAAGAGGACCTCCACAATAATTTAGTATGCTATCATTCCCCTTCCTTTGAGTCATATTAGTTAACTCTATAAATAATCTCCTCATTAGTTCCATGTTGAATTCACATTTAAAACCAAGTGTATGATCCTTTATCTTGTTGTTGAAAATTATCTAGTGACTCAACCCATTCCAATACTTTATTTCCAACCCATCTCTAAGATATGGAAAATCTATAGCCTCAACCTAATATGTCTAGAAATAATATGCATACATATGATCATCTCATGCACACCAAACTACAACTATAATATCTAAGAGTCTCACTCTCAAAGGTAAAATTGTCATTATACTCAACACAAGAATATTAACTCCAAATCATAGCTAATGCAACCACTACATGATTATTGTATACTTTGGGAACTCCATTATGGTACCTTGATTACTATGTACATAATATAAACTCATTTCTCTTATACTAATAGATCTACAACATGCCAAAAATTCCCATTGAAAATTATTCAAAACTTTCCATATTATCCTAGTTAAAGATCCTAAAAACAAAAGATCACACATGACTAAATACCAACCAAGACTCCTAACACATGCTTACTGAGAGCTTCCCATGGCAATAATATTTAAATTTTAATGGTAGATTTTCAAGCACAACCATGTCATTCCCAATATATTATTGTGCACTCAAGAGCTTCATGTGACATTATGGTCACCATGTTTAACCCAAAAGATAATTTATCACAACCAATTATATTTATACAAAAATATTTCATTGAACTATGATTTGGAGCCTCTCATGACAACATAGATCGCATCCTCTAGACCTTAAAGACACCTATTCCTTCTTGTATGACCTTAAAAATACCTTCTGAACAATTCATCTCATTAACTCTTTGTTACATAGCATGTCAATATTCAACAATGACCATAGGCTAATGACTAAAATTATATAACACTATGTTTGTGCTTATTTGTAGCATCTAAACAGTATGTAACAAATAACACGATTCTTAAAAGGACAAGAAAAATGTCCCTTTGTTTCATACATATGAGACACTAACACTCTATATATCCACTCTCAAGTTCTTCATGCAACATGTAGGTACAAAAACATGGCATATACAACCTTATTTTACACAAATGAAACTTGAAACAAATGTTAAAAAATTTCCATAGAACAACAATTAAAATCAAAGAAAACCATAGAACTTATAGATCTCAAATTAGTGCAAATTGAAACTACTAGAACATGTAGATTCAAACCTCCACTAACAATGATAAAATTGGAAAATCATGTAGATTCTTCTTATGACTGAAACACCAAATTTCAAGCATCCTTGAGTCTAATATTCCATAAATTCATAACTTTAGGATGCAAACTAGAGTCTAACAAACAAACCTTTAACAATACTTGAAAACATACATGTAAATATAAAATTATCTCTCATTCAGACAATCCTTAGAAATTATAATTCAAAAAATAATTTTCCATATATTTGAAAAAAACCACATGCTTTAAAAATAAATCCTATAAAATGAATTCTTTAAAAATAAATGCCATGCATATAACTGTAATCCACACACAATTACCATATAATTTTGAATATGTCGAAACATCAAAACACCCACAAATTTACAACCATGATATTTACATTTTGAATGATGATATCTGAAAAAATGTGTAACATGTAGATTCAACACACCATGAATCTACATGTAAGTACACACATTTATGGATAAAGGGTCTAAAAACATGATCTCTAGGCCACCATATGACCAATTCCACATCCTCTACCAAGTACATGCATCTAAGAGATCTAGGTCATCATATGGCCAACTTCATGACCTCTACATGATCATCTATCTAGGGGATAAACAAGAACTCTAAGTGACTATATTACTAACTCCAAAATATCTCAAAACCAAAGGCTTGTCCCACACTACCAAATAGAGACTTAAGGTCACCATGAGACTAGTTCCAACAATATAAAGATGAACTCCAAGGAAATGTAAACATGATTCACAATCCACTTATCACAATTAAATAAATCATTCATATTGATATTCCAAATATCAAGGTTTTTTTCATTAAATCTCTTCACCTTCATTCTAGAAGTGCTCGCCATGATTGTATCCTTAAATAAGTATTGCAAAAAAAACCAATTGAACATAGATAAAAAAAAAATAGGCCCTACTCCTCTCATTCTAATAAGTTATCCAAGATCTTATAGCAAATGAAAGGAAAAATGAAATAATTTCCTACTTGATCTAAAAGGAGAGATGTGCAACTTATTTGATTTATGCAAATTTTAGTAGCATTTTGACCTAATAATAGTACTAAAGAATGATAAGAAATAAAGAGAATAAAACAACCACATGAGAGAGAGAACCTCAAAAAAATATTTTAAAAAATTATCCTCTGAAGCATTGAAATCAATGTATTCTCAACAAAAGAATAAAATATAGTATCAATCTTTGAGCCTCATAGGAGATAAATACCCTCAATTATGGAGTAAATCATGTAGATATAGCCTTTTCTAGTAGAAATGAACAAAAATTGTTGAATTACTCATGATAACAATCCAAGAACAAATGAGATCATCATCTCCAACTGTATGCTCCTCAAGATATCTCAAGAAGAAACTCAAGCCTCCAAGTGAATTACAACAAGCTTCACTCATAATTAGCATGCATAAGAAAATTTCTAACCTCCATTTCAAGCCTTCCATTTATAGGCAAGTGATCAACATGAATATTTTTTTGTTATTTCCACCCTTAATTAATGCACCTAGGTGACACTCTTAAAGTGGAAGCATAAGTTTGGCTCTAGGACCAAGAGTCATTGCAACCTCTAAAGAACCCAAAATTCTCACTAATCAAAGCAATCAAGATGTCTTGTCTTAATGTGACCCCACATTGAATGCTTTTTGCATAACATCTAATCATTAAATGTATTTATCTAATGTTCCTACCATATCAAATGCATTTGGCCAATATTTTATCCACATTAAATGATGATTTGGTTAAGCTATGTGCTCACTCAACCATGATCATCAAATTAAATGCATTTCCCTAATGTGCCTACCACATTAAACATGTTTTTGATGTACAATAACTACCAAGGTTTGTACTCCACAAGGTTTAGTTTCCCAGTTCAAGTGGACCATAAAATATTATATTTTATGTAAGGTGCACAACACCTTTCCCAATAGATATTTTACATTTAGTTGTGAGTTGACTCAAATTTTACTTAGAGTAATGCACTAAAATAAATGCAACAAATTTAACAAATAGTAATTAGGTAAAATCTAATATAAAAATCCTAGTGCAAGGTGTTTTTATTTGATTTGTTAGTGCAAAGGGAAACTAGGAGTGAATAGACAAATGGTTCATAGTTTTAAAATGGATTATTTGTCATTTTAGGTCACTTTTTTATTCAATGCATTCCAAGTCCATAAATGAATTTGTATAATCATGAAAAGATAAGAGGAATGTGAATAGAAGAGTGAATTTAAATACACGGACAATTGCATAATAAATATATAAAGAAATAGAGTATAAAATGTACACACGACTATAATACAATTGAATTATCATCGTAGACCATAGCACATGTGTAGTGTCCAAGGTTGTAAAATGTAAGAGATGTACAAACATGGATGCCCCACTTCATAAAATGTAAGAGAGGTGTAGGTTCAATATTGCTTGCAAGGATGAGATATGATGGAAGAGGACTTGGAGAAAATGGCCAAGAAACAAGCCTATCCTAGTGAAGGAAAGACTACTATTTGAGCAATTGGCTATAAAATCATGAATTATAAAAAAATATTAAAGGGATATTTGCTATGCAAAAAGAAATGATAACTCATGGGAGGTTAAAATTCATCTAATTTTGTGTCTTTTAAACCTCAAAATGATTTGATGATGTCTCTAAAGAAAGAGAAATTATCCAAGGAAAAGTAGGAAAGTAAAAGTATACTTTAAGAGAACAAAGAAGAGAAGAAGAAGTGGGAAGATTTAAATCCACCCACTTCACCACTAGCCAAGCCTAAGGGGGTACTTGAGCATGTGGGTGATAATTCCATCTTTTATTTAAAATGAAAAAGGAATGGACATGGAGCACAAGAATATAAATTACAAGTTTCATGCATATTTTGTGGAAGAGATTACTTACAATTTTATGTGTGAAATGAAATCCAATAGTAAAGATAATAAACCTCATAGTATGGATGGAGAAAGGAGAAGCCACTCACCTAAGTCAAGGAAAGAGAAGGAAATATGCACACTTAGGAAAGGTTATGATAAATATTATTGGAGCACATGTAAAGAAATTCATTGTTCCCATTATAAAAATAGAGGACATTAGGATGACAATTGTTAGAGGTTTCATATCAAAATTCATTGAAAGAAAAGAAATAGTAGCCACCTAAAAAAGAGAAGAATAATAAAGAATTGACTCTACACCACCAAAGTATAGTAAGGGATTGCCTCATGATGCTTGGATAGACTTATTGCTTAATTTATGCAAGAGATAAGAGAATGTTGTTGTCATATGTATGGGCATATGGTGAAATCATAAGTTTATTTTATATATTGAGTTTGTACTAAGCTAAATCCACTTTATTGAAGAATAAAGGATGATTTTTCACTAAAAAATGGGTGAGTATGAACAATCAATTTTACACAAGAACAACAAGGACAAGAAGATGAAATGTATGAGTTGATGTTGTTAGTAGTAATATGGGTAGTGGAAATGGTAGGTGCATGGAAGAAACATTTTTCCAACAATAATAAATTGAGAAAGAGCAGTGTGGACAATGCATAAGAATTTATTTTTACAAGTTTTGAGCCATGAATGTGTAGATGAAAATAAAAAAATTATTCTATTTGCATGGGCAAGTAAGGAATAAAGTATGTATAGGTAACATGAATAGTACAATTACATTTCTTGTGGGTTTTGTATCATATATATAATTATTTAAGAACATGTACAACATGACAAGTTTATTTGGGTATTGTAAGAATGCACTCTCCATTATTGCATGAAGGATTGGAAAATTGGGTAACATGGGACAACACTATGTAGAATGCTATATCACACATATAATTATTGATTAAGCACATGTATAATGTTAATTATTTCATTTGGGTGTTGTAAGAATGTAGTCTCCATAGTTGCATGAAGGATTTACAAGTTTTGGTACCATGGGAAACACTATTTAAAAATATTGGGTGTCATGAATGCATGCATACTTATTGAGGAAGAGCACGAGAAACATTAATATGTTTGAATGTTGTAACCATGCATCTTCTTATTCCATCACAATGTATTTTATTGTATCACTTGTTATAAACAAGTAAAATATTACAAACTCTTGGGATTTGTAGAATTACATAAAGGGCACTACAAGAATTGTAAAAAGGAAAGAAGCTCAAATTATTGTTACTTGTATGAGAATTTAATTAACATGATATCTAAAAAAACAAAAAAATGGTAATGTTCAAAAAGTTTGTTACCATCCCAAGAAAGCGTGTAAAATTTTCACCATTTTTTATACGTAGAAAGTAGGGAGAAACTCATAAATTTCTAAATTATAACATAAATCTTGTCATTTATTAAGCATCACAAAAAAAAATCTTCAACACAAGCCGACACACACAATGATCTCACAAATATGAATAGTGTTTTGATTTCTTGAATGTAAGTTTTTGTGGGACCGAAAGCTCCTTTAATAAGGGAGATATTCTCTAAATGAATTCCAAGCTGATAAATAAATTTGTATAGTCACAAACATATAATAGAAATACAAAAAAAGGAAATTTACATATAGAGACAATTATAGAGTAAATATATGAATAAATAGAGCAATAAAGGTACGCATGAATACAACAAGAGTTGGTTATTATCATAGACTACAACACAAGTGAATAGTAAGCATCTAGGAGTGTGTAAAATAAAAGAGAAGTCATATGGACATCTCAATTTGTCTTATATATTGTCACTTTCCTAGAGGAGAGGAACATGTTATTTTATCATTTCCATCAAGGGGAGATGAAAAATAACATAAGGGATGAGAAAGGATACACTTCATCTCTTTCATTTCCAAAAGGGAGATGAAATGTTACACATGTCTCTTCACTTCCCAAGGCTTTAGAAATCTATATGTGTGGAATGTGAGCTTGGGTTTAAGCAAGCTAGAGAGAACAATCATGGGTTGTACCTTCTCCAAATAAGGAAGAATAATTATATGTTGTATAATTAATTTTATGAGTAACATACTTGGATAGAAGAGTAATTGCCTTGACCAATTGGGTTGTTCATCTCATATTGGGGTTTTTCCAACTTAAATATTGTGTTATGTTTCAAGATTATTTTAAGTATCACAACATAATAATTTATTTATTTGTGGTTTTCATTTACTTCTTATTAAGTAGCACAATACTTATTCTTTGTTTTGAAATTTTGATAAGCATACATCTCAGGAATCTATAGATCACTTTTATAATTGTGGAAGTGATTGGTGCAGCTATGTATCTAACCCAAGCATGAATATTTTAACTTTGGTAAATAGACATGATATCCATTTAACTCTTATATTTTCTTTGTTGATGCCTATATTTAGTTTTGGCTAATTTCCATGTTTAACAACACCTTTAAGAATTTTATTACGCAAGGATCAATACTTCTTTAACTAAACCACTAGATGTATTGATTTAATGACCAAGGGAAAATATCAAAGATAAAAATCATGCAAAATACATGTCCCAAATGTTTCAATGAAAACATATGATGCAATAATGAATTCTCTATTTTTAATTCTCCTTGAATGATGATGCAAGTATGTGCAAAAAAGATAAATACTATCTCTGTCATTCAAAATTAATTAAGATTAGCCCTTAAATACAACTCCAAAGGTGGTAAGGAAATTGTTTCGTACTTCAAGTCGTTGGGTGAATATTTTGTAATCCCTTTACGGATTACAAAACATGAATTTCAGTCACAATTGTTATGAGATAAATCTCTCCTCTCAGAAAGGGGAGGCTCCCTTATTACTGCTTACTGGAAAAAAAGGTAAACTATTCTAGACTTTACAATATATACACTATTTTAACCATATAGGGGGTGTGTTGCATTCATCATTTTCTCTTGTTTTAGAAAATGTGTTTGCAATGTTCCACGGTGTTACTTCGTGATGCTCCACAATTCTAAGTAATAACCAAAGCAGTAATTCCCAATATTCTTAATTTAACAAAGCATAATCTAAGAAGACCATCATAACCAAAAGATATGTAACCAGAAAACACACGAAAGTACAAAGTATTTTCATTGTTCCCAATGATGAGTTATTCAATAACCAGTGATACAAATTGAAGCACAAAGTCTTTCAATTCATGCCATGAACAAATCCAAGTATTGAATTAATAATTCCAAGCACAAAGTCTTGGAAATTCTTCACCAAAAGATATCAACAACACGTACACAATTCCAAGTAAATCATATAGCACAAAGTCTACAAAACATATCTTGAACACCCTACAATCACAAATAATGAAATACCACTTATCCAATCATATAATAAGATAAATCAGTGAGAAAGACATAAGAGCATTCTCACTCATTCGAATTCAATCCAAAACAAAGGTTGGTATGCAAATTCACCTACTTTATTGATTGAAATTGATATGCAATTTAAACTCAAAGTTTGAAAGTTGGAATACAATTTTGGCAGGCCTTCATTTCAAAAGATTAAATGTCCTTAATACAAAAGAGTTCTCTCATATTATAGATGAGAGCTAAGATCTATTCTAGGAAAAATCCTAACTAATTTGACTTATTCAACAACACAGTCCTTTTTGACTTAGGACTGGTGTTGTTTTTACATGTAGTTGCATTAATACAAAATGACATGTAAAAATGTCAACGCCTATTTACATAATGCAAGTGAAAAATGCTAAAAAATAAACTAAGTGAAAATCAAAGCACATTCAACTTTCTCCACCATCCTTATCCAAGAAGTCTTCATATTTCTTCATGATTGCTTGAACTTCTTTATCATTGGGACATGTGGTATGTTTGGAGATGGCAAGAGCTCATGTGATTGATCTCTTGATAGTGTTGCATGCTTTCCAATGCCTAACAAATTTCAAATAATCTAGAGTCAACTGAATATTCATCATTTTGTCCATTGAAGCTACTGAGAAAGCTTCGTCTTCAAATTCCTTCTAAACCATGGATGTATATTCCTAGACAACTGATTTGGTGGGAAGTACTTTCTAGTTTCATTTCATGACTTTCTTGATTGGTGATAGGCAAGAAATCAATCAAAGCTTCTCAAGAGTCCAAAAATAAAAGATCAAAATGGCATTGAAGAGTAGCTGCAAAAAATTCATATTTTCCAATGTTAGAGAAAAAACAAGGTTTTATGCACGTGGGAAAATTTTGAGCGATTGCATATTCTTTGGAAATTCATATGCAAAGGTGGAGAAAAAAATGAGCTCTTGCATGGGGTATTACACTTCAGATGTAATGGCTCAAAAATTCTGAGATACTACATGTTGGATGTAAATGTGGAGAAATTTTGAGCTATTACATGGGATATTTAACTTTAGATGCAAGGGCACTGAATTTTTTAGCTACTGCATGAAAATATGCAAGGGCGCTGAGTTTTTGAGCTATTGCATGTGACTTAGGAACTTGGATGCAAAGGTGGAGAAAAACCCTGACACTACATGTGCACAAGCTCAGAATAACCCCAACACTAGATGTGCACAAGCTCAGAAAAACCCTAACACCGCATGTGCACAAGCTCAAAAAAAACCCTGACACTACATGTGCCAGAAAATGGCTAAGGCACAAGATAGTATGCAAGGGCGCTGAATTTTGAGCTCCTACAACTTTTTTAATTTTTTTTGCATTTTGACTTGCAGGGGTGCTAAAATTTAGCTCTCCTACAAGAGCTAAAAAAATTCTAACTCCCAAGAACTAAATTTTCACAACTTGGTTTTGAAATACGAATTTTGAAAAACCAACAAAGGTTAATGCTCATAATGACTTTCCGAGGATGGGGGACCACGCACAAGGACCAATGCAATTCACCTCATTTTACACGCTTAGAGTTCATGAGCTACAAAATGGACAAGTTTCGTAGGGGTTATCCCATGAATTGAGCATAGCTAAATTTGAGGATAACACAAGTCAACACATAATGGTTAGTACAAAGGCTTGGGTTAATCCTGATTTTGATTTTGAAATTAAAATTTTTGGGTTCATTTCTACAAATTATGGATTTGAACCTATACAAGAAATATAAAAATTGAAGATTAGTACCAATCCTTTAGAATGAGTGTAGATGGAATTATGTAAGACTTAAACTATATGTTAATTTTCAACAAAAAATATACCACTTGTACACTTGTTATATTATAAAAGATAATTAAATTTAAATGATCCTAAAACAAGTTCCACATAGTGGTGAGTACTTTCCTTTGTAGCATTATAATATTTGTATTTTTTTTCTTGATGATAAATGAGTTATGACATAGTAATTCAAATATAGAGTGGGAAATAGTTTGAGTCAAATATATTATTAGAAGATTATATTTTTTCTCATTGATGTTGGCTTCAAGTTTGATTTGTAGCAAGCACAAGTGCAACTAAATCTCTTCATTAGAATCAATATTTGTTAAATATTGATGAACTAATGGCTAGTTAGTAAAGAATTGTAGAGTGACATTGAACAAAACCTGTGAATTAATATTGGGAATAGAATGTGGAAAAAAAATATTAGATGAATAATTATGAGAATTTTGGAGCCTAGGATAACATTATATTTATTAATCATATTTAAATGATCTTTAATTTTTTGATGGATATACTATAGCCAAGGGCGTTGCTCCCTTTATATTAAAATATGAAAGAAAAATATTATAAAATTGGTTTGGGACTCTACCCAATACATCATAAAATCTAGGTGAAAACCAAAATCTTGGTGACATAGTTCTTATCAACCTAATTCATACATCTTCACTGTGTTTTTTTGTAACCCCACACTACCAAGCTATGACAAAACCTTGGCATCATCTAAATATTAAAAAAATTACATATTATTTAGACTATACATTGTCGCATGCATATGCTAGTTTCCCTTCCTATTCTTCTTTTATGAATTCATACATCCATTACGGGCCATATGTTGGCTCTAGGTTCATAATATTCATCATGAAGGAACAACTGATCCCTATCTTGAGGTGATGATGATTCAAGGAGGTTGACTTAAAATTGGAGAGGAATGAAAGGCACTCCACAAAGGTGCCGACCACCAAAATCTTTTGAAAGTCAGTTGATTGAAGAATTCCTACCCCAAGATGCACAACCCTCAATACCTCATCCATATTACCAAATAAATTATTCTTTATGATCACTTGTGCTATAGCCTTCATAGTCTCCTCTAACTACCCAAGTTCCAATAGGGAGGCAACAAACTATGAGGAAGTATCCATATTGACTCTATGTCTATTGTTTTCAACCATGAAGTCATCTCCTAAGACCCATTTAACGGTCATGAGGATCAACTTGTGATGGGTCTTGAAAACTACCTTTAACATTTTGTTTGTAATTTCCCCCAAGAATGTCATTTTTCAACAAGAGCAAACCAAATGAATTAGGGTGTCCATTGCCAGAAATGAGCATTTCTAAATTTTAAATTGAATATGGAATCAAATAAGATTATCTTTAATGCTTAAGACTTGGCCTCATCCAATTCACATATGTTTGGGAGGCCAAGAGTGTGGAATAATTATTGTCTCTTACTCCATGTGTGTCCATCAATATATATGACATCACACAAGTAGTAAAGGTTATGATTAACGATGTACTCATTGAGTCTCTCCACTGAGGGTACACCTGACTATGATATTATAATGTGGTGAAATAAAAATTTCCTCGATGTCATCTATTGTCATGTTGGCAAGGGAGTCCACTTTCGTATTTGGCTCATGATAAACATGATTTGAACTATATTCCTCCAAACTTGACTGGAGTGATTTGGCCTCAAGGAATAGAGATACAAATTTCCAACCATGTATAAAATTCACTCTAATTGTATTGATCACTAGGGTTGAATCCCTTTCTATCTCTACCTTGGATATTTTAAGTTTCTAACATAGCTGAAAACCTAGGATTAATGTCTGAAATTATGCCTCATTGTTTGTCTCGTTCATCAAATGTCTAGATGCTTGACCAATTTCTTGACCCTTCTAATCTCTGATAATACATCCAACCTTAGAGATCCCTGAGTTTCCTCTAGAGGATCCATTGAAGTTCAATCTATATTGCCCATACTAGGGTGTTTTCCACTTAGCTTCTTTCTGGTTGAGTAAGGTCTCAACACCCCTAGCCCCTTTAATAAACAGATATTTTACGATGTTTATTAATAAGTGTAAGGTTTGAAACCCTAAAATATATCACAAAAATAAATGGTAACTCATTTTCACATAAATATAAAAAATGAAATGAAACATCTTCAATATATACAATGACATATTACATCTCACATGTAAAAGTGACTAATATAGAATATTAAGTACAAGAAATAAGGTACATCATCACATGAAGTACTATCTAGTAAAGTATTATAGAGTACAAGATATAATTTATTCCAAAATATAACTCAAGCTCTCATGCCCATTTAGTCATAACAATACAAGTAAGGATATAAAAGAAACATAATCACTAGAGTCTATCGCTTCCACTGACCCCAATGGTCATCCACAAACCAAGAGATGAGAATATGGCTCAGGCACTTTTTTTCCCAATCACGAAGCTTACACTTCCCCAAAATTCTTCTTAACATGACTAAAACCTGGCCCTATACGAGATGTCTAGCAACTTGGAAATGATTGGCAGGATGGAATTTGGTGCAACCTAATATATCTACATGCACTTCACATATGAACATTATATGCCCTACTATCGAGACATGGTAGAGAGAACAAAATAGCATCCATCTATTTCAATGGTATACATAGCTTTGGCCAAAGTAATTAAACCATAAGCAATAGGTAGATCTGGAAAAGAAAATCTAATCCCCTTTGTTAGTCCATATTCAAAACCTGTCTCAGAAGGTAAAGCCAAATCAAATATAGAAGAAAACTATTATCCTCATGAAGACAATGTAACATGCATATATCCAATGATTATTAAAATAAATAGCCCTTTTCTTTTCATGCAAAATGATTATATGAAGATATTTTATTATTTCAATCCTTTCATACATAATGATGGTTAAATGTATAATTGTCATGCAATTTGATCTCTAACTAATAATATTTCTCAATTTCATGCAGTATTTAATGTGCATGCAATACTAATTAATCTTTGATGTCATGCTAGTTAATTCATAAGAAACCAGTTCATAACATATGATGCATATTTGTACCATTAGATACGGTGATTGGAAATAAAAGAATCAGGTCCATTAAATTTTATGATAGTTTCATATATTCAATTTTACGGTGGAATCATCATAGCAAAAATAAAACATTTACTAGTATTAACTTCATCGCAAATACATTATATTATGTGTGTACTACTATTTATTATGTTGAGATTACAAAATAGCATAGAGGTTTTATATAACAACAAAGAATCCATGTATGGTTATAGTCATGATCTATTCATTAATTCAAGTGTAATACTCATACCATATATATACATAAATAATAGATATGTATGACTATTATTTTTGTACCATATGTAATAATCATTTTATAGGTTCTCACAAGCAATCGTGGTTATTGAATTCCAATTTCACCCCAATGGCGAGTGTGGGTGTGAGAGCGGGAGCGAGTGGGAAGAGTAATGGGGGAGGAAATTTGAATTCCTTAGAGGAAGTTGTTGATGTTGAGGATGAATATGATGATGATTCATGGGTTGTGGAGGTATTTTAGTCTCCTATGGATGTGGCTTCTATGGTTTTTTGCCTGGAGCCTTTAGTTTTAAAACTCTTTGAAGATGGGTGGTTGGTGTTTGGCGAGGATCTTTTGTCGTTGTCTGGGTTCTTGGAGCTTCTACCTCATGTGGGCTCCTTGGTCTTTGTGGCTTTGTTTCTAGATGCTCTGGAGGATGGGTGTTTGGTTTTTCTCGATGACTACCCTACATGTGGTCTGCTCTAGGCCATCTTCCTTTGGTGTAAGCTACCCTTTTTGGATGGGTGTGGCTCCATTTTAGGAGCTTACTCTTTGTGGTTTTATTGGCGTCTGCTTTCCCACAATTCGTGGTCATTTTTCTTTTGGTGTGGGGGAGTTTCTTTACTTTTATGTTCTTGTTTCTGTCTAGACTCTAGGTCTTCTGTTGGTGCTAGGCTAGGGCACTTTCAGTTGTTTGGGTTACTTCTAATGATTATCTTGAAAACCTAGTTGTTTTTGTTTTTCTTTTGGCTTGGGAAGAACCCTTCCTAGCTCATTTTTGGAGCTTTTCTCTATTTGGCGTTATGCCCCTATTGGGTTATACTGTTGTTTTTGGTTTTACAAGGGATGGAGTTATCTAGGATTTTGTTGGCCCATTGTGGGGTTTCTTCTGCTACTCCTCTTATCTCGGAGGATGTTGTGTTTAAGCCTTTTTCATGGTTTCCCTTTCGAAGTATGATGATTTTGAGGTCTGTTGGGGAAAATCATTTTTTTGTTTATGGTTGATGCCTTTGGAATTGGTTATTTTGAAGGTTGTGGAGTGTGTTCTCTCTATGTTGTGGGTTGACTTGATCTTTAAGTCTAGTTTCTTGCTTCCATATCTTCTGATGCCTAAGGTTGTTGTAGTGCTTGTCCTACCAGAGTGGTTTCTTTTGGCCGAATTATATAGATGGTTTCTTCTCTAGAGGTGAAGTCTGCTCTTGTTGAGGTAGAGCCTACTCCTATTGAGGTGGAATTGTTTGTTGTAGGTCTAGTGGAAAGTTATCTTCTCCTTTGCTTGTTCCTTTTAAGGTGGTGTTGGCTCCTTTTGAGGTGGAGCTGGTATGAGTAGGATTTGGGTTGCTTTGGTGGTTCGAGCTCTCACAACTTCCTCTCCTATAGACAGGGGCCCTATCCTATGGAGGTGGAGTGTGGGATGGTTTTCAAAATGGTTGGAGCTACAAGAAGGTTGTTGCTTTTTAGTCATCAATGTTTTTGGCTTTAAGGTCCCGACCAAAACCTAATGATGGCTCTCTCTTGGGTTCAAGGTCCCTGAAAAACCTGGTTAATGGTTTAAGGTCCCTTCAAAAATCTTTGGGTTTAAGGTCCCAAGTAAAACTTTATTGTATTTGGTTAAGGGCTATAGGCTCCTACATTTCCTTTGTGCAGCTTGTGTTGTCCTACTATATTTTTAGTGTTGTTGATTGGTTGCTAATGGTATATGGTTCATCTTTGATGCAACATGATTTTCTTGGATAGGGTTGAGGGTCCCTTCAAAACCATTATGTAATGGGTTTTGGGTCCCATCAAAACATGTTCTTCCACATAATAAAAAATAATCGCAGATATATCTAAAACATGGTCGATTATATGGTTCAAATACTACAAGTGAATTGATATGATGTTATTTACACATATTATCTATTTAATGAAGGCATCTTGAACACTTATCCTAAAAGAGATTATTGACAATTTAATTGTTAGGCAATTTCCTAAGCTCTAACCTACCAAGCTACATAATGTTGCTTGACACAGGAACATTCCCCATAATTGAACTTTTATTGCTATTTTTTAATGAATGAAGATTTGAATGTAAGGATCATTGATTTCTCATCAAAGGTGATATATCAATGATCTATTCCAACTATATTATTTATTTATTTCCATCATGACAACACATGTATACACATAATCATTTCAAAAAAATAATGGCTACAAAGCCTACTTGATTGTGTATTTCCTTAATAGAGTCTATCTAAGAGGCGTGGAAATGAAGAGTCACCCAAATTACCTAAAATACTTGTTTGTAGGTTTGTCTTCCATAATTTTCTTCATCGTAATGAGTCTAAAATTCTTTAATTTTTTGTTTGGAAATAGAGAAGAAGAATAGATATTGACAATCATTCAATTCCCCCTCATTTGTTGTTAGTAAATGATCTCAAATTAGGCATTCCTTCTCCTTCGTTGAGCTCTCTTTTAATAGTTTACATATTTCCATGAAAGTGCATGACTCTAGTTGGAGCATCTCTTTTATTTTTAGAGTTGAACTTTCTCCTCATGCCAGGATTGCATGATTTATCATGTAGATATTTTAAATTTAAAACTTATTTTATTTAATTTTGTTCTCTTTTTAATAGTAAGCTACTTATATATATATATATATATATATATATATAAAATTAAGAATAATATCCTTATTATATTATAATTATTATATATAAATATAAATTATGAGATTTATCATTATCAAACATTTGAAAATAAAATCCTTTTTTTCTAATTAAATTAATTTTCACAAGAAAAACAACCATAAAACATAATCATTATTTAAATCATAATGCACAATAGGAAATGGTGTATCCATGGTAACATAATGCACAAGGAAGTGTTTGGAACTAGGTCTAGACTTATCTCTGAAAGTATCTCCCTATACAAATGGAAACTTCCGGATAAAGCCCCAACAAAGTGGGAGATTTAAATGGAAAATTCTTGGAATTTCCAACTCCTTTGATGCTTCTAAGATCATTGCTATAGCAAACACTGTTTGGAAACTCCCAAATGTGAATTGGTCTAAACTAAATTTTGATGGCGCGGCTAAGGGGAATCCAAGTTTGGCTAGCATTGGGGGCATCATTAGGGATTGCAAGGGAAACTTGGTTGTTGGGTTTGTTGGAGGAATCGGTATTCACTCTTTAATGACAGCTGAGTCACAGGCGCTTCTCAAGGGCATCAAGATTGTTGTCACTCTTGGTATAAAAAATTTGCACATTGAAGGGGAATCTTTGTCGATGATTAAATCTCTTAATCATGGTCGGTTGCTTAGTTGGAATATCAGGGACATTCTTCTTGACATAAACTTGTTGGTTTCTAAATTGGATAGAAAATATTTGACTCACATCTAAAGGGAAGGTAATCAAGTTGCCAATAGCCTGGCTAACTTGGGGTCAAATTGGAATTTATGCAATTGTTGGAAGAGGCTTGAGGTGTTACCTAGTACTATACAAGGATTAATCCTTGCGGAATAAGGGAATATAAAATTCAATGATGGTTAGCAATGTCTTTATAAATGGGTATAGGTGGCTCCACTTGATGGGTCCTTTAGTGATGTGGATTTGGTTGGGTGAGGTGGCGAGGTTAAAGAGGGATACCACATGGAATTTTTACTTCATCACTACGTATGGTGGGGCCTTCAGCTTTTCTAGACTATTTTCTCAATTGTACTACACATCCTATCAAATCTCATGGGATGCGTGTAATGAGTTATTTATCTCCTATCTTTAATAATTCCAATTTAGGCTATCTTATGATTTGCATAAGATCCTTTGAGTTGTACTTAAAAAATTTAAATCTCTCCCTCGTAGCTAGTTGGCATGGGGAAATTTGAAACTTTAAAATGACCCTTGACATAATGGATATTAATTATCCAGATTTAATTAACAAATGGCTTATCATATGGCTCTTTCGTGATAATCATAGCCCCGTAGTGCTAGCATCATTGGAAATGGCCACTTAAGCATGTAAAATTCAAGTTGCTTTCATTATTCCTTTCTATCCCGGATGGCAGAGGAATGATAGTTTTAAAAAGGAAAAATTCACCGATAAGCAGTCACTTTTACGGCTATCTTCGTTTCTCTGGGTCTGCTACTGTGTGTTGTGGGTCGTGATGGGTGGAGATAGAGTGAGAACCGAGCCTAATAATTGTGAGGAGTTTTGTAGGGACCACATTACTTGGAACCTTTGTAATGAGGGTGGTCTGGTGTTGCTTTTAGAGAATCTTGTGGGCCAGGTTCATGGAAGGATAGGAGGGTCAGCATGGGTGGCATCTCGTTTGAGGTGAATGAAGAGGTTATTGGAAAGGTGATGGGCCTTTCTTGTGATGGAAATAAATACAAAAAACAAACCAAAATGCAAGAATTGGAGAGTCTTAATTCCTTCCTCAAAGGTGACGAGAAGCTAGTTTGAAAGCAGTCTAGTTTCGACCACAAGGTGTCGCTAAAACCCTAGGACAAGGTGTGTCTTGCAATAATGAAATATGTTACTTTAAAAGGTCAATTCAAGGAGTTTTATTTTTACCATTTTTTGTTGTTAAACCACTTTAGGCACAAGATGACCCTCGTCTTTCCATTTTTTCTACTCACTTCTCTAGAAAATTCAGTTAAAGAAACCCTAAAGGTTGTTGCTCTCATACAGGATGACCCACCACCCTTACCGCTACATCAAGGCCTAATCCTTAGGCTCTACCAATTTCATCTTTCCTTTTACTTGCCCAAACCCATCTCTGATGTGCATGTTGAGGAACTAGAACCCCCTAACCTAGCCCTTGTTAATCCTTCCCCTGCTACCTTTGAGTGTTCTAAGAGGAAAACCCCCATGCCTAAAATTGAACCCATTTCTGAACATAAGCCCAAACCCCCTTGTAAAAAGAAGAAAAGAATGACCAATTAGCCCAGTCAAATGTGGCAGTTGGGTTATGTGAGCTAAAAAATAAACTCATCAAGAAGGACAGCAAATCCATTGCTAAGAAGAAGGGGAAAAAAAATTCTTGGGGCCAGGTGGACTTATCAGCCTCCGACAATGAAGGGAGGAGTGTTGAGGATAAAGAATCCAAGGGCGACACCATGGTGGTTGTGAGCTTTGAAGTGGGGATGGAACAAAATAGTGTGAGGAGGTCCCACAGACTAGCAAAGAACAAAAAAGGTGCCTTGGTTGATGAGATTTCTAGTGATTCGAAGCAGACTGGTGACAGGACTGAAGGCAAAAAAGGAATTGTTGAAGAGATGAACGAAGGGCTTGTGGAAGGCACTAGTAATTTTTCTGACATGAACTGGAGGCTTGAGGAGGACTCCACTCACTCCTCGAATTCCAGAGCTGGCAGGGAAGAGGAGATCCTGAGTAGGAAGGGCAAGAACAAGCAACCTAGTGTGTTGCAGGAACGAGTTGCTAAACTAGAGCGGAAATTCATTTGTCTGGCCCAGTTCACTGTTAAAATGATTCATAAATCTATGGTCACTCTATCTGATGTCATCAAGGAGGAAGCGGATAAGAATTCTAAGGGAGGACCCAAATATATTGGCGATGATGTTTTGAATCTCCTAGTCCAAAAATGGGAAAATGTCGACAGTTAGTGTTTTGGTCTGGCTGGTGCTAGGTTTTTGTTATTAATGTGTTGTGTCTGTGTCCTATCTCCATTGTTTTTGGTTATAGAATTTTTGATAATGTTTTGAACTAGTTCCTTTTTGGCCCTATGGGCTCTCCATGTAAAGGGTATAACACCTTGTAAATGCTACTTATATAATAAAAAACACATAATGCACAACATAATTATTCATGATGCAGGATGAATGCAATTACGTGAGGGTATGCATATGATTCCTATCATACTGACTATTATCAAGCAGCTAGGTCATCTCTACCTCAGCCATGTTCAAACCTTCAACCTATCCCTGCATTCATTTGCACTCAATATCTTGTAATAGGTTAGCTCATAAAACCATAACCAATAATTGAAATATTCACATAATAATAATTCATCATTATTTTAATCATAATAGCATTCATTTTAAATATAACATCTAATTTATTATCCACAAAAACACATTGATCTATGCTTTAAATACATATTGTCTAATGGTCTCATCTAGTTCCATTTATTATCAAATAAAGTTTATACAAGAAAAAATTCAAGATGTGAAAATAATACTTTATTTTTAATTTATTTTAATTTTTAAATAGTTCCAAGCACAATTCTTACCTTATTCCTATTTCTAATCCTAATCCTAATTATAATGATTTTATGATTATAATAATCAATAATAATTTAAGTAATAATTATAATAATCTTTTTAGTTTAATTTTATTCTTATTTATATTTATTTGAGATGGTGAAGAAGGCGCCTCCACATTTTCCTCTACTATATCATCCAACCCAAGACTTAATATTTCTTCATCTTGTTCCCCTTGAGTAGTCTCCTCCATGAACACCTCGCAAGATTTTTCTATGCTTCTCTTTCCATGAGGATCATCATCATATCCTCCATCACCACTAGAATAGCCTATTCCACAGTAGAAGCCATTTGATGATGTGGTGAAGATCCCTTGCGACTACTTTCAACCTACTCAGTAATACTTTTATCTTGTTGCAGAGGATATTTTTTCTTTTTAGCTTGCTTCTTCATTACCCATTCCCCTGTCCTTTTGATCACAACAACAATCTTGGCTTCAATAGTCTCAACTTCTTTAATACTCTAGTCCATGGGTAGGATAGGCTAATTTTGAATATGATTTGTAAAAATAGGGTCCACCAAGTCAACTTCATCATCCTAAATACCTTGGATATCCCAATTTGACTTGAAGGTTACAATCTGCCTTAAAGATAATCTCATCCACCCACATCTTTTTACTTTGTATTCATCTAGACAATCTTCCCAATAATCTTCTGAATCTGGAACATGGTAAAAACATGTTCCCAATTATAAATTATCCTTCACGAAGTTCTAGCTATCAAAAGGGAATCTTATTTCATAGAATTACATGTTAAATTTGCTAGCTCTTTTTCAATATTTAGAGCATCCAACATTGAATTACATTGATAGTGAGACAAACCAATAGGAAAAGAAATTCCTATCTTTTTCCTCTCTCGACATCATTTATTTACCTTGGGTACTTGTCTGCAAACTTCAATCAATATGAATTTATCATCCACTTACTTTGAAATTTATAGGGGACTCCATCAAATCCCCCTACCCTTATGTAGGTGAATCTTTGAAACTAAATGAAGTAACCACCATAGTTCTTAACCAATAGGATGACTGTAGGGGATATTCTTATACCCATATCACCTCAAATTTCCCTCATTATTCTCATGCTGAAGACATCAGTTACCCTTCTAATACTCTTGTAGCTTTTATGCAATTTCAATTGAGTGTAATAATCATAAATTTTAATAGTATTGTCAAGCACACCTTTTGGGAAAAGTCCTGACCAGGGCCTAGTGCAAGCAATGGCATAGAATAGGTATGATGACATATAAAAAGCTTTGTGTTATGGAAAGTGGGTAATTTCAACATGAATTTGATTACTAATTAAGGTGCCCCAATAAATGAATTGTTGTCCTCGGATCATCACTACTATGAACATATACATCCACTCCTTGAAATCATGTGTGTTTTTATTTCCCTTAAGCCTACGGAGAAGCACTATAATATTTGAGATCTCTACAAAATGAGACTAATGCATTTTCTTAGATAGTTTTGATTTACCTTTCTTGGGAACCTTGAACCACTGTCAAGAAATTGTGTTTCTACATTACCCTTTTTTCTCAGTGTAAAGTTGATAGGCTACCATGAATTCAATTGCAGCAAAGACATTTATTTGGGGTAAATGTAGACAATTATTGAAGGTTTCACCACTTAGCTTGACCACCAACCTGTTATCATTAGTTCTCACTTCTCAAGTTTGTGGGTTATACTGATTTATACACTTGAGAACCAAATTTGTACATCGCACTACTACGGGGAATGCAACTTCTTGTAATAACCCACTTTTTATCAGTCTTTCAGTGAGAGGAGGTCAATCTCTTCTACTAATTATTTCCCAAAATTCTTATAAATTAACATGTCCTAATTTTGTCTCCCCAATTTATAATATAGAGCTAGTTAAACCTAACAAATGTTCATACCCCAAGTATTTGAACTTCATCTCGCTTGGGACAATACGAAATTCCTAAATAAATTAGGGCTTTACTGGAATTTTAAATTGGTTGTAAAAATTTGACACCTTCTCTCTTTTGCAAATAGTTCTGATTCAAATTTAATCCCACTATGCCATGCAATTCAAAAGGAAATTTTGATACGTATCCTCAGTTGCAGTAATGGAAGCTCATTTTGTGAGGTTGTCACCTTCTTTTTCTAGATCGTCACCAATTCTTTGCTAGCTAACAATAAGAATAATTTTTAATAATTCCTTGGGAAATGCTTATTATCAATAGCATTAAATTCTCTACCATAGCATTATTTTCATGTCTTAATTTTTGCACATGCACGCTTTCCTATCAACTTCATATACTTTTAAAATTTTGAAGTAAAACAATTATAAGAGCATTTTGGGAGTGTGATAGGTTTTGAGAACCTCTTCGAGCTTCGAGAAAAGTTCTAAAACCTTTCCAATCATCTAAAAAATTCATTAGGACTACTTCTTATAGTTTTGTAAAAGTGACCCCATTAATATAATTTGAGGTTTTCAAAACCTTGTCGAGTTTTGAAAGTGGTTTTGAAACCTGAGTGAAATTTGCAAATAAGTTTTCAATATCTTTACATTCCACATAGTGTTTTAAAATCCCATTTGAAAATAAAATTATTTGACTGTGCAAGCTTAAGGTTTGGATATGAATACTCAAGTCATAGACTAATGAGGTTGTCGAAACCTCATCAAGTTATGATGGAGGTTTCAAAACCTTTGGGATGTTTTGAAACACTTACCTTTTAAACTTTTTATTTAGTGCATAACTTCATTCATTGCCAGCTTTTAACTGGGTTGTGAGAACCCAATCGAGCATCAACAAGGTTTCAAGTACCTTTTGAAAAACCAACAAATTTAATTATACTTAGATTATAATGGAATTTTGACTTGAAAGGAATGGGGAAATGTAAGGTTGTGACAACCGCATAGGAACCCAAAAGGGTTTCAAAAACTAATTCAAAGATCGACAACCCAAATTTAAAACTTTCCCAAATGGAAGGATTTTCAAGAAGGAAGATTTAATACCACCATAACAAATGGCTCTAATTGGGGAACAATATTGCAAAGGATTGAGGGAACCTATAAAAAATTCCTTTCCATTGGGTAACAAAGTCAACACTTAAGGAACCAAAATGGAGATAAGATGAACCGAAAACCAAAGAAGGCAGAGAAAAACCAAAAGAGTAAAGCCAAAACTCCTAACCTAATATTTACAAGGATGAAACATGTTGGAATTAAAATTTGATATACTTCAAATTATTTCCATTGTATGGAAGTTGTTGATCTTCAATAACAGTCTGTAATTTGATGGTTGATAAATCTAGAGGTAAAGGTAAAGCACTACTTTTCCCATATATCAATTCAAATGGGGACATCCCAATTTCTCTCTTGGCTGTGATCATGTCAGCCCACAGTGTCTCATATAACTTTTTGCACCCAATTATTTTAGTTTTCATCAACTAACTTATTCATAATGATAATCAAATTCTTATTGCTAGAATCAACTTGCACATTCCCTTGGGGACAATAAATTGAAGAATGAACTAGATTAATTCCATGCTCATTGAAAAAAGAGATATTTAAGCTAATGAAAATTTATATGCATTTTCTATTACCAATTTTTGTGGGGTGCCAAACCTAACCAAGATATTTTCTTTGATGAAATCATAAATAGCTTTTGAATTGGTATGCTTCATAGGCATAGCTTCCACCCATTTGGTGAAGTAATCATTAGTATTTCCTACACTAGAATGTGGATCGATAGGCCCAATAAAATATAAATCCCACTACTGGAATGGCTCTTCTATCACCACAGGTCTCAGAGGAAGTGTTCTTAATTGGGGTCTTCCAGAAAACCATCTGCATTTCTCACATTTAGATACCCAAAAATATGCATCTTTGAACATCCTTGGCCAATAATAACATTTCCTTAATATCTTAAAGGTAGTCATTGATGAGGAGAAATTTCCACCGTGTGTTTCGTTATGGAATAAATCCAACAACTTCTTTTGTTGATCCTTATCAACACGCCTCAAAAATATACCATCTAGTGCACTCTTATATAATGTATCTCCCCAAATTATATACTTAGTTGCCTTAAGCTTAATATTCCTCTTTTCCTTTAGGGACAAGTGAGTAGGGAATTCCCCATAACTTAGATAATAAGCAGCATTTGTAAACCAGTCATCTTGAAGGCTAACCAACAATACCCTAGGCATGTCAACTTTTATACCTAGTGGATTCTTTGTTATTAATTTGCATAGCCCTCGCCCCCAAACTAGTTTAGTGGGTTTTATATATAAATCAGATTCCTACACCTTTTCTACCCAAGCTCCCCTTTTGTTACAAACAATATCTTATTGTGTGAGAATACTTTTAAATATGGGATCAAGCACATAGACAATAGAATGTGAGTGTAGAATATAAAACTAAAATTGTTTCATAGCCTTCACTACAGAAAAAACATGTTTCTCAATTCGATAATATTTCAACTCATGCTTTTTAAGAGGGATGCCCATAAAGGCTATAGGTGCTTGAATTCCTTGTTCATTGGTTTGGAATAAGATTTCCAACATGGTATGTTTAGATGCATAACCATAGATAATAAAATCTTTTTCAAAATTAGGATGAGAGCTTGTGCAATAGCTTCTTTAATATCCTTGAAATCTTACTTACAAGGTTCATTCCATTTAAAACCCTATTTTTATTTTATCACATCCACTATGTGTTTTGTAATTTATGAAAAGTCAGGTACAAATTTTCTCAAGAAACTTACCTATCCAAAGAATGGTTTGACTCCTGTCCTATTTGAAGGAAAACTCAATTGTAACATATCCTTAACTCTCTCAGGATCAATTCTAATACCTTCTTTCGAAACAATGTGACCAAGGATTTTTCTAACTAGAAAAACTGATTTTTAAGTATTCAAGGATATGCTCTTGGAATCTCTATAAAATATTTTCCAAGTCATTAAAATGATTCTCTCTTTTCTTAGAGAATGCACTTAGATCATCCAAATAAATGACAATAATTTAATTTTTGATATCACTAAATAAAAGGTCCATGGCTCTTTGGAAAGTCGCACCTACATTGATTAAGCCAAAAGGCATATGATTATAGGAAAATGTTCCACGTGGGGTGGTGAAAGATATCTTTTGTTGGTCTTCCTCTACTACACTTATCTATTTATACCTTGAGAAACCATCTAACATAAACATCATCTAAGACCCAATGATAGTCTGGAGGACATGATCCATCATTGGAAGCAAGTAATTATCCTTCAAAGATGATTGATTTAGGTTCCTGAAATCAACGCATATTCTAATTTATTCATTTTTTTATGAACATGAACTATGCTAGCTACCCACTTTGAGTGGTGTATGGGATAGATAATTCTAGCTTTCAACATTTTATCCACTTCCCTAAAAATTGCATTCGCTACTTTTGGCTATATGTTCATTGCTTTTTCCAAAAATGAGATGTACCTTGATTAAGAGGGATATAATGTAGAAACCTTCCATTCATAAAATCTTCAAATCATCATAAGACCAAGCAAAAACTTCTATATACTTAATTAAAAGAGTAATTATTCTATCCCTTTCTTCAAGTATACAACATTTACTAATATCAACCAACTTTGGGCAATCAAGTTCTCCAATATTGACTACATCATATTCTCCTGAACTATTAATAGCTTCACTAATTCTCTTCTTAATAGCTCGATCATGTCTGTCAAATAGGTCTTCAAGAGAAATGATACCTTTAAGGATTTTATTGCCTTTCGGATGAATAACACCTTCCTCTAGGTCTTGCATATCATCTAGGAAAATTTCTTTGCATTCATTTGCACTCCCTTCAAAATAAGAATAGGCAAATATTTCAACATTTTCCAAGAAAACATGGATTTGTTTATCATTCTCAAAAACCTACCAATGGTTTGCATTATCTGGCACACTAGGCCTATATGCCATTTCTATTTGATATGAATCCTTCTTAAAATCTAGATGAGGTAGCAATAGGGAAGCAGAGACTACCAACAAATCAACTTTTGAATTTTGGTCCCTCAGTATGGCTTCAATAGAGAAAGCATCAAAATGCTCAATGCTATCCCAAACCTTATTCTTGTAATGTTTCAACCTTTCATTCTAAATAGTGAAAACCTTGTGTATCTACTTGACAACTAGCTTAGCATCTCCTAATAGTCTAATATTTTTAATACCTTTCTCTTTTTCCATCAATAATCCCACTAACAAAGCCTTGTACTTTTTTGTATTATTAGTATTTTTTAATTCCAATTTATATGAGAAAGAAAACATGTCTCCAGAAAGAGAAATCAGAACTACCCATCCACCAAAGCTTGAACTAGAACAACTTCCATAAAATTCCAAAGTTTATAATTCTAAAGTGTGTTTGGACTAAGAAATTTTATCTCCTTTTCTAATTCTAAAAGAAGTATGTAATTTCCAAACTTGGACTCTTCAAACTAAAATTGAGACCCAGGATCTTTTGACTTTAATACTGTAAACTTAGCCTTAGGTTTTGAATCTAGATGTACCTTCTTGTGGCCTATTGGAATTGAAGCATGTGACCAATCCATTTGAATCTCTCCACCTAAATCCTTGTAGAAACTTCTACTTAGCAACATAGCATAACTGGCAGGGATATCTACTACCGGTATTGTTAGTTTAAGTCTCTTATTAGGATGAGTTGCTAAAGAAACTTGAGCATATTTAATTTTCTTGACTAAAGGTACTTGTTTAGATTCCATAGAATAACACTTCCCAAAATTTTTGGTTAGAAACAATCCTAGGGCTTGAGCAACTTTATCAAGCATCACATTGTCCAAGGCTCCTAAATCTATGATACAATTGCTTAACCTATACCCATTAATAAAAAGAGATAAATAGAATGGGTTTGGATTTTCTTCTAGATTATTGGAGATGAAATTTTTGCTTCTAGAAGATAAATTAGATGAGGATTCTTCAAAATTAATCATTGGATCTTCAAAGGTTAAGTTGATTTCATAACTTTCATATTTAACATACTTAACCTAGCGATCCAACTCTTTAGGGTTCATTTTCAAATATTATGCCTATGAAATATGTAACTTTGAGTTCTTATAAAAATCCATTGTATCAAAAGAAGTACTATATTTCTCCAAAGATGATGTATTAGACAAGTTTTGGATAACATCTATGGACTTTTGATTCCTAGAGGTAGAATTGGATCTTGCCAACAAAAAACTTGGGTGTATTTTGTGTACCTTTCTGGCTGGAATTTTGTTGATTTCAAGTTAATATAGCACAATATGGGTCATCCAATGTAGTATAAATATCACCCCCTCTTTTAGAGTTTGATTCGTATTCAAGAAAACTAACTACAAAGTCACCATACCGATCAGTGATGTCTCATTAGATATATCTTTGATCACTTCTTTCATTATAGTCATTTGCATAAACTAGTTCATCTTTGGACAACTAGCTCCATCATGATTCGTGGTCAAATGGAAATTACACATGTTGCATTTTTTCCCATTATGAGGTGCCTCTATGGCCAATCTTTGTTATGGAGGAGGAAAAGGCAAGGTTCTATTTTTTAATTGCACATACCATTTCCTAGCTACATTTTGGTATGGTTGCTATGATTGTTACAAGTTCTTAGGAATCTACCTTTTAAGGTGATAATGTCATTTTTCAATATTTGAACCATTGGATTAGAGGAGGTATAGGTTTTAGGTTTATTTGTGTGAAGTTCCTTTTTCCACTTACTTGCAATAATGAAATCATCTTCCAACCCCACCACCATGATTTGTGTTGCATCTAAATTAGCAACTTGTGCTCTTCTCAAGTGGAAACCAATATCGTGTGGTTGTGAATTAATAAAGAAACATTTCATGTTTTCAAGAGTGGGCCTCTTGGTGGTATTAATTTTATTTACAATCTTTTTAAATTTATCAATGAATTCCCTCATTGGTTCATGAACTTTTTTTAATTGTGTTAATTGTGCAAGTAAAGAATGATCATCTTTTGCACTTTTGAATCTATTTTCAAATCTACTCCTCATAGCATCCTATGAATCGATAGAGGCATTTGGTAAATAGTAAAACCATTCAGTAGCAGAGTGTGAGAGTGATTCCACAAATATTCTAATGATTACATCTTCATGTTGGACACCTAAGACTCCATAAACAGCAAAAAGGGTGTTGATATGTTCATTTGTAGACTTTACCATCTCCTTTAAACTTAGGGATATTTTTTTAGAGCCCTTAGGTAAATCATGTAACTGATTCCCAAGAGCTAATGGCCCTATAGCTATTCCCCATGGTATTGGTTGTTGGTTAGCCATGATATTAGAAAATTTAATAGTCAAAGGAGTCATAGTACCATGCAACATGATTTCTTGACAGGTTGGAGAGAAATTTGTGTTCTTTAGTGGTGAAGGGGGTCTACTCCAAGACTTAGTTCTTCTAGTTAAAAGTGAAGAACCTAAGAATTTTTCTTCTTGCAACACTTCAAAATCTAAATCCATAACACCCTCGTTGCATTTACCCCTTGTGTATCTCCTATAATCTAGTGTCATTATTAACAAACTACAGGGAAGAATCCTATGAATCAATTACCTTAATGGTACTGGACTTGATTTATCTTGATATGAGCCCTAGGGATAACAACAATTCTTTCAATAATTCATAACTACTATCCACAACGAATTCTTTTAATTTCTTCTCCCAACTCTTCTTCTTCTTCTAATACCTAATTAACTTGATGGTCTTCCTCACCAATTCTTCTACACCTCCAAGCCAAAGTATTTAATTGAGATACAATGTCTTCCTACTCAGCTTGTACCCAATTTAAATTTGGTTGTGGTACAGGGATATCATTATTGTGTGGTGAACCATGGCTGCTTATGAAGTAAAACTAAACATATATATGACAAATGTTATTAATATCCTTGTTCCTTCCCATCAAAGTCGCCAAAAACCTATTAGTTAATAGATTTGCACTTTCAAAACTTCAAAGTCTTCCCTCTATTACCCAATCTAAATACAAGTCAATAACCAACAGTTAAGAAAACTATTTCCATACAAAATAGTTTCTCTTTGAATTTTATGAGGTACAACTCCCTCTTTTGATGAGTAATATATATTTATTTGAAATTAAAATCTAAAATAGGGCATGTTTTTAACCAAAAAGTGAAAAAAGGAAAGAAACTGAATTCCAATGTTATAACTTTTAAACATTGAACTTAATGAATAAATCTTAATCATGAAAACCACTTAGCACACAGACTAATTTTCATTCCATGAAATATAAACTAAAAACTTTATTAGTTGAAGATAATACTAAAACTAAAATAGATGAAAGATGATTCTCACATTTACACAGAAATGCAACAATCAAAGAAACCAATTGGAATGCACAAATTATGACCAATTTCATTCATTTAATGATCCAAATTATTCATTCATAGATGCACAGTTTTTAGTTTTGATTATCTTTCTATCTTATCTCTCAAAAAAATGCTCAAAGAGCTTTCAATTAGCATCATATCATATATAAAAAAAAAGGTGTAATTATTTCTTGAGAAGAACTAAAAAGAAGAAACAAGGAGTCTCTTCAACTTCTTGAGACCTTTATGTTCATTTACAAAACATATTTGATAAAGTAGAAAATACTATTGTTGAGGTAATGCACTCACGGTGCTTTCTTCTCGAGAGGTTTGAGTAGCAACTGGCATGGTGATTTTGGCCTTGTACACGAGGAATGCTTTGATAATAGGAGGAATTTCATTGTGCTATGGAATGATCACATTCTTGGTTCTTAACTTCCAAAGAGCCTTGTTTCTTTGTGTTGAATCAATCTTTCCAAGGAAATTTTTAGCATGTTCGATGATTTGAGATAGACTGAAGTCAATACTTCTCAATTTTCTTATGTTCTCCATATTGAAATATTTATTGTCAAAGAGTTTTGCAATTGATTCTCTAAATTTTTCTTTCATAATTTCCAAATATTATTCTTGAGCATCTCCATGTTTTTGGAGGCAAAAACCTATGCTAGAAAGATTCTTTTGAATATCAACTCTCATTCGATTACACTCCTTGAGAAAATTGCTCTGCTCCAACATGTTCTGTTTCAAGAATGAGAGTTTCCACTTGATGCTCCTCTTCCACATAACACATATATTATCATCAATTTTAGGTATAATTTGTTCGGCCACCAACTTATCTACCCCTTTTCAAGAATTTCTTTAAAGACACTATCAGTATTCACCCATATTGATTCTTCATGTTTGGTGATGGCAATATCATTGTTAATTTCTTTCTTTAATACTTCATAAACTAACTTCATATTAGTGATATATTTTATTCCCCTTGCCAAAATATCTTTAATCCAGTCCTTTGTGACCTTTTCATAAGATTTATAAACATGTATTTTATCAATCATATCATTCCTAGTAGTAGAATTAGGATCAAAAGACACTTCAATTTGATTGTTATGTTGAGCATGGAAATCAACAAGAGACTTCAAGCAATTACTCAAGGCATTGACTTGATGTTTAAGCTTATCCTTACTTTTCTTATCTTTCTATATTCTTTCCACCAATCTTACAGTTGACACTTTGAAATTATGAATGTCCCCATACTTGATAGGAAGTCCCAAATTAACCCTAGTTATATTGAAATCCTTCACACTTGTCTGATTGGCATCTTTTTGTATTGAGGGATGAGAAATTTCAACATACATGCTTTTAGAAGAAGGATCACTTAATAACCGAGATGGTTTTAAGCTTTTTGTCTTGAGGTGTCCTTTGAAGTAACTGGGACAAAACATCTTTGTCAGGTATACTTAGCTCAACAATTTTTATTTTTCTTGATAAAGACTGTTCTATCCATGGAGTTGCTAAGGGTATAGGAGCATCACTGGCTCTTGAAGAAGAGAACTAAAGTGATCTTCTCAATTGAGGAGTATCAGTATTCCCAATTTCAAGTGAAGAAGATAGATTCTTTTCACCCTATGTGAATGTATTTTTAGGAACATTAGATAATGGAAGACTATGAGAAGGGGAAGAAGAAGAGTTATTTGTTTGAGATTATGAAGAAGGCACCTCCACAGTTTTCTCTACTATATCATCCAGTCCAGAACTCAATCTTTCTTCATCTTGTTCCCCTTGAGTAGTCTCTTCCATGGACACCTCACAAGATTTTTCTATTCTTCTCTTTCCATGAGGATCATCATCATATCCTCCATCACAATTGGAAGTAGCCTAATGCACAGTAGAAGCCATCTAGTGAGGTGGTGAATATGCCTTGTGACTACTTTCAACCTGCTCAGTAATCCTTTTATCTTGTTGCAAAGGAGGGTTTTTCTTTTCATCTTTCTTCTTCATTACCAATTCACTTGTCCTTTTGATCACAATGGTCTTGGCTTCAATAGTCTCAACTTCTTTAATACTCCAATCCATGGGTATGATAGGATGATTTTGAATATGATTTATAAAAATGGGGTCCACCAAGTTAGATTCATCATCCTTAATGCCTTGGATATCCCAATTTTACCTGAAGATTATAATATATCTTAAAAATAATCTCATCCATCCACATCTTCTTACTTCATATTCATCTAGACAATCTTCCCAATAATCTTCTAAATATAGAACATGGTAAAAACCTAATACAAATTATAAATTATCCTTCATGAAGTTCTAGCTATTAAAATGGAATCTTCTCTCATAGAATTGCATGTTAAATTTTCCCAACTCTTTTTCATTATTTAGAGCATCTAACATTGAAATACATTGATAGTGACACAAATCAATAGGAAAATGGATTCTTGCCTTTTTCATATCCTGACATTATTTGTTCACCTCAGCTACTTGTATGTAAACTTCAATCAATATGAATTTATCATTGACATATTTTGGAAATTTATAGGGGACTCCATCAAATCCCCCTACCCTTATGTAGGTGAATCTCTAAAACTGGATGAAGTAACTACTATAGAGTCTAAACTAATGTCTTGTAAACTTGGTGGAAATCACACAATTCAGAGGAATGACCTAGCTGAATAGTTCACTCAACATTGCCAAGACTTCATTAAATTGTCAGCCAGGGCTTGTAAACTTGTGATGGCACTGGCACTATATGTGCTTTCAAAGACCTAAGATTATCTAGGTTATCCTATTAAAGTTATTCTACTTGTTGAAAAATCACAGGAACACATAACAGTGAAAGAAGTAAACTAACGCTAATGGCTACAGGTGCCTACAACATAATCTATAGTTGAACTATTGTTAACAGATAATTATTGAAACTGATTCAAAACTAATAACTAAACCTAATTTATCCTCTAAAGTACTACAAGTCAATTTAATGCATTCATGCATATGAACAACCATTATTGATAATCACAATATGAGAATCTATTTTAACTTACATGCAATTTATGAAGTAATGACTAATAGAAATAATTGCCAAATAAAAATAAAACAACTACAAGGGTAGTGAAGAACAGTTACCTTGAGTGGCCTGCTCAGGTGGTTGTTTTCACTTAAACTAAAATCAAATCTAAATCTTCAGATCCTATGCAACCATATCAACTTAAACTTCATTCATTATACATTCCAAAAGATCACATAAAATATTCCTCAAAGATTGTATTCAAGAAAACCATTTCTGAACAATCAACATGTCTGTATATTACAATTGAAAACTAAGAAGTAATTGATCACAAATCCACTAATATGAGATTAATCAACTAACTATCCTTGTTACCTATTTTTGCTACTAGCCCAAACAGGTGATGTTGTTTATGTTTTACAAGTAAAGAGAAGGTACATATTTAACTATGCTATGTTACATTCACATGCATAAATAAATATTAGAAGAATACAATACTACATTGCCTTATGCAAATGCATATAACATAACATAGGAAAAGTGCACAATCTTTCCAAAATGTAGTCTTTATTGATAATGATAAGTGTATAGTTTCCCTCACAAGCCGAGGGACTAACCATTTTAATGCATATGAAGTAAACACTGTACATTTACAGATACAAAAAATAAATACACATAAAATGAAGGGGGGGCCATCATTGCCTGAATGATGAATCCCGGTTGCCTTGTCCAACATCGTCTTCAGTCTGTCCCACTTGTCCTACTTCCATTTGATGCTCTCCTTGCTACTCCTAGGTTCCCTGCATCTGGAAGAAGAGTGTTGTTAGAGCAATGAAAGGTTACTAATCAAAATATGTGCAAAACATCCATAAACATATAATCTGATCTCCATAAGTGGTGCAGGAGCACCATTAGATAAATGTTGTCAAGTTAAGAAATTGGTGTCTAGGCTTTAGCATTTTGATGGATTTGCATAAAATAAGGTCTTAAAGACCATTTTAGATTGTAATGGGTCATTTTTTAGTCATATTAGGTGTTTTAGGGGGGCACTTAGTTTGACATTTACAAAAATTACATTTTTGGGCAAATTCGTCAAAACACTAAAGTTGTAAAAGTTGCTTTTTAAGGGAATATGAACGGTCACAAGAGTTTAAAAGGTAGTTAGAGGGAGTTAGAGAGGAATTTTTTTTAGGAAAAGCATAAATATGTGAAATTCCATCGTTGTAAGAAGCTTTTTGAATATTTGAATGAAAGGCACCAAGTTTTAAGACTGATTTTTCTAGATTACTAATTTTTTTTATCTTTCCAACACTGTGCAAGCTCGTACAAAGGCGTATTGATTAAGTATCTTTCTTTTTTTGACAGGTACATGTGTTAACTCTCTTTTTTATTGATCTTGAATTCTTTACATTACTTTTGTAGTGAGTTTTCTTCAATTTCCTTGTTGCAGTCGGGTAGCCCGGTTTTAAGGGTTTTGAAGTTCTCATAATATAACAAGCCCCTTCCACCTACTATTGAAGATGTGTTTCGGTGGGATGGGAATATACTAACTTATTTTGGTGTGTACAAGGTTTGAGGGAGTAGGGGAGGTCGTTTCATGAGTTGGGCATGAAGCCCTAGGTCTAAAAAGTGTGTTTTCCAAGAGCAAATTAGAGGTTTTGATATGCCAAAGTGAATAATAGATTGGGGAAGCATTATTTTAAGTTGTTTTGAGCATGTATAGGGGTATTTGGACCTGTTTGAAGAATTGATAATTTTGTAGGAGCACTGGATGATTTTTTTCAATAAAACCCTAGATTGTAAGAGAAATAAGAGGGTTTAGTGGTTTGGCATGTGGTTGAAGGGTTTCTTGAAAAAAAATTGTGGATTCTTGTTTTTTGGCATGTGGGAATTTCTGCCCCAAAGTTCCAGAGAGATTACAAAGGTTTAGAGATAAGTCCCTTTGTAAAAGAGGGCTAATTTGAGCCCTAAAAGGCATAAAATCCATGTTTTGAGCAAGCTATTACAAAGTATCCATAGGTGATTGATTGATATATTGAAGAGTGTAAAAATGGGTCTCTGAATTGGTTCATGTCTTGGTCTGATAGGTTGACATTGAGAAGTTGTACCCGATTTGGTTGATTCCCTATGCTACAAGGAAATAGAGTAAATTTGGTGACTGAAGAGATTTTGATGAAACTGTGAATTGAAAATTGTGGTTGTAGGTTGGAATAGTGTTTGAGTGTGTTGCATGCCTCCCCTATTGCATCAAAGTGGTATCAGAGCAAGGAAGTATTTCCTTGAAGAAGAAAGTTGCAATTTATGATTGGAAGGTGAAGAAGCAAGATTGTGAAAATGCCTCCAAAGGCCAGTGCAATGGAAAAGGAGATAAAGGAATCGAAAGAGTAGTTGGCATAGAAGGAAAGGATCTACAAAGAGTCTCAAGAAGCCACCTTAACAATGGTAGCAACTCTGGAGAAGAAACAAAGAAGAGGAATGGTGAATGAAGACCAGAGTGATAAAGAAGATGAAGGGGAAGAAGGAAATCCTCCAGTCCAGAATGATGAAGATGACTTAGACCCTATTGAAAGGACAATAATCAAGATGCTAAAAGTAGTAAGAGGTGACAACACTCCAAAAGTGAAGGTTGAAGTTCCAATGTATGAAGGTAAGATGGATAGTGAAGAGGTTTTGGCTTGGATTGATGCCTTAGATAACTTTTTTGAATTTGAAGATATAGAGGATAGTAAAAAGGTGAAATATGCAAAGACAAAATTGAAGGATCTAGCCCACACATGGTGGAATTTTTTTCAAGAAGATAGGGTCAAGAAAGGTAAGTCTAAAATAAGCTCTTGGGATAGGATGGTAGCAAAAGTAAAGGCTCGGTTTTTACCAGCAAATTATGCCATACAAACTTTTATGAAATTGCAAGATTTGAAGCAAAGGGAGATGGATGTAATGTCATATACTGAGGAATTTCATAGATTATGCATTAGGGCTGGTCACAATGAAGATGAGGTTGAAAGAGTGGCCAGGTATTTGAGTGGTTTAAGACTGAACATAAGAGAGGAAATTAGTTTGAATCCTCCTAAGATAGTAGAAGAATGTTTCCAAATGGCAGTAAGGGCAGGGGATAGAATCAAGAGAAGACAAGAAAGGAAAGGTATGGATAGAGGTAACATGAATAAAGGAAGAAGCACAAGGCAGTGCAAAGAAGATCATGAAGATGCTGATAAGAGTAGAGACCAAGCACCTGAATCAAGAGGAGGATATAGAGGAATAAGGGGGAGATTTGGAGGTGGAATAAATTCTAATACTTTTGTAGGTAGATGTTATCATTTTCAAGAATATGGTCATCCTGCTTGGAAGTGCCTTGAGAAGGTTGGTTCAACTTCAAGTGGAGGAGAAAGAAAACCTGATAGAAGAGCACAAATAGTGCAAGAAGATTAATTTGACAGTAGTTCAAGTTCAAATAAATTGATTGCAAGGGATGAGGTTGGAGAGATGTTGATGATGAAGAAACAAATCTTGAAGACCACAAAGGAGGAAGAGTTGCTTTAAAGAAAAGCTTTGTTCAAGACATCCTGCAGATGTAGAGACAAGGTATGCAAAGTGATTGTTGACTCTAGTTGTACAGATAACATTGTGTCTAATGAGATGGTAGAAAAATTGTATTTGCAAAGAGTACCTAGAAAAAGGCCATATAGGGTGTCATGGGTTACTAAAAATCTGTCTTTGATGGTGAGTGAACAAGCAAGGGTTGAATTTCAGTCCATATAGAGATGAAGTTCTTTGTGATATACTACACATGAGTTTTTGTCACCTATTGTTAGGAAGGCTCTGACAGTTTTACAGGTCAACCTTGTATAACGGAAGACAAAATACCTACATAATTGAAAAGGATGGGAGAGATTTCATGTTAACTCCATTGGTTGAGGGTCTAGAAGAATATGGTGAGATTATAATGCTAGGGAGAAAGGAGTATATGAATTTTGATAAAGGAAATAATACTGATTTGGTAGCCAATACAAGGTATGATGAAGATAGGACAGTAAGAAGAAAGCATGAGAATGACTTGCAGTCAGATGTTGGGAACAAGAGTGTTTTTGTGTGGAAAAAGAATGAGTTTCAGGCTAAAAGAGTAGAGGGTAAGGTTGAAGAGCTTTTGGAAAGGCAAGAAGAGAGTTACATTGTGTTGGTAGGGGTAGTCAAGTGCCCTGTGATGTTGAATCAAGTAAAAATATAGTCAAAAAGTGTTAGGATAGAGCTTTGTGAGAATGATGAGATGGTAAGCAAGAGGACAGTGGTCTGTGGTGATAGAAGGACAGTGAATTTTGATGGGACAGTGAGTCACAATATTGAAAGGGTAGAGGACAAAAAGATAAAGGTCTATATTGATGATAGGGTAGTGGAAAGGATAGGGAATGAAGTACTTACAAGTCTAACAGAGATAAAGAAGTCTGATGGTACAATTGACAGTGAGGAATGTGTAGTTGGTATAAGTATTGGGCAATGGAATAAGCAAGGAGTTGCAAAGCAAGTGATGGAAGTTGGTACAAAGGTGACTACAGGTGTAAAAGGTGAAGTGACATCAGTATTTGATGGAGGGAAGGATACAAGACACCCCACAGTGTTGTATGACAAAGAGAAGCAAGTTTTAGATGAAGACAAGATCAAGAATGTTAAAGGCAGCAAGGAACAAGAACACAATGGACCAATTGAAGAAAATCAAGGAAGTCAAAGGCATGAAGAATACAAAGGAGGACATGTGACATTCATCTTTCCAAGGAACTTGGAAAAGCTCAAAGTTGGGGTGTATGGTGCAGGAGCACCATTAGATAAATGTTGTCAAGTTCATAAATTGGTGTCTAGGCTTTAGCATTTTGATGGATTTGCATAAAATAAGGTCTTAAAGACCATTTTAGATTGTAATAGGTCATTTTTGAGTCATATTAGGTGTTTTAGGGGGGTACTTAGTTTGACATTTGCAAAAATTGCATTTTTGGGCAAAGTTGTCAAAACACTAAAGTTGTAACAGTTGATTTTTAAGGGAATATGAATAGTCACAAGAGTTTAAAAGGTAGTTAGAGGGAGTTAGAGAGGTATTTAGTTTATTAAAATCATAAATATGTGAAATTCCATCGTTGTAAGAAGCTTTTTGAAGATTTGAATGAAAGGCACCAAGTTTTAAGACTGATTTTTCCATATTACTAATTTTTTTTATCTTTCTAGCAATGTGCAAGCCCGTACAAGGGTATATTGATTAAGTATCTTTTTTTTTTGATAGGGACATGTGTTAAATCTCTTTTTCATTGATCTTGAATTCCTTACATTACTTTTGTAGTGAGTTTTCTTCAATTTCCTTGCTGCAGTCGGGTAGCCCTGTTTTAAGGGTTTTGAAGTTCTCATAATGTAACAAGCCCCTTCCACCTACTGTTGAAGATGTGTTTCGGTGGGATGGGCATATACTAATTGATTTTGGTGTTTACAAGGTCTGAGGGAGCAGGGGAGGTAATTTCATGAGTTGGGCATGAAGCCCTAGGTCTAAAAAGTATGTTTTCCAAGAGCAAATTAGAGGTTTTGATATGCCAAAGTGAACAATAGGTTGGGGAAGCATTATTTTAAGTTGTTTTGAGCATGTATTTGGACCTATTTGAAGAATTGATAAGTTTTTAGGAGCACTGGATGATTTTTTTCAATAAAACCCTAGATTTTAGGAGAAATAAGAGGGTTTAGTGGTTTGGCATGTGGTTGAAGGGTTTCCTAAAAAAAATGTGGATTCTTTCTTTTTGGAATGTGGGAATTTCTTCCCAAAAGTTCCAGAGAGATTGCAAAGGTTTAGAGATAAGTCCCTTTGTAAAATAGGGCTAATTTGAGCCCTAAAACGCATAAAATCCTTGTTTTGAGCAAGTTGTTACAAGGTAGACATAGGTGATTGATTGATATGTTGAAGAGTGTCAAAATGGGTCTCTGAATTGGTTCATGTCCTGGTCTGATAGGTTGACATTGAGAAGTTGTACCCAATTTGGTTGATTCCCTATGCTACAAGGAAATAGAGTAAATTTGGTGAATGAAGAGATTTTGATGAAACTGTGAATTGCAAACTGTGGTTGTAGGTTGAAATAGTGTTTGAGTGTGTTGCATGTCTCCCCTATTGCATCAATAAGCATTAAAATAGACAGCATACCATAGGTGTCCAAGAAAACAAAAGAGTAATCAAACACACCTATCATATGCTTTGTTTATCTAACATGTTTGCTCCTTGTGCAGATATAAGACAAATATTTGTTACTATTTTGATTCAACTGATTACAACATGTGGAGTAAAATGTGGCTCCCATGAGGGTTGAGCCCAGCATGATGCCCCCTTGTGTTTTAGGAGGGATAGGAAATTGAGCAACTTGATCAAATCAATGATAAACCTATTCTTGGTGCATTAAATCAATATGGAATCATACCAATTGATCAAATTTCATTATTAGATTCAAAAGATGCAACAAAATAGTGTGAATTATCAAGAAAGTTACACTTCATCTTTTCACAATGAATCAAACAATAGGTTGTCATCATGTTGATCAATGGGGCAATCATCTCTTCCTGGAGATCTTACTTTGTTGGATATATCTTTCAATCTTCTTAAGTGGATCCAAAGTCCATTTTAATAATGATATGAGTTGGATTTCATTGTCATCATTTCCAAAGGGAAATAAAGAAGGGAACAAGAACAAAGACAACAATCATTCAAAGATGAAATAGTTTGTCTCTTCCCAAGAAACAAATGATTTTTGTGATAATATGAAGACAGATGCATCAAGTTCAATTATGGATAATCACATAATATAGGAGCTATCATGAGTTACATGGAGTAGCATAAGTGTGACAATTGGATGCTAGACTTTCAGGTTTTAAGTAAACTCAATATTCCTAATCACAGAATGAGTTCAACTGGCAACTCTTCATTAGAGGATTCAATATTCAAAATGAAAAAGCACAGTATGGAAAGTTTGACATAATGGATATGAGAAGTGTGATTTTCATACTAGTAGCTTAAAGATTCTATGAAGAGATCACAACTATACACATGAAGGGATTCTGAAAGCTAAGGATGTATAGATGGTTGTGAGTGTTTTTGCACCTTAATTCAAGTCTTTAAAGTGATGGCATGTGCATTAGTGTGCAGTCATAGAAACTCATGTATGATAGTCAACAACATGGTAGTGATTAGATAAAAGAAGACAACCATTAAAAATTTGTCTTAGTGGCAGCCTGTGCAAGAATAAAATAGACAGTTTATGAAAACAAAAGGGGGCACAATCAATATAAGCATAGTGGCAGTCCATAAAAAGGGGGACATCCACTGTGAAGGATACTTCAAGGAGGATAGTGATGTCAAGACTTGTAAATGGTGGTAAGGATAAGCATGCCACAATCATAGGGGACTGTCTCACAATATGAAGAGCAGAGACCAGCTTCAGGAGTTGCAAAAGTAACATGGGATCAAAAAGGTTGATTACAAGTAATAACAATGAGGCTATGATGGATTGTAAAGTGCATGATTCCTTATTGACAGTGACCTTTAAGAGTTGGCATAGGCAGTCCTAAGTGAATAAAGAGGACAGCATGGCATAGAGGAGGTAAGCATTCTCAAAGCTGAGTCATAATCAATCTGAAAAGGATAGTCGACAATGAATGTATGTTGCAAGACAACAAGGGAGGCCTTTCTTGGTTTCACAAAAGAACTATCAAGCACTATCCAAGCACAATCAGTAAGCCATGAAGCTACAAAGGGTAGTCATTACATTCATTGGAGGAGCAGGGGTTGGGGTTGAAAGGTTAAAGGAAGTAACCTCCATAATAGTGATTCACAACTACATAATGATGCAGATGAAAGCCTCCATGATTGGTACATTTGAAAATGAAGAGATGCATTGTAAGCTAACATGCAGCCATTGAAGGATGGTTATAAAATACCCTTAAAGGGTTGTCATACAGACATGAGATGTGAAATTCAATGAAAGAAGCCAAAAGAGACCAAAAATTTCTAGGTAATATCAAGAGATAACAGTCCACGATCAAGATTTCAATGGTAATGATATGCTTTTCTTTGCATAGACTATGGGGTAAAATAAATAGTTGTGCAGCAAGGAGGGCAGAACTTTTAAATTCTGTATTAAGATGAACAGGATGTTGTTAAAGGGAGAAGATACAACAAGTCTTCATGAACTCAAGGGACCATGCACTCACATATTTCCAACTTATCAAGCAGGATTAAGCTAATAAAAAGATTGGTTGCTCTGCTAATATCAATGAAAGATTGAGATTACATTCAAGTGAAGCAACCATCTACATTAGTTATAACCATGATAATATCAGTCCCATAAAATGCAATCAACATTTCAATCAACATTGAACAGAACATAATGAAAAGGTAACAATGATGAACAAAAGAGATAGAGGACAGTCATAGATATTGAATGGATAAGCATCTTTTTGTGACAATGGTTCATGTATATTATTGTCTCGAAATCTATTCCATGATATTGCATGATTGGTCTTCATATAGTTGTGTTTCCATGCTTTTGTCCCATTGGGAACTTCTTCCAATACTTAGTGGTGTTGAAACAAATGTTGCAGTACAAAGCTCAATAGTCATGATTGTCCTAGCATGGACCTCAAGATCATAACATGAAGACATTATCCAGTGCAGTGAGTGTGATAAGGAGTTGTGGGTGTGTAATGGGGATATGACAGCCAAGCCATTTCACACTGGGAAACAAGCAGAACATACTACACTCCAATGGTTGCTATAAGAAATACAGAGGAAGCATTTCATTTTCTAATGGAGGAAAGGTACTTCTATGTCATTTTCTTCAGAAAGCTAAAATCTCAATTTAAAGAAGCAAACCCAACAAAGGGTTTGAGAACTTGCTTCACCAACATTAATAGCTAGGAGGAAATTCAAATGTATACCCCAGTATGGAAATCATGAGGTTGCAGCCTCTCATAAAGGAGAGTTTTCTTTGTTTCTTTCAGGAAATTGTACAAGCATTGCTTTTTTTTGTGACATACAAGAATGGAAAAATGTTCAAGCTTGTTCCAAAATAATCATACCTAGAATGAAAAATCTCTTTTCTCTTTCACAAACAATGCAAAATAGAGATTTTAGCCTGCAAATGAAAAGAAACCCTGATTCTAGGTTGAGTATCATGAAGGACAAAATAAGTCTATGTGTAAGGCCGAACCAAGAGAAATACTTTTTGTTTTCAAAGAAGAGTAAAGCTACAAACCAGGGGTTTCGAACCATTCCCTCTAAAAACATAGAGAAGATACAAATACAGAAAAATCAAGAAGTTTAAGCATGTACAAAAATTTTGAAATACCCAGAAGCTCAAGTTCGTAGCCTCTCATAATGGGAAGAGTTTTCTCCATTTCTTCAAAAGGAATGAGAATATTTACTTCCCTTATTGTTACATATAGGAGAAAATGAAGAAACCCTTAATTTTTTAAATGAAATAGCCCAGAATTGTCTCATGAAGCTGCGGTTGTAGATTATGAAGGGTTTCAAAAACACATTACATTGAGAAAGCAACAAGAGTATTCATCATCTTTGCTCACTGAGGGGTTCGAATAGAGCATATTCTATAGAAAATTGGAAAAGAAATGCAAGATCACAGTGAGAAGAGCTTACCCTTTATTTTGTGTGAGGGAATATATTCAAACCCCACGATACTGAAAGCATCAAAGGTCTTCCATGGTAGCCTCAATGAAAGAAGGAATCAACAAGAGAAAATACAGAGAAATTTATTAGAGAAGTATGCCACAGTCATGGCCAAGAAGCCTTGAAACCCTTTGAAAATGGAGTAAAAAATGCTACAAAATACTTTAAGAAAGAACTTACCATCCAGTTGCAAGAGGGTTTCAACCCCAAGCATGGGGAAATCAATTGAAAAATGCATGTAGAAAGCTCAAACCCCAGTTCATCATGGCGGCCAAATGTAGAGCTTTTTCCCAAAAATGATAATACCAAATGAATGGTCGAAAGGTAGAGCTCATTGGTTTTTTTTTAGGGTTTGTAAATTTTCCCTATTCCGAACTTAGGACTTTTATCACATTGATTTAAGTCAAAAAAGGCCTTCACTAATTCCTTGTATCTATGTCGAACCTAGGCTTATACCTCAGTGTTTTTATGACTTCATCATAAGTATCTTGTAATTTCATGTCCCTTTAAAAATTGAAATTCCTTCAAGACTTATGAGTTTGCACTTTGACGTCCCACATAGGCTGAGTCATTATTTATTATTTTTGCATTTATTTTGAAATATGAAATGTTTGACCATGTGATGGTTATAAATCACTTTTTTCAAGCATTACTATTAGATGCAGAAATAATGGTGGGTTAGGTTTTATCAATGCCTTGAGGGAGTTTGAGTTAACTTTGATGCTCTTACAAGCATTTAGGGGTGATTGAGGAAATTGTTATTATTTTGCATTTATTCTAAAATGTAAAATATTATTTAAAGTGATGTTTCTATAAATCACTTTATTTGATGTTATTCATAATGCAAAATTTTGATGTGTGTGTTTGCTACATTAAATTTCAAGGAATAGTAGGGCCTTTTATTTTTTGCATTCTTATTTTGAAATGTAAAATATGGTCTTATGCTTTTGCAAACACACAAGGAGCATGAGTCAAGGCTCTTGGAGACATAATGATGATTGGCCAACATGGGAAAGGTGTGTGAGTTTTTTCTTTGACTGATTTTGGAGGGAATGGGCTATCTGGAGGAAGTTTTGTCATGCTTTTAGTGTGACTTGGGTCTTGGCTTGACTTTTCTGCATTTTGGAGGCATTTTAGAGGAGTTTTAGAAGCTTCTTTTTTTGCCTTTCTGTTGCATCTGACTAGAATCTTCTAGATGGACATGTGTGAGGTAGTTGTTTGAATTTTTCTTAAGTAACTTCAAACTGAGTTGTTGAAGTTAATTCTTTCTTTCCAACAATGTGATAGCTTATTTTCTGGAGTTATTTTTTCAGCAGAGCAGTATTGTAACTCAAGGATAGATTTGTATACCAGTGAGTACCTTGGATCAATGGTATTGAATATTTTTCATTCTCATTTCATGTTTTATTATGTGCATCTAGTGGTTGATCAAATTACTTGTGAAATTTAGCTTTTCTTTGTAATTTTTTCTCATGGCAAGCATCTATTTTGCAGAAAAGTGTGTTGTTGCAAGTTATAAGTTGTGTTATGAATGCAAAATTATTTTAGTTGTGAAATTTCTTTCCTTCTAGGAGTTTAGCTTTAAAACCTCCTTATAAAATATTTATGCAAGAATGCATATAGAATGAGTTGTGTAAGCCAGGATTTGTCATTGTTTGAACTATGTGCAAGTTGTTTATAGGTCTTACTTAGTATTTGGTGCATCACCTTTTAAAAAAAAATCAGTTTATGTAACACTCTTACTCTTTCCTCAGGAAATCAATAGTTTAGCAGTATTTTAGGTGACACCATTTAGGAACCAGCCTTATCTGGAGGTCCACTCCAAGGTTAGGTGACCCACAGCCTAGGAGTGTTCCCATGTTGCTCCAAATTTGTTGAGTTTCCACAACTTGGAAGGGGTGAAAATTTGAAGAGTTAACAATCCTAAAGACTCAACCATTGGCTATACATAGGCACGAAAGAGTTTATTCTAAATAATTTTTTTAACTAAAATCATTAAATACAACTCCCTCGATATCAGAGTGTAATTAAGATTGAGTTATTCAAACTAGAACTATAAAGAAACAAGAGTTCAAATAGGAATAAAACTCTGTAAAATAGATTTACACATGGAACACATAATTAGTTATCCAGAATCCTATCAATGAAAGAATTATTCTTCTTCAGCACCTTATTAATTGTCATAATGATGCACGACTAACTCCATCAGGTGTCTCCACATGGTAGTTATTACACTCAGCTTGTTCTAGCACTTTCCCTGTTTCATTGTCCAAGACCTCCTTTGGTTGCAGGTTACAACTTCAGTTGCTACGATATACAATTTGATCTTAGGCTACAAGAGGTTAATCCAAAAAACACATACACAAAGCTAACTACCATGATTAACAAAAAAATATAATCACATTCCATTCATATCCACATATAAATCATGCAATGCTACTATGTCATAACTATATTTCTATTACTCTAATTTAGGTCCAAGGTTATATAATAAGCATAAAAAGATAGCATAGCATAGGAATATGTCTGAAAGGATTGTCTAATAATGTCTATAGATATGTATAAAAACATCAAGAAATAGACTAATAAATGGACTCATCACTTCCCCCCAACTATCCTTTTTCTTTCCCTTAACCAAAATACACTAGGGGTATAGATTGTAATGCAGTGTAATCTCCCTGAGGTCCATGACAGTATCTACTCCCTTGGTTTTCTTTAGGTAGAACCCTCTATAAGTTTCAATTCTATTCATCCTGGTTAGCTCAACCTCCTCACATTCCTTCATCTTATCTCTTGTCCAATGTGGGACTGGATAAAGGATCATAGGTGGTTGGAATGTGAGTGTTATCCATTTAGTTCCTTGATAAAAAATAATATCCATGTACCTTTTCACTCTTTCAATCATAGATATGAAGTTATACATTAAATGAGGTTCCTTCCTTTGTAGCTCTAGAGTCAAACTGTTCCACCTTTCCAGTACATATTTGTAAAAAAATTGAACTAACCCAACTGCTAGTGTTTGCATTCTATTGTAGTCATGTATCCTTACTCTCATAATCTTTCCTCTTGCACCCTTTTGCTTCAGGATTAGTAACCACTCATCTATTATCTCATCAGAATATTTGGATTCTTTCCTCATTGGAAGTGCAACTGACTTTTCTCTTTTTGCATACTCCTCCATGAGTTCACCTCTAAATTGTTCATTTCTAAAATAGGATGTTAAATCTCTTACCTAAAAATCCTTTGTAAACATTAAGGGATTCCATTGTGCATCCTCTAAAACCACATAATTGTGCAAATAGTACGAGTTTGCATAGTTGGTCTTGTTCATCGAGGGTTGCATCAGGAAAAACATGGAGAAATTCAAGCTTGTTGCTCATGGAAACTGGTTTGTTGCTGATCAGCCTGCTAAATTGAAAACTTAATATTTTTTCTTGGAGAAATAAGGCATATGTTATGGCTGGGGGTCTGCACTTGATAATTTGAGAAGCCTTATTTGTTATTTCTTCCATTCTGACTACCATTTTACTCAATTTAGTTTCCTTCCCTTCCAACACTTTGGTGTCATCTGCAATTAGATTTTCTTTTTCCTTTCTCCACTTTTCTTTCCTATATGAGAATTCATTAGTGGCCTTCCACAATCGGTACCCAAGAGATAAATTTGTGGGTTAAATTGGTGTTTTTGTGGTATGAGGTTCTAATTTTCTGTTGTAAGTAATTCTCTGTCCCCTGTTTTGATCATGGCCAGTTGTGCTAGTAGATCCAAATTTGCACCTGTAAGATGGGGTCATAAATTAAATAGTATAGACAAAGTGACAGCCAACACTTATAAACTATTAACCTCATCCAAACAAGAGAAAACAATGAAAGCATAAGGAAAATAAAATATCAAATCAAAATACTCCCCATGCTTGAACTTGAATCACTTCTCTTGCTCTCCTATTTCTCCTTTTGCAAATATGCCCTCAGATTTGTAGTCTAACTTGTGCAAATACCTACAAATTGTAAGTAGAAAGTTGGAGAAGAATAGTTGTTAAGGTGAAAATGGAGAAGGAAGGTTGCTTTTATAGACAACCTTTCAAATGGACAGCTGAGATTAATCTTCTAGAAAGATTCCAAGATCAATGGATGGGAATGCATGAGAGGGATGTTACGAAATGGATGGTTGAGATTAAGTCTCAGAAAAGATGCCAAGATCAATAGTCCAACATTGATGCACCAAAAATATGCCATGCATGGAAAAGCTATGAATATGACAGACATGCAAGACATGCAGGCTATGACAAAAATGAATGTTATGATAGGGGATTATGATGAACATCTTTGACCAGGTGGTGCATAAATAATTTATTTTAAATTATTTATTCAAAAATGGAGAGAGTGGAGGAAATGGACAAGTGGAAAATAAATTATTTATTCAAATTATTTATTTGGAGAAAATGAAAAGAGGGGCATTTAATTAAATTTATCAATTTAATTAAATGGAGAGATGAAAATTAGACCTTAAATAATTAATTTAGATAATTAATTATTTAATAGGATAGGTGGGATAGTTAAATAATTTTAATAATTATTTAACTATAGAAGAATTAAAGGACCATGATAATAAAAATTAATGGTAATTATTTAACTATAGATGAAAGGTGACAAAATAAATAATAATTTATTTAACTATTGAAGAAGAGGGAGAAATTAGTGACGTAATTAGTTTATTTAATCGATCAGGATAGAATAAAGATTAGAAAGTGAATTAATTAAATAATTATTAAAAAATATTTAATTAATAGAGGAATATGATTGCCGGTATTGGCATGGTGTGATGGTTTATAGGTAGCATTGTTGTTCTTGCCACCAAGGTTCAAACCTCGTTGGGGTGGTATTGTTGAATGGTTGTATTCCAGTTCATAGCTCCGGTCAAAAGCATTTACCCCTTGAATAAAAAAAAATAGAGGAATATGATCAAACATAATTGAATAACTAAAATTATTCAATTATCGAAGGAAGAGGATGAAGAAAAATGACACTCGCAGGCTTAGGACATTTTTCATTGTCTCCAGCACCATACCCATATGTCTACATTTTCTCCTCCAATTCTTGTATCTTTGTCTCCCTACCTTCATCTCTCTTTTCATAATTCTACACCAGTTCCTCCAGCTATTTAATTATGTCTAGGGCTTCCTGAAGCTCCTTTCTGATATTTCTATTCTCTAAAAACATTTCCTTTGTTTCTAAAAATTGTTTATTACCACCCTTTGTACAATCATAATCTTCATGATGAGGGCTATCTGGGATTTTCTTTCTTGTTTTCTTGGCAATAAATGCATAATTTGAGTCTGAATCAGAATTGGTGGATACATACCACTTCCTCTTTGTAGGTGTATGCACATTTCCAAAGGTATTTCCCTTTATTTCTGAGTCTATTTCAACCAACATCACATCCTCTTCCATTCATCCCTTTCCCTTTGTCTCTTCTTCTTGTTTTTCCATACTCCCCCTCATAACACCTTGATTTTTCAACCAACCTGAATGCCTAGGTGTAGCAAATGTCTCTTTATGTGTTTCCTTTTTCTTTTGCACCTTTGAAGGTGTAGAAGAGCTACCCTCCTTTTTCTTAAGTTTTGGTGTCTTAGAGGTGGATGGAGTCTTCTTTTTTGCAAGTTTCCTAGATGCTACAGGTGATGATTTCTATAGATTATGCTCCTTAAGCTCACCTTGGCTACGGGTAGGTGAATCCATAGGTGAGACAAGAGAACTTCCTCTTGTAGGTGCACCTTTTGGTTCTAGGGTTTTACGTACTGCAGGTGACTCAAGTAGATTGTTAATATCTTGACAACTCACAAAGTCTTCACAGGATATCTAGGGATATTGAATTCTCAAGCTCCTTTTTACTAATAGGGTTATTAAATAATGATGTTATAAATTTGTATCACTTTGTTTCGTCTGGTATTCAGATGTCATCCTTTTTAGCATATTGTAGAGGTAATTGGGCACATAAATACTAGTCTATTATGGTGAAGATGAATAAGTAATTTGAAATAGATAGTGTATAGAAGATTTTTTCTACCATCACAAGGTATCCAATAACATAAGAAGCATAGTTGGCACAAATCCATGGAAGATAAAGTCTCTTTGTACCTTGAGATGATGAATTTGGGTTTTCCCTCGCTCTAATTTGTTTAGGATCTAGGACGATTGCTTACAGAATGATTAACAAAGAATGACAACTTAATTCAATGCTTAAATGAACAAAATGAGCATCATTCAAATGCTTAATCAACTTAGCATGATAAAGTGATAACTAAAAGAAAGAGAGAGAAGAGATAGAAGATCAAACACAATTTGATAACAGAGTTCGCCAAAAGGCTACGTCTTCAGGTCCCTCTCCAATGGAGTGACCGATCTGATTATGCTCCAAAAATCAGTTACAATTGCTTCAAGACTATCTCCCTTAAGCACAATAGCATGATGTTCCTCTGGTGTGCAGAAATGTCTTTAGAATCTCCTAAGCATTCTCTCCTTCTCACCACCTAGACTTGCAAAATCACACCTACACCCCCCTTCTTATACATAAATTAAGCCTAAAAAGGCTTTAACCATCATAATAAATGTATAACCCCCCTTATGCTACGTTTATAGGTCATTCCTAAACCCCTTTTTCATTTTACATAAGAAGGAGGGGGTTAGGTTTTAACCATAACCTTAATTTATCAATAATCGGGCTTAATAATGTGTTAAAAATAACATAGCCCTTATACATACTAAGAAATTTTGATGGTGTAACGGTGTATCTGCCTTTTAGTAGAGGGGGGTCGGCGGTTCCAACCCCATCGACAACCCTTTTTGTCTTCTAAGCACTGAAATTATTCCTCAAAACGAGACCCAAGCCATACATGGGTAAGGTGGTTTTCGTAGGTGCAACAGCTGGACACGTGGCTTGTGAAGCCCAAGTCATGGGTTCGAGCCCGATAAAGACATTTTAACCAACTTGCTGACTCGCCAAAGGAGTTTACTGACAGGGTGCCATGTGGCACCTCCTGATTGGGCCACGTGGCATCCTCTGATTCATTGACAGAGCTGACTCAGATGACACTGTGCCGCTGACTAGAGTACGGATGACATGGAGGATGCTACGTGACCTGTACGGATGGACACGTGTTACCATACTATTGGTCCGTACAGATGACTCAACTACCATGTGTCATGCCTTGGTTGGTCCACTTCAGATTCTGTATAGTACGGACTACCACATCAATATGCTGACATCATGTTGACGTACATCTGGCCAACCATAGAGCAAGCGAACTTTGACTAATGATATCTCATGCATACGATGTTGAATTTCGATGAAATGAATGTCACTAGAATCGTCTCAACAAGCTCTTTGATTTGACACCATTTTTTTCAATTTCTGAGATGATCAATTTTTTTGCTTTTTGGACGACCCCGGTACCAGTTTGACCCAGAATTTGACTGGTTGTAACTTGAGCAAACAGACTCCTTTTCGCTTCGTTCAAGTTGCGTTGGAATCAAGATCCTGAGCTCTTTCTGATGGTGTTGAATTCTAGAGCATTGGGGAAACTTCAAATTTCACTAAAAAATATCCCTCGGATCACGCTCACAAAATTCTTCTCTTATAGCCACTGCATCTACTCAAATAGAAAATTCAGCTCTAGTCCTAGAAAAACCAAATACTTGTGCAATTTCTCCTTCTAATGCATATATTGACAACCCTTTTACCATAGCTTTAGCATGCTACAATGTAGTTCTGAATCTCCTTGCTATGTCATTGTGAAACTCTGACAACTTTAGAAAGTAATCCAGCCAACCAACCCTTGTGAAGATAGAAAATACCAGTGCATCTTCTAATATTTGTTTATGTGTTGATGACTCTCTTCTAATAATGTCACCTCCCATTAGTGAATGATCAATGTTCTAACCTTAGAAATTTAGCTTAATTTCAATTTCACCACCCTCAAACCCTTCTCTTACTCTACTATCTTCACATTCACTCTTCACTACAACTCTATTGTAACTGCAACTTCCCCTTCTTCTTTGTATTAGCTTAAAATTGAGTTCGACTTAGCTCAGAATCATAGGATTTAGGGAATTTGTAATTAAAATTAACAACAAAAGGTAGGCACAATTTAGGACAAAAAGGGTTTGTGTCACATCTCAGACTTTGATGCTACCTAAATTTACTTTATGTGGAACTGATTATGGATTATTGTGTGTGGTAGAATAAACATTATGCTATTTTGAAAGATGAAATAAGTAAATGATTATTTTATTTTGAAAAATATGAAATGTAATGAATATTATTTTATTTCGTAAAGATGTAATATAGAAAATGTTATTTTGGAATGATAAATTATATTGCTTCGATTTATTTTGGACACTAATATATTAATGGGTGTCTAAGTTTTCATGAGTTGCGGGTTGTCGAAGACCAAGGGTGTGGTTAAGGTAGAGGAGGCTAGCTACCTAGTAGGGTTAAGATGGAATGGTTTCTCTCGCACACACAAACACTTAGAAATCATATAGTTGCATTAGAATTTTATTTAATTAATCCTATTATATTGCTTCTTACTTTATAGTTGGTTATTTAATTAATTGGTAGTAAAAATTAAATGCTCATAGAAAATAGAAGAAATACTTTTAATTTATTTTATTACTCGATTTTATTTGAAGAAATATTATTATTATTTATTGTTTTATAGATAATTGTGATGCATGGCTAATAAATCATGTTTTGTATTAAAAATTAGTTTTATTTGATAAATTAGAAATAAATCATAGAAAAGAAAGCAATATTTTCGAAAACAAAACAATGAGAAATAAAACAATAGAAAAATAGGAGAAAAGAACTTAAATTTAGAAAATAAAACACAAAAACAAAGCAAAACAAAGATAGAAAAATAATAATAATAATAATAAAAGAGAATAATCTCTCATTCTCTCAACAACAAAAGATTCAATCAGAACACAAGATTCATTCTCAATTTTCACTCTACAAAACACAAACAAAAATAGGAACAGTAGAGTTGGGGAATTGGGAAAAGTAGAAGGATGGTGAAAAGAGAGAAGAACAAGAAAAGAGCTAAAATAGGATAGCAATTAACTAGGTTTTTATGCAATATCTTTTATGCTAAACCTTTGTTTGTGTGAATAAATTTTTGGAATAATCTCCATTTTTTTATGTGACAGGATAAATCTCATTTTGATATCAATTTGATTATGCATTTTGAAGTTAAACAAATTTATTTTCTGTATAAAAATAATTGTTTTCATGGCTATACTAGAACTCCATATTTATATTTCTTTCATAATATATATACATAAATATACATATACATATATATACACACACATATATATATACATATACATATATGTATATGTATATATATGTGTGTGTGTGTGTGTGTGTGTGTATATATATGTATGTATGTATGTATGTATGTATAAACATATTTTATACTAAATGTCAATAGCATTGAATATATTCATATTTTATATATACATTTTGTCAAACTTTCATTTTAGAATCGTTGTTTTTTCGTCGGATGGAAGTTTTTATGAAATATAGTTTAAAGATTTATTTTTTGCAGCCACGATTGTCCATGGAAGGTGTTGTGGAAGGACAGCGACCCCTTCACAAGCCCCGGCCTATGGAAAGGGCGCTACCCTTCCACAGGAAACACTCCCCACTTGGAGGCCATCGGCCTCACCTCTCACCGCCTTTATCTTTGGAGTATAAACATCTCACAGTATTTAAACTTGCAAAAAAACTCAAATTCGAATGCATAAAATTTGTTGTCAAGGTTTAAGCCTGTGATTTTCTTTGGGAATTATTATGTGTTGCATATATAAATATGTGTGTGTATACACTGATGTATATTTAACAGTTTGTATGTTGTTGTTTAAAAACTTCATTTGATATGTGATAACTTTTGTATGTAAAATAATATTTCTGAATATGTAATATATATATATAAGTAATATTTATTTTCTAAAATAAATATATGCATGTATATTTGTTATAGACAAGTGCTCATTTTGAATATATAAATATAAATCTTTTTTTTAGGAGAACCATTCAAATTGGAAATCATTTATACAAAACGAATCATTAGAATTTTGTATACAAATGGAATGACGTATATATACATATATACATATATATGCTATTTTCACTTGGAATGTTGTTAAATTGATTGAATTTAGAAAACTGTTGGTTGTAGAATTAAATATAAACAACTTATTTTTCTTATGGAGTATTTCATTTTGTTGGATTTGTAAATTTAGATGGAAATTCAAACCAAATAATGAACTTGGAGTAAAAATGTGTTTCTAAAAGAACTCAATGATTAGTGAATGCTTAATACTTAAACAAATGTATGAGTTGCTATATTATTTATTCTTTCTATGGAATTACTTTCGGGACAAGATGTCGAATGTGGGCTCCCATAGACAATAAATTATTTTTTCTAAATTACCATTTGTTTATTATTGCTTAGACAAGCTACTGTACCAGTGAAATAGATGGTTTTGAAAAGCCTAGATTATATGTTATTTATGTCTCTACCACATCCTGTATGCAAGAATTATGTTTTTCTAGTTTAGGAATGCATATAGGCATCATGCACACATCGATAGATTTCCTCCTACTTATATTGTTCTAGGTTGTTAGGCTCCTCGTGCAGGTTTGGTGCTTTCTTCATGTTAGGAAGAAACCCGGGGAAGTTCAGTACTTCATGGTTGGGCAAAAAAAGCACCTTAACCTCACTCTTGGCCTCGGCTTGTGAAAGACCATTAAAGTCATGTCAGTTAAGGATAGAGATTCTTATGCTATATGATATACTTCATTGTAATATTCTTGTATAGCTTGCTTAGCCAAACTATAAAATGTATAATTATCTACATGGATGTAATTGTTGTATTGATGCAAAACCTTTTACTTGTAACATTGAAACAGATGTAATGTAACACCCCTTTGTGGTGTATTTAGATGAAGTAGATTTGAACTTCATTATTATATCTTGCTTTTTTGCAATTATAGATATTTTATTTAATATATGCTTCACTTCCCTTATTTGGAATAAGCATTGATTTTTGGAATACTATTTTTAGTATGTGAGTTTATCACGCTTTACAGTTTACATATCATGTCTATTTATTTGCATTTAGTTTTAGATGGTGAAAAATGAAAAAACTAGTTGATATAGTACCCTCGCCCCAACTTAAGATTTGAAGTGACCTCACTTCAACTCATGATAGGTGAAGGTATGATTATAGAATATGGAAATAAATGTCATGAATAGATTGCATACTTAATTTAATATGGAAATACATAATCAAAGTGTTAAGAAATCTATGATAATGTACTTTGTGTACTTGTCAGAGGTGATTAACTAAACATCACGCGTGTGAGTTGAATAAAATGTATCTGCAAGATGATTTGATATGACAAGAAGTAATTTCAAGTGAATGAATGATAAAGTGGTGAATGTAATGAAATGAAATGGAATAGATGGATGATGGGTAGTGATGTGACAGTTCAAATGCGTGAATTTGAATTAGCAATGTCAAATGAGATAAGCATGTTGCCTATACTTATTGTGATAAGACTAATGCTACATGTGTCTAGAAAATGAGGTGAAAAAGGTGTGAACTGAAATTAATATGGCCTAATTTTTGAAATTTCCTGGTAAGAAGTATTGCAGGTACCTTCAGCATCAAGTCCCATCTGAATTGTAACAAATTTTGTGCTACAAGTCCTTACTACAACAGGGCCCTTTTTGAATAGTTACAGTTGTATATATAAGACAAGTCCCACTAGAAAAAAATATGTACATCAATGTGACTGTGTTGTGTGTGCATGTGAGGTGGAATAAGAAATTAGACCTAAGTGATCTTAGGGAATGAGATGTGTAGCTCAACCACTGAGTCACCTTAAGAACTTGGTACATCTCCTTTTGTTGAGTTGTCATTTTTGGGTATGGAATTTATATCTGAATCACTGGAATCATCGATGGGACCATACTGTTGACTGAGAGAAAGAATGAAGTCATCTCTCTACACCAGTTTCTTGTAAAGCTTCAACCTGTGGCCATTAACTAGGAGGGAGAACCTTACTGTATCTATGATCTGCAACTTTACTAATCCATTAGGAAAAACTTGGTCAATCTCATAAGGTCCCAACCACCTGGATTGAATTTTCCCTTTAAAATCCTTGTATCTTGAATCATACAACAAGGCCTAGTCTCCTACATTAAATTCCTTTGTCTTAATGTATTGGTTATGCCACTTTTTCCTCTATTTTTGTACTATCTCAATGTGATGGATTTCCTCCATCTTGATTTCATCCAACCCAGTTAAGTGGTCTAACCTCTCCTTTTGAGTTGCTATGAGATCCATGTCCAACTCCACTATTGTTCTTAATGTTTTGTACTCAAACTCTATTGGGAGGACTGTTGTTTTTCCATCTACTAGCTCATAGGGTGTGAAACCAGTTATTATTTTCCATGTTGTTCTATATGCCCATACTGCTTCTGGTAATCTAGAAACCCAATATTTTTTGTGTAATTGCATTGTCTTAGTTAAAATATTCTCAATTTCTTTGTTGGTAACCTCCATCTGGTCATTGGCCTAAGGGTGATAAGGTGTTGACTTCTTATGCTTGATTTCATATTCTTCAACCAATTTGGTAATGAGCTCTAAAGTAAATTATGGACCCTGATCAGTCACTATCTCCCTAGGTACTCCATACCTAGTAAAAATGTCCTCATACAAGAATTTAGCCACATTTCCATCTCTCAAAAACTATAATTCTTTCACTTCTACCCACTTAGTCAGATAATCAATGCAAACAAAAATGTACTCTTTGTTGTTAGAAGTAGGTGATATTGACCTAATGAATTCTAGACCCCATTTGTCAAAGGGAGCTAGTGTTAACTATGGTTGTAATGGCATTTCATCACTCCTTGTTGGCTTACCCATTCTTTGGAATCTATCAAAACTCCTTGTATATTTGATAGAATCCTTGTGTAAAGTTGGCCAATAGTAACCAGTTGTGAGGATTTTGAATGTTTTCCTTTTGGCTACAAAGTGACCCCCACATGGTTCATCATGGCAAGCCTTCATAATATCAAAGATTTCATTTTCCCTTATGCACCTTCTCATGATATTGTCTGGTCCAACGTAGAACAAGTAACCAAATATCCAAGAATATGGAAAAAACTTATGTACCAACTGTCTCTTTTCCCTTGGATAAAAGTATGGTGGAATCTTCCCTGTCAATAAACAATTTGCAATGTTAGAATACCAAGGTATATGTATATTAAGAGCAAACAAATTTTCATCTAGAAATGATTCATCTACTACCCCTTCTACTGATTGTGTTGGCAACCTTGATAGAAAATATGCTACTACATTAGCCTTACCAGGCTTGTCCACTATTGTCAAATCAAATTCTTGTAGAAGGAGCAACCATCTGACTAGTCTACCCCCTACAACAGGCTTGTTCATTAAATATTTGATAGTTGTATGGTTTGTGTGGATAAAAACTGCATAACCAATAATGTAATGCCTAAATTTATTGATGGCATACACTAATACTAGCTTCTCATTTTCTATAACAGTATAATTTAGCTTTGCTCCCTGAAGATTCTTGCTAATGTAGTAAATAGCATATTCTTTGTTACTTTCTTTATGACCCAAAACTTCTCCAATAGCAAAATTTGAAGCATTTGTGTGTATATGGAAGGGTAAGGTCCAATTTGGCCCCCTTAAAGTAGGTGCTTGTGTTAAGGATTTATTTAGATCTTCAAAGGAAAGTTGACACTCTGATGTCCAAACAAATTTTGTCTTTAGTCAAATAACAAACAATGGTGCAGCAATCTTACTAAAGTTCTGAATGAACCTCCTATAATAGTCTACATGGCCTAGGAAGCTTCTAACATCTTTCTACCTCTATGGAATAGGTAATGTAGAAAAAAAAATTATCTTATTTGGATCAACTTGGATCCCTACATTGGATATGAAATGCCCTAAAACAATTCCTTGAGTCATCATCATAAAGCATTTCTCATTACTGAGGGATAAATTGTATTATTTACATCTCTTTAAAACCTTTTCCCAATTGCTAAGGGCTTCCTCATAATTTTCCCCATATGTGGTGAAGTCATTCATATATATATCCATTGAGTCATGAGCATAATAAGAAAATATGTTGAGCACTGCCCTCCGGAAAGTGGTTGAGGCATTACATAAACCAAAGGGGTGGAACAGAGTAAGCATAGATACCCCAAGGGCATGTAAATGTTGCTTTTTCCTAATCTTCTGAAACAATTTTTATCTGATTGTAACCATTGAAACCATATAGGAATGAAAATTACTTCTTCCCTGCTAAAGATTCAAGCACTTGATCTATAAAGGGCAATGGAAAGTGGTCCTTCCTAGTGGTTGTGTTCAATTCCCTATAATCTACACATACCCCTCCATTTTCCACCTTTCTTGGGAACAATGACTAAAGGTGATACCCATTCACTATCATATATGGGATAAATGAATCCTGCATCAAGGAAATTTTGAAGTTTAGCTTTAACTATTTCTCTCAAAGTAGGGTTCATTCATCTTTGAGGCTGTCTAATGGGCCTATAACCATCATTTATATAGATCATATGCATAAATAAGTTAGGATCTATACCCTTCATATCATGTTAGTCCCATGCAAAGGCTTTTGTGTGTCCCTACAGCATAGAAATTAGGGAATTATGTTCTTCTTCAATAAATGCATTATTTATGTTCAACATTTTTCCTAGTATGATTTCTATTTCTTTGGATGATTCTTGCACATATGAGAGGTCAAGGCTATGAATGATTGGTACACACTGTTGTGGCAGTAAGGAATGGAAGAACTGAGATATTTCATCTAAGGAGTTGGCAGGTATAATTCTCTGCAAAGGATCTTCTAGACATGAGAGACAGTCCTATTGTTGTGGACTCCTTCCATAGTCATTTTGTATTATATAAGCAATCAAATCATCTTCATTTTGATCATCCATTAAAGGGTTGTGTTCTATTGTCATCAAAGTTTGTAGGGCATAGTGGTCTTCCTCATCTAAAGTAGGCCAAATGGTTTGCTCAAGATCAACATAAGTTTGGGCTGAATTATACAATTTCCTGGTCACAATCCCATTAGATATTATTATATTCCCAGACCTACAACCTATGAATGCATCATTTGTAGCTAACCATGGTCTACCTAGAATGAGTGGATATCCTGCAAGGTTGACCTTTGGTTTTAAAACTATGAAATCAACAAGATATTCCTAGGAATCTAATGCAATAACTAAATTCTCAATGATTCCTTCAGGCTTAATTGTTGACCTATCAACCAACTGTAAAACAATTGGTGTAGGTCTAAGGTTGGCTAACTGAAGTAATTGCATTGTCTCTTTAGTCATGGCATTTATTATTGTCATTAATTCTATCAAGGTGTTCTTGATAAGGGTCCCATAATCTTAACATCCACTACTGGACTACTAGGGATTGTGTATTTAGGGATGATTATATTTCCTAGGATGATATCAGCAAGGTTTCCTAGGATATGAACTGTCTCAGGGTCCTTCCTTTTTCTCCTTGGTTTCTTAATACATAGGTCCTTGACTACCTTGGTATAGATTGAAATTTATTTTACAGCTTGGATGAGGAGGATCTTGATATTGACATCCTTAAGTTGACCCAGTAAGTCTGTCTCAGCTTGGGTATGATGTTTTTGAATGGCTAAGCATTCAAGAAAAGGGGGCTTTAGACTTGAGATGGTTTGGTGTACCTGATTGACTTAGGCTCCAAAGGTGATTTTTTTAAAGCTTCTATTGTAGGTTCTTCATCCTCCATCTCATTGATTTGAGGGGATGAAGGTCCAGCTAGTTGTTTCCCTAACATGAGGTGGACATCACTCACCTCTACCCCATAGGTGGGGTATTGCATAGCCTCATTAGTATAAGCCTATTGGACAAACTCTTTGTTAGGGTTAGGTGAAGGTTGGGTATGTAACTATGGTGCTCTTGGTGGTTGAGGTGTAGGATTTGATGGATTAGGCATAATGGCTTGTTTTTGTGGCTAAGGAAGCATGGGCTACTAATAATTCATGTTTTGTTGTTGCCACTGCTGACCTTTTTGTCATTGTGGTTGCCACTGGTTCTACTATGTTGGCCATTGAGGATTATAATTGGAACCTTGGAAATTTTGTCGTTTCCAAGCATTTTAGTTGTTGTTGGTTCTAATTTTGTTGAGGTTGTTTCCATTGTTGAGGCTTTTTCCATTGATTTTGGTTTGGTCAGGGCTGAGAATTCCAAGTAGAAAAATTTTGATTTTCAATTGAAAAAGATGAATTGAAATTAAGAGGGTCTTGTGGCATACCTTATCTTTGTTTCCATGGCCTTCTTTGAGCTATTTAAAATAGTTTTACATCCTTTCCTTCAAGTGGCTGAAAATCAAGCTTCTTTATTTTGTCTTTTTGAATACTAGCCACCCTCTTGCATTTACAGTTTGTTTTCCTTTGTCTGCAATTGGGGTAGTACTCAGTGAGCATTGTTTCATACTCCTCTTGCTTCTTCTTTATATGGAGAGTGTCCAAATAAGTTGTTAGGTGATCGATAATGTCCTCCTTCATGTTGGACAACAAATTACTTAAATCTATATTTGAAACCCCAATAGATTATTTTCCAACGGTGGATGTCCTCTCTCCTCTTGGTTTCTTAGTGAATTCCCTGGAGTAAATTTTGCAAACCCTACATATTTCTTCAAATGATATTTGAGAGATATCCCCTTTCCCTATAATATTGATGGAATCCATGCAATCCTCATTGACTCCCCTCAAAAATACTAACTTGAGGGATTCTTCAGATAACTTGTTTTGTGGGTTTTTCTTCAAAGCGAAATGAAATATCTTCAAATAGTCCTCTAGTGGCTCATCCTCCTATGAAATTCTAAAAATATCATCTCTCCTCCTATAAATTCCTCTATAATAATCTTGGTACTTTTCTAAGAATAGTGTTTTCATGGTATCCCAGTCTGGAATAACATCCTTGCTTAGCCCCATAAACCATCTAAGGGAAACATCTTTTAGAGTGGCAAGGAAGAGCTTGAGCCTATGAGCATTAGATTTATAGTCATAGCTCCTACATAGGACATCAAACTCAAACAAAAATGTGTTTGGATCTTCAATCACCAAACCATAAAAGAGTAGTAATGTTGAAGGAGGGATATTCTTCAACACAGTAGCCCTTTCTTGGTGGGTGATTGGAAACTCAAAGGTCACATGTTATGGATCATCCCCTAGGGCATCACCCATAGTTCGGTATGTCCCCTCTGTTGGTGTGCTAGATTTTGGTGAAAGGGCATGTTCTTCTTTTGGAATACCCTCACTTTATTTAGTAATATCACCAATATCTACTATGGCTTCTTCACTTGTGGAGGGGAGGAATCTGCCCAAAGGGTCTGTTTGCCTCCATGTACAATAAATATAGCTTTGTATAGTAGCGATCCTACACAATGTTAATGTAACTTTCTACTAATTTGATAAGATAAAACCTAACAATCCTAATGCTAAAAATAAAATGTAAATTATGAAAGCTTGGAAACAAGTCTATGAAAGTAGCATCATCCCCGGAAATAGTGCCAAAAATGTAGTGTCTAAACTAATGTCTTGTAAACTTGGTGGAAATTACACATTCAGAGGAATGACCTAGCTAAAGAGTCCACTCAACATTGCAAAGACTTCATTAAATTATCAACCAAGGCTTATAAACTTGTGATGGAACTAGCAGTATATGTTCTTTCAAAGACCTAAGATTATCTAGGTTATCCTATTAAAGGTATTCTACTTGATAAAAAATCACAAAAACACATAATAGTGAAAGAAGCAAACTGGCGCTAATGGCTACAGGTGCCTACAACATAATTTGTAGTTGAACTATTGTTAACAGATAATTACTTAAACTAATTCAAAACTAATAATTGAACCTAATCTATCCTCAGGAGTACTACAAGTCAATTGAATGCATTCATCCTCATGAACAACCATTGTTGATAATCACAATATGAGAATCTATTTTAACTTACATGCAATTTATGAAGTAATGACTAACATAAGTAACTACCAAACAAAAATAAAACAACTACAAGTTTAGTGAAGAACAATTACCTTAAGTGGCTTGCTCAAGTGGTTTTCTTCACTTAAACTAAAACCAAATCTAAATATTTAGATCCTATGTAACCATATCAACTTAAACTTCATTCATTATACATTCCAAAAGATCACATAAAATCTTGCTCAAAGATTGTATTGAAGAAAACCATTTTTTAACAATCAACATGTCTATAGATTACAACTAAAAACTAAGAAGTAATTGATCACAAATCCACCAGTATGAGATTAATCAACTAACTATCCTAAAGACTCAACCACCAGCTATACATAGGCACGAGGGAGTTTATTCTACACACAACTCTTAATTGAAATCATTAACTACAACTCCCTAGATATCAGAGTGTAATTAAGATTGAGTTATTCAAACTACAACTAGAAAGAAACAAGAGTTCAAATAGGATTAAAACTCTGCAAAATAAATATGCATGTGGAACACATAATCAGTTATCTAGAATCCTATCAATAAAATAATTCTTCTTCTTCAACACCTTATTAACTATCATCATGATGCACAACTAACTCCACCAGGTGTCTCCACACGGTAGTTATTGCACTTAGCTTATTCTGGCACTTCCCCTGTTTCATTGTCCAAGACCTCCTTTGGCTACGGATTACAACTTTAGTTGCTACGGGCTACAGTGTCTTCTTGGGTTGCAAGAGGTTAATCCACAATAAACATACACAAAGCTAACTACCATGATTAAACACAAAATTATAATCACATTCCATACATATCCACATATAAATCATGTAATGCTACTATGTTATAACTATATTTCCATTACTCTAATTTAGGTCCAAGGTTATATAATAAGCATAAAAAGATAGAATAGCATAAGAATATGTCTAAAAGGATTATCTGATAATGTCTATATACATGCATAAAAACTTCAAGAAATAGACTAATAAATGGACTCATCAACTACCATAGTTCTTAACCAATAGGGCAACTATAGGGGATATTCTTAGACTCATATCCCCTTGAATTTACCTCACTATTCTCATGGTGAAGGCATCAGTTACTCTTCCAATACTCCTATAGCTTTTATGCAATTACAATTGAGTGTAATAATCATAAATTTGAATAATATTATCAAGCACACCTTTTGGGTGAAGTCCTAACTAGGGCCTAGTGCAAGAAATGGCATAGAATAGGTATGATGACATATAAAAATCTTTGTGTAATGGAAATTGGGTAATCTCAACATGAATTTTATTACTAATTAAGGTTCCCTATTCGATGAATTATTTTCCATGGATCGTCACTACTATGAACAAATACATCCACTCCTCAAAATAATGCATATTTTCATTTCCCTTAAGCTTATGGAGAAGCACTATAATGTCTGAAATCTCCTTCATGAAATGAGACTAATGCATTTTCTTAGGTAGTTATGATTTACCTTTCTTGGGAACCTTGAACCATAGTCAAGCAATTATGTTTCTACATTGCCCTTTTATCTCAATGTAATGTTGATAGGTTACCATGAAGTCAATTACGACAAAGGCATTTATTTGGCGTAAATGTAGACAATTATTGAAGATTCCATCACTTAGTTTGACCACCAACCTATTATCATTAGTTCTCACTTCTCAATTTTGTGGGTTATAGTGATTTATACACTCAAGAACCAAATCTATGCACTTCACTGCTACAGGGAACACAATTGCTTGTAACAACCCACTTTATATCAGTCTTTGACTGATAGGAGGCCAATCTCTTTCTGCTAATTTTTTACCAAAATTCCTATAAATTAACATGTCCTAATTATGTGTCCTCAATTTCTGATACAGAGCTAGTTAAACCTAAAAAATGCTTGTACCCTAAGTATTTGAACTTCATCTCTCTTGGGACTATACAAAATTCCTAAATCAATTAGGGCTTTACTAGAATTGTAATTTTCATGTAGAACTTTGACATCTTGTCTCTCATTTGCAAATAGTTTTGTTTCAAATTCAATTCCACTATACCATACAATTCAAAAGGAAGTTTTGATACATACCCTCATTTGTAGTAATGGAAGCTTGTGTTGTGAGGCCACCACCTTCTTTTTCTAGCTCATCACCAATTATTTGCTAGCTATCAATAAGAATGATTTTTAATAATGCCTTGGGACATGTTTATAATCAATGGCATTAAATTCTCTAACATAGCATTATTGTCATGCCTTAATTTTTGTGCATGTGTTCTTTCCTATCAACTTTAGATACTTTTAAAATTTTATAGGAAAATGATTATAAGAGCACATTAGGAGTGTGATAGGTTTTGAGAACCTCACCAGGCTAAGGTTCTGAAACCTTTTCTATCGTCTAAAAACTTCATTAGGACTACTTCTTGTAGTTTTGTAAAAGTGACCCCATTAATCTAATTTGAGGTTTTCCAAACCTCATCGAGTTCCAAAGGTGGTTTTGAAACCTTGAGTGAAATTCATAAATAATTTTTCAATGTCTTTGCATTCCAAAAAGCATTTTAAAATCCCCTTTGAAAATAAAATTCTCCGACCATACAAGCTTGAGGTTTGAATATGAATACTCAAGTTAGAGACTAATGAGGTTGTCAAAACCTCATCAGGTTTCAATGGAGGTTTCAAAACCTTTGGTAATTTAGAAAAAACACTTTCCTTTCAAACTTTTTATTAAGTGCACAATTTCCTTCATTCATTGTTGGCTTTTAACTAGGTTGTGAGAACCCAATCAAGCACCGCCAAGGTTTTGAGTAACTTTGGAAAAGCTGATAAAGTTGATGATACTTAGATTATAATGGAATTTTGACTTGAAAGGAATGGGGAGATATAAGGTTGTGACAACCGCATCATAACCCTAAAGGGTTTTAGAAACTAATTCAAAGACCAACAACCTGGATTTAAAACTTTCACAAATGAAAGGATTTTTAAGAAGGAATATTGCTTGCAAGGATGTCCCACTTTGTAAAATGTAAGAGAGGTGTAGATTCAATATTGCTTACAAGTATGAGATGTGATGGAAGATGATTTGGTAAAAATGGCCAAGAAATACTCTAGCCTATCCAAGTGAAGGAAAGACTATTATCTGATCACTTGACTATGGAAGCATGGAGTTTGAAGAAAGATTAAAGGGATACTTGATATGCAAAAATAAAGGATAACTCATGGGAGGTTAAAATTCATCCAATGTTTTGTTTTTTAAGCCTTAAAATTATTTTAGGATGTCTCCAAAGAAACGATCCAAGGAAAAAGAGGAAAGTAAAACTCTACTTTAAGAAAACAAATAAGAGAAGAAGAAATGGGAAGATTACAATCCACCCACTTCACCACTAGCCAAGCCTAAAGAGGTACTTGAGCATGTGGGTAAGAATTCCATATTTTATTTAAAATGAAAAGGGATTGGATATAGATAACAAAAATATAAATTACAAGTTTAATGCATATTTTATGGAAGAGATTACCATTACAATTTTATGTGTGAAATTAAATCCATTAGTAAAGAGAATAAGCCTCATAGTATGGATGGAAAATGGAGAAGCCACTCACCTAACTCAAGGCAAGAGAAGGAAAAACACACACTTAGGAAAGGTTATGAGAAACATTATTTGAGAAAGTGTGAAGCTATTTTTGATCCCATTATAAAATTAGAGGATATTAGGATGACAATAGTTGGAGGTTTCATATCAAAATTCATTGAAAGAATGATCAAAGAAAGAAATAGTAGCCACTTGGAAAACAAAAGCATAATAAAGAATTGACTCTACACCACCAAAGTGTAGTAAGGGATTGCCTCATGATGTTTGGATAGATTTCTTGCTTAATTTGTGTAAGAGATAAGAGAATATTGTTGTCATATGTATGGGCATATGGTGAAATCATAAGTTTCTTTTATAATTTATGTAAGAGATAAGAGAATATTGTTGTCATATGTATGGGAATATGGTGAAATCATAAGTTTCTTTTATACATTGATTTTTTACTAAGCTAACTCCACTTGATTGAAGAATAAAGGATTAGTTTTCACTAAAAAATGGGTGAGTATTAGCAATCAATATTGCACAAGAACAACAACAACAACAACAACAACAAGATGAAATGTATGAGTTGATGTTATTAGTAGCAATATGGGTGGTTTAAATATTAGGTGCATGAAAGAAATATTTTCTAACAATAAAAATTTGAGAAAGAGTAGTGTGGACAATGTATAATAATTTGTTTTCACAAGTTTTGAGCCATGAATGTGTAGATTAAAATATATTTTTTTATTCTATTTGCATGGGAAAGTAAGGAATAAAGCATGTATGGGTAACATGAATAAAACTATTACATTTTCATAGGTTTTGTATCATATATATGCTTATTATTTGAGAACATGTACACCATGACAAGTTCATTTAGGTGTCGTAAGAATGAACTCTCCATTGTTGCATGAAGGATTTGAAATTTGGATAACATAGGACAACACTATGTAGAATGTTATACCGCCTATATAATTGTTGATTAAGCACATGTATAACGCTGATAATTTATTTGGCTGTTGTAAGTATGTAGTCTCTATAGTTACATGAAGGATTGATAAGTTTTGGCATTTGAGAAACACTCTTTCAAACTATTGGGTGTTGTGAAGGTATGCATACTTATTGAGAGAGAATGAGCAACATTATAAGTTATGTTTGAATGTTGTAACCATGCATCTTCTTATTCCATCACAATGTACTTTATTGTATCACTTTTTATAAACAAGTAAAAGATTACAAACTCTTGGGATTTGTAGAACTACACAAAGGGCACTACTAGAATTGTAAAAAGGAAAGAAGGTCAAACTATTGTTACTTGTACAAGCATTTCATTAACATGATATTATTTAATTTCTTTTGGTAATATTCAAAAAGGTTGTTACCACCCCAAGAAATCATGTAAAAAATTTAGCATTTGTTATGTGTAGCAAGTAGGGAGAAACTCATAAATTTCTAAATTATGACATAATTCTTGTCATTTATTAAGCATCACAAAAATTTGTCTTCAACACAAGTTGACACACACAATGATCTCACAAATATATATAGTTTTTTATTTCTTAAATGTAAGTTTTTGTGGGACTGAAAGCTCCTTTTAATAAGGGAGATATTCTCTAAATGAATTCCAAATTGATAAATAAATTTGTAGTCAAAAACATATAATAGAAATACAAAAAAAAAGTGAATTTATATATAGAGACAATTATATAAGAAATATAAGAAGAAATAGAGAAATAAAGGTACACATGAATACAACACAAGTGAATAGTAAGCATCTATGAGTGTGTAAAATAGAAGAGATGTCATATGGACATGCCAATTTGTCTTGTCTATTGTGTCACTTTTCTAGAGGAGAGGAACATTCTATTTTGTCATTTCCATCAAGGGGAGATGAAAAATCACATAAAGGATGAGAAAGGATGTACTTCATCTCTCCCATTTTCAAAAGGGAGATGAAATGCTACACATGTCTCTTCACTTCCCAAGGTTTTGTAAATCTATATGTGTGGAATGTGAGCCTAGTTTAAGAAAGTTAGAGAGAACAATCATGAGTTGTACCTTCTCCAAGTAAGGAAGAATAATTATATGTTGTGTCATCCATTTTATGAGTAACATACTTGGATAGAAGATCAATTTCCTCAACCAATTAGGTTTCTCATCCCATATTGAGGTTTTTCCAACTTAAATATTATGAACTATTTTTCAAGTATCACAACTTAATAATTTATTCATTTGTGGTTGTCATTTACTTGTTATTCAGTAGCACAATACTTATTCTTTATTTTGTAATGTTGATAAGCATACATCTCAAGAATATGTAGATCACTTTTACAATTGTGGAAGTGATTTGTGCAATTATGTATTTAACCCAAATATGCATATTTGAACTTTGGTAAATAGATATAATCTCTATTGAACTCTTATATTTTGTTTTTAGTTTTCCTTGATGCTTATGTTTAGTTTTAGCTAACTACCATGTTTAAGAACACCTTTAGGAAGTTTATTAGGTAAGGATCAATTCTTCTTTAATTAAACCACTATATGTATTGATTTAATGATCAAGGACAAATATAAAAGATGAAAATAATACAAAATATGTCCCAGATGTTTCATTGAAAACATATGATGTAGTAATGAATGCTCTAGTTTTAGTTCTCCTTGAATGATAATGCAAGTATGTGTAAGAAAGATAAATAATATCTTTGTCATTCAAAATGAATTAAGATTATCCCTTAAATACAACTCCAAAGGTGGTTAGGGAATTGTTTCGTACTTCAATTCAACACATAATGGTTAGTACAAAGGCTTGGGTTAATCCCAATTTGGATTTGATTCTTTTTGGGGGGTTTTTTCCTACAAATTATGAATTTGAATCTACAAAAGAAATATAAAAATTGAAGATTAGCATCAATCCTTGAGAATGAGTGTAGATGAAATTAAGTAAGACTTAAATTATATGTTAATTTTCAACAAAAAATACACCACTTGTACACTTGTCATTGTATAAAAGATAATTAAATTTTAATGATCCTCAAACAAGTGCCACATAATGACCAATACTTTCCTTTATAGCATTATAATAATCATATTTGTTTGCTCGATGATAAATGAGTTATGACATAGTAATTCAAAGATATAGTGGGCAATAATTTGAGTCAAATATATTATTAGAAGATTATAATTTTTGTCAGTGATTGTGGCTTCAAGTTTGATTCATAGCAAGTACGAGTGTAACTAAATCTCTTCATTAGAATCAATTTTTTAAATATTGATGAACTAATGGCTAGTCAGTAAAGAATTATAGAGTGACATTATAACAAAAACCTATAAATTGATATCGGGAATAGAATATGGGATAAAAATATTAGATGAATAAAATATGAGAATTTTTGAGCCTAGGATAACATTATATTTGTTAATCATATTTTAATGATCTTTAAATTTTTTGATGGATAGACTATAAAAGAAAATTATAGTGAAATTGGTTTGGGACTTTACCCAATACATCATAAAACCCAAGTGACATCCAAAATCTTGGTGACATAGTTCTTATCAACCTAATTCATACAGATCTTCACTATGTTTTTCTATAACCCACATTACCAAACTATGAAAAAACCCTTGCATCATCTAAACATTAAAAAATTTACATATTATTTAGACTATACACACATTATTGCATGTTGATGCTAGTTTCCCTTCCTATTCTTCGATTATGAATTCATACATCCATTTCAGGCTATATGTTGGCTCTAGGTTCATAATCTTCATCATGAAGGAACAACCCTTCACTATCTTGAGGTGATGATGATTTGGGGAGGTTGACCTGAAATTGGAGAGGAATGAACTCCACAAAGGTGTCGACCTCCAGAAGCTTCTAGAAGTCAGTCAATTGAGTAATTCCTATCCCAATATGTGTATCCCTCAATACCTTGTCCATAATGTCAAAGAGATTCTTCTTTATGATCACTTATGCTAGACCCTTCATGGTCTCCTTCAACTCCCCAAGGTCCAATAGAGAGACGCCAAACTATGAGGAAATATATGTATTGACTCTATGTCTATTATTTCCAACCATGAAGTCATCTCCTAAGACCCATTTGATGGTCATGAGGATGAGCTCGTGATGGGTCTTGAAAACTACCTTTAACCTTTTGTTTGAAATTTCTCCCAAGAATGTCATTTGTTGGTGAGAGAAAACTAAATGAATTAGGGTGTTCATGCTAGAAATGGAGCATTACTAACTCAAAAATTGAATATGGCATCAAATAAGACCATATTTTGTTCTTTAGACCTTGCCTCATCCAATTCACATGTGTTTGGGAGGCCAAGAGTGTGGAATAATGATTTCTTCTTCCTCTATATGCGTCCACCAACATATACAATATCACACAGGTAGTAAAGGTTATGATTAATGGTGTACTCATTAAGTCTCTCCACCAAGGGTATGCCTAGCAATGACATTATAATGTGGACAAATAAAAAACTCCTCAATGCCATCTATTGCCATGTTGGCAAGGGAGTTCGCTTTTGTATTTTCCTTGCGATAAACATGATTTGAACTATATTCCTCTAAACTTAAGTAGAGTGATTTGGCCCCTAGGAATAGGGATACACATTTCCAACCATGTATAGAATTCACTCTTATTACATTGATCACTGGGGTTGAATCCCCTTCCATCTCTACCTTGGATATTTTAAGTTTCTAACATAGCTAAAAACCTTGGATTAGTGTTTGGAATTCCACTTCATTGTTTGTACCTTTCATCAAATGTCTAGATGCTCGACCAATTTCTTAACCTTTTTAATCTTTGATAAGACATCCAACCTCAGAGATCCCTGAGTTTCCTCTAGAGGTTTCGTCGAAGTTTAATCTATACCACCCATACTGAGGTGTTTTCCACTTAGCTTCTTTTCGATTGAGTAGGGTCTCAACACACCTAGCTCTTTTAACAAAGGAATATTTTAATGATTTTTATTAATAATTTTTTTTATTTTATTTTATTTTTTGAATATTTCTAAGCATAATTCTTACCATATTCCTAATTATAATGCTTTTAAGATTATAATAACTATTTTTATTTTTATTTTTTTTAGACAGTAGGAATCGATTGGGTATTTGTCCCCCTATAAACTACAGTGCACCTGGTAAACTTTTTTCATGTGACCGGTGGTGCTGGCACGACACGTCCTCCAGTACCACGGGGACAGTGGGGACACTAGACCTCGTGACCTCTTGCCTACAACAGGATTCCTTAGCAAATCGAACTAGGCCCGCTGCCCCTAATAACTAAAAATAATTAAGATTAGAATTTTAATTTAATTAATAATTATAATAATTAATTTTAGTTTAATTTAATTCTTATTTATATTTATTTATTTATGTTTTGAAGTTAATAAATTTTGAAAATAAAAATAATGGTAATGCTTGTAATCAAATAGTTTAAGATTTAATTTATTTATTTTTATTTTAATTGTGTAAATTCAAATCCCTATAAAATAGAGAAGATTGCCTCTTCTATGTTAATTTAAGGATGGTTTAATTTAATTTTAATGTTATTATTTTAATAATGTGAATCCAAATCCCTATAAAATATTATTTTTTTTTAAAAAGGGGTAAGAACTTTATTGAGCCAGAAAATCAATACAAAGCTAGAGAGTACTACAGACCCACCAAGGGTCAAGACCCCAAACCATAGTAATGAAAACACTCCCAAGAAACATCTCATATCCTCCATAACAATATCTTCAAGAACCTAGCAAAGATATTCAAGAAGGCTTCCCCATTCATCCACATTCCAAGTCCCCATTTGTTCAGACACCCATCTAGCCAATCCATCAACCACCTTACTCCATTCCTATGGGATATGACAAAAGGTGATAGAATCCAAAGCCCCACCCAGAGAAATGATTGTCTTGACCACTACAGCCAACTGTTAATTCACATCATCAAGTTGACATGAATTCACCATATCAATCACCACTTGGGAATCTGACTCACAAATAATCCTTCTCCAACCAAAAACACAAGCTCATTTCAACGAAAAAAAGAATAGATAAGGACTCCATAAAGTTGTTGGTTTTATAACCTCTATACATCAAAAAGAAAAAATCCACCACCCCCAAACTACTCCTGCCTGCAATGCCACTAACCCCAACATGCCCAAGATTTCCTCTAGAAGACACACCAGTGTTAGTTTTCAACACACCAAGAGGAGGGGGATTCCACTGACCACCTCTCTGGATCTTCCCTCTGCCATGTCGTTGTTGCCTAGGCAAGGGGCCACTCCTATCATCGACAGGAAGCCCCAAATTCTAGACCACACCCAAATCTCCAAGATCTACAGGAATAGGTCCAAATCACACTTAGCTACTAAAGTCTCCTAGATAACCCCTAAGATTCTCAACCATAGTTTTCCTACCAAAAGCTTCTTAGCCAAAAAGATCTTGTGGTTGTGTTCCAACCAAATATGCAAAATATTCAAACTGGGGCCAATTTTCCAAGCAATATGAAGGAAAGAAGTCTTAGCTGGAGGGTTCCCTAGCTCATTCCAAAAGTCATCCAAATAAGAGGCATGTTTGCATGGTAGGTTCCAAATTCCCCACCAGAAGTGTCAAATCATTCTAGCAAAGGACACTAAAAAAAGATATGAGAAGTACACTCTCCATTACTCGTGCAAATGACACACATAGAACGACCCTGAAATCCATGCTTCCAAATATTTTCCTAGGTGAGGCATCATTTTTGAACCACAAGCCAAGAAAATAAATTGCACTTAGGCCAAGAGAATTTATTCCAAACCTATTGCCACCAAGGGAGCCCCAAACATCCAAAAACCTACTTGTCCAACACCTGATAACCTGATCATAAGATTTCGCCATGTCCAGTTTGATGAACATGGCCTTCTCTCTGGAGGAAGCCATAGAGTGAACAATTTCAGTTGCAATAATGACCTCGTCAAGAATCTTCTTGCCAGTAACAAAACCACCCTGCTCTTTAGAAATTAATCTACTTAACCATGGCTTTAGATGCTCTGCAATCAAATTTATAATTATCTTGTACACCACATTACATAGGGAAATTGGTCTAACAAGATCCAAATAATTAGCTCCTCCGAGATTTTTGGGGTAAGGGCAATCAAATTTGCATTCATGGCTCTCAACATTTTCTTACTCTTATGAGATTCCTGGACAACCTCAAGAAGGTCCAACTTAATAATCTCCCATAACTCCTAAGAGAATTCAACCAAGAACCCAATAGGCCTAAGAGATTTTCCTTTTTCATTTGAAACACAATATCCTCCAGCTCCTTCGAGGATATTTTTTTGACAACAATTCATTCATTTCACTAGTCACCAAAGGCAAGATACATGCCAAAATTGGGGCATCATCCTCATTGGCAAGAGGGGAATCCTTAGAAAATAAAGTAGAAAATAATTAGACAGACTCTTTCGAAATCTTAGCAAAAGAAGATAGAAGAGCCCCATCTGTAGACTTGAGGGAAGAGATAATATTACCCTGTCTTCTATCCTTAACAGAATTGTGAAATAAGGAAGTGTTCCTATCCCCCTCCTAGAGCCAGTCAATGCTAGACTTTTGCTTCAAAAAAATTTCCTCCCTCAGCTCCCACTCCTTAACCTCCTTCACTATTGTTGCTTCAAGCTTACCATTATCCTCAGTAAGACTATGGTCTTGAATCTTTCAAGTAATGACATCCAAGTGAGCTTGAGCTACCCTTTTATCTTGGAAGAAATTACCAAAATGGTTCTTGTTCCAACACTTCAACATATATTTAACATATTGAAGCCTCTTGGAGAAGGATTATAGAGCAGTTTTGTGAGTCGGCTTCCCAAAATGCCACCAACTGAGAATAAGATCATGAAGAGACGCATTTCTAAGCCACATGAGATGAAATCTAAAATATTGTTTTTAAAAATAATGAGAAAATCCTATTGAAAATTTGATTGTCCAATGATTTGATCCCTGCCAATCCAAACTGTTAGAGCTATTCATCCACCTGTCTCCAACCCAAAAAATCTAGACACCAAGAACCTGTCCAACTTTTCAAAAATAGCAGTGTCCCTAATGAGTCCTACTATTAGTTAGTTTTTTGTTATTTTAATGCATGCTTTAGATATTTCTAGACACTTATTTCCTATATATCCCTGAAACTTTACTATTTTTATAATTATTATACAAACTTGGACTTGGTTTAAATTCTATGGGAATATGATTATGGTATGATAGTTATTGCACGGTTGATATGTGGATATGTATGAAATAGAATGAATATCTGTGTTTAAATTATGGAAATTAGTATTGTGTATATTTTGTGTGAACTAACTCTTTGCAGCTAAGGAGTCAGAGCCAATAGACTGTAGCTCACAACAACTGGAAGGGGCAACCCGCAACCAAAGGGATTTTTAGCAACAATGCAGGGGGAGTTAGAAGAACATTGTAGCTGCATAAATGGAGGTATCTACTTGTCAGGATTGTTGTGAATCATCACATCATTTAATAAAACCACTGAAGGAGAAGAATTTTGTTACAATTGGGAATCTAATGAGACTATATCTACATTTCAGTTAAAACCTTTGTAGCAAGAGTTATAGTCCTATTTCAATTCTTCTTCCTTTTCAGTTGTGCTTTGATTACTCGGACTTTATCACACTCTATTTTGTAGGGAGTGGTGATTTATGATTATATTTTTGTTTTGAGTTCTTGTTCTAATAAGACACCCTCATACCTATATGAATGGTTCGATGGCTAAGTTAGTTAGCTAAGTTGGAATAGAGAATATAGTAGATAGATCCGTTCAGTTAGTTTTTGCTTTTATACAAATAATGTTTTGTTTCTCAATCACGATCTTATGAATAAGATATTTTGGGAGAATCTCTTTGGATTGTGACATCTTGAATTATGAAATGAGATCTTTTTCAATTACTCTTATGTTAATTTAGTTTGAGGAGTTAGATTTGAGTTCACTTTGTGGAGACAGTCACCTGAGCAAGGGTCACTCAAGGTAACTATTCCCCACTTTATTTCCTATACATTTATTTCTATTACAGTTGTTAATTTCATAATTATATTTGTCTCAATCAGATTCTTCATGTGATGAATGTGAAAAATATCTTGTCCAGTATTCATGCTTTAATTTTTCCATGCATTGTTCTCCAGAGCTAGTCAATTAAGTTGAGTTAGCAAGTGTTGGTTAATTGAAAAATTCATTTTTTGACAGTAAACTAGTCACAATATTTAGTTGTAAGTACCCATAGCAATAGCTTCAACATTACCTTTTTTCGTTGTTATGCAATTTAGGATTTCCAATATGTGTAAAAACCCATGCTAGGATGATATAGGTAGTAAAGAGTCTTTGAAAGCACATACAATTCCAGCATCATCAAAATTTTATGTTAGCCCTAGTTGATAAATTAAATAAAAGTTTTTAAAGGGTTTAGTGAATTGTTCAATAGGACCCCCTTTTAATTGTGTGTTTGACACCAAGTTTCCTGAACATTAGTGGCCTCTACATTTTTGGCACCATTGTCGGGGATGGTGCTACTTTCTAAAATTCATTTCTATTATTTTTTCATAAATTAGTATTTTTTTCTAGCATTAGAACAAGTAGGTTTTACTCCATCAATACCAGAACATTTCATTAACATTGTGTAGGAGTCATTGCTATACAAAGTCACACCTATTGTATGTGAAGGAAAAGAGACGCCTTGGGAAGATATCTCCCCTCTTCATGAGAAGTTATAGTGGATATTGGTGAAACCAGTAATTAGAGTGAGGGTATTCTTGAAGAACTTTCCCTTTCACCAACATCCACTACAAATACAAAGGAGACCTTCTAAACCATGGCTGATGCAATGTTGGATGACCCACCAAAACATGTCACTTTTGAGTTCCCAATCACCAACTAGGAGATAGCAGTTGTTCTAAAGAATATAGCTCCTCCAGCATTGCCCATCTTCTATGGTTTGGTAACGAAGGATCCAAATACCTTTTTGTTTGAGTTTTACGTCCTATGTATGAGTTATGACTACACAACTAATGCACATAGACAAGCTATTTCCAACAACATTGAAGGATGTTGCCTTAAGATGGTTTATGGGTCTGGGCAGAGATGTTCCAAATTGGGACACTATGAAGACAAAGTTCCTAGAAAAATACCAAGACTATTGTAGAGGGGTTGACAGAAGAAGGGATGACATTTTTAGAATGTCCCAAAAAGAAGATGAACCATTGGAGGATTGAAATATCCCCTTATAACTTTTTAAATTTTTGAGCACAAGATTTCACCCATTAACGTTAGAGAAATGATAAACCAACTGAAAGCAACCCTTCACTTTTTGATCACCCAAAACCCAATGAGGGCAAGGAGAGAGCATATGATGGAAAGGTGATCATTAGATGAAATCTAAAACTAAAAGTACAATACTAAAATCAACCCTTCACTTTTTGATCACCAAGTTCCTAGTGTGGGTGATGTGAGAGCATACGGTGGAAAGGGGATCGTTAGTTGAAATATACTGAAAGTTGGAAATACAATGCGTTGATGATTCAGTTGACCAACTAGAAAAAGAGAGCAACTCGACCACTTATTCAACAGGAGTGGAAGTACCAAATGCATAAATGAAATGTTTGGGCAGTTAGCCGACACCTTCCATTTTTCAACAGGTGTGAAAGCAAAGAATAGTACTAAAATGAAATAGATAGACGATGAGGCATGTCTCTTCCACTTTTTAGTGGGAATACAAAAATGTAAATTGTAGAAAGTAAAAGAGCTTATCAATACTATTGATTCAGTGTTACAATATGATGAACAATCTGCAAATACAATGAGATATAGGTATCTAATGATCGCCAAAATGTTAGAGCATAATCTCCTAGCAAGTACATGATATCCAACATATGAATATAGCAAAAATGGCTGAAATATCAAGTATGATATAAAATTGTAGCAAATTGAAACTCAAACCAACAAGTACAGATTTCACCTTTATGCTCGTAACTTCGCCAATACTTCTCTGAATGATGTCAAACCAAGTGCAAATGCAACATAGGAGAGGGGTGTCCAAGTTCCAACTAAGAAATCACTCCAAAATAGCTCACACCTTTTATGCACACTTCCCAAGGTAAAATCAACCACTTCCACAAAAATTACAAAACCATGAGGTAAGGCGTGCCCAAGATAGGTGAACACAAGGAGCCAATACCCAAAACCACCAAAAATTCACATCGAGAGTTATCACAAAAAATGTGCTTTAGCCTAGCAGCATAACCAGTAACACCAAAAAACTAACAAGAACACTCCAAAATCAAAAAACATTAAACAACTCCATCATCAATCAGCTCAATCTACACTTCTGAGTGAAGAATAGTCACAATATCATCTAAGTAATATCTTGCAAGTATGAAACTAAGATGGGATAGGAGGTATGCATTCCTCAAAGCAAGGGTCTAAAGAAATTTTAGCAACACTTCATTATATTAGCAACGGATAGTCACAAATGAAGGAAATCTCTCTTATTTATAACTTTCTCCTCAAATTCAAAACCTTTTCCCTATAATTAGGGTGCCCAAAATGAAATTCACATTCACCATCTAATTTATATTTGAGTTGTATCTTTGACTCCTTGACTTAGGCGTGCAAAGCATATGAGAAATATTACTTTATTAAAATGTAAATACATCAAAAAATAGTTGTCCAAAAGATTTAATTGAAATACTTTATAATTTGCAAATATACCACAAGCTAGGCGTCCATATTTACCTTAGCCAATATTTCACTTAAAACATTATATTCACCAAAGTATTGTACTTGCCAAAACAAACTCCAAGAGTATTGGAGACCAAACTACTCATAATGCCTTGCCTAAAATAGCCATTGCACTAAACCGTTGAGTTGTGTCTAAAAATAGCACTACCAAAAATAGAACTTATTATAAATAGCATATTGCTAAAAATAGTAAGTGAATTCAAATGCATTTTAAGCACAAATCAAGTAGTCACAACTTACTAAAAATAGAAATTTTGGAAAAGTCACCTAATGCAGATGCATGTTACACCATTCTGAAGCCCTCTAAAAACCCATAAAGACCCAAAAACCGCTCTGAAAAACTCTTGCATGCAAACCCCAAAAAGCTCAGAAAAAACCTCCAAGAAACATGAAACCCTAATTTCCACTTCCGACTAGCCTACAAGCCTCCAAGATAGGCTAACTGTCAACTGATGAGACTAGTGCTGAGAAGGGGACATTACAAGGACTATGTAGAAAGGTTCCAATTATGCTTGAAAAAGAATCCACAAAAATAGACTTTTAGAAGAATCCCTAAAGTTGGTATTCCTAAGAGGAGTCAATGATGACTGCAAGGATACCCTTAATCTTATTAGATTAGGAGATGGATTACAACTACCTTTTGAAGAAATATGTAAAGTTTGTAGAAACTATTCAAGAACCTTTACCAAGAGGATAAGGGGGGAAAGAACATCTTCCATCAGCAAGACATCTAATGGAGTCCAAAGAGTGGAATTGAGTAACTTGTCCAACAAGAAAGAAGATATTATAAGACATTTGGATACTCAATTGGACACTCTACATGTGAAGAAAAATCAAGAAGAGGTAGAGACAATCTTCATTAAATACTGCCCTAATTGCAGACAGAGAAAATCCAATAGTAAGTGCAAAAGGGTAGCCAATATCACAAAGGATAGACCAGGGAAAACATACTTTCAAGAACTAGAGGGTGAAGATGGGCATATGTTCTACATTGCATAAAGGAGGTCATGGAAACCAATACAAGGTATCCCTCAAGATCCTTTGAATTTTAATACATAGTTTTCAGTTAGCAATCAACACTTTTCTAGTTGGAACCCTCATCCTTGGCCAATACACAAAACCAATGGTAAATTCCCCAACCAAATTGGAACCAACAACAACAAGCCATGTGGCCACAAAAAAAAATTTAAGGATCTAACTATGACCCCTAATGGCCACAAAAAAATCAATGGAAGAATCAATAGAAAAAGAGCCAACAATGGAAGAACCAAAATATAAATTACCAGCAGGCCTTACAGCCACAACAATAAGCAATCATGCCCAATCCAACAAACCCATCATATTAACCGCTAAGGGCACCTCAACTACCAACCCAACCTAGACCTAACCCAAATAATAATCTTGTTCAACAGGCCTACACTAATGAGGCTATTCAATACCAACTTATGGGGTAGAAGTGAGTGATGTCCACCTCAGGTCAGGGAAAACATTGGTTGGGCCTTCATCCCCTCAAATCATTGAGCTGGAAGATGAAGCACCCTTACGAAAGCCTTGGAAAATCCACCTATGGAACCTTAGTCAAATTAGGTGAACCAGACCACTTCAAGTCCACAGCCTCCATTCCCTAAATGTTTAGTTATTCAAAAACATCAAAACCAAGCTAAAACTGACCTATTAGGGCAGTTTCAGGATGTGTGTATAAGATACCTCTCATACAAGCCATCAAGGACATTCCCATTTACACAAAAATAGTGAGATACCTTTGTCTTAAAAGATCGGGAAGAAAAAGGAAGGACCCTTAGACTGTCCATGTCTTAGGGAATCTTACTGACAACATGTTAGGTAATGTCACTGTCCCTAAATACACAGACCCTGGAAGTCCATTTGTGGACATTAAGATAAATGGTTCCCTCATCAAAACCACCTTGATTGACTTGGGGACATCTATCAATGTGATCACTAAGAAAACCATGCAAATTTTGCAATTAGTAAACCTTAGACCTACACCCACTATTTTACAGTTGATAGATAAGTCAACAATTAAACCTAAAGGCATCATTGAGGACTTGTTCAAAGTTTAGGATTCATGGGAGTACCCTAAAAATTTCATAGTACTACAACCAAAATATAACCTTGCAAGTTATCCCCTTATTCTAAGAAGACCATGGTTAGCAAAAGTTGATGCATTTATAGGTTGTAGGTTTGGAAACATGATAATCTCAAATGGAATAGTGACCAAGAAGTTGGTCCTTTATCTACCAACCCAACCTAATGTAGATTTGGAGCAGACGATATGACCTACCCTAGATGAAGAAGAGCAATACTCTTTGTAGATGCTCATGACCATTGAACATGACCCTTTATTGAAAAACCAAGATGAGGATGATTTAACTGCACACAATATATAGAATAACTATGGTAGGAACCCGCAGCAGCAGGATTGACTGTCATGTCTTCGAGATCCTTTGCAAAATATTATACCTATCAATTCATCAAGATCAGTATCTCATCTTTTCTATTCTTTACTACCAAAACAATGTGTCTGAGATATTGTTAGATTTGACATTTCATCTATACAATCAACATCCAAGACCTTAGAAATTATGCTAGGTAGAATGTTGAATGTTAACAGTGAATTAACTATTGACCAACAAACTTCCCTAACCACTATGCTACAGGAACACGTAGAAGCCTTTGCATGGGACTACCATGACATGCAGGGAATTGATCTAGACCTGTGCATGCATAGGATCTATATAAATGATGGTTTTAAACCAATTAGACAACCCAAAAGGAGGATAAACCCTGCATTGAAAGATATAGTCAAAACTAAGTTACAAAAATTACTTGATGGAGGCTTCATTTACCCTATTTCTAACAATCAATGGGTGTCACCTCTAGCTATTGTCCCCAAGAAAGGAGGGAAATTGAGAGTATGTGTGGATTATAGAGAATTGAACAATACCACTTTCCACTACCTTTCATTGACCAAGTGCTTGACTCCCTAGCAAGAAAAAAGTACTTCTTCTATCTAGATAGATTTAGTCGTTATAACCAGATTAGAATAGCTCTAGAGGACCAAGATAAAACCACATTTGCATGCCCTTGGGGCACATATTCCTATTTTTTTCTTCCCTTTAGACTATGTAATGCTCCAACCACTTTCCAAAGGGAAGTGCTAAGCATTTTCTTAGATTTTGCACATGACCATGGAAATCTACATGGATGGTTTCACAACCTACGGAGAAACCTATGATGAAGCATTCAAGAACCTAGAGGAAGTTTTAAAGAGGTTTCAAGACCACAACCTATCCCTAAGTCATGATAAGTGTTTCATGATGATGACTCGAGGGATTGCGCTAGGACATTTTTTATCAAGTGAAGGGATTCAAGTGGATCACAATAAAATTGAAATAATTTCCACACTCCATGTGCCACAAAAACAAAGAGATGTCAGGATTTTTCTAGGACATGCAAGCTACTATAGAAGATTCATTTAGGACTTTATCAAAATTGCAGCACCCTTATTTGTTCTATTCACAAAGGATATAGAATTTAAATGGACCATAGAATGCCAACACTCTTCTGAAGCACTTAAGACAGCCCTAACAAAAGCACCTATCTTAAGAGGACAAAATTGGGCTTTTCCTTTCCACATACACATAGATGCTTCTGACTTTGCCATAGGAGCAATACTTGGACATAAGGAAGGTAATAAGGAGTATGCCATATGCTACATTATCAAGAATTTACAAGGGGCGGAACTCAACTATATAGTCAAAGAAAAAGAGATGTTGGCAATTGTCTATGCAATTAACAAGTTTAGGCACTATATCATACGGTATCCAGTCTTCATTCACACTGATCACACTACAATAAGGTATTTAATGAATAAACTTGTGGTTGGTGGGAGACTTGTTAGATGGTTGTTATTGTTGCAAGAATTTGATATCACCATAGTGGACAAACCTGGTAAGGAAAATGAAGTGGCAGATTTTTTGTCTAGATTACCCATTCAATTAGTAGGTGTTGTTGATGATTCTTTTCTATGTGAACATCTATTTTCTCTAACATTGTAGACACCTTTGTTTGCTGATATTGCAAACTACCTAGTAGGGAAAATACCACCTCATTTCTCCCCTAGAGAAAAGAGGCAGTTGGTGCATAAAAGTTTCCAATACTCTTGGGTAGTTGGTTATTTGTTTTATACAGGTCCAAACAATATTATGAGGAGATCATAAGAGAGGATGAGGTCTATGACATACTCAAATTTTGCCATGATGAAACCTGTGGGGGGCATTTTGCAACAAAGAGGACTTCACTTAAGATTCTCACCATTGGTTATTATTGGCCAACTCTTCATAAGGATTCAATGAAATATACAAAGAGCTATGACAAACGTTAGAGGATGGGCAAGCCAACTAAGACAGATGAGATGCCTTTGCAGCCACAATTGGCACTAGCACCATTTGATAAATGGGGGATAGATTTCATTAGTCCAATCTCACCAGCATCCAACAACAAGGAGTATATCCTAGTTTGCACAGATTATCTGACCAAATGGGTTGAACTCAAAGCATTGCAATTTGCTAGAGATGGTAATATAGCCAAATTCCTATATGAGGACATATTCACAAGGTATGGAGTGCCAAGAGAAATTGTGACATATCAAGCTCCACAGTTCACATCAGAACTAAACACCAAATTGGTTTAGGAGTATGAAATAAGGCAAAGGAATTCAACACTCTATCACCCTCAAGCCAATGGGTAGGTGGAAGTAACAAATAGGGAGATTCAAAACATCCTAACCAAAATAGTTCAGATTCACAGAAAATATTGGGAAGCCAGGTTACTTGAGGCAGTATGGCCTATAAGACAACATGGAAGACAATAATATGCTTTACACCCTATGATTTGGTGTATGGTAAAACAACAATTGAACTAGGTATGGATTTGGCAGTAACACAAAAAGAAAGACTACATAACTTCAATGGACTAGATGAGAATAGAAGGGAGGCCATACAACACACAAAGATTATTTAGAAACAGAGAGTAAAATATCATTATCAATATATAAAGACAATATTTTACTGTAGGTGATTTGGATTTATTATATGACTCAAGGTATAAAGATTATAAGGGGAAACTATAAACAAGGTGGTTAGGACCATATGAAATAGAGCAAGTTTTTCCCAAATGGAGGAGTCAAGTTATAGACTATAGATGTTGTTAGGTTATCACTATTGGTCAATGGCTACTGACTAAAAATTTACAAGAAACCAACATAGAAAGATGATTTTATCATTGCTATAATGCAACAATATGGACAACATAGTGCTTTAGATAAAGACATTGAACATTCCAGTGATCATGACAATGATAGTAATCCTAATGAAGACATCCTACAAGATAACAAGGATACAAAAGTACATGATACAAATTCTATACATGCTACATTAGATGAGCTACACAACTCGTCTAATGGGGTCAACTAGGTACAATTTTCTAACACCCACATATGCACACACTGCACAAGTGATTCAGTCAAAAATTATTTTCAATTACACTCCACAATGTAATAGGGACCCGCAACTTTATGAATAAAAGTTGGTGCAATTCAGAAAGGGACCTATTGTAGAAGGTACCCACAACACGAGCTAGTCAAAAAATTCATATTTTTCTACCAACTTAATTGCATTCCATCCACATACGTTACATTTCTTTGTACATGTAGCCAAATGTATGTCCTATCATTTCGTTCATCCTATCCCACAACGTATTCCTCGATTTTCATGCATTCAAGAAATCATTTCATATCCATTTGTCATACATTCCATAGCCTTCATTACCATGTGCCACCCTATCACTTCATCCATCACCTCTTTCAATTAAACAAATTTCAAATCATAATTACATTGCGGGCACTCCTAATCAACTTCACACGAGCTAAGTTCAATTCACTTCACGTTGACAGGTACACATTCTAATTTACTATAATTAACATAGCTTACAATTATTTTTCAATTTATTCATATTTAATTATGCATGCTTCATAATCATTCTCTTATTTCCATTCTATGTAATTAAACCTTCAGCCTCGTATGCTAGCATTAAGTGAGATCGCTAAATGACTTTAGTTGGGGGGGGAGATTATATTTTCCAAGGTTTGCATTTTCATTTTTGCCACCAAAAATACCTTTCTACCTATTCCTGCAAAAAAATTATCATCCCAATTCCAATCCATAACCTAAGCCTAATTTAAGTTATAACAGACACAGTATAAGCAATTAGTAGTTGACAGTTGAATTTCAAGAATTCAAGAATAGCATATAGAAAGAATTGGTAAGGACCAAGAAGGATTGGAGAGGTTAAAATTGTAAGCTAAATTTGTAGAATTTGAACTGAAAAGAGTAATTTATCATGGGAGGAGATATTATTCATAGAGAGCCTTTTGCACACCAACAAATACTAGAAAGGCTAGTCTTGCCTATTTTCACAAATGCAGGATGGTTGGACTATTTTCTAAGGTTGATAGAGTACAATAAAGCCATGACATAACATTTTGTAGAGACACTAGAGCATGATGAGGCCACTATTTGATGGCTAAGAGTAGATGCTTTTGAGGCTGCAATTGCAAAGGTATCTGATTTTCCAAGGAAGGGAGTTAAATTTCTTGTTAGGGCAAATGCAATAGCTGCTAGGGAATAATTTAGAGAGCCTCGATAGAATTTTGATTCATCATCCCAAGGTACCAGAAGATTATCACTACCATGGGTATGGGCTTCTTGTGCCTCTTATATTATCAAATATATTACATGTGATGGTAGACAATCTCTTTTTCATACTATGCATTTCAAACTTTTGAATCACCTCCATCATGATGTAAGGGTTAATGTACCAAATTTTCTTTATAACTTATTAAAGAGAATGGGATCTAAATACAAAAGGAAAAGAAACACTACAATTGTGTTGATAGGTCTAGATAATGGATTATTTTCTGTTGTTTTTATATATTTTTTAAAATACTTTTAAACATATTCTCCAAACAATGTTCCTACACTATACTATCCTTTCATATCCATTATGCAGACTTAAACCTTAATTATGACGATGGAATTATGGTTATAATATATTAGTATTATATGGTTTATATAAACATATGTATGAAATGTTGATGGAATGCTATGAGTTAATTGCGATAGTTATCCTCATGTATATGTTTTGTGAATTAACTTGTTTGCAGCTAAAAAGGAACCATGGTGTAGCAGTTGAGGATGAACTCGTAGCAACAGGAATGACTAGACATCAATGTAGACACTAAAAAAATGTCCAAGTCTGCGAGCGTTATTTTTCTTGGTCGTCGTCCTCCGATAATTGAATAATTTTAATTATTTGATTATCCTTGATCATATTCCTCTATTAATTAAATAATTTTAATTATTTAATTAATTCACTTTCTAATCTTTATTCTAGCTAGATCGATTAAATAAAATTTAATGGCATCGCTAACATCCCTTTCTTCAATAATTAAATAAAATACTATTTATTTAATTATTTGTCTTTCATCGTTCGTTTATAGTTAAATAATTATTATTAATTATCTATCTATTCATTTTGTCTTTTAATTCTTCTATAGTTAAATAATTGTCAAAAATTATTTAATTATCCCTTGTCATTTTCTCTCCCATTAAATAATTAATCTAAGTTAATTATTTAATGTCTCTTTTCCATTTTCTCTTATTTAATTAAAATGGTTGAATAATCATTTTTATTAAATGCCCATTTCCTCTTTTTCTCAAATAATAATTCAAATGTATTATTTATTCCCCATTCAGTCAAATATTCTCTTCTCATGAATTAATTATTTGTCAATTTTTAATTCATCTATTTCCTCCACTTGCTCATCTAATCCCTATCATAGTCATCTCTATCATAGTCATCTTTGTCATAGTCGTCGGTGTCATAACCATCAATAGCCCTCCCATGAATAGCATATTCTTGGTGCATCAATCCTCCACCATTGACTTGGCATCTTTCTAGAAGTTTAATTGCGTTTGTCCGTTTGAATGGTTGTCTATAAAAGCAGCCTTCCTCCTCCATTTTTTCCTTAACATCCATTATCTCCAACTTTCTACTTACTATTTGTAGGTTATTACACAAGCTCTACTCCAAATCTGAGGGAAAACTTGCAAAGGAAGCTTGAGGAGAGACAAGGGAAGTGATTCAACTACAATATGGGGAGTTTTTTCATTTAAATATTTTCATTTATTCCTCATTTGTTTGTATTCTCTTGTTTTAGATTGGGTTTTAGCTTAGATTTGTGTTGTGGTTGTCACTTAGTCTTTGCTAACCTTGATTTTCCCATCTTACATTGGTGAACCCGATGTGAAGACAAAATTTTGCAAGATTTCATATGGCTTTTTGTGTGTTTTTGTAGATTTCAAGTACGGAACGATGCATTTTTTTGAAACAGCGACATATTTGACAGGAAACAACACATCTGATAAAAATAATGACGCATCTGTGGGAGGAAACCATAGGCAGAAAAATTTGAATTCAAAATTGTGATGCAATCATTTTGGTGTGATGCAACACAGCGGTACATTTGCTGAAAAGAACGACACATTTGCTTGTCTGGTATAAAATTTCAAGTTTTCAGTCTATTTTCAAAAAAAAAAATTGGGTTTTCAAGTAGAGTAGGGTTTTGTGTGCTAACCTTTTGTTTTTAGCATGTGGCTTTGGATTGGACCTCCCAAAAAACTATTTCTTTTGAAACAACAAAAAAAATGAGCTTTACTTTAGTTTAGTTTTAAGCAAATTTTCATTTTATCTATTTTCCACAACTTGCATCAGGATCATAAAGGTTAAAAAGAATCTACAGTCTTCACTCATAAGGTTTAAAAAGAACAAAAATCTGCATATTTCACTCATGGACATTAAAAGAAACATGCATATAATGTCATTGGTTTAAAATTTACAAGTGTCTTCAAATAATAAGGCTTAAAATCAACAAGTGCCCTTCGTGTTTGGTCATTTGCAACTATCTTAGAAAGTGTGTATGCTCTCCTCTCGTGCCATCCAGCGATCTTAAGTGACCAAAAGCACCTCTTTGTCATTTATATAATCACACCACATATTTGGATTTGGTGCTTAAAATGAACCCCATGTGAGTGTGAGGTAAAGGCATGAAAATATGCTCTCTCCTTGCGCTTCGTGCGATTTGGGATGATCAGAAAATAAGTGTACCTCCTCACTATTGTTTACCTTTTTAGAGGGCCTTCCACCCCACTTCAAAAGGTGGGAACGACCCAAGTGGTAACAAAGCTAAGGCCAAGCTCTTCCAAGCCACTATAAATAAATGTGCTTCTTAACGAAAGTTAGTTAGCAATGGGTGTGGATGTGTCATACTGACAAGTGCCACCCTCGGTAGCCCTGTGAGCTATGTAAAAGTCCTTTATGTGCAAAGGATTGGGAGGCCTCTTGACTCACCATAGTCTTGAGCTAATCTTGCCACATGTATGGCCACTTTGAATGGATGCCCTTACTAAGAGCCAATTTGTGTTAGTTTCCAAAAACCCTTTTATACGCTCGTTGATCGAAGGAGGTTGGACCTTTGAAGGCACCCCATGTCTTCATTGATCTTGTGTAGAGACATGAATTCCTCCATTTGGGGAATGAGACTTGGTGAGCCTGAGAAGTGAGTGCCATGGACGGGAGCCAGTGCCACCAAGTCTCTAGTTGTCCACCTTGTTCAAGTGGCTGGAGAAATCCAAGTGGGTATATCAACCAGTGGTTTCCTTGCCAACCATATGGTTTGTGCATTGTTGTCTATGTGTGTTTTACTTTTCAAACATTTGTCACATCCAAAACTAGACCAAAAACAAGTGCTTGATACTGTATTTTGTGTTTTCCAATTAGACTTAATCAAAAATAGTCAAAATCCACTCAAAAACTAGATCAAAAACCATCAAACTATCAAAAGCAACTTTTTGTGAACCACAACTGTCAAAAACAAAGTCGCAACTGATATTGTGCACCACATATGATAACTGGAAAACTGTGATTGACATACTGAACCACACTTGTAGAAAATAGACCTACAACTGATATCCTAAGCCACATCTAATAACTGGAAAGCCACATATGTCTGCCTGAATTACATTTGCAAAAAACATAGCCACAATTGTCTGATAAAATAGAAACTTTTAAAAAAATTGTCCAAAATCCGATCCACTCATTTCACAATGACCTTTGACTGCTAAACCAGAGACTTGCAAGCTTCACCAGTTCACTCTAGCATTGCCATTTAGGGAAACATTGCATTATAGGTTACTCTTCCTCCATCCTTGTATTGTATAGATTAAACTTTGATTTTTAGGTAACATTTAGACCTTCATATTTTCAACATAGGAAGACCATTGAGCTTTTGGAAAATCCTTGGTTTCATATTCTATTTGTCATTGACCATTGTCCCTCACTTTATCAATCCTTGTCATTATCACCTTTATCACATTTGAGTCTTAAGATTGTGTCCTAGCCTTGACTCAACCTTGTCAAAATCATCCTCTTGATTACCATAAATGGTCAACAACACTTGGAATTGTTACCTTGGGTTCACATTAGCTTGATTTTCATCCTTTGTTTAAAATTTTAGGATTCCTTTGCATTAGCTTGACCTCATTACATCATAGCTTTTATCATCATCTTTCCAAACTTTGATCTTTAATCTAGATTTCACTTTGCACCTTTATCCCAAAAATACAAAAAAATAGTTCATTTTACCTTAGCCTTAGCATCATATTATTATCAATTAGTCAACCTTCCATATCCTTTTTCATCCATTGGTTTCATTATCCTTGCATCCTTATACCCCAAAAATACAAAAAAACATAGCTTACCTTCATCTTAACCTTAGTTGCATTATTACCTTGATCTTCAATTTAGCATCATTTAGTCACCTTATCATCATCCTTGACCATTAATCAACCTTTAGCATCCTTTGGTAATTATCATCCTTACATAATCACCTTGCATCCTCATATCCAAAAATCCAACAAAAATCTAAAAACATAGCTTAGATTCATCCTCATCTTGCATTAGCTTCATTATCCTTATACTCAAGAAAATCCAAAAACATAGCATAGTTCCATCATCATCTTGCAATATCCCTCAACTTGCAAAAGTCTCACATGGTTGAAACAAGGTCACAAGCCAAGAGAAAGGACATGGATTTTTCAAGTAACCCTTTTCATGGCAATACCCTTCTAATAGATTCAAATCATTTTAAACCTCGAAGAGACACACCACCAAGAGACCAAACCAACACATGGGAAAACTTGAACCTAGAATAATTCAACATACAATTGACCCAAGAAGAAATTGAAGAAGCTTATCATGACCCAATAATTTTAAGCATGGTTGATCAACTTGTTAGTGCGGACCCTAATAGATTCTTCTACACACTAGCTAAAAAGGGTGCCAAATTACCTCAAGGCTTTGACGAATCAACCCTTGTAGAAGAAGAAAATGAAAATCCATTTGCACTTGGCATGCCCTCATCACAACATATGTCAAACATACCCCTTGGTACAACTACACACATGACTACCAAAAATACACACATCCCAAGCATCTCCACATTTGGAAACAAGGTAACCAATACCACTACACAAGGAAAAAGTTTCACACTTGGAAATTCCTCAAATTCTATAGGTAAGACCTTTACAAACCCCCTTTTCCAATATACAAATCAAGGTTCCACATCGCAAGGTCCTACCCCTTTGATCCAAAATGCAAACCAAGGTCCGACACCCACACTTCAAAACACAAATAAAGGTTCCACATCACAAATTCCTACCCCTTTGATCCAAAATGAAAACTAAGGTTCCACACCCGCACTTCAAAACACAAATCAAGGTTCCACATCACAAGGTCCTACCCCTTTGACCCAAAATGAAAACCAAGGTCCTAAACCCACACTTCACAACACAAATCAAGGTTCCTTATTCCAATTTCAAGGTGCACCTTCATCAAGTCAAAATCCACCAACTAAACCTAGAAAGGTTCGCATTATCTCATGAAGGATCCCAAATCAAAACAATAATCAAGGATCTATTCCATCTCTCCAAAATGGTAATCAAGGATCAATTCCACCACTCCAAAACACTAATCAAGGGTCCAAGGGTCCCTTTCATCATTCCAAAATTCTACTCAAGGAACCTTTCCTTCATTTCAAAATACCAATCAAGGACCTACACCTTCAATTCAAAATACCAATCAAGGACCTACACCTTCATTTCAAAACATCAATCAAGGACCTAAACCTTAAAATACCAACCAAGGGACCTTTCCTTCATTTCAAAACATCAACCAAGGGCCTAAACCTTCATGTCAAAACATCAACCAAGGACCTATACCCCCTTTCAAAATGCAAATCAACGACCAAATTTTCAAAACCAAGTCATAAATCAAGGGTCTACACCTCAATTCCAAAACACCATGCCACATGCAAACATGGCCTTTGGAACAAACCCAAATGCCAATTTCATCCCAAATCAAAACAACACACACCTATATGGCAACCAAGGTCCCACGTCACAAACCGCCAATTCCAATCCAACATATGACCTCAATACCAACATCATGACACCAAACCAAAGCAATGCAACACCATCTCTCATAGAAATTTTGATACAAAAACTCTAGACCCTCCAACAATAGATGAAAAACATGCAAATGGGGACCAACAGGAAGACCTATTCTGTGGAAGAATTTTGCCCCTTTCCATTTGACAGAAATCTATACATGCCACCCTTTCCCCCTCACTTCACAACACCGCCTTTGCCTAAGTATAAGGAGACAAGGGATCCAATAGAACACATTCAAGAATTCAACACCTCATGTATGGAAGTCTCATTTGACCCTACCTATTTGATGAGACTATTCCTGCGAAGCCTCACAGGGCCAACTTTAGATTGGTTTGCACACCTTCCTCCAGGAATTAGAACATGGGGTGAACTAGCTGACAAATTCATCAATCATTTTTCCTTCAATATTAAAAATGATGTCACCCTTGCAACTTTGAGCACAACCAAACAAGAAGAAGGGGAATCACTTACCTTTTATTACTAGAGATGGAGAGGTTTGGTTAGCAAGTTCCCTTATCACATTCCTGAAAGACAACTTGACACCATGTTTGTGGAAAACCTTAACAAAGAATTGATGAGTTGAATTCAAATCCAATGTTGCACAAATTTTGAGGAGATTCTTGAGAAAGGTGTCCTTATTGAGAAAGGTCTTATCACAAAAGGACTAGTCAAGGTAAACAAAAAAATCTAAAACCGAACAATGACTAGAACAAATACTGGTCCTGAAACAAAAATGTCACAAATGATGGAATTGTTGATGCCAAATTAATAGCCAAAGGTCCAACCATTCAACCTAAACGTCCTTCCTCATCAAATGCATCCTGTACACCAAACACCCAAACACAAGGTCAAAACCAAACACTAAATGTTGTCCAAAACAATCAACAACGAAGAGTTCCTCCCCATCCTAAAATAACATACACCCCTTTGGGTGAACCCATCGAATCAGTCCTCAAACAAATTTTGCAATTTAATGTCATCACACTACCAGACACCAAAAACTATGAGCCCTCATTGATCAAACCTAATTGGTGGAATGAAGATGAATACTGTGAATACCACCATGGAAAAGGACACAAAACAAATAGATGTTGGATACTCAAGAATATCTTTCAAAACCTCATCAAAAACAGGACCGTATCAATAAGAGATTCACAAGGAAAAACCAATGTTAATCATACCATATTCAAGATTCCCTTGCAAGACCATGACAAAGGAAAATCCTCCAGTTCAGGGAACAACAATAATGCCAACTATGCCATCGTCAAACATGATTACAACACGATTATCCTTAATGTGAGATCCTTTGATGACCACATTGTCACTATCACTATAAACAAGCCAAGTTCAGAATGTGTTGTTACCACCCACCAAACCAAGATAGCTATTCCAATACCTCCTTCTAATTCATAGCCAAAAATTCAATATAATCTCCTAGATCAGTTGGGAAAAACCCCCACACAAATTTCTATCTTGGAACTCCGCATTTCGCCATAGCATAGAGCCATCCTTGATAAATCATTACAAGAAGCATCGATCCCCGCAAACCTAGATGTCAATGAATTTCAGGCCATGGTTGGATACTTAGCTATGCCGCACCATGTCACCTTCTTTGAACAAGACTTTTCTACACCAAAATCTTATCACAATGACCCCCTCTACCTTGAAGTATGTGTTAATAAACACAAGATCAGACAAGTCCTAGTAAACGGTGGAGCAGGTCAGAATATTTTCTCACTAAAATTGGTGAAAGCATTGGGATACTCTGAGAATTGTATAGACCAAACCAAGAAAATCGTAATCAAAGCTTATGATGATGTTGAGCGTTCTTCTAAAGGCGTAATTTCACTTCCTGTGAGAGTTGGTCCAGTAGTATAGAACATAGTATTTCATGTCTTGGATCTAGATTTGCACTACAATATTCTCCTCAGTTGCCCATGGATTCATGTCATGAGGGCTATCCCGTCCACCTACCATCAATGCCTCAAATTTCCACACAATGGCACTAAAATCACTATTCCAGGTGACCCTGATCCTTTTCAGTATTGTTCAAACCTAAAAGGAATTGTTGAACATCAAGTTCCTATCAATCGAGAGGCCTTACCTTCCACTTCATCCACCACTCCATATAATTACATTGACCCATCTACCCTTGTAAAATCATCCACTCCATTCACCACACCTTCCACACCAAAGATCCAGATCCAAGACAGAGGATGTAGAGAATACAACATGAAGAGTCTATTTTTCATTGGAAAATTACCTAAATCACTGAAGTCATATGGAAAACTACATCCCATGCAGCCCAAAGTTATCATCCATAATCCCCCTACCACCTTCACTAAATGGGGGGAACTTGCCAAAGAATCTTTAGATGATCATATTCTCACATGGTTGTACCGAGAAGAGGAGGAAACTGAAACTAAAAAATTGCCAATTGAACAGTATTCAAAAGGGTTCCAAATAATGAAGCGACATGGATATGATAAACACAGTGGCCTTGCCCTAAATAAATAAGGAATGTTGGAACCCTTATAAAATCCTAAATTGCTAAAGAATCATGGGTTATGGTTTGTACTAGTAAAAGTGACTATTTGAGGTATCAGGTTACCTTTGAATGAGTTTGTTGATGCTTCAGATGAGGTCGACACATATGAGGACTCTTGAGATTATAATGTCGATTCCACTGAATATGAATGGGATTCCCTATCCTCCACTACTTTCATGGACCTTCATAAAATGTTTGGATTATTTGACAAACCTTCCCTTGAAAAACAATTCAGTCAAATGCTTACAATTAATCCACTGCCAAGTCTACCAAGTCCCCATCCAAAATTCCCTTTGAACAGAGAAGAGTGGATCAAACACTTTTGGGAAACCATTGATTCTGCCTCCTGGGAACCTGATGACTCTACTTCCATCTTTACCTTATCTTTCTACATAATGACTCTTGACAATACCAATGATGACTTACCCCTTGTCTACCCCCAACATATAGATTGGGATCAACAAGAACCACCAAGTTTAGACACTTTCGAGAACGACCAAGCAATTGTTGAGTTCACGGGACTTCGTGAGGGAATACCGAGTGGGGATCATAAGGTTGGATTTGCTATAGAACTCAATTATGTAGCATACTTTTTCGAGGCCACCCTATCCTCTAGTTGTAAAAGTGAAAATGAAAAAAGATAAAATAAAAATAATAGGTCTTCAAGTGAAAACCGAAAGGCACCTACTAACCATGAAAAAGTAAAAATAAAGGACGTATATGAAGGTGAAAAAAAACCTCTCTAAGGCACCCAAGGATGGAGGACTGGACTATCTCCCTATAGAACAAGAGAGGTCATCATTGCTTATAGAAGAAACAGAAGAAGTAAACATTGGTGCACAAGACAATTCCAAAATCATACAGTTAGCTGCATCTTTGACCGTCAAGGAAAAGCTTGAGTTAATAGCATTTTTTTCAGAAAGACAAGTCAATTTCACATGGTCATATGTTGACATGCCTGGATTGGATCCCGAACTTGTTCTACATCACTTGCCACTATTACTGAATGCTAAGCCATACAAACAGAAGTTAAGAAAAATGCACCCCCAAATTGCACTCCTTGTCAAGGTGGAATTGAAGAAACTCTTAGATGTTGGATTCATTCGCTCGATTGATTACGCAAATTAGATATCAATTCTTGTTCCTATCATAAAACCAAATGGTCAAATTTGATTATGTACAGATTTTAGAGACCTCAACAAAGCTTGTCCCAAGGATGATTTTACTTTACCAAACATTGACATCATAGTAGACCTTACAGCTGGTTATGAAATGCTATCATTGATGGACAGATTCTCAGGTTATAATCAGACAAGAATTTCCATTGAAGATCAACCAAAGACAGTTTTCACATGTGCTTGGGGAACTTTCTATTGGAATCTCATGCCATTTGGGCTTAAAAATGTTGGAGCTACTTATCAAAGAGCCATGACTACTATTTTTCATGATTATATGCATGTACTTATGGAAGAGTATGTTGATGAACTTCTCTCTAAATCTCTAGAATTAAGTGGATACTTAGTAGTATTGGACAAGATTTTCACACGACTAGAAAAGTACCAACTCAGGCTAAATCCAAAGAAATGTGTTTTTGGGGTCCAATCAAGCAAACTCCTAGGATATATTGTCTCTCGTAGACGAATAGAAGTTTATCCCACCAAAGTAAAAGCTAACTTGGACATGCCACCACCAACCAACATCAGTCAGTTGAGAATATTGCAAGGAAGACTACAATCAATCTATAGGTTCATTGCTCAACTAGCAGACAAGATCTATCCATTTCAACACTTGTTATGAAAAGGAATTCCCTTTAATTGGACAAAGAAATGCCAAGAAGCATTTGATGAGATCAAGCATTACATATTGACTCCACTAGTTCTTATGCCCCCAATCAATGGAAGACATTTGATACTATATGTGACAGCAACTACATCAACACTGGGGGCATTTTTAGCTCATAATGACAATGATGGCAAGGAACGAGCAATTTATTATATCAGTTGCACCTTAGTCAGATATGAGTTGAACTATAGTCCTATTGAATGAGCATGTCTAGAAGTGGTATTTGCAACACATAAATTAAGACACAACATGTTGAATCATAAGACAAAATTTATCCTCTGAAATATCTTCTCAATAAAGTAGCTCTGACAGGAAGACTAGCTAAGTGGGTTATGATCCTAAGTGAGTATGATATTGAGTACGTTGACCAAAAAGCAATAAAGGGACAAATGATAGCTGACCAACTTGCAGACACACCTGTAAATGAAGATCATCCTTTTATATTTGATTTCCTAGATGAATCAATCTTTGTAATAGAGACACCAACAACACGGAAATTATATTTTGATGGATCTTATACAAGTCATGGTTCAAGAGCCCAAATTTTGTTCATCACACCTTAAGGAGACTCCATTACCAAGTCATTTTGAATAGTATTTCCATGCACAAACAACATGGCTGAGTACAAAGCATTATTGACAAGACTTCGAATGGAAATAAAATGGAAAATCAAGGATCTTCAAGTCTATGGCAATTCTCAATTAGTGATTAAGCAAGTTAATGATGATTATGACACCAAGGATGAGAAATTGATTCCCTACAATCACATGGTTGATAGTTTTATACTATATTTTGATACCATTACATTTGAATAGATACCGAGAATCTTAGAACAAAGAAGCTAATGCAATGGCTACAATTGGATCTCTCTTGGACATTCCTAGAAATGCCTCACAATATGAGTTCTTGGTAGAACAGTTGTTGATCCCTATGTTCGATGTCCCCGAAACCAAACTTGTGTGCAAACTTGTTGGTCTTGAATCTCCTTGGTACAAACACATCTACAATTACTTGCATGACTAGATTATCCCTAACTTGTCCCTCAACCAACACAAATCCTTTATCCAACAAGCATCCAAATATGCCATCATCAAAGATACCCTTTACCATTGTATCCTAGATAGTACCCTCCTCTAATGTCTCGACTCAAATGAAGCACAAACATCCTTACATGAGGTACACCACAGTATATGTGAAGCTCACTCTGTTGGTCTAACCTTAGCTAAAAATATCATGAGAACAGGATATTATTGGCCTACAATGGAATGTGATGCCTATCACTTTATGAAGAAATGTCACCAGTGTCAAATTCATGGAGATCTTAAACATGCACCAGCTCAAGGGCTACAGCTACTTACTTTTCCATGGTCATTTTCTCAATGGGGACTTGACCTCATAGGAAAGATTCATCCCACTTCTACTAATGGACATAAGTTTATCCTTATTGCTACTTAATACTTTACAAAATGGATCAAAGTCATCCCATTGACCTACATTATTGGAAAGTAGATAGCCAAGTTCATCTTGAATTACATCATTTGTTGTTATAGTATCATGTAGTCCATCATTAAAAATAATGGTCCTCCTTTCAAGAATTAGGATATCCATGAGCTTTGTGAAAAAATCCATATCCAACACCATTTTGCTACTCCATATTACCCCCAGGGTAATGGCCAAGCTGAGGCATCTAATAAGACTATCCTAAAAATCTTAAAGAAGATTGTCGATGATGCTAGCCAAGACTGGCACCTACAACTTAATCATGCTTTATGGGCCTACCGGCCAGTGTTTGCACACTTACAGGAGCCACTCCATATACCCTTGTCTATGGATCTGAAGCAAAACTTCCTATAGAGGTTGAGTTACCATCCCTACGAGTCTTTATGCAAGGCTTGATTGATCAAGAAGAATATTGTGTATCCCGTCTACATGAGCTAGATTTATTGGATGAAAAGAGACAGAATGCTTTGACACATTTTCAATCCTATCAGAATCACCTCCAACGCAATTACAATAAGAAATTTTGACCTAGAAGCTTTGATGTTGGTGACTTAGCCTTGAAAGAAAATTTGAAGAATCAAGCAGACCGAGAGAAACCCAGAAAGTTTGAACCTAATTGGTTGGGCCCTTACATCACCACATCATATGGATCTGGTGCTTATCAACTATCTACTCCTAAAGGATAACCATTGTCCAAACCAATCAGTTACATGCATATTCACAAGTACTACACTTGATTCTCATAGTATCCCTTTAAAAAGTAAAAAGAATACAAAAAATCAAAAAAATGGTCACCCTGGTGAAAACCTAGCAAACATGCATCTTGGTGACACCAAAAAAATAGTAAAGAGAAATAGTTCATCCAAAATTGAAAACCACTCTGGTAGCACTTTGGATAAGTACCATAGTGAAAACCTGGAAAATAGACGCCATGTGTAGTCAGTCTATGCTCCTCTGTCTACTATCACTCCATCTGGTCTTCCATCCTTCCGTTCGTCCATTCACACATGTCAATCCCTCATAATAAAGCTTCATCATCCTCTCCATGGCCTAAGAACCACCAACATTTAGCATCCTTTTCCTTCACAATCATCCTCTGCATTCGTTGCTTCCCCTTGCGAATAATATAGTGGTCCTATGCCTGACTGGTGGCAATTACTTGACTCACATCTTCATGGGAAATAACACATGGTATCAACCTCATAAAACATTAAAATCCAAAAAAATCATAAAGCTTCAAAATCCAAAAAAAATAATCATAAAACTTCAAAATCCCAAAAAAACATAAAACTTCAAAATCCAAAAAAAATCAAAAAACCTTCAAAATCCAAAAACATTAATTTTTTTTTTAAACTCCAAAAAAAAACTCTAAGTCTGAGTCTGAGTCAGTTTTTGTTAGTAGGGTCAAACCCTATCTCTGTGCATTTTCTACGTAGGAAAGGCTCATCTTAAATGAGCCCCTGAGATATTAGGTCAATCCTTTTAGGTTTGGTCGAATAAAAATCATGACTTTATTTGTTGTCAAGTACAACTAGGTCAATTCATTTCGAACTACGAGGTCTTGCGTGTATAACGTAGGAAAGGCCCATTAATCAATGAGAGCCCAAGGCCACCTAGATTATTCCTTTAGGGTTTTTCGAGTCTGGCCATATTCTGGGTCCGCAAGCAATCATCATTTAAACCAAAACATGAATCAATAGAAAAACATAACTAACCAAAATCTTTCATCTTCAATTGATCAATTATCCTATCACCAATCAATCAATCTGATCATTCAATCAAAATGGGTCATCATGTAATTTGTCTCATACGGTCCTATCTCTTGTCTTTTATCAGGATGTATCCTTCTTGAGATTGGACTTTATCTTGGTTTAATCTAGTCATTCACCTTAAGCAAGATGTGTCTTTCTTGTAGTTGTGTGCCTTGTCAACACTTGTCACTTGGTCAACTTTATCAGATGTGATCCTTGCCTTAAATAAGATATGTCTTTCCTAACATTAGGTATTTTCATATCGCTCAACCTTATCAATCAATCTTTGTCAAACAATTAATCCATCTTGTCAACATCTTCAATCAATCTTGCCTTAATCAGGGTGTATCTTTCTTAAAATTAGATGCAATCAATCAACCTTGTCAACCTTATAAATCAATCTTTGTCAAACAATCAACCCATCTTGTCAACATCATCAATCAATCTTTCCTTAATTAGGATGTGTCTTTCTTGAAATCAGGCGCAATCAATCAACCTTGTCAACCTTATCAATCAATCTTTGTCAAAATCAATCAATCTTGTCAAACTTGTCAACCAATCTTGCCTTAATCAGGATGTGTCCTTCCTGAAACTAGGCCCAATAACTCAAATCAACTAGACAACATTTTTCCAGCTTATCAATCAATCCTTATCAACCTATCAATCAATTTGGTCATCTTGGTCAAATTAATCAGTCAACTTAATCAATCCTATCAATATCATTGGCAAACACTATCTCCATTGGCAAGCACTTTGTTGATCTGAACTTGTCTTATCTTTTTTTATTAGTCTTCAATCATATTACTAGTTACCTTGAGGATGTCCCATTAAGGGATTTAGAGGGACAATGATGGATCATGGCCTCTTTTCTTTGTTCATTGTTTGTAGTTTGTCTTCGCAAAAAGACTGGGATAATTGGATCCTTAGTATGAGCTGGGGGATTCCTTGTATATTGACTTTGTCCTTTGCCTTCTTGTCTCTCAAAAATGGTCACCTCACACACCTTGTTCTATGTCATACCATGGTTTTTTTGTTCCATTTGTGACAATTTCGATGCTCACTAATGATAAATATAAAAGCATGAAAGTTGGTCCCTTTTTATTTCCCATCTAACTTTCCATCTCCACCTCCTTTCCCCTCTTTCACACTAACATCCATCTCTTTCGTGCTAACATTTATTTCATCTACATCTTGATAGAGTCTTGTGGCGCACAAAAAAATAATGCATACATAATCACATTAGACATCATCATAGAAATAATTTTCATCATAGACAACATTATCATATTAAGTCCCATATATTTGCATAAGAAAATACAAAAAACAGAGAAAGCATCCATGTAGAATTAGCATTTTATCATCATATTAGCATCATCCTATAAGTATTTTATTGCATTGTACAATCCATCATAGCATTAAATTCCACATCACATAGCATTACATCTCATATAACATTGCATTTACATCATGATCCATTACATCACATAGTATTGCATTTCACATTACATTGCATTCCACACATACTACATCACATTACGCATCACATTATGCATTCATAGTAGACATTCTAAACCAATACATTTTTCATTTAACATTTTCCATTATCATATAAACATTCCATTGCATCAATACATTTGCACATCACATTACATTTATCAAATTAGGCTACTCACATTGCATTCATCATCCATACATATCATAAAATGCATAAACACTCATAACATAGTCATAAAAGCGTAATCATAAAGCATATTAAGTCATCACATAACAATATAGAATGCATCAATAAACATCATAATCACAACATAAAACATCCATAACATAGCATAGCATAGCATCATCATAAATAGAAATGCATAATCATATACCAATGCATATCATCAATTGCCACCAAAATAATATCATATATATCGCTCAAAAAAATAATGTGTCACAGGTACAATGTCAAGATGTGTCCAATAGAAGTGGATCTCATAGGATCGATAATAAAAATATCAGTGTCCATATAACAACATGATAAATAAAAGGTGCCCTATCCTGAGCTGCCCTGCTCTCCTGTCCCTGGGGCATCCCTGTCCTCCCTGCATGGTGGATCCCTGGACTTGTGCTATGTGGTAGGAGGCTTGCAATATGGAGTAGCTTGTCTAGCATCTGATGTCTCCCCCTCAAACCTTCTATGTGTCTAATTTCTCTGAGTCTTGTTGTGTGATCTACACCATGAGCAACTATCAATCTCTAAAAATGAGGGCTCCCTCCTCTCTAGAGGTACCACTCTCTCATACAAATCTATGTAATACTAGTTGGCCCTACTGGCTCTAGCATACTCTTGTGCAACCTCCACAACAAACCCACTACATGTAGCTATAAAATCAATCATGCGTTGGTCGGTTTGTTGTCGCCTGATCACTGCTAGGTCCCTCTCCACCTGGAAAGCATCCTTCTCGACCTTAAAGCCATCTCTCTCTATAGTAATGATCTTGATCTCTGCCTTCAGTGCCTACACACACACTTGTAGGGCGGCTATCCTCTAGTCTGCAGTGCCCTCATCTACCTAGCCCTCCTCCCCCACCTCCTCAACTCCCATGATAATCCTCTCACGAAGTACCCTCTCTACCTCATCCATCTCATCCTCTCCTCTTTCCTCCTGCTCCTCTTTTCCTACCTCTCCCTCTGCCTCAACCTCCATCACCACTGCCTCAAGTTGTGCCACCTCTACTACTGGCACCTCTGCGTGTTGCTCTCCCTCCTACCCTTCTTCCTCCACCACTACCCTCACCTCTAGCTAATCCTCCTCCATCTCCTCCTCCTCCCTAATATGTGGTAGTTGTCTAGCTACTTGTCATCCTCCACCCCTCCTCCTCATGTGACAGTCTCCTCCTTGTCCCCCTTGTCCATCTCCTCTGCCATCTCCTCATCCTCCTCCATCCCCTTGCCCACTATCCCCCCACCCTCCACCCCTATGACCTATGTCCCCTCACCGACCTCTCAAGCCCTTGCCTCTACGCTCTAATGGCATTGGTTTTTGTGAATCTATAAGTGGAACCGATCTACGTATCAACCATCAAGCATCATACTCTCGTGTCATCCATACATTGACATCCTTGCCTCTCCACTCCCAATCCAATGCCTGAAGGGCATCGATCTCCTGCTCTGCTATCATGACCATAATCTAAGGTCCCCAGGGATGTACCTCTCACGAGGACTATCTATACTCTGTTGTGCCAATGGGAACCCCCTGCATCTCGTCGAACTATCTTTGAACCCTCTTTGAGAGATAAATCTCAATGATATGTTGCGACCGCATTGTGCACTTGATAAGATATCTAAATTGTCGACACCATGGCATGTGATCATCCTCATCAATCCATAAGTCACATGTCCTGTATGGCCTCCAAATGAAGCTGACTAAATCAATCATGCATTGGTTGATCTATTGTCAACTGATCACTGCTAGGTCCCTCTCCACTTGGAAAGCATCCCTCTTGGCCTTAAGGCTTTCTCTCTCTACAGTACCAATCCTGAGCTCTACCTCCAGTGCCTACACATGTGCTTGTAGGGAGGCTATCCTTTGGTCTACAGTGCCCTCATCTTCCTGGCCCTCCTCCCCCACCTCCTCAACTCCCATTAATATCCTCTCACAAAGGACCCTCTCTGCCTCATCCATCTCATCCTCTCCTCCTACCTCTTGCTCCTCTTGTCCTACCTCTCCCTTCGCCTCAACCTCCATTACGACTGCCTCTAGTTATGCCACCTCTACTACTGGAACCTCTGCATGTTTCTCTCCCTCCTACCCTTCCACCTCTGCCACTACCTTCACCTTCGATTGATCCTTTTCCATCTCCTCCCTAATAGGTGGTAGTTGTCTAGCTACTTGCCATCCTCCATCCCTCCTCCTGTGATGATCTCCTCCCTTTCCTCCCATCCATCTCCTTCATCATCTCCTTGTCCTCCACCATCCCCTCGCCCACCATCCCCTCACCCTCCACCCTTGGGACCTCTGTCCCCTCATCAGCCTCTCAAGCCCTTTCCTATATGCTCTATTGATACTAGTTGTTGTGGATATGTAAGCGAAACCAGTCTATGTATCAATGACTAGGCATCATACTCTGGAATCATCCCTGTATTGGCATCCCTGCCTCTCCACTCCTAATCTAATGCTTGAAGGGAATCGATCTCTTGCTTTGTTGTCATGACCACAATCTGAGGTCCCCAAGGATGTACCTCTTGTGAGGACTACCCATACTTTATTGTGCCAATGGGAGCCCCCTACCTCTCCTCAAACTATCTTTGAACCCTCTCTGGGAGATACATCTCAATGATATGTTGTGACTGCACTGTGCACCCGATAAGATATCTAGGTTGTCGACACCATGGAATGTGATCATCCTCGTCGATCCATAAGTCACATTTCCTATATGACCTCCAAATGAAGCTGACTACAATGTTATGTGCTCCCAAGCCCATACTGTCAACAATGTAACACTATAGCTCAAACTCTTCCCTCCTCTGTAAGCGATATTGTGGAGCTTAAAATAGAGCATCGCCAATAGAAATTCCCCCCACACGTATACTGTGCCAAAGCGAACCATCGACCCGAGCACCTCTCCCCATCCAATTGGGAAACCGTGACCCCTATAGTTGGGAATCATCATGCCTGCTATCAATGCACACATAACGCAGTCATATCTATCATATGTCTCTGCCAAGGTATCCCATGGGATCTCATAACCCTAGATCATAAGCTCTGCATTGTCACACACTCATAGTATTCATATAAGGCCTATAGTCCTTGAGCGGGGTCATATCGTACTCGCTCGCCATGAATCGGTAGTCATAGAATCCTGTACACATCCTCTAGGGTGATTGCTGCCTCCCATATCGGTAAATGGAAGCTGCTCATTTCCAAGTGCCACTACTCTACTAATGATGTCAACATCCCCCTGTTTTCCCTGATCACAGGCATATATGTAACATAGAACAAGCCTAGGTCTAGCAGCGCCTGTCTCTCCTCCTCACCCAATTGGTCTGGCAGTCAAAAAACATCTGGTCTCAACTCCCATGTATAAATTGTAGGTAGATTATCTCAAAATCATCAAACACACCATTATGTCAATCCAAGATATTCAGTTGACCTATTGGACCTAATTTGACCAAGTTCAAGTTTCCTAATCTGGGGAAAAATTTTAACCAGGCAATTGTGTTGCAGTTTTGTCACATGTGTTATGCACATTTTAACTGAATTGCAACTACAATTGTGTCACTCTCCTTTCACATACATCATTTCGTATTGCACATGCGTCATATTCAGTTGTTTGTGTCACTCCTTTTTGCATATGCAGCTTAGAAAGTCACTTGTGTCGCATCCTTTTATGCATCGCCACACAAATGCTCGTGTCCTAACCCTACTACAATTGTAGCAAACTATTAATCAAATGTGTCGAATGTGCACACAATTGCATTGTAAAATTCTATGATGAAATTTCCTACTAAATTATTTCCTAACCTAAATGCACGCAAAATGAAAAACTTAAAAGTTGGGCTAGTAATACGTACCGAGGTGGGCGCTCCCTCAAGTCGGTGGTACCTCTGGATTCAATATGTGTGGTGGGCAGCCTTTGGAATTGGAGACATCTTTGCTGGAAAATCACATAGAGCTCTACAAGTTTCTAAATTGGGAATTGCACAAATGACCCTTTTTCAAACTCAAATTGCTATTTATAGGTCCAAAATTAGGGTTTTTGACCTACCTGGACTATTGGGTGCACCTTTTGATGACTTTGAACCTAAATTTGACCCCCGTAATGTCTTCAAAACGCATTTCCATCTTCACCATCAACTTCCTAGCTATCAACTTGTCTTATCAAAACAATTTTCCAAAAAAATTGAAACTTTTTGGAAATTTGTAAAAATTTCCTAACTTCACTAGGGCATCCTTTGATTGACAACGCAATGAACTGCATTATGTAAAGGAGGGGCAAAATTTAGACAATAAAAATATTCAAAGTCTGCGAGCGTCATTTTTCTTGGTCGTTGTCCTCCGATAATTGAATAATTTTAATTATTTGATTATCCTTGATCATATTTCTCTATTAATTAAATAATTTTAATTATTTAATTAATTCACTTTCTAATCTTTATTCTAGGTAGATCAATTAAATAAATTTAATCACATCGCTAACATCCCTTTCTCCAATAATTAAATAAAATACTATTTATTTAATTATTTGTCTTTCATCATTCGTCTATAGTCAAATAATTATTATTAATTATTTATCTATTCATTTTGTCTTTTAACTCTTCTATAGTTAAATAATTGTCAAAAATTATTTAATTATCCCTTGTCATTTTCTCTCCCATTAAATAATTAATCTAAGTTAATTATTTAATGTCTCTTTTCCATTTTCTCTTATTTAATTAAAATGGTTGAATAATCATTTATATTAAATGCCCATTTCCTCTTTTTCTCAAATAAATAATTCAAATGAATTATTTATTCCCCATTTGGTCAAATATTCTCTTCTCATGAATTAATTATTTGTCAATTTTTAATTCATCTATTTCCTCCACTTGCTCATTTAATCCCTGTCATAATCGTCTCTATCATAGTCGTCAACGTCATAACCATCAATAGCCCTCCCATGAATAGCATATTCTTGGCGCATCAATCCTCCATCGTTGATCTTGGAATCTTTCTACAAGTTTTATCTTGTTTGTTTGGTCGAATGGTTGTCTATAAAAGCAGCCTTCCTCCTCCATTTTTCCCTTAATAGCCATTATCTCCAACTTTCTACTTATTATCTGCAGGTTATTGCACAAGCTCTACTCCAAATCTGAGGGAAAACTTGCAAAGACAACTTGAGGAGAGACAAGGGAAGTGATTCAACTGCAATATGGGAATTATTTTCATTTTTCCCTCATTCGTTTGTATTCTCTTGTTTTAGATTGGGATTTTAGCTTAGATTTGTGTTGTGGCTGCCACTTAGTCTTTGCTAACCTAGTTTTTCCCCATCTTACAACCAAAACAAGGGGAGCTCTAGGATAATTTGAACGTGGTTATTTTTTATCAAAGGCACTTAATGAAGATTGGACATGCGTTATTATAACTAGTTTAATAAATGTTGAAGAAGAGGTCTCCTTCACCTATGGAATTTTGACAAGTGTTGTATGTTTACATACAATTTTGTTGTGACAGAGTTCTAGTTCTGATACGATTCTCTTTCCTTTTCAACCATAGGTTGAATAATTCAAGTCTTAATTCTACGCTCTATTATCTCGGAGTGGAATTAATGATTTTAGTTAGTTTTTTATTTCAATAAAGATTCCCTCAAGATTTTATATAGTTGTTGGTTGAATCTTTAGGATAGTTAGTTGGTTTTTATCAATTTTATGTTACTAGTTACTTTTAGTTTTCAAGACATGAAAAATACACCAAATGATTGAGTCCAATCTATGGAAATATCTTTTGTAATATTTTACAATATGCAACTAATGCAGTTAATCTTATGGGATGTGTAGAATACATTAGCTAGATTTGAGTTCAGTTAAAGTGGGAATAGTTACTTGAGCAAGCCACTCAAGGTATTTTTCTTCACTTCATCTTTAGTTATTTATTTTTGTTAATAGTTGTTATTAGTTTATCATTGTTTCAAGAATCATATGCAAGATAATTAGAATTTCATCTCTTGCTTATTGTGAATGATGCTTGTGAATATGCATGTAATGGTTATTAGTAGCACTCTGGAGGATAGTTCAATTGAGTCATTAGTTTTTATTAAATTTTCAGTTGATATAGTATCATTTTATTAGCAATAGTTCAATTACAGTCTTTACTGTAGGTACCCATAGCAACTAGTTATGGTTTATGGTTTTATTGTTTTATAGTTCTTTATATTTCCAATAATTAGAATAGCTTAAGTAGGTTAGTTTAGGTAGTTTTGAGTCCATGAAGGTATATATAATGTTGCATCATCATAAGCTTACAAGCCTTGGGTTGACAATTTAATGTGGTCCTCAGTAATGTAAAGTGGATTGTTCAGCCAGTTAAATCTCTGAATTGAGTAGATTCTACCAAGTTTAGAATACATTAGCTTAGAATCTACATTTTTGGTGTCATTTTCAAGGATGGTGCTATCTTCATAGACTATTTTTTATAGTTTTCATAGTTAATTTCTCTATTCAAGCATTAGGACTATTAGATACCATCTTTTTCAACACCAGAGATATTCTAACATTGTGCAGGACTGCTAAATATAAAGCCATATTTCATGTATGTGGAGGTAGAGAGATTCCTTAGGTAGTTTCCTTCCCTCCACATGCTAGGAATTTATTGCAAAAATCGGTGACCATAGTACTTAGAGTGAAGATAGCACTAAAGAAGAAATTTCCTTCTCACCAACCTCTAACACACATACAAAAGGAACATACTACACCATGGGTGATGTAGCAAAAGATGATGTTGACCAACCAACATTTGAGTTCCCCATCACTGACCAACAGAGGGCTACGATGCTAAAGAAAATTCCTCCTTCAGCATTACCAGTCTTCTATGGGTTAATGACTAAGGACCCAGATACATTCCTCTTTGAATTTGATGTCTTATGCAAAAGTTGTGACTATACTTTTGATGCACATAGGATAAATCTTTTCCCTACCACTCTTAAACATTTAGCTTTAAGATGGTTCGTACGATTAGGTAAGGATGTTGTTCCTGATTGGGACACCATGAAGACAATGTTCCTAGAAAACTATCAGGATTATTGTAGAGGACCTGATAGGAGGAAAGATGATATATTCAAAATGACACAAAAGGATGATGAGCCTTTAGAATATTATGTGAAGATATTTAAGTTCGCTCTAAAGAAAAGCCCACAAAAAAAGTTGTCAGAAGAGTCTCTCAAGTTAGTATTTTTTAGGGGAGTTAATGAAGACTACATGGATTCCTTGAACCTCATTGGTTAGGGAGATATTTCTCAACTACCATTTTCAAACATTTGTAAGGTCTATAGGAATTATTCTACGACCTTTACAAAAATTCCAAGAGGAGATAGAACATCAGTTATTGGTAACTCATCTACGAGGGTTTCAAAAATATAACTAAGCAATCTATTATCCAACATGAAGGAGGATATCATCAATCATTTGGAAACTTAGTTGGATACTCTCCACATTAAGAAAAAATAGGAGGAAGCTAAGGCTATGCTCACTAAATATTATCCAAGCTGCGGGAAAAGAAAAATAAATTGTAAATGCAAAAGAGTGGCCAATATCCAACAAGATAAAGTTGAGAAGCATGATTTTCAACCAATTAAAGGAGATGATGGACAACTCTCTTATATAGCACAAAGGAGACCATGGCGACAAAGACAAGGTATGCCACAAGACCCCCTTAGCTTTAATTCATCCTTTCCTATTGGGAATCAAAACTTTTCTGCTTGGAACTCCCAGCCCTAGCAAGTAAACCAAAACTAGTGGAAAGACCCTTAAATGGCCACAAGCTCAGCCAAATTGGGACCAATAGACAAATCCTTGGCCACAACAAAATTTTTAGGGTTCCAATTACAATCCACAATGGCCAAACCAGCAAAATCAATGGCAAAAGGGCCAACAATGGAAGCAATAAAATATGAACTACCAGAAGCCTATGCTCCCTCCACAACAGTAACAAGCTCTAATTCCTCCATCAAATCTTGCATCCCATCCACCCACGTAGCAACAAATACCTACCCAACCTACACCTAACCCTCACACTAAGCCTGTTTAATAGGATTAACAAAGCTATGCAATACCCCACTTATCGGGTAGAGGTGAGTGATGTCCGCCTTAGATTAGGGAAACAACTTGTTGGACCTTCATCCCTCCAAATTATAGAAATGGAGGATGAGGAACCTACAGTTGAGGCTTCTGATAAACCATCTTTGGAACATGAGCCAAATTAGGTACACAAAACTACCTTAAATCCCAAGCCACCTTTTCCTAAATGCCTAGCTATACAAAAGAATCACACACAAGCTGAGATAGATCTTTTAGAATAATTGAAAGATGTGAGCATCAATATCCCACTTAACCAAGCTATCAAAGACATCCCTATCTATACCAAAACTGTAAGGGATCTATGTCTTAAGAAACCAGGTAGGAAAAGAAAAGATCCTCAAATAGTTCATGTCTTAGGAAATCTTGTAGATATCATGTTAGGGAACATTATAGTCCCTAAGTATACAAATCCTGGTAGTCCAATTGTGGATGTTAAGATTAATGGAACCTTTATTAAGAATACTTTGATAGACTTGGGGGCAACCATCAATTTCATGACAAAAGAAACAATCCAATTGTTTTAGTTGGTCAACCTCAGGCCCACACAAACTATTTTGCAGCTAGATGATAGGTCCACGGTCAAGCCTAAGGGAATTATTGAAGACCTAGTAATTGTATTGGATTCTTGGGAATATCTTGTAGACTTCGTGGTGTTACAACCCAAATTCAATCTTGCAGGTTACCCACTCATCCTAGGAAAGCCTTGGTTAGCCACAACTGATGCATTTATAATTTGTAGGTCTGGTAAAATTATCATATCTAATGGGACAGTTACAAAGAACTTGGTTCTTTATCCACCCTCCCAACCATATGCAAACCTTGAGCACACTATTTGGCACAATTTGGGTGAGGAGGAGGATAACTATTCTCTGTAGACACTAATGACTATAGAGCATAGCCCCTTATTAGATGACCAGGATGAAGATGAGCTCATTACTCACATAATCCAAAATGACTATGGCAGAAGCCCACAAAAACAGGATTACCTCATATGGCTACATGACCCCTTGCAAAGTATTATACCCACCAATTCTACAAAAGAGATATCACAGCTATTTCATCATTACTACCTCAACAATGTCTACCCATCCTACCAAGCCTTGATCTCTCACCAATTCAAGAGTCATCAAAGGAGTTGGAAATCATGCCAGCAAGGAAGTTAAATATCAATAATTCCTTGATAAAGGAACAATAGAATTCTCTACAATCAGTGCTATAGGAACACTCCGTTGCATATGCATGGGATTGCCACTATGTCAAGGGCATAGATCCTGATTTATGTATGCACAGGATTTATATTAATGATGGTTATAGACCCATTCGACAACCATAGAGACGTATGAATCCTGCCCTCATGGAGATAGTGAAAGTTGAGCTACAAAAGCTCCTTGATGTAGGTTTTATCTATCCAATATCAGATAGTGAATGTGTCTCACCCTTGGTAATTGTTTTGAAAAAAGGTGGGAAATGGAGAGTCTGTGTAGACTACAAGGAATTGAATACAACTACTAGGAAGGATCACTTTCCTCTACCCTCCATAGATCAGGTACTTGATTCTCTAGCTGGGAAGAAGTACTTCTCATTTCTTGATGGTTTCAGTGGTTATAACCAAATTAAAATTGCTCTAGAGGATCAAGAAAAAACTACATTTACATGTCCTTAGGGGAATTATGCTTACTCTATTTTTCCCTTTGGTTTATGCAATGCTCCAACTACCTTTCAAAGAGTAGTATTTAGTATTTTTTTTATTATGCATGTGACTGCATGGAGATATACATGGATGACTTCACTAGTTATGGTGAAAGTTATGAGGAAGCTCTCAATAATCTTAAAAGTTTGTTAAAAAGGTGTAAAGAACACAACCTGTCACTCAGCAATGAAAAGTGTTTCATGATGATGACACAGGGAATTGTATTGGGACACTTCATATCTAGTGAAGGAATTCAGGTTGATTCACACAAAATAGAGATAATATCTAACTTACCTATTCCTAAAAAACAAAGAGACATCAGGAGTTTCCTTCGTCATGCAGGCTACTATAGGTGATTTATCAAAGATTTTAGTAAGATTGTTGCACCACTATGTGTTTTGTTGAGTAAGGAAATTGAATTTGAATGGACCTTAGAGTGTCAACACTCCTTTGAAGAACTGAAGAAAGCTCTAACTCAAACACTAGTATTGAGAGGGCCTAATTGGACTCTCCCATTTCACATTCATGCAAATACTTCATATTTTTCCATTGGAGTTGTGACCAATGTCATAGTAAAAGTTAGCAACACCCAATCCATACAAATTTGAGGCATATTAACACACTAAGCATCAATCCCAATAAGATCATTCACTATAAACAGAGACAAAAAATCCATTAAAACTAACATTCTAAATCATGAAAAGTTGACAAACCTCTAATCTAAGACATTGAAACTTATCCTATTGGGGGATTGGTGTCATATTGATGTGGAATGGCAACTCTTTCCCAATCTCTTAGATAATGAGCTTGTTTCAATCGATTCTATTGAAGAGAATTGATAAAAATGATGAGAGATATGTGATAAAACATGATTTAAATGCTAAATTAACATGATATATGCTAAGATGATTGATATGGGTGTATGCAAAGCTATTCTAAATGTATGCAAGCTTCAAAAGATTAAAATCTTAATTACAAAATATGCTAATGTATGCACCTATTTTATCATGGAAACCATTAATGGATGCTTAAAGCTAATGATGAAATTGATTTAAGTTGAAAGGATGCTAAATAAGTGCTAAATATGAGTGCAAGTGAAAGTGATTTTAACAACATAAGTTTTCTCTTAAAAGATGGATCCATTTGTCTCCAAATAGTGTTTTATTTATAGGAAAACAAGTGAGAAACGAGGGGTTAAGATCAAAATGGCTAATCAATGGTTAAGGATGGAATAAGTTGGAGGCATGGATCATGGATTCTCATCAAAGGTTGAAAATGAAAGTTGATATTTAATCAAGGGCTTACATTCATCCAAACAAACACACTTTTAACCTATACAAGAGGTCACAAGTTAATTTGCACAAAAAGTTTTGAGTTAACTTACACATGAAGTTTTGAGTTCACTTGCACATGAAGTTTTGTAAGAATATTCCCTTTTTCAAATGATTGAGGAGAAAGAATATTCTTTGGAATATTCTAATGGGTGAGGAAATAGATAGTTTGCAAATTAAAACAATGTTTAATTGTGCAAAAGGGGAAGGAATATTTCATGGGAATATTCCCCTTGCAAGTGGAAGAATTATTAATTTGATAATTAAAACAAAGTTTCAATTATGAAAATTAGGGGAATTATATGATATTCATTAAATAATTGATTTAATGGAGATCAAATGAAAAAGCAATGGATGAGATTGATTTGATCTATCAGTGGTAACAAATGAAAGGAGGATGAAACATGGATCAAGGATTCTCATCAATGGATGAAAATCAAAGATCACATGGATTAAGAAAAGATCAAGGGCTCACAATCATGCAAACAAACACACTTTTCAACAACTTTAAAAAGTTGTTTCAAAGTTTGTTTGGAGTAGTCATTACCCTTTTTTTTGGAGGAAAATAGGTGAATATTCCTTTGAAATATTCCCTATGCAAGTGGATGAGAGGGAAATTATCAATTTAGTTAATTAAAACTAAATTTGAATGTGCAAGATGAGGAATGTGAGGATATTCATTAAATTATTGATTTATTTAATGAAAAGGAGATGCAAATATGATATTTAATTAAATAGTTTAGGATATTTAATTAAATAAAAGGACTTAGGGTTAAAATTAAATAATTTGCATTATTTAACTAAATCAGATGAAATGTTATTGTGAGAGAGGATGAATTAACCCAATTAGGTCAATTAGATTAATAGGTGAAAATGAGGCATTTAATTAAATAATTAGGCTTATTTAATTAAACAAGTGAAAAGAAGATGGATTTGAGGACGAAATGATGTTAGTTAACCAATGTGATCCATTGAGACATTATTTAGGTGTCTACATTTTTCCCCTCTTTGAAGCAATGTACTTGTTGCATTAGTTCAAAGACTAATGTTGATGACGATGTTGATGACGATGTAGAAACAAATATTGATGATCTCTTTGAGATGTTGATAGAAAAGCTAAAGTTGATTGATCTGATTGATTGATAACATTGTTGAGGATTCACAACAATGCAAGGGTTGTGTTGAATAACATGAGGATTGGTAGGCAAAGATATATCCCAATGATGATTGATTTGATAATTTGATCAAGATTTGCTAGCAAGGCTAGGAACAAAGCATGTTAGATGATTTAATATCAATATGATCAAAAGATGGTTGGTTGCCCCCTCGAGAGATTGATCAAGGAATAAAGTGTTCCAATCAGGCTCATGATAGGTGAAAATCAAACTTATGCTTGAGATGCTTGAGATTTCATATTGCTTTTGAATCAAAGAGTTACAACTTTTCAGTTTGTTGAGATGAAGATGATATAGATGCCCCACTGTACCCCAACAGAAAAGGGATTGTTATTGTGATAGCTCAAGTATTGATGTAGACAGATTTCAAGATGTATAGACAGTCATCGGCTATGGGTAGCCTCATAAATATTTTGATATATCACACATATTCGATACTTGGATATAAATGTTAGTAAAGATAGAATAATAAAAAGAATAAGATGAATGGATTGACCATTGATTTGATGATTGATTTAAAAATTCCAACAAGTCTATGATCCACTGAGATTTTATTAGAGATGGTGATGAAAAATACATGATGATGATGATTTAATTTGCTCATATCTTGGGATTGGTATTTTTTGTCATTCCTTATTTTTGATATAACACATAGACATGATGCATCAAGGTATTGATAACCAGGATGTTGTTGTATCTAGTGTAATGTACTTTGACTCTGCAAATAGATAGGATAGTTCTTGTTCACATCTTGACATACGGAAACCTTGTCAAAATGTAGTTTAGAAGTTTAGAATATCTTGGACCAAAGCATACACAATAGTCAACAATCTAATCCAAACAACCTCCCTATACACAACTAAGCAAGTATGCACCAATATTATTTTACAAGAATATACACAAGCACAAAAAAAAAAAATAATGATTGATGCCCCATTCATTTCTCTCTAAATCATTGAAACATCATCGAGAGGTCCTCGGAATGGGTCATTAAGATAAATCATAAGAACATATCAAAGACAAATAGTTAGTGTTATCTATTTCTCCTTCACTTTAATTTAGCTAAGGTGATTTCTATTGTCGATGTCCATTGCAAGAAGGATGCATCCTAGGACATGTTGATCAGGTGGTTTGATTATGATAAGATTTATGATAAGTCGTCAATACAAACTTCTATGACTCATTTATCTATGACCTAGACTTTAGATTTTGATACTTAGGTTCTCACTTTACATTTTTATTCAAGGGGTAAACGCTTTTGACCAGAGCTATGAACTGGATACAACCATTCAACAATACCACCCCAACGGGTTTTGAACTTTGGTGGCAAGAACAACAATGCCACCTATAAACCATCACACCATGCCAATACTGGCTAAGGTTCTCACTTTACAACTTGCAATACTTGCTTTCTATTTTTTTTGACAAAGGTTGAAGATGGCGATTGATTTATTATGAATGGAAGTTTATTGCAGATGAAAGCAAGATGGGATGGGTGGTTTTAGATTTTCTGGAATATTTCAATGTTTTTGGTATTTTGAAAATGTTTTGAGGTTGTTTTTGGTCTTTTTTAAAGTTTATGTGAATGTTTTGGTTTTCGATTATTTGAGGCTATTTAGGGTTTTTCAAGGATATTTGATGATGTTTAGGTCTTTTGAATGTTTTTTGAGTGTTTTTGTATTTTATGAGTTTTCAAATGTTTTTGAGATTTTTTCTTATTTGAATGTTTATGGGTTTTTCGATATTTTACAAATGTTTAAGGTTTTTTTGATTTTTTGAATGTTTTTGGTTTTTCTGAGTTTCGACCAAGAACCTAACCTAAAAGACCTATCCTAGGGGCCTCAAGGGCTAATCAAAGATAAGCCTTGCCTATGTTATACACGTAGAGACCATGTAGTTCAACTAACACAACTTATTGAAGATGAGATATGAACAATTGATGGATTACCAATTTATTATGACATACTCCTAAAGGACTGACCTAGGGTGTCTCAAGGGAACATCAATGATGGTCTTGCCTACATTCAAGCTTAGAGATGACGTAGTTTGACAAGGTACTATTTTTTATTTTCGTTGTTCAAAATTTTTAGGGTTTTTGAGTGTTTCAGATGTTTTGGATTTTCACTTTACAATTTTTTAATGTTTTTGTATTTTAGCTATACAGGATTTTGGATTTTTTGGATTTTTTTATGAACATTTTATGAATTTCTTTAGGATTTTCGATGAGATTTTATGAATGTTTTTGGAATTTTCGATGAGATTTGAGGTAAACAATACCTAGATCACGATGTCGATGTCACGTTGTGAGATATAAGACATGGATCAAGAGTTATTTGGAAACAAGAGTGCAATAACCTAAACTTAATGTCTAGCATTGTTTCATAGATCAATGAACAAATCAAGATAGGTAATGTGTATGCGAAGATTTTAACAAAGTTTCATCATGCTAGATATGGGCTATGGGACTTCACAAGATAAAATGGTAAAGAGCCTGTTAAAAGTTTGCCATGAGTAGAGTTGAAGTATGTGTCAAGATAAAGTGGAATATTTGGATAAATCTGGATTGGATGGATGGAGGGAACATTGGATTTATCATGACAAGGATGAGATGCTTATGTCTAAGAAGGATCATATAGACACTTGATTCTACTCATGACACCTATTTTTTAGATTTTCATCATAGTACTTGCCCAAAGCGCCACTATAGTGGTTTTTCGCTGAAGGATGATTTTTATTTTTACTATTTTCTTTATTTTCTTTATTTTCTTTATTTTTTGGAAATTTTACCCCCATTTTGAACCACCTGGTGGTACTAATGTAGAGGCCATTGTTATAACGTACCAGCAATATCCTGCTTGAAGAAGTTGCTTTGCTAAGATACAAGCACTTGGGTGCAACTTTGAAGAACTCTGTGATGCAAGGGCATCTACCAAAACACCATACATCTAGGGAAACTTTTGTCCCAAACACAATTGGAGAAGATAAAATTGAACAAGTATCTTTGACTCACTAAACTTTTCATCAATTGCACTTATCAACTCTACAAAATCCTCAATTTCTCCTAGTCATCCACGAGGCTATCAATCATCCATTCCTAAAAATCAGTATTCTACACTCTTTTCGGACTCAAATTCATCTTTACCATCACAAAACCTGATTAAGAAACCAACCATTCATCTCTTTCACTATACATTCTTTCAACTTGTCTCAATAAGGCAATGGATAGTCAAACTTCACAGCTAGCTTTCAAACTTTTACCAGACCATTCAATATCATTAACTGTTAGAAACAAACCATCTAGACTACCATGTAACTCTGTCATATTAGAACTTGCACTTAAAGCACTATTTTACTCTTTATTCCACAAGGCAAAATAACCACCATAAATCATTCATGCTACAAACATTTATTCAAATCTTCCAAGATAATGTATTTATCATATTTTCAATTGAAATAAACTCATACATACTTGCATAAATATTGAACCTTCAGGTCTTCTAATTCTACAGTATAGACATCCCTTAACACATAGAAATCAACCTTGCTCAACCATACCATTTCCACAAATACAGCACTTAGACCTCTTCCAAACCTTAGAAACAACTTTACCAACATTAACTAATTAGTTACAATATAAAACAATCATTAGATCTATGCATTCATAATATTACACTTCTTTTCAATCATAGACCCAAATCTTTTGTTGCACTACGCCATGACAAAAGTGGGTGTATCATGCAAACCACTTTGAGCCATCACAATCTATTAGCACACCTTGGAACCCATTTTGACACTTGTTCACATATCTTAATATCAAATAAACTTTTTTTGTAACAAAAAACTAAAAACTTGACTGTATGCTGCATAAACCCATCCAATTAGCCCTAATTTACAAATTAACTGGTCTTTAATCTTCACCAAAACATCATGTCTTTAAAAAATCATCTAACCAATCACAAAACTCAAGAATCATCCACTATTAGGGGCTAAAGAGCTCAAATAAATGTTTTTCTTTAAAACCCTTAATAATAGGCTTTATTAACACACAAGAATGAGGGTTTATTAGATATACCCATTACTAACCACAACCTTCCTTGTAAATGCTTCCAACACATTAGAATAAGCCTGCAAAAACTGTAAAAACCTTGTTACACCCTTCATGCATGCCTTTTCATCGAATACCACCATTGGAGCCACTCATTTACATTGGAAAACTCTATTTTTTTCCTCTTGGAGCAACAACAAACTCAATAATCTTGCCTTCCTTGTTCCTGCACACACAATCACCCACTAGACACACCCTAAATACATTCTAGAAATACCATCCCACCAACCTACTAAGCCTACTTCGGTGGGAGGGTGGATTACATATTTACTTGACTCTCAAACCCTATTTTGAGGGTTTTTAGACCAGTTTATTATAAGAAGTCTAAATCAAGCTCTAAACTCTATAAGTGCCTCTCAAATCAACTTTAAAGGAAGGATTATACCCTATTACATGAAATACAAACAATATTATAGCCTACTGGATTAAAAACAGTCTGTACAAGGATAGTAAATGGAAGGAAAACTCAGAAAATACAAAACAGGGATCTTTATTTCAATTTTACAAAATTTCTACTATTGCTCACCTTTATCAAGCCTTATATAGATGTTTACAACATTTAGAACGAATACCTTTTCATCTTCAACTAATTAACTACCTTCTACAACAAAGTACCTCTCCATCTCCTTCAATTTTGCATTTGTGCAACTAATGCAATTTTTGCATTTTTTTGCAAAAAAAAAAATTCTATCTTTTTTCCACCTAGTGACCTATTTGACACTTCAAATACATTTATCATGACTTTACAAGACCTTGATTACATGCTTTCACATTGGATTATTCAAATTTTCAAATTTTTGCCTTTTGAGGATAAGGTACTCCTACACCACTCTGATTTGCCTTGCTGGTACTAAAATTAACCTTATCTATGTGTGCACATCGCGATAAAGTGCCTTCAAAATCCTTATGATGAAGGGTAGCTGCCAACACATGGTCAATGTGAGAATTGGATATCATGAATGGAGTGTATGGTGTCATGCATGAAGGAATATGAGATATATTGGTCGATAGTTTGGAACCTTTGACTCTCCAAACTTGGGAAGATGAGCAATGATGGGTGGGAACAGAGGTTTTCATGGAATTAGGAACAACCACTGGATATACTTTGTTCCTTGCTTGGGAAGCCTACTTTTTTATTTGAGAACTCTTTTGATGGATACACTTCCCTTTTTTATTTTTTTGCCATAGTTTCTTTGACTAATGGAGTTTTGGAGGGATGATTTTCTTTATTTTGCTTTGGTATCCATTTGTACTTGACGTTTCCTTTATGCTATACTACTTCATTTTCTTTGATGATCTTTTCCTTGCTTAGATAGGATTTTTTATTTTTACATTGGTCCCAATTTGTGTATGAGATGATGGGTGGATGATGATTCATGATATGACTAGTTGTAGCGTTGACTACATTTTCATCATAAGGATCCTTCGTGCCCCATATGTTGATGTTTGTTGTAGACAAGATTTCCCCCAGTGTTGTGAAGGTATTATCAATACCTAATCCTTTGCCTTGATAATGTATCCTCTGATCTATAGCCATTGAATATGAATTTTCATGAACGCATGATATTGCTACGGGTTCCTGTTGTTCAAGAATATAAACTACTTGCTCTAATTCTCTGACATTGTTATCTATTGATACTACTTCAAAAGATGTTGATGCTGACTCAAAAGATGTCGATGATGCACAATCATTGTAAAAATCAAGAATCTTGACCGTTGCTTGCTCTTGTGTAGGAATATCAAGAGTGGGAGACTCATGTTTTGGATGAAGAATATCTATATGTCCATCAGAAAGAAACATGTTAGGGGTGATATCGAGGACATCTTTGGAGTTTAAAATGGTTTGGAAGATGTCCCTTAGCTCTTGGTGAAACTCTAGGGATAGGGGTTCTTGATCTTGACTCAATTTGGAGTATCTTTCATTATCCTCAAGAGCCTCCTCTTGACATGATCCTCGGGTGGATGATAGATCATTAGTAAAAGACTCTTCACAACAATCGGTAGGTATGGGTGAAACAAAGGATTTTTCTGGCTCATTTGGAACTTCTTCAACATGCCCAATCATTGAGTCATATGAGGGAGAGATATCACAATTTGATATCCAATTGATGTCATTACAGTATAAAATACTACTAAACATTGTTGATGGATTTCGACTTTGTTTTAAAATAGTATCTTGATGTGTGTCTGATTCCTCATGTTGTGATGAATAAATATGTCCCATCGTGGTATCATATGTATGGTTTATATTTTTTGAGGTTGATGCCTTTCCTGAATCTTTTGATTTTGTATGATTAGGCATAGGGTTTGTGTAGATTTTCAAATTTTCATTCCCAATTTTTTGATTGACATCAATGTCTCTGCATTCAATAAGATCTATTAAATGTTTGAGTCTAAAAAAATTTTGTGTGTTATGACCTTTATATCGGTGAAATTCACAAAAATGATAGTCTCTATAGTTATGAGGTTTGACTCATGGTTCTTGATAGTTTGAGAAATTTAGGAGTGTGATAAGATTAGAATGTATCAACCTTTTCAACACATCCTCCATAGGCTCCCCCAAGTGAGTGAATTATCGTTTAGGAGCACTATTCATTCATTGTTGTCCATGTTGAGTATTTGCAGCATTGATCATTGTTTAATTGTTTGATGATGATGTGTATGGTTGTTTTGTATTCATGGTTTGGGTTTTTTTTGCCTAGGAGTGATTGACACCACCTTTACATCAACAATACCATCACTAGTAAAAAAAAAATTATGGGACCAATAGTGGGGCTTGTCGTTAAAACTAGTGGATGGGCAGTTGTCTTTATACACTTGTGTGTTTCCCTATGAGATTAGGGCTCTCTCAATGTTAATGGATCTAGGGAAAAGATCATCATAAGAGGTAATGCATTGCATTTTCAAGTGGAAGGATAGATCTAGATCAAAATTTGTTATGATAATGCCCACTTGTTGTTCATCAAGAAGTGGCTATTTGCTTTTACTAGCTCTTTTCCTCCATCGTTGTAAGAAATTGGCGAAAGATTCTCCTTTGTTTTGTTTGAGAGTGTACAACTCTTCTAAGATTACATCCATGTCAAGGTTGAAGGAGAAGTGATACGTGAATTTTTTAATGATTTCTTGGAAACTTTTCATGCCTAGGGGAAATTGTGAGAACCAATCCATGGCAGGACCTGTTAAACTTCGTAGGAAGAGGCGCATTAAGTAGAAATCATTATAGGCCACCTCCATTCACATGACGTTAAACTCTTTGATATGGTCCACGGGACTTCCTCTCCCTTTTTATTTGTCAAATTTGGGGATTTCAAAGCCGGGAGGGAATGGTACCATTTCAATGTTTCGATTGAATGGATAGGGACATAAGTTATGTGTATGGGGCTTCTTCATCTTTCCCATCCAAAGATCCTGCATTTCTTATGATAATGCCTTAAGTTGTGGTGCTAGATCATCTTGCAGGTTTGGAGGAGGAACATATGTCGGTATGACAAATGAGTTGTATGTGGGATTCTAATATGATAAAGTGTTGTATGGGGTGTATGGTGGTGTAGGATACGATGATGATAGTGTGGGCATATATCTTCCTAATGTGTTAGGGTTGATGATTTTTTCTTAGGGTTATAGTATAAACCCTATTGTTGTTGTTGTTGTGTGAAAAATTGTTGTTGTTGGGCATATTGTTGAGCTTGTTTCTATTTTTGAGCTACTAAGGCTGCCTGTTGTGTTTCTAAGGTTGTTCGTTGTTGTGCTTGTTGTTGTTGTGTTGCTAAGGTTGCTTCTTGTTGTTGTTGTGCTACTAGGGCTGCTTGTTGTGCCTGTTGTTATTGTTTTTGCACGACTAAGGTTGCTACTATTAAATTGCTTGTTGGTAAGCCTATTGGGCTTTTTGTAAAGCTAAGGCATGTGCTTGCAATGTAGGATCAATTAGTGGTTGGGATATCTACAATAGGTTTTGGGTGTTGATGTTTTGCGTGGGTTGTGGATTTTTGATGAGAGGTTCCAAGGGTTCTCTTGGTTTAACATACCTTGCAAGATAGTGGATTGGGATGGATGAATGTAATATTAAGGTTCCATTTGATTTTGCATTACATGGGGGACCAAGGGAAAAGATGATGTTGGTGCCATTTGGTATTGCCATGGTAATGACACATTAAGACCTTGTAATTGATTGAAAGGATTCCCTTGACTGAAGGGTAGGGGGTTCCCTTTTTGTATTTGAGGTGGGATCAAGGTATTACCTTGGTTGATGGGATTCGTAACCAAGGTGTTGTTTTGATTTGGGTCAATGATAGATGGGTTTGATGTGGATGGTGGATTAACTTGCATAGCTTGGGTAACCACTTGTTTTGATGTGTCAATGAGGTTGTTGGAACTACTTGTCAAGGGTTGACTTTGCATGAGAGTGTTAACGTTCCCTTGTTTTCCTACTTGAGGCACTTGGTCCACATTACCTCGTGTAACATTAGGCATACTTTGTGTATTAGTGGTGATGGATGAAGATGGTTGTGCTCGAAATGTTGAGGTTGGTGTGGTGTCATGGAATGTAAGTGGTTTACCAAAGTTTGGTGCCCAACTTGTGTTTTGGGGAAGGTTGGCGGTTAATGGAATGGTCATGTAGTGAATACCCACAGTTGTGTTTGTTCCTAGACATGAAGTGAGACCAAGGTTGATTCCTAGCATAGTTGCAAGACTGGATGTTAAAGTTTGACTTGGCACAAGGGATAGAGTTGGTTGAATCATAGATGAAGTCAAGATTTGTGTCAATGATTGCACAAAAAAATATGGATAAATTGGAGTCACATTTTTTAAGGCTTGATGTTCTTCTTTGTACTTCATGATTTCTTCCTTAGTAAGTTCAAATGGGTTGTTTGTGATGTATTCTATCTCATATGGTTCTGATGGAGATGAGGGTTGTTATGATGGGGTAACTTGACTTCTTGGATCAAATTCTTGAGGATTTGAATCACTTGAGGTGAATTTGACTTTGGTTTTCTCCATGATTATCGTATGTTGTGATCTTGTTGTTACCATAAATTGTGGGTGACCTATGGGAGAGTTGTGTTGATATTTGTAATGTTTAAACTCTCTAGTTGACTCAAATCTAGGTAGAAGGGGTGCTTTAAGTATTTTTGGAGCAATGGTGATAATGGGAAATGAAAAGATGGGTGATGTGGGGTAAGTGATCTTTTCAAACATTTTAGGATAACACTTTTGACTTAAGAGTTTGATGTTTGATGTTTGGATAAAGGATGTTTATGAACTTGAGAATCTTTAGGGTAGACTTGTGACCTTCAAGATAAACTAGTCCAAATATGATAACTAACTCAACCAAATGCATGGAAAAGGATTCATTTCACATACAAAAGTAGCTAAGTTAGGGTTGGTTTGATTGATAGATGTCCAAGTCCAAAGTGTTGGTGTGTTCAAAATCTTTGCAAAGTTTGGTGAAGTGAAGGATGAAATTTTGATGAAGGGGTGGATGAAATATTTGACCCAATGTTGACCTAGTCTGAACAACACTTTTGACTTAAGAGTTTGATGTTTGATGTTTGGATAAAGGATGTTTATGAACTTGAGAATCTTTAGGGTAGACTTGTGACCTTCAAGATAAACTAGTCCAAATATGATAACTAACTCAACCAAATGCATGGAAAAGGATTCATTTCACATACAAAAGTAGCTAAGTTAGGGTTGGTTTGATTGATAGATGTCCAAGTCCAAAGTGTTGGTGTGTTCAAAATCTTTGCAAAGTTTGGTGAAGTGAAGGATGAAATTTTGATGAAGGGGTGGATGAAATATTTGACCCAATGTTGACCTAGTCTGAACCTTTGTTTTGCAAGACCAAGGTAGTGAGAAACATGCTATACCTCTAAAGTGATCAAACCCTAAGGACTCAATGATTTTGGAAATAGGACCCAATGATTTTGGTAAAGTGAAACTCAATGATTTTGGATAATGAAACTCAATGATTTTGGGCTCAATGTTTTGCAATGTTTTCCTTATATTGTAGCGGGTGTAAGGATGGGTTGTTCAATTGGAGCGATCAAATGCCAAATGGTCATGTGGGGTTAAATTTTGTCAATTTTTCTTGCTTAAGTGAGTTTCTTTTTACCACAAACAATTGTCTTGATTAAGTTTTCAAACTAAATGTTTATGTCAAAAACACCATAAATTTCACAAGGTCCATTTTGTGAAAATCATGAGGTCGAAGCCATAGTTGCTTATGTTGACTTTGGGAAGTATGGATTGAGATATAAGTCGAGATATTTAGAAATATCTAAGGATGGAAATCCTTAGGACAAGAATTAATATCAAGGATATTTCAAAAGGTAACCATACTTAGACCAAAGGGTTTGAAATTTTGAGGAAGATTGTGAATGTTTGTTTGTAACATTTTGGAACCAAGCAAAGTATTGAACTAACTTTCAAGAATTTATAGTCTTAGGTTGAAATGGCCATACTTGTTGGGTCCCCACTTGAATTTTTCCAAATAGTAATACATTGCAAACAATTAGAGATTTGGCGACACTAGCTCCCCTCAACGACACACACTTCTTGGGACCACCAAATCTCAAAATCCTAAAGATCCTAAGATCCTAAGGATTTTTTTGTTTCAACAATGAATAGTACAAATGTGGGGATGCTTCAGAATGACCGTTCTTGCACCAACAAGCATTAAGGATTTTTGCTAACTAAACAATTTGGTTCTCAGTAACAAACCAAGAACACCTAGCCATATACAAACCTGCTTTGCCACTTAAGGATTCTACTACCGTTCCCATTCCACTCAAGGCATGGTACTAAGTTTAGTATGTTATGCAGTCCAGGATAGAAGGTACTTTCTCACGATATCCCAACCTTTAATATAGCCTGTTGGTAAACGTGCTTGCAAGAACTTGCCTATGAGTTTCTCATTGTGGAGTGTGTCTCATAGTAAGTCCTCTCTTAAGGGTAACACAAAGCATAAAGGTGTACTTAGGTATTTATCTTCACCCAAGATTGCACAAAGTGCAAAGGGATTGGATACGTGGTATAAGTGCACAAAAACAACGAAGTACACTTGGAATGTTTCTCTTCACCCAAGATCACACAAAGCGCAAGGTGATTGGATACACACTACAAGTGTGTCACAACAAAGCAAGCACTCATTCATTTTAACCTCTAAATCTAAGATGAATTCATTTTATGCACCAATTGAAATGTTAAGTTTCCTTGTTTGATTTTAAACCCAAAATAAAACGATGAAATGAGGGTTCAATTTTAGTCCTATTTGAGCATTCATTTTAAACCTAAATGAAAATTAGAGTGGTCCTAAAGCATAAAATGAAAAGCATGATAGATGGGTTATAATTTTCCCAAAAGTGTCAAACGCTTTTTACAATTATAAGATTTTAAGACAAGGATGATTCTTCACTTCAACTTTTATCATCCAACCTGCAAAACCCAGTTAGCCTAAAAAAGCGTTGTTGTATCTGAAAACACAAGGAAAACAAAAATATAAAGAGAAATTTGTAAGATTGATTATTTAATTCCCTCCTTCTAGCACCAAAATGTGACCAATGTCATAGTATAGGTTAACTATACCCGATCCATACAGATTCAAGGCATATTTAACCCACTAAGCATCAATTCCAATAAGATCATTCACTGTAAACAAAGACAAAGAACCCATTAAAACTAACATTCTAAATCATGAAATCTTGACAAACCTCTAATCTAATACATTGAAACTTATCCTATTGGGGGAGTGGTGTTGCATTGATGTGGAATGGTGACCCTTTCCCAATCCCTTAGATAATGAGCTTGTTTCAATCGATTCTATTGAAGATAATCGATAAAACCGATGAGAGATATGTGATAAAAACATTATTTAAATGCTAAATTAAGATGATATATGCTAAGATGATCGATATGGGTGTATACAAAGCTATTCTAAATGTATGCAAGCTTCAAAAGATTAAAATCTTAATTACAAAATATGTTAAATGTATGCACCTATGCTATCATGGAAGCCATTAATGGATGTTTAAAGCTAATGATGCAAGTAACTTAAGTTGAAAGGATGCTAAATAAGTGCTAAATATGAGTGCAAGTGAAAGTTATTTTAACACCATAAGTTTTCTCTTAAAAGATGGATCCATTTGTCTCCAAATAGTGCTTTATTTATAGGAAAGCAAATCAGAAATGAAGGGTTAAGATCAAAAAGGATAATCAATGGTCAAGAATGGAAGAAGTTGGAGGCATGGATCATGGATTCTCATCAAGTATTGAAAATGCAAGTTGATATTTAATCAAGGGCTTACATTCATCCAAATAAACACACTTTTAACCTATACAAGAGGTCACAAGTTAATTTGCACAAGAATTTTTGAGTTAACTTACACATGAAGTTTTGAGTTAGCTTGCACATGAAGTTTTGTAAGAATATTCCCTTTTCCAAATGAGCGAGGAGAAAGAATATTCTTTGTAATATTCTCATGGGTGAGGAAATAGATATTTTGCAAATTAAAACAATGTTTAATTGTGCAAAAGGGGAAGGAATATTCCATAGGAATATTCTCCTTGCAACTGAAAGAATTAGTAATTTGATAATTAAAACAAAGTTTCAATTATGAAAATTAGGAGAATTATATGATATTCATTAAATAATTGATTTAATGGAGATCAAATGAAAAAGCAATGGATGAGATTGATTTGATCTATCAATGGTAACAAATGAAAGGAGGATGAAACATGGATCAAGGATTCTCATCAATGGATGAGAATCAAAGATCACATGGATTAAAAAAATATCAAGGGCTCACAATCATGCAAACAAACACACTCTGCAACAACTTTAAAAAGTTGTTTCAAAGTCTGTTTGGAGTAATCATTACCTTTTTTTTGGAGGAAAATAGGAGGATATTCCTTTGAAATATTCGCTATGCAAGTGGATGAGAGGGAAATTATCAATTTAGTTAATTAAAACTAAATTTGAATGTGCAAGATGAGGAATGTGAGGATATTCATTAAATTATTGATTTATTTAATGAAAAGGAGATGCAAATATGATGTTTAATTAAATAGTTTAGGTTACTTAATTAAATAAGAGGACTCAGGGTTAAAATTAAAAAAATTGTATTATTTAACTAAATCAGATGAAATGTCAGTGTGAGAGGGGGTGAATTAACCCAATTACGTCAATTAGATTAATAGGTGAAAATGAGGTATTTAAATAATTAGGTGTATTTAATTAAACAAGTGAAAAGAAGATGGATTTGAGGACAAAATGATGTTAGTTAGCCAATGTGATCCATTGAGACATTTTTAGGTGTCTACAAGAGAAGTATTGGTTCAGAAGGATGGCAACAAGGAGCATGTAATTTATTATATCTTCAAGAATCTTCAAGGGACAGAGTTAAACTATATTGTAACAAAAAAAGAGATGCTTGTTGTAGTATATGCTATTAATAAATTCAAACACTATACTATTGGATATTTAGTCTTTGTCCATACAGATCACACAATAATTAGGTATTTGATGAAGAAGCTAGTAGTTGGAGGGAGATTGGTAAGATGGCTACTTCTCTTACAAGAATTTGACATCACTATAGTTGATAAATTTGGTAAAGCAAATGTGGTGGTAGATTTCTAGTCAGTATTGCCAACACAATCAACTGAAGGAGTGGTGGATGATTCATTTCCAGGTGAACACTTGTTTGATTTACAAGTACGGGCACCCTGGTATGCAAATATTGCTAATTATTTGGTCACAGGGCAGATTCCATAACATTTTTCACCAAGAGAGAAGAGACAATTAGTTCATAAATGTTTTCCATACTCTTGGGTATCTAGTTATTTATTTTATACTAGGTTTGATAACATCATGAGAAGATGCATCATGGAAGATGAGATCTTTGACATCATGAAGTCATGTCATGATGATCCATGTGGAGGTCATTTTGCAGCAAAGAGATCAGCCTTTAAGATTCTCACAACTGGCTATTATTGACCTACTTTGCATAAATATGTTGTTAAATACTCCAGGAGTTGTGATAGGTGTCAAAGGATGGGGAGGCCAACAAAGAGTGGTGAGATTCCCTTACAACCTCAATTGACATTGGAACCTTTTGACAAATGGGGTTTAGAATTCATTGGGCCAATCTCTCCTACATCTAACAAGGAATATATACTTGTTTGCACTAACTACTTGACAAAATGGGTAGAAGTCAAGGCCTTACAATTTTCTAGAGATGTTAATGTGGCTAAGTTCTTATATGAAAATATTTTTACTAGGTATGGAGTACCTAGAGAAATAGTCACTGATCAAGGACTCCAATTTACTTTTAATCTAATTGCTAAGTTGGTTGAGGAATACTAAATTAGACACAAGAAATCAAAACCCTATCATCCACAAGCTAATGGTTCAGTGGAAGTCACTAATAAGGAGATAAAAGTATTCTCACCAAGACAGTGTAGTTGCATAGGAAAGATTGGGTTTCAAGGTTACCTTAAGTAGTCTGGGTATACAAAACTATATGGAAAACAACTACTAGATTTACACCCTATCAGTTAGTCTATGGAAAGATAATATTTCTTCCTATTGAATTTGAATATAAAACATTGAGGGCAGTAGTACAGTTGGGAATGGATTTAATAGATGCACAAAAGAAAAGGCTTCATTCTTTAAATGGGTTGGATGAGATAAGAATGGAAGAAGTACATCATGCAGAGGTAGTACAACAATAGAGAATGAAGTGACATGATTAGTACATTAAAACAAAAGAGTTCACTATTGGAGACTGGGCCCTATTATATGATTCACGGTACAAATATTTCAAGGGAAAATTCCAGTCTAGATGGCTATCCCCCTATGAGATTAGTAAGGTTTATCCTAATGGGGTAGTATAATTACACACCATTGATGTAGTCTAATTTTCCTTTCTTGTCAATGGCCATAGATTGAAATTGTATAAAAATCCATTACAGAAGGATGACTTTATATTTTCATTGATCCAACAATATGGTGCTCTCAGTGAACATGATACAAAATCTAATACACAAAGTCCTACTTCAATAATATAGGACATACCCAACACTTTTGGTGGCCCAAAGATTAAGTCATACAACTTAGTCTTTGAGCTCCCTTGGCACTAAATTTTCATTTTTTTCTCACACACACACATTGCACATTATAATTGAGGAATGCATAGACATTAATAGTTTTTTGGATGCACCCATAGTGCCTGAGAATATAGAAAACCAAAATGAGCCCCAAAATTATCCTAAAGAGGAAAACCCTCATGTTTCACTTGTGGCCTCACCTACCCACAGCCAAGGCAAGCATGAAGAATCTACAGAGCCAGAGTATAGGCTGCCCATAAATGAGGAATTACTTTCTTCTTCTAAGTCACAAAAATCTAAGAGCCCAAGAGACCGTGTATCTACCACCGCAACACCCTCTGAACCAAAGGAAGATATTTCAAGGGGAAAGAAGGATAATCAAAAATAGAAAAAGGAGGATGTTCCTAAAAATTAAAAAAAGAGTGTTAAAAAGGAAAAGAAGAAAATTGAGGAAGAAATATTAACACCTAGATGCTCTGGTAGGCTCAGGAAACAAAGTTCCACAAAGGAAAATATAGGGGATCCTGATATGGACAAAGAACAACCTCGAGAAGAATAGCTTCAGCGAGAATAAAGTCAGAAAGAACAACCTTAGGAAAATGTTATGATTATAGAAGTTGACTCTAAATTAGAAGGGAATGTTCCCGATAAAGAGAATATACAAATTAAAAAGAGAAAGTACATAGTGACAACTTTTGATTCTAAATAAAAAGATATCTTTAATGCCTATAAATTCCAAACAGAAACCTTTCTCATTCTTGGAGATTATGAAGAAAGTAATGAGTAGTTTGAAAATGTAAAGGAAGTTTACATTGAAGACAGAGATGTAAAAAAGGAAATCCAAGAGACATTGGATGAAATTAAACACCTAGAGGAATTAGTACAAAATTATGAGAAAAAAGGATATAGAAAGAGAAGCAAAAATGCAGGAGATTGAGGAAAAACTTTAGCTATATGGTCATGGCACTAAACAAGATGTGTTGGCACAGTTGGCTATTACTAAGACAAGGGACAAAGAATTGGTAGTGCCAAATGAGAGACCTCCTCCTCTTTAAACTCCTGATTATCATACAACCTACTCACTTAGATACCAATTGTGGAAAGTAACTAATAAGTTTGCAAAGGAAAAGGAGAAGTGGCGAAAAGAAAAAGGAAAAATATGAACAATAATTGGAGAAAAGAGATATGGAATTGAATAAAACAACAATTCGGTTGGAGGAGATAATAGATAAGGTTGCACAAATAGTCATGGGTTGGCCTCCACCAAGAACTTATGCAGTATTTTTACAAGAAAGGTTTTTATGCTTCCAACTCAGTAGATTAGTTAGCAAGCATTCAATTAGCAAGAGTCAAACTTCTAAGTTTCTTGAAGTTTTTGTTGCTTCCACACACAAAGAACATGATCAATTGTGTGAATTTTATTTGCAAAACTATGTAATACCTAATGAAATAGAATGGAACCCTTTAATCTTTGTGGGGGATCTTCAAATCAGGACACTTGCCTCTTACTATAGGAATGAACAACTTAGAGGTGAGATTATGGAGGAATATGAAGAAAAATAAAAATCCATTACACTTCCAATAAGAAGAGAGGCTATGGATCCAGATGCAATCATTGATGAGTGGATAAAACTTCTTAAACATAATGGAGTAGGTAAGAAAATCATGAAGCTTAGGGAGGTAGACTATGACAGAATGAAAATGTTAGTTGTGGAATTAGGACAACAGTGTTATAAACATGTGCAAAATATATGTAACAATTTAACCCTTGAACTACAAAAGAAAGAGCCACATTCCATACATACTTTCATTGCTATGCTTCAGAGGGCACGTAATTACATGGAAATCGATATCAACAAGGGAATTCATTGGATGCCGCTCACTTTTCATCCACCTATTCTCCTCTATTTGATCCCACATTGGACAAGGCATACAAGTGATGAATGTGAGAGAGCAAGGACTATAAGGATGAGGCAACTTTTAGAATATCAAGGTTTTTATTTGAGGCAAATTCAGGGTGTTAGTACAGTTATGGGCCTAAGACAAATTGCTCTACAGTACAATCAAGATCCCTAGTTTTTTATTTGGGAACAAGCAAAAAGCTAGTTGGGGGGAGTGATAGGTCTAGATAATGGCTTATTTTTTGTTATTTTTATATATGTTTTAAGATACTTTTAAACATATTCTCTAGATAATGTTCCTACACTATAATATCCTTTCATATCCATTATGTAGACTTAAACCTTAGTTATGATGATGGAGTTATGGTTATAATATATTAGTATTATATGGTTTATATGAACATATGTATGAAATGTTGATGGAATGTTATGAGTTAATTGTGATAGTTATCCTCATGTATATGTTTTGCAAATTAAATTGTTTGCAGCTAAAAAGGAACCATGGCGTAGGAGTTGCGGGATGAACCTGTAGCAACATGAATGATTGGACACCATACCAGGGGAAGCTCTAAGATAAGCTAAATGTGGTGATTGTTGATCAAAGGCACTTAATGAAGATTGAATGTGCATTATTATAAACAGTTTAATAAACGTTGAAGAAGAGGTCTCCTTCACCTATGGAATTTTTACAAGTGGTTGTATGGTTACATACAGTTCTATTTTGACATCTAGTTCTAGTTCTGATAGGATTCTTTTTTCTTTTCAATTATAGGTTGAATAATTCAAGTCTTAATTCAAAGCTGTATTATCTGGGAGTGGAATTAATGATTTTAGTTAGTTGTTGCTTTTAATAAAAAAATCCCTCAAGCTTGTATATAGTTGTTGGTTGAATCCATAGGATAGTTAGTTGTTTTTATCAGTTTTATGTTACCAATAACTTTTAGTTTTTCAAGACATGAAAAATATTCCAAATGATTGAGTCCAATTTGTGGAAAGATCTTTTGTAATCTTTTACAATATGTAATGAATGGAGTTAATATTATGGGATGCACAAAATATTAGCTAGATTTGAGTTCAGTTAAAGTGGGAACAGTTACTTGAGCAAGCCACTCATGGTATTTTTCTTCACTTCATCTTCAATTATTTATTTTTGTTAATAGTTGTTATTAGTTTATCATTGTTTCACGAATCATATGCAACATAATTAGAATTTTATCTCTTGCTTATTGTAAATGATGCTTGTGAATATGCATGTAATGGTTATTAGTAGCACTTTGAAGGATAGTTCAGTTAAGTCATTAGTTTTTATTAAGTTTTCATTTGATACAATATCATTTTATTAGCAACGATTTGATTACAATCTTTACTATAGGTACCCGTAGCAACTAGTTTTGGTTTAGGCTTTTATTGTTTTATAGTTCTGTGAATTTCCAGAAATTAGGATAGCTTAAGTAGGGTAGTTTAGGTAGTTTTGATTCCATGAAGGCATATATAATGTTGCACCATCATAAGCTTACAATCCTTGGGTTGACAATTTAATGTGGTCTTAAGCAATATAAAGTGGATTGTTCAACTAGTTAAACCTCTGAATTGAGTAGATTCGACCAAGTTTACAATACATTAGCTTAGACTCTACATATGTCACACTATTATTTGATTACCCTACTTGTGAAAAAAAGTTTAAGGATTCAATACCCACATGTCTCTTGGGAATTTTTTTTTATTTGTAACCATATTAGAAATATACATGAAGAACTGGTTGTTTTAGAGAATTAAGAGTCACCTACTACATTATTGAGGGAAACTCCCTCTAATTCACATGTTGCTTCATCTACCCACGATAGGGGAGAACCAAAGGAGAAACGTCTACGAAGGTCACCACCTGCAGCCTCTGAGTATCCTGCAACAGGGAATGTTCAAGAAACCCCAACTTCTTATAAGACAGCAAAAACAAATAAAAGGAAAGGTGGACCTTCCCTTGCTCCCAAGAAAGTGAAAAAGAAGTTCACCTAGCCAATGCATTCACACTACTTGAAAAGGAAGGGTGTCATGTAGTGTCAAGAAACCAAAGGAAAAGATTATTGTGATAATAGAGGATTCAAACTTGCAAGATAATGGTTCTGAAGATGTACATACACATGTAAAGAGAAAATGGTATGTTTCAACCACCTCTAAATCTTACTCAAAGGACATTTTTGTTGGTAATGAAACTAGAAGAAGAACACAAAAAATCCCTAACAGTGAGGGTTGTGCATATACTGGGGTTGATGATGACCAAACTTTTGAAGAAGATGAAAATTTGTTCATATAAGAAATAAATTTAAAGAAGGAATTACAAGAAGCATTAGAGAGAATAAAACATTTAGAATAATTGGTGAAAACATATGAGCAAAGAGACAAGGAAATAGATTTGAAGATTAAAGAATTGGAGGATAAACTTCATAACTATGATAATGGGTCTAAATTGGACTTACTTGTGCAACTTGCCATAGTAAAGATAGGGAACATATAAATCACAACTGCAGCCCAAGGACCCCTTGTTACAAAGACTCTAATTTATCATACCACCATATCTTTGGGTTACTAGTTGTGGAAGGTAACTCAAGAATTCTCCCAACAAAAAGAAAAATGGGAGGAGGAAATAATGGTTTTAGAGCATTACAGAGTACTGGAGAATAAAGAAACTGAATTGAAAAAGCTAGTAGTTAAGGTTGCGGAGATAGCAGATACGACTGCTCAATTTGTGCAAACTCCTGTTAGAGTATACACTTTGTTTTTGTAGGAAAGATTTCTAAGCTTTCAATTTAGTCCGTTGATTAGTAATTTTCTAATTGCAATAAGTAGAAAGTTTGAATTTCTAAGAATTTTTTATGATGCCACACCTGAATTACAAGATCAATTTGTGGATTCTATTTGCATAACTGTGTTGTGCCAGATGATATCGAGTGGAACCCATTACTGTTTGTGAGTGATTTAAAAATTAGGGTACTAGCTTCATACTTTAGAAATGAAATACAGAGGGGTGGGATTATGCAATGCCATTTATAGAGGGAGAAATTAATTTCCCTTCATATCAAAAAGGAATCTAGTAAACCCCATAAGATAATAGATGTGTGGACAGAGCTTCTAAAGTGCAAAGGTGTAGGTAGAAAAATTATGCAACTAAGGCTAAATGATTATGATAGAATACAAAGACTAATAGTAGGACTTCTTCATCATTCTTATAGTCTTATACATGAAAGATGGGACAATTAACTCCTAAGTTGCAAAAGAATGAGCCCCACTCTATATATAACTTTATGGCTATACTTGAAAGAACCCGAAGATATATGGACATTGCAAAAGGAAGAGTATTTGAATGGGTACCTCTAACTTTCTCTCTTCCAATGCTTCTCTACCCTGTACCACATTGGACAAGGGAAAGGAATGAAGAAAAAGAAGAAGTTGAGGAGGTCAGTTGGCAAAGACTTTCATGCTATAAAGGTTTTCATTTAACACATAAAAAAGAAGTGGATGCCATCACAAACCTTAGAGAGATGACCTTACATTTCAACCTCTAGTCTTCAAACCGATTTGCTTAAGGACAAGTAAATGATCAGTTGGGGGAATGATGAGTCCTACCATTAGTTAGTTTTTTGCTATTTTAATGCAGGCTTTATACATCTCCAAAAACTTACTTCCTATATATCTCTGAAACTTTACTATATTTTATAATCATTACGCAAGTTATTTGACCTAGATTAAAGTCTATGGGAATATGATTATGATATGATAGTTATTACATGGTTAATATGTGCATATGTATGAAATACAATGAATATCTATGTTTAAATTATGAAAAATAGTATTGTGTAGATGTTGTGTGAACTAACTCTTTACATCTAAGGAGCTGAAACCAATAGAATATATCCTGCAACAACTGGAAGGTGCAACTCGTAGCCAAAGGGAGTTTCAACAATGATGTAAGGGAAATTAGAAGAACACATTAGCTGCATAAATGGAGGTGTCTACTTGTTAGAATTATTGTGAATCATCGCATCATTTGATAAAACCATTGAAGGAGAATAATTTTGCTACAATTGGGAATCTAATGTGACTATTTCTACAGTCCATGTTTCAGTTAAAATTGTTATAATAAGAGCTACAATCCTATTTCAACTCTTCTTTCTTTTCAATTGTGCTTTGATTACTTAGACTTTATCACACTCTATTTTGTAGGGAGTGGTGATTTATGATTATATTTTTGTTTTGAGTCCTTTTTCTAATAAAAATCCCTCATGTGGGAGTTAATGGTGACTCCCCAACATCCCTAGGAATAGTTGCTAGACCAAAATATCTTCTAGAAGAGAGAAAATGACAAGAATGCTTGCTTCAACAATGCAAGATGAATATTGATGAATAATGGTTGAATACACAAATGTACATAAGATGCCTTGCTTATAAAGGCAAGGTGAGAGATAAGATTAGACAATATCATGACAAGTGTCTTAATCCTATAACATGTGACAACTAACAACCTAACTACCTAGAAATCAAGAATTACAAGCTAGATAAGTTCTAGAAAATCCAACTAAGACTTCTAGAAAGAATCTTATATCCTAAGTAAACTTAACCTATGAATATGTCCCCTAATTACCTAGTGAGTGAATTAGCTAGGTACAAGACATTTATTCACACCAACACCCCCCTTAAGTGCAACTTAGGGAGAATATTATTATGAGAAATATGCAAAAATGAAGATGAAGATGGGTATCGACTACTAGGCCATGTTAGGTACCCATTTACAATGCAATCTCTTACAAACGAAGAAAAGGAGAAAACCTAATGGGACAAAACTCCTCTCCAAAATAGATAAAAGAAACAAAACAACATGATGTATGGACAACTCAATGATACCCCCAAGGACTACATCCGTCATGTATATACAATCAATGACCTCCCTATAAGAGGGAAAAAGAGAGACAAGATATCCCCCCCACATTGAAGAAGCTCCAATGTCAATGAAGAATGCCTGAAAACAAAATATAATCCAATGTTTGCAAGAAACACATCTTCCTTTAGGAATAAACAAATCCATAGGCTAATGAAGAAGCCACTCCATGTCCAACTGAGAAGAGGAAAGATCAAGTCTCAAAATGTATCCCTCTAAAAATTGAGTAGGAATCTCCAAGCTTGAATAAGTCACAACATAATCATGGTCAAAATCAACCAAGAAACATGACAAATCAAGTGAAGGAGGAGACTCGTGAATATCAATCTCCAAAGACAAAGAAGATGGAATAATAGTTGTGCTGAAATTGTCATCAAATAGAAGAGAAACTCCCTTAAGTGTGTCCTCAAAATTTTCAATATGAGACTCACAAACAAGTTAGAAATACCTACCAAATATTCATCCCACAAAAGAAGATTTGAAAAACTATAATCATCCTATTGAATAGAAGCACTAATGGTTGAAGAAGCAAGAGGTGGAGTAGGAAGCTCATTACCGGTCTCTAGAATACCAAGGTGTAGATGACCAAACCTCTCCTCACAAACATGGTTCACACTCGGTGAAGGAGTGTGATATGCAGTCAAAGGAACATTATCTTCTTCTGAAGGAAAATGTGAAAAGGAATACAAACAAGATGAATGATCAACCATCTTAACAACAACAATATCCCTAGTCTCCAAGTTCCTTATGTACACTCTATTAGGAGCAAACTCAACTATCTTACCTTGAACACCATGGGTAATTTGATAAAAAAAAAGGAGATTAGTAGACAAAGAAGGAACACAAAGTACATCATTGAAAGTTCCCTCTCACATGTCAATAGAACCCTTCCCACTTACCTTCATATGTGTATTGTTACCCATCAAAATATGAGGTGAATTACAAGGCTCAAAATAATTGAACATATCCATAGAAGATGCCATATGATGAGATGCCCTTGAATCAAGAAGTCATCTATTAGATTCAAGACTTGTAGAGGCCAAGAGTGCTTTTACTTTCATTTTGTGTAGCCTAATTGTAGATTTTGCATTCTCTGACTAAGAAGATGATGGGGTTGTCGATCAAGATGCTGAAGAAGAAGACACTGCTGAGGGCAATTATATGTTATTCTTTTGAAGGTGTGTGAGTTCATCAATCTTCTTATTATAATATCTATGCTCATCATGTCCTAGCCTTTTACAAAATACACATTTGAACTTCTTTTAGATGATTCCTCTTTAGAAGAGGGTGTGGACTCAGGAGTATTATGTGAAGGTGAATCTTTACTTTGCTCATTAGACTTGGGGGCCTTATTCTGCTTCTTACCTTTGCTACTTGAAGCCTTTGAATTGCAAAAATTTTATTAGATGTGGAATATTTCAATGTGCCCATGTATACCAACTTTGCTTGTTCCCTTGTGAGATGAGCTACAAATTCATCAAGAGAAGGAATTTTGTATGCATTACCAAGGGCATCCATTGTAGCATAAAATGTAGAAACAAATATTAAATAATCAAGACCAAGCTTAAAAAGAATAGAAAGAACCAATTGTTCATCCTCTTTAGTGACCCCACAATTAGATGATTGCAATCTTAGAGAATTGAGATTAGAGAAGTCTGGGATATTGTCAAAATTTGAAGGATTTAGACCCATTAGTTCATTCTCCAAATTAAAATTTCTCATTTTATCTAGCTTACCAAAGAGACCCTCTAAATTAGTCCAAAATTTAGTAGGATGTGTGCAATATGTAACATGATATCTAAGATTTGAAGAAATGGACAAAAAAAGAGTACCACAAGCTTCTCATTCCTTCTATCAAGCCATTTTCTTCTTTCTTTAGCTCTTGCGGGTTCTGGATCTTGACCAAATGTGATCCTTTGTAATGCCAATTTTAACAATAATATCTCCATTTGAGATCTCCATCCATGATAGTTATATGGAGTTAGCGACACTGCTTTTGGCAAATCCATGATAAAATCAGAAAGTACAATAGAGGAATAACAAATTCCCTTCAGAATACAAGCAATTAACCCTTTGGCCTAAAAATTTGACACTTTTTTTCACAAATTTACAATATATCCAAAAGTACCCAATCAACTCCAAACTAAAATTGTGAAAATTTGGAGACAAATCTACAAAAAGTGCATGAATAGAACTGTAGTGCTCCTAAATACCTTCTTGATGTAAATTTTAGAAAAAATAGAGCTTGAAGCAAAAAGTTATGAGTTCAAAGACTGGAAAATAAGATCTGGCTTCAACCCTTTAAAAATGGCACAAAACTGCAAAATTTCTTCAAAACACTTGCACCACTGGAAAATTGATATCGTCAGCTTTCTAACAATCTTTTGTTTGAAAACATCCACCTCCACATGTGAAAGTTGTGAAATTTTGAAAAAAAAGTCCTAGTTTAGGGCACTTGGGGATAAATTGGCAGTTTGTTAACATTAAAATGGCACAAAATTTGGGCTCCTGGGGCTGACCATATGACCACGGCTGAAAAGGTTTCAAAAAAATAAATTGTCACTGGTGCAGCCAAGAACACATTCAATAAAATTTGATCATTACTAAATAAAGGAAGCCAGGAAATCCAAGATGAATTCGAAATCAAACTTCTTCTATTCTCCAACTCTACTGCTAAAATGAAAGAAATGCCCTTATATCTAAAAAACTAGAAAAAAACAAAAAACCCAAAAATTACCTTTTTTTGGCAATTTTTGAAAATTGTCAATTTTTTCCCATTTTAGGTAATTTCACATACATATCCCTTTGAACCTAGATTTTTCCTAAAAAAATTCCTAAAAATAAGGTGGCATAAATTTCCAACTTACATTCGAAATTGGAAACATGATTTTGAAGTTATTAAAGAAAATAGTTTTCTAAAACCCAAAAAAAAGCACAAAAAGTTGATTTTGAGGGCCAAGATGAAAGAATTTGACCTCAAAAAATTGTCAAGATGGTCCCCAACTAAGTTGGACTCGTTGGAAATCCTATCAACATCTCATAATGGAACCGCCTGTAAAATTTAAGCCCAAACAAACATCCCAGTCAAAATTTATGACCATCGGAAGTCCATGCATCATTCTCCCCTGGTTGAAAAGAACACAACTCCTACAAGTTGTTGTCTTCAAAATGTTTCCACTTGTTATGATCCAATTTCTTCACTTCCCACTCTGGAATCCATGTGTTATCTGTTGCGGGTAATCCGTCCCACTGTACCAAATACCTATTGTATTGACCCTGCCCGAGTGGATGTAGTTTTCTTATCTAGAATCTATGCAATATTTTCCTTCTTCTTATGTGGAATGTGATGGTACCAAGCCACTTATTGTCCATTGTATTCATCATGATATTCTCCATGGATTGCATATAAATAAAAAACATTAAATACAAGAGAAATATCTAAGTTTTCTAGTAAATTGGCCTCATAGGCATTATCATTGATCTTCTTTGTAATTCTACAAGGACCAATTTTCCTGTACTTCAACTTATGATATGTTCTTGTAGGAAATCTCTCTCTTCTCAAATATACCATTACTAAGTCACCTTCATTGAATACCTGATGTCACCTACTAGCATCCATAGTAGTCTTATACTTCTCATTACTGTCCTACAACTTTTGTCTCACATCTTGCTACAACTGTTGAAGATGTTCTACAAATGCTTCCCCATCATCACTGACTCTATCTTTCATAGGTAGTTGTACCAAATATAGAACACCCTTAGGATTCCTACCATACACAATCTGGAAAGGTGATTTACCAATTGATTTGTTTACAAAACTGTTATAGGCAAATTTTGCCTAGGGTAAGGTCAAGTCCCATTGTTTGGGCTTCTCTCTAACAATGCACCTTAACAAATTTCCCAAACTCCAATTGACTACCTCTATTTTCTCATCTGTTTGAGGATGATAGGCACTGCTAAACTATAACTTGGTCCCCATATTTTTCCATAAGTCCTCCAAAAATGACTTAAAAATTTGGTATCCCTATCAGACGTAATAGCCTTTGGAACACCATGTAATCAAACAACTTCTAAAAAAAAAGTTTTTCTACCCTCATTGCATCATTAGTTTTCTTACAGGAAATTAAATGAACCATCTTCAAAAATCTATCAACAAATACAAAAATGGATTCATTACCTCGTTGGGTGTGTGGAAGCCCCAACACAAAGTCCATGCTCAAATATGTCTATGGTTTGGTGGGTACTGGTATGGCATATACAACCCTATATTCTGTGAATGTCCTTTAGCCACTTGACATATTCTACACCTAGTTACATACTTAGTGATGTCCTTCTTCAACTTTGGCCAGTAGTATTTGTCTTCACTAGGGCAATTGTCTTATCCTTTCCAAAATGACCAGCCAACCCACTACTATGGAATTATTTGATAATATTTTCTCTCATTGAGCCATCTGGTATGCATAGTTGTTTCCCTTTAAAGAGATAACCATCCTACAAAAAATATTCACCATTGATTTGATTCAATTTACCAAATATTGGAGCTTTCAGTTGTTCTACAATCTCCCAAAAATCATCATTAGATTCATACAATTTTTTTATGGCATCAAATCCAATTACTTCAATTTCCATTGTGGTCAACAGTACAACATGCCTACTCAATACATTTGCAACATGGTTTTGCTTTCCAGACTTATACTTCAGAACAAAAGTGTAGCCCTGTAAGAAAGAGACCCATTTGGCATGCCTACTATTTAACTCAATGCAATATAGTTTGTAAATAACACAAACTATTGGGGAACTAGATAATGCTTCCAATGTCTCAATGCTTGAACAATTGCATAAAATTCCAAATCATAAGTAGAATAATTCTTCCTCAACTCATTTAACTTTTCACTAAAGAAAGTTATAGTTATACTTGCTTGGCCAAGTACTGCACCTATTCCCATATGGGAGGCATCACATTCTACTTCAAATACCTTATCAAAATTTGGTAGCACAAGTATAGGGGCTTCAATTACCTTCTTCTTCAGAAACTTGAAACCCTCCTCAACATCTTAATCCATGCAAATTCCCTTCCTTTGGTGTAGACTATTATAGGTGCTACAATACTATTGAAATTTCAAATGAACTTCTGATAGAAAGTGGCCAACCCATGAATACTTCTTACCTCTATTATGCTACTTGGACCAGGCCATTCTAGAATTTCCCTGACCTTTTCTCGATCCATTATGACGCCATCTTCAAAAATGAAAAAGCCTAAAAAGACCAAACTATTTTGCATGAATTTTCACTTCTTCAAATTTTCATAGAGCTTCTCCTTCCTCAACACACCCAAGTTAATCCTTAGCTGTTGTACATGCTCTTCTTTGCTTTTTCTAAAAACCAAAATGTCATCAAAATAAACTACCACAAAATTACCAATGTAAGATTGTAGTACAGTATTCATCAATATAATAAATGTATTAGGTGCATTAGATAGCACAAACGACATAACCATCCACTCATACAAACCATTTCTAGTATTAAAGGTTGTTTTCCACTCATCCCCTTCTTGAATTCAAATCTAGTGATAGCCACTTCGTAGATCGATCTTGCTAAAATATTTGGCTCCTGTCAGTGCATCCATCATGTCCTCTATATGAGGGATTAGAAACGAGTACTTGATGGTAATCTTATTAATTGCTTTGCTATCAATGCACATCCTCCATGTGCCATCCTTATTTGGGGTTAATAATGCAAGTACAACACATGGGCTCATGCTCTCTCTAACCACACCTTTTCTGATGAGTTATGTTACTTGTTTATCCAGTTCTACATATGTCTAATTAATTCTATAAGATGCTTGATTAGGTAGAGTTGCTCCTAGAATTAGATCAATATGATCTTGAATATCCCTCTTTGGTGGAAAACCATCAATTAACTCATTAGGCATGACATCAACAAACTCCCCCAATAGCTCTGCTACTTCTGGTGGTAGTGAAATGTCTTCCTCTTCTCCTCTTTTTACTATTAATGCATAACAACACCCTATCACCTTCATTTTTTTGTCAAATTCTCTTTCAGACAACATGGTCTCACTTTTCCCTTCATCCTTAAAAGGAAAGAGAGTCACCTTAGATCCATCCTTCCAAAATGTGTATGGGTTTTTCTCTCCATCATGCATAACTTTTCTATCATAATGCCATGACCTTCCCAACAATATGTGACAGGCATCCATTGGAATGACATCACACCATATCTCATTCTTATAGATCTTCCCAATGCTAAACTTGATTAAACATCTTTTATCAATAGTGAATTCATTTCCTTTTTTAAACCATACAATGCGATAGGGATGGGGATGCTTTTCACAGTGTAAATTTAAATTTTCTTCCATTTCTCTAAAGGCCATGTTCTCACAACTACCTCCATCAACAATAACTTGACACACCTTTCCACCCAAAAGTGCATCTGGTTCTGAAGGTATTCATTCGAAGCCATGAATCATCAAAGTTTTTAGCCTATGCTTTCTCCTTTTTCTAGAATCATCATTGATCTTCTCATCACAAGGCTTTCTCCCACATCTGGTAAAACCTCCAGTTCTGCCCCTCCTACTTCATTTCCAACTTGAACTAGGTTCACCCTAGGTTTTCCTCGATTTTTTTCTTGCATGTTATAATTTGAGAATTCAAATGCCCTGTGTCCTTCTCCACATCTGAAACACATGAAAGGCCTTCTTTGGTTTTCCCATCCTCTACCACTGTCATAACCTCTACCTCTCTGAAATCCCCTTCCTCTTTCTTGATTTTGAGAATCTTGTCAAGTGTCTACTTGTGTTTCCAGTCCTTGGGATGACTCTCCCCTACCATAATTTGAACCTCCTCTAAATAGGGATGATGTACCCCTTTTTCCTCCTCTATTCCTCTGAAGATATTGTCTGCTTTGTTTTTCTTCAGCCTTTAGAGCCAATTGGTAGGCCTTCTCCATACTATTGACACAATGCATGCTCAATTCATCTTGAATAGAGAATTTCAAGCCACTTACATATATTGCAACCATCTATTCATCAATTTCTTGATGCTCTACACGTATAGAAAACTTGTAAAACTCATTTGTATAATCTTCCACATAAGATAAATTCTGCTTTAAGTTTTGAAACCTACGAAAAAGGGTTTGCGCATAGTTTATGGGCAAGAAGTTTTCTCTCAACTCCTCCATTTTACTCTAGCTCTTGATCTTATCCTTTCCTTTCCTTGTTTGTTCCTTCTAAAGATGATCCCACCAAATCATTACATGACCCTTTAACTCAGTGAATGCAAACTTTACCTTCTTTTTCTGTCATGGATTTCCATTCAAAAAATTTCCCAATGTCATTTAGCCAGTCTATCAAATCCTTTGGTTTAAGACTACCTGCATAGTTTGAAACATCAATCTTGATTCCTTTATTTTTCCGTTCTAAGTCCTTGAGCATCCTCTCTTCAAAGCTCATTCCTTCTAATTGTTCTTCTTCAAGTTCCATATCTTGATCTGCGCCTCCTTGCATGACTGTCTCTTCATTGGAATCATCTCCTCCTCTTCTTATTCTTTGATTCACCATTCGATTTGTAAGTTATTCTACTTTTCTTTGCAAAATTTTCATTTCTCTATGCATCTAGGCAATACCTCCTCTTCATCTTCCTCTCCCAACCATCTTCCTCCTCTGATACCAAATGATGCAACCAAGAGCGCATTCAATAAATTTTAATCACTAATGAATAAAGGAAGCCAGGAAATTCAAGATGAATTTGAAATCAAACTTTTTCTATTCTCCAACTCTGCTACTACAATGAAAGAAATGCCCTTATATCTAAAAATCTGGAAAAAACAAACAAAAAACCCAAAAATTACCTTTTTTTGTAGTTTTTGACAATTATCAATTTTTTGCCATTTTAGGTAATTTTGCATACATATCCCTTTGAACCCAGATTTTTCCTAAAAAATTCCTCAAACTAAGGCGACATAAATTGCCAACTTACATTTGAAATTGGAAACATGATTTTCAGGTTATTAAATAAAATAGTGTTTTAAAAACCAAAAAAAAAAAACACAAAACGTTGATTTTGAGGGGCAAGATGAAAGAATTTGGCCTCGAAAAAATGTTGAGATGGCCCTCAATAGAGTTGTGCTCGGTTGGCAATCCTATCAACATCTCATAAGGAGACCGCCTATAAAATTTCAGCCCAAACAGACATCTAAGTCAAAAGCTATGATAGTCGAAAGTCCCTGCATCAGCCGCCCCTTTGAGTGATGGAATAAGCTATACTGCCAACCCTTTAAGCACCTCTCCCATGCATACACCAAGTTGGCTATATGGTTGGCTTTAAAAAACCTTTTAAAACAAATTTTAATTAATGAGAATTATGACCAATATTTAATCAGGGTCAACTTTATAACATAATCGACTTGTAAATATAAATCGTAGTTTTAATAAAACAAAAGTTTTGTATTAATAAAAAATTTGTGATAAAATATTTTCATACCAACAGAAACAATGATGTGACTTATGATTGTACCTTCTAATGATGTAAGCCTGCACAAAGAATGCTAGGAATATATTGTCATAGAACTTAATAATATTGCTCGATTTAAAAATATATATATAATTTGCCCCAATTTTTTTGATAAAAACCCATAGAAAATATTGTTAAATTTTATTTTTTGCAAAATAGTACCTGCTCGGGGGGGCGTACGACCTGCCCGGGCAAAATTATTTTGCCTCAAAAATAAATTTTTCATAATATAGTCAAATTTTATATCAAAATTCATCTCTTTAGCCTCCTAATCGCAATGGCAAGGTCAATTTGGGCTCAAAGTCCCCCAAATTTTTAGCTACCTCTAGATATTGCAACTAAAACCCTCAAATTGAAAACCTCATGGATCGAGCAAAACATAACCAAATTTGATGAAACAAAAGGAAAACCTGACTTTCTTTGACACCTTGGATTCAACAGTGAGGTCCTTGAAATCCCAAAATGAACCCAACAAAATATTCAAGACAACATGAAACCCTTAGATTTGGGAAGGAATCTGCAACATTGGAGCTTTGATACCATGTGGGAGTTAATGGTGACTCCACACCCCTAGGAATAGTCGCTAGACCAAAATATCTTCCACAAGAGAGAAAATGGCAAGAATAATTGCTTCAACAAAGCAAGATGAATATTGATGAATAATGGTAAAATATGCAAAAGTACACAAGATGCCTTGCTTATAAAGGCAAGGTGAGAGATAGGATTAGACAAGATCATGACAAGTGTCTTAATCCTATAACATGTGACAACTAACAACCTAACTACTTGGGAATCAAGAATTACAAGCTAGATAAGATAAGTTCTCGAAAAGCCAACTAAGACTTCTAGAAAGAATCTTATATCCTAAGCAAACTTAATATGTGAATATGTCCCCTAATTACCTAGTGAGTGAATCAGCTAGGTATAAGAAATTTATTCACACCAACACCTCGTACCTATATGAATGGTTCGATGGTTGAGTTGGTTTCTCTTTTTATAAAAATAATGTTTTGTTTCTCAATCATGATCTTATGAATAAGATATTCTGGGAGAATCTCTTTGGATTGTGATATCTTGAATTATGAAATGAGATCTTTTTCAGCTACTGTTATGTTAATTTAGTTTGAGGAGTTAGATTTGAGTTCACTTTGTGCAAATAGTCATTTGAGCAAGGGCCACTCAAGATAATTGTTCCCCACTTTATTTCCTGTACATTTATTTTTGTTACGATAGTTAGTTTCATAATTATGTTTGTCTTAATCAGATTCTTCATGTGATGAATGTGAAAAAGATCTTATCTAGTATTCATTCTTTAATTGTTCCATGCATTGTTCTCTAGAGTTAGTCAATTCGGTTGAGTTAGCAAGTGTTGGTTAATTGCATAATTCATTTTTTGACAGTAAACTAGTCATAGTCTTTAGCTATAAGTACCCGTAGCAATAGCTTCAACATTACCTCTTTTTACTATTATGCAATTTAGTATTTCCAGTATGTGTAAACACCTATGCTAGGATGATATAGGTAGCGAAGAGTCTTTGAAAGAACATACAGTGCCAACATCATCAAAATTTTATGTTAGCCCTAGTTGATACATTAAATGAAGGTTTTAGTGAACTATTCAGTAGGACCCCCTCTAAATTGTGTGTTTGATACCAAGTTTCCTGAATGTTAGTAGGCCTCTACAGTCACTGTTTCTCTTATTGTTCCAATTAAACATTCCATTAGAGGATTTTATGTCGAAAAAGTTCAAAAGAGAAACATTATCCCTTTAGAGATCCAAAGAGGGATCCAAACGAGCATTACCATCCCTCTTCTCCTTAAGTGAGGAGATAACATTGAAGTGCCCTACCAAAATCCAAGGAAGACAAGGATATAAAGAGCGCACATATCTAACATGAGACCACAATTGAGTCTTACCAGGGAGATCAATAGGAGCATATATGTTAGAAAGAAGAATTCTCTCACCCGATTCTAGACTAGAAGCAACTAGAGAAATAGAAAACCCACAAGAAAGCCACCAAATCAGACTAACTCTACGCAAATCCCATAAACAAGTGACCCCACTAGAGCTACCATGTGCTTCCACACATTGGCACTACCCTCTACCCCATATCTTTGAAGCCACATTCAACATACTTTCAACCGATAACTTTGTCTCCAAAGGGAAAACTCAAAACTCGAACCAACTCATGAATATCCTTTTGTCTAGGGATGCTATTCATACCCCTCACATTCCAAGATATCACAATCATCGTTGAGGTTGGGAGAAATGGGAATTAGTGGTCCTCACCGATCCAAATTGATGGGCAATGTCGTTGATGTCACTTCTTACATCATTTAATCTTTCAATTATCGAACTGGGTGTGTCTTAGAACTATATGAGATAAGGATGTCTCCATTAATTAAGGGGTTTTGCACTATAAACATTTACTTTTGGTTTCAGTCTTACTCCTTCAGGAGCTCTAAGGAGTGGAACTTAACAACTAATTTCTAACTAATTCGAAGGATTTAATCCTAATTTATTTCTTAACTAATGCTTATTTAGACTCTAATAACTTAGTTCAGACTCCACCTGACTTTTTTTTTTTTAGACTGTAGGAATCGGGTAGCACGACCCCCTATAAACTGCAGTGCGCCTGGTAAACTTTTTAACGTGACCGGCGGCGCTAGCGCGACACGCCCTCCGGTACCACGGGACGGGGGGAGACTAGAACTCGTGACCAGCAGAGCCGCAACGGAATTACTTAGCCAACCGAGCTAGGGCCCCCGCCAAGACTCCACCTGACTTAATTGTAATTGTTTCATGGAAAAAATAAGCTATAACCAAATTCACTCTTAATCTAAAATTCAAAATTGAAATTTACTTGAAAATAGAATCTACTTACGTTTGCAAGAAAATAACAGTAACACTAAATTCCATGAATAAATTCCAAACAATCTTTGGTTTTATCCTCCCATTAGTCATTATTATTTCTCCCATTAAAACCACATGCATTTGAAAATAGTTATTAACTCTAATTCCTATGAACAACAATTAAATCTATAGTAAACAAATGAATGTTAATCTTTAGTAAAGCACAATGAAATACCTTAAGAACACGATGAACTTAATCTAAGAGTATAAGTAATTGTAGTCACTAACAATGATTAAATAGAGATCAACATTCTTAACTTTCCAATTGATACAAATTGAGCAGAAATTAACTAAATTGAAAGAATCATAACACAAGGTCACCTCCTTCAGTTGAGCAGGCCCTTCTCTTCCTTTGGTGGGACCTTTAACATTGAGATTCAAATTAATACCTTATTTGCATTCAAATTGGCCCAAATAGGTGAGTAGAACAAAAGTGTGTTTTACAAAACATTACAATATTCAACAAAGAATTATCTAACTCCAGACTAAATCTAAGGATGGATATTTATAGGAATATCCATTATTTGAATGCAAAATCATGTCGCTACCCACCAAGATACAAAGTAGAAAACTATAACTAAAACATAACTGAAAGTATCATGGAGAATTTTGCCTCATAATAGTTGGAACAAGGAGTTTCCAAGCCGACTAAGGAAGTCAATTCGAAATCATGATGAATTAGTATCCAGCTAGAGTGTTCAAGAGTGCAATTGATTCCACATTGTTAAAGAGAAAGTTTAATAAATCCACCTCATGAAGTAAGCATTTAATCACTTGAACGAAATCCTCAAAGATAGGATGCTAATATGACAACAGAGATTTCAAATTGCATAGTCATTCCATCATTAACATCATTAAAAAGCAACACATTCAATGCAAAATATCATTTCTAATATATCCTCAAATTAGTTAAATATAAGATAAAACAAGCAAACTTATAAGTATATAATCTACCGCCAGCATTGTTAATTAATAACATAATAAAGTCTTTGTAAACATAAAATGATCAATTAAAGTGTCATTTTGAGAACTTGTCATTTCTCCCCCTCCTACTGTCAACCATGTCCTCATGGTTGAGGATTTGGTAAATTCCTGTTTTTGTTCAACATCCAAGTAATTAAGTCAACCAAATCAACATCCTGCATCATATATTCTAAGTAAGTCATAGGATGAGCATATCCATTCAATGTTTCAATTTCTTTCATCCATTCTCTCAAACTCTCTCCTATGAACTATGGTGATGCATCAAATGTAGGTGTGGGCATTATAATCAAGGGTGGTCTAAATCTCATCCCAATCCAATTGGCTAGTTGCTCTTCGATGACATCTATCGAAGTTCTCACTTTAGTGAGACACTAGGTAATGTTTCTTGGTGAGATGGGTTCTCTTCTCCTTAATGGTGCTAGAGTACTACAAAATATCTCTCTTGCTATAGTTAAAGCCCTATATGGAAGGTGATCCTGAATATTTATGAAAACATTAATACTTTTAGATAGATTTCTCATGTAAACTAGTGCTACATTTTGTGACATTGTAAAATACCTAAATCTGCCTCTGAAAGTTCTTGACCAAGGGGTCTTATCTTTGATAAGCATACGCAACTTCATCTATGCATCCTTGTACTGAGATACTCGATTTTCCCGTTCAACTTGATTCTGCAACAATGATACAAAAGACATAATTTGTAACTCTCCAATAAAAAAATTTAGAAAGGATCAAGGAAAATGACCAAGAAGAAAACCATGCTAAAAATATTCACACATTTGGTTTTGAATAGTGGGACGACTATTGTAAAAATATTTAAGAAATTCATTGTCATCATCATAATTTTTTTTTCTCTTCAAAAGAAACTAATTGATTTTCCATTGGAGAAATCTTTCCCTCAAAATAATGCATATAACCCTACTAGTTTCCTCATAGACAATATTATTTTCTATGGTTTCCCTTAATATTATTTTTTGATGGTTTCTACAACTTGCTGAAATCTTTCATTCATTTCATTTCTTTCTTTTTCTAACTGTTGATTTGACTTCTTAATTGATTATTTTCTTGTTTCAATTTCATTGCAGATAGAGAAAGGTATCTCCTTGGAGCAGATGAGGTGGAAGCCCCATGAGAATGTAACTTACCAATTTTTGTCTTAACTGCTCCTCTTTTTTTTCTAATTCTACCTTCAATATTCCTATTTCTTTTGCACTTAACCTTGTTGTTTCCTCTACTCGGGCTAATGCCTGTGCATTAGCTTGTTGTAAGGATTTTTCTATTTTGTTTAACTGTCCCTGTAAAATACTTTCTTTTTTTCATTTGCTCTGCTTTATTTATAGATTGTTGCAATTCCTCTTCTTTCCTTTTTAGTTTCTCTTCAAGAAATTGAATTCTTCTTTTCTCTTTCTCTATTTTTGCTTGTATTCTTGACATTTCCATTTCCTTTGCTATCTCTTCTTCTTCCTCCATTTCCTCTCTTTCCTGAATTTGAGGAGATTTCTCTTGTTCGACCACTAGCTCTTTACCCTTCCTTCTTTTAAAAACCAACAAATGTGGAGAAGAAGATTCAACCTCCTCATCTTTGAATTCCTTAGAAGCTTCTTTTTCCTTTGTTTGATGATCAAATTTTTTAACAGAGTTATCTTTTATTGAAATATGAGGAGATTGCTCGGCATGTGGTGAGCTATGGGCTTCTAATACAGGGGTTCTTTCAAGAGTTGGAAGTGGAACTTCATGCGGACTTACAACATGTTCAAGAGACTATATAGGGGTCTAGACTTTTTCATGGCCTCCTAAAGTGTCCTAAGGACTTTCAGTAGGTTGCTCGGGTAAATTGTCAGGATTTAAAACATAGGGTTTTCTTCTCTTGACTCCCACTTTTTCTTTTTACTAAGGGTTTCCCTAACAGATTCCCTTAGCTTCCTCTTTTTCTATTTCTGCCCTTTTTTAGAAGATTCTCCTTTTTCAAATTTGTACTCTTTTTGTTGTAGGCCCCTTCTTGGGTTTTATTCCATGCTTAACAGTGGGGGTCGATAAGAATTCTAGCCACTCTTCCCTACCAAACTCTTTTCTCATAAAATGGTGCTTGATTATAAAATGTATTAAACTATGATATCTTATAAATGATACACCCCTAGATTTTACCCTAGATATCATAGAGGAAATTTGAGCAAATAGAAAGGTAGGTAGGTTGATTTTTGCAGAAGGCCTGGTATTACCATACCTTAAATGTGTTAGCATTCGCATGCCTGGTCCTAAGATTGTACCATATTATCCTTCAAAAGTGAAGAATTTAATTAGCCACATGACAATTGTTTTCTAGGGCTCCTCTAGGCTATTGTGAACAATTCCCCTATAACTTCCTTTATGCCACTGAATCTCAGGTAACCTTTCAGGTTCTTCATGAAATGCTGAAACCAATTCTTCAAAGCTAATATGACCTTTATTGACAGGTTCTCCTTCAATTGGAATACCAAACAATTCACTTATGGTACTAGGACCAACCTCTATTGTTTCCCCTCTGACTCTGGTAACATTAACATGAAAATTTATAACAAATTCCTTGACCGATTCAAGTTCAAAACCCTCATACATTTGAATAAAATCAAGTCACCTAGGTTCTCTAAGTAGTCTCTTTGTCTCAGGATCCAAACTGAAATTTTGAGGCTCTAAATTTCTCTTATTCCCTATTTTTTTAGTTATTTCTCTTATTTATCTTATTCCCCAACAACAATGCCAAAAATGATGGGCAAGGTTGTTGATGCCACTTCTTGCATAATTTAATCTTTTAATTGTTGAATTGGGTGTGTCTTAGAGCTATATGTGATAAGGATGTCTCCACAAATTGGGGGGTTTTGCACTGTAAATAGTGACTTTTGGTTTTGGTCTAACTCCTTCAGGAGCTTTTAGGTGCTCTAAGAAGTGGAACTTAAAAACTAATTTCTAACTAATTATAAGGACTTAATCCTAATTTATTTCTTAACTAATGCTTATTTGAACTCTGATAACTAAGTTCAGACTCCACCTGACTTAATTGTAATTGATTCATGGAAAAAATAAGCTATAACCAAATTCACTCTTAATCTAAAATTTAGAATTGAAATTTACTTGAAAAGAGAATCTATTTATGTTTGCAAAAGAGAATCTAATTACGTTTGCAAGAAAATAAGTATTAATCTAGAAAATAGTAACACTAAATTCCATGAATAAATTCCAAACAAGCTTCGGTTTTATCTTCCCATCAGTCATCGTTATTTCTCCCATTAAAATCACATGTATTTGAAAATAGTTATTAAGTCTAATTCCTATGAACAACAATTAAATCTATAGTAGACAAATGAATGTTAATCTTTAGTAAAGCATCATGAACTACCTTGAGAACAAAATAAACTTAATCTAAGAGTATAAGTAATTGCAGTCACTAACAATGATTAAACATAGATCAACATTTTTAACTTTCTAATTGATACAAATTGAATAGAAATTAACTGAATTGAAAGACTCATAACACAAGGTCACCTCCTTCGGTTGAGTGGGCCTTGCTCTTCCTCTAGTGGTACCTTTAAAATCGAGATTCAAATTAACTCCTTATTTGCATTCAAATTGGCCCAAATAGGTGAGTAGAACAAAAGTGTGTATTACAAAACATTACAATATTCAACGAAGAATTATCTAACTCCATACCAAATCTAAGGATGGATATTTATAGGAATATCCATTATTTGAATTCAAAGTCATGGCGCTACCCGCCAAGATACAAAGCAAAAAACTAAAACTAAAACAAAACTAAAAGTATCATAGAGAATTCCATCTCATAACAGCTGGAACAAGGAGTTTCCAAACTGACTAAGGAAGTCAATTTGACATCATGATGAATCAATATCCAGCTGGAGCGTTTAGGAGCACAATTGATTCCACATTGTTAAATAGAAAGTCTAACAAATCCACGTGATGAAGTAAGTATTTAATCACCTAAACAGGATCTTCAAAGATATGATGCTAATATGACAACAAAGATTTCAAATTGCATAGTCATTCCATCATTAGCATCATTAAAAAGCAACACATTCAATGCAAAATATCATTTCTAATATATCCTCAAATTAGTTAAATATAAGATAAAACAAGCAAACATATAAGTATATAATCTATCACCAACATAGTTAATTAACAACAAAATAAAGTCTTTGTAAACATAAAATGATCAATTAAAGTGTCATTTTGAGCACTCGTCACAAAATCCAACAATGTGTCACTGATTAACTTTATCTTTTCTTGGTCCTTTTTACCAGCCTTAAGAGGCTTCTTAGGAGCCCCCTTTTTAGGAGGCTTTTGTTGTAGGCCTAAAGTAGGAGAAGATGACTTATTCTTACTTGGGTCAGTAGCACCCTTCTCAATTGTTTGTCCAAAAATAATGACAATAGAACCCCCGATAACCTCTCACAACACACTAACCCCCTGAATAGGAGTAGAGGGAGGAAGATCCATGTCCATCTGAACCTCTTGCTCTCCAAAATAAGTAGGGCTTGAAATGACAATTAGTTGATTACCAATGTGCTTCTCCACTAAGGAGCCATTTGTCTCCTGCATATCTAGGGGAACCCCCTCTTCCCGAACCAAATCCTCTAAAGCATCAAATCTATTAAAGGTATCCCCTTCCTGCCTATGCTTGAGGGTTCTCTTTTGACCTCTACCTCTATTATGAGGCTTAACTGGAACACAACCCTCCTTATCTGCCGTCACCCTTGCATGGGAGCCTTACCCTTGTCTATCTTCGAGGCAAAATGAGGAGCATTACCCAAACTAGAAGCTTGGGTAGCACAAGGACACTTTTGCTGAAGGTGACCATATTCATGGCACAACCGACACCTGAAAGGAAACACATCATAGTCCAACTATTGGGTCCAAGAAGATGATCCAATACTAATATCTATAGAGTTCAACAACAATTTTTTCAAGTCGACTTCAACACACACACGAGCAAAAGAAAGTACCTTCTTATCCATTGTTTGTTGAGAAGGAACAATAGGCTTTCCAAGCAAAAGAGCGACCATTTGCAATATATCACTTCTCCAACATTCTAGAGGTAGATGAGGGAGGCAAACCAAAATTGAAACCCTAGAAGAGAGCTCCTTTCCAGAGTTAAATCTTGCATGCCGCAGTTTTATAAAGAGACCCATTTGATTGTAGAAGTAAGGCCCGCCTTTAAAAGCCACATTCCTATTATCCACAAAGGAAATATCCACCATGAAGAAGTTGTTGGCTGCTAGCATAATATCTATATCCCCCTCCAGGTTCCATGTCTTGTGAACCCAAGATTCAAGAAAAGGTAGCGACACCCTCATCCCCATAAACTTGCAGATCAACACATGGTTGCTATAGTACTCCACATCCTCAACCACCGATTCAGTTTGAATCATTAAGATTGGGTGATCTTAGGATCTTTGTAAACATCCATTCACCTTTTGCAATATGAAAGCCCCATTCCTTGAAGAGCCCACACAAGGTAAAGCCATGTTTGAAAAATTCAAATCACCTTTGGGCGGAGAGGAGGCACGATTAGGCTTGCCCAAGGATGCATGCAATGCCATGTAAGACCAAAACCAAATTCTCTCCTATTGCAACCAAAGCCACATAAGAGACAACAAAGAAGAAAGACAATAAAAGCAACTGATAGAAAAACATAATAGCTATAGGAAAATACACCCCTCCACCAAAGCATAAACACCTTTCGCTCCTTAATATCACTCACAATCACCAAATCACACCTCACGAACAACATGCAAAGAGGAACCTGTTAGCTCTCAAAAACGCAGGCTTGAACCACGAAAGGTTGCCAAGCTTTCACGACATTTCAGGGTAACAAAACAAGGTTTGAAACAATCAAACCTTCTACTCTTCAGGTGCTGCTAGACCTAGGCGGGTGTACCTAACTAAATAGTGCAGACTTAACTTGTGATTATCCTTCTGAAATGCTTTGTCCACAATGGTAGATGATAGCAAACAAATGAAATCAAACTTGATAACAATTTACAGATCTAAATCCTAGAATGCTTAATTAACTGATAAAAGAGATTGAATGAATTCAAATAATGAATTTGCAGAGACTAGTACCTTGTTGGGTATGTGGAGTCAAATGAAACAGAGGTGAGCAACTTATTCTGGCAGAAAATCAAATTGTAGGCATATGATCTGTTTATAACTTGTATAAACAATGCAGGATTATGATTACTAAGCTCTACTTTAAGAATCCAGATGAATTCCCCCTAATTACTGTGATCAACAAAAAGGATTTAATCCCTACTTGAGAGAACCAGCCAATTAATCACACAGATACAACAAATGTGCACCGATAAACTAAGAATAAACTTGTTATTTCAATTTAAACAACCAGAAAAAATTAACTTGGAGACAACTTTAGCAATGCTTTTCAATAAATTCAACATACAATTGATACCAGAAACAACCTGCCACACCAGCTGATTTTATTTGAAACCACCATTTGAAATCATGCACATAGTCTTTGGAAAGAGAAAATTATCCTACTGTAGCCATGCCTAATCTATCTATCTGTGATCTAAAAATCTAATCCTCCTCAATTACAATCCAGGATGCATATTTATACCCAGCATTCAGGAAAATAAATCAAATTGGAAATCCATGTCGGCCACCGTAGAATTTGGGCAAAAACCAAGTTGGCCCGCAACGGTTAAAATTCCAATTACATGTCAGCCACAAGATCAGAAATTCTGTTATTCACCTGTGCACCAGTCAGCAAGAAAATCGTGAAGGTATGTTGAAGACAATATAACGCTGATCGCTCCTTGCCAGTGTTCCCCCGCTCCACATGCTTCGCCGTGACAATCCATTTGTTACACCGAAGTGCATTCCTCATGTGCTTTCCATTCACAAAGACACATGATATATCTCGTCGAAAGCTCCTTTTGTTTTAATCATTGTCGCTGTAACTTACCGCTCTCGGGGAGACTTCATACCGAGAACACAATGTCAAGCCAAAGATCCCCATATAGCTTCATATCGCCATAACCATCCAATTGTCATACTGACAACCCCAACATTGCACTCCACTCGGCAAGATCCCAGGCTCCTCGCCAAGACCACACGCCGAAACACATGAGTCACATCGAGCGATTATCCTTATTTAATTCACTGTCGCTAAAACATCTTATCTTTCTCACCGATAAAGCCCATATGTCTTAAACATGTCACTATAACCATGAGCCTTTGGCAAGACGATATATAGAATTCGCTAAGTCACAACGAAAGTCACTCCGACACCATAGATCGCAAAGAGAAAGTGAGACTCATACCGATAAAAGCTCATACAATGCTCCAACGGTGAGACTAGAATAAACTCATGCCGAAAGAAAACCAAACGCGAAGTCGGCGAGACATATTCGCATCGCTGGGACCATAGGCCGAGAGTTACAACCATATATCGAAAGCCGATTGTAGTAAGCCCATTGTAGTCTGTTAGTGTAACATATGGGTATCGCCATGACCCAATACTGAAAGCCCTCCATCTATACCGATGAGCCACAAAAATGCAAAGTCGGGGAAACAAAAGATAGTCGGTATGACACCACCCCGAAAGCTATAGCATATGCTGACAGGGACCTCCACCGTTGCCCAAAAAACTTGGAACCTATGCCGATAACCTGCAACAAGAAACAGTGAAACACACACAGGTCGGGGAGACATTTGGATACCTATGCTGACATGGACAGAAAGGTGAAAAATGCAAACACGACGGAAACCATGGAGCCATATGGCAAAAAATGGGTGAAATATGCACATGATAGTACCAATCTGGAAAATTATGAAAGTGGACAATCATGTAAAATCACCAGATTTTTACAGTTTCAACAGAACCAACAAGAGAAAAAAAATGAAAAAAGAACCCAACAAAGATATTATGGCGACCACCCTTGGTCACCACGCACACACAACAGGTAAATGCCACCCCCCTCGGGCGATGAAACCCTAGCCTACACTTGCACCAACAAAACACCATCAAAACTCAACTCAATCGTCTCCAATTCCTATAAAATAATTAATTGAATTTATCAACTATATTTTGCAAAATAAAAAAATACATATATTTAATATAAAAATAAACTTTATTTATAATATTAAAAATAAATAAATAAATTTAAAAAACTTAAAAAAGCATAGAAAAAAACCAAATTATTTGGATTTAAGCTTTAAAAAAAGTTGAATCACACATTTAAAAAAGAAGTTCAAAAAAGAAAGTAAGATGCCTAAGTTACCTTTGTGGTTTCTTAAAAACTAAGAAACTCATGTAAAAAAGTTGAATAACAAAATTCAAAGAGAAGTTAAAGATGAAAAAAACCATCTTTTATCGGAGCGACAAATCTTTTATTTAATCATAGTCAATTACATGCTCGATAACGATATTTTTAGAGTGCAAAAAATTCCAATCAGGTTTAAGCAAGGTGAACGATTTGACTTTTATTTGCAGGTGGAAACTGGAGAGTAGCGGACAATTGAAAAATTGCAGAGTTTCTCTCGCGGTTCTTCCTCCTGAGGGAAACAGACAGAGACAAGCAGAAATAGAAATAGGAAGAGATAGAGAGGTATCGGCGTGTCTCGAGACAGGGAGACAAGGAGGAGTTTGTGACGATGGTATGCAATGGCTGGCGTAGCAGGAGACGGGCATGATGAAGAGTTTTCTTCTTTCGGAGCCACACACGGTGAGTTTCTTTTGCACTTACTTCGCAAAGGCAATAATAATGTTAATCCAACAAAACAAGAGTCATTTAATGATAACACTAAAAGCAACGCAAGTGCACCATCATCATCATCAGTAGCAGCAGCAGCAGTCGAAGAGACATGGCAGTTAACAGATCCGGCAGTTGCAGCACTTGGTCCAAGCCATACTTTTCACAACCCTAGCCCTAACCCTAAGCATAGCCCTATCCTTGCCCCTAACTTCCCTCAGCAATATCCAAATGTTAGGTTGCCTTCATTACACGCCCATAAAAATGACCAATCAGTGCCCTTGCCTTTTGCATTTGACCAATTGCCGAGAACCCACTATCTAAATCCATATCAATTTAATAACCCCTCCGCATTCGGAGTAGGAACAGCTGCACACGGCCCTTTTTATGGCTCTGGATGCGAAGAGCATGGCCAATTGGGTATGCCCCCTCCTCCTTCTTGGACACGTGGTGGAGCAGATGGTAGGTTCTATCCTTCCGGACATATGGGTGGAAGTGAGGGAGCAGGCATTCATTGCGGGGATTGGCAGCCGCAGAAACATGGAACCGACCTCCGAGGGCCTTCAGAGAGTTTGAAAGGAGGTTCGCAGTTTCCGCTTGGTGGTAATGGAGAGCTTAATCATAATGCTGTCTTGAATAATAATGATAAGTGCATTAGAGGGAACCTTTGTACTGGTAATTTTGCTCAGAATTGTGTCCAGGGCAATTCTAGTGCTCACAGGCTTGATGAAAACCAAAATTCCATCCCAAGGAATGCTGCTGGTACTGGGCACACTACATTAGTTCCCAGTCAACCATGGCTGCCTGTAGCTCAAGAACAATTCATCAGGGATGGAAATTTGCAGTTCGGGTCAGTAGATTGGCAAACCGAACATGATAAGCACGATTCCATGAATGGCATCTACCTGCATGACAAGAACAAGTTTGAATCGCGTTCCAGGGACATTTTCCTTCATAATGCTGAGCTCCCGCCCAATCTACAGGGTAAAAATGGCTCAATGAGGTTTCTCTGCAGGCCTTCCTCAAACCAACAACATTGTGAAAATCCAACAGTTTTAGAGGAAGTGACAACTTGGGATGGCTCAAAGAATCAAATAATTGTTGAACCAAGAGTTTCAAAAGGTTCTGTTGCATATTTTGACAAGGGAACTCTCAAGGGGAAACCGGAAGTGGACCAATTGAAAGAAACAACTGGTATTGCAGGGAATAAAGCATTTTACAGAGGTCATGGGGAAAAAGAATACAGAGGACAACCCTTTCTGGAAATTGAAAGGGACAGTAATATAAATAGCTTTCTTCACAATGGATATGGTCAACTGGATGCGATAAGAAAGGATGGCATTAGAAATGGAACAACACAGTCTACAATCACAAAAATGAGGTACACCATGGAACCAGCTAAGACGTTGACTCAAATTAGGACTGACAGACAGGGTATAGAAAAACATTCTTTGCAATCTGGAGATGGAAATGTTTCTAAAAAATGTGGTGGAAATCAACAAGAATGGCATGCCAAACAGTCACAAATTGATGGTCTAGTGCAATCTGGAAACCTGGATTCATTCTCAACTATTACAGATTATTTATCTGCTCTTGATGTGAAGGGATCTGATAGCTGCAACTTTAGCAATGTCTCGGAAAACCCCCTTCCCAGGAGGCTTGGTAGACCAGATGATGCTGCTTCTTTTAGTAATTCACTTCCCTTTCATTGTGAAAGTTTAGATCCTGTTTCTTCTCGAGTATTAGAAAATGGGCTATATCATAAGGAATTGGGTGAGGGTGCTGTTTCAGAAGGAAGCCAGAGATTTGCAGCTGAAAGGAGAAGGCAAGGAAAGCAAAGGGTAGATTTAACTCGACATATATCTAAGGAAGCTCACAAAGATGATACTGGTGTAGTGTTCACAACAAATTCCACTCACTTGCAATCTATAGGCGATTTTGATAAATATCGCAATAGAAACAACTCAGCTCTTTCTCGAGCGCATAAGGTGAGTAAACAGACAGTTGATGATCAGTGCTGTATAATTGTATGCGTTTTTTTATGACATGAATGTTTGCCATAGGACGTGTTATTCATTATTTTAATATTTTATGATGTACGGGAATATAATGCACTGAAAAGCATAATATTCTAACTTTATAGCATTACTTGTTCGGCTCTTCTCTTTAGTTGGACCCACAATTGACTCAATATTTTGTCAGTTACTTTCTATTTACTGGTTAAGATTTCTTTCCATGTTTGAAGTGACAGAAATTTACACCCTCTTCATGTTTGATTTTCTTCAGTTGTATATGTATCTCATTCCTTACAATGCACTTTGATATTCAAATGTCTATTTTTTCCTTGTACTAAGGGACACCATACACAGGTTGATATCTCTAAGCAAAATAAATTAAAATTATAACGACAGTGCAAATCATATATTAAAATTTGAACAAAACAAATTATTCAAGTAGGTCCGTAGATCCTTTGGTAGACTTATCTGTAAAGTCAGTCAGTTGTAGTAGGCCTTATCCTTAGCACCATCAAAGAATTATCTGTCAGATGAAAATAACTCATTCAAAACTTTTCTCTATACATGAACATGCACAAAGTGTTTCTAACTTTGTAGTCTTGTAATGTTAGGTGTATATTCAAGCACATTCATATCATCTGTAATGTCTGGGTTTTTCTTTCCACTACAATCAATTGAATGTAGATGTACGTTTCAAATTCTTCTTTCAAACAGTTTGGTTATGATTTGGTCCAGCGCACTGACATAAATATTATGTTCCAGTTGTATGTTGTAGTGTAACAAGTATAGTATTATTGTACTATTCCCTTTTGTATTTTTTAACATAGATCTGCTATTATGGATGGAAAAACTAATCACCTGAATTTAGAAATTGTGAAACCAGAAGTGAACAATTGGACTTAAATGTGGAATTTTGTGCCAAACAGTAAATCTACTACAGTATCTGCTGATATAAATGCTCAAATCTGAATTATTAAGTTAATTCAGAGAATTTCTAGAACCTGGAATGCAAATGCCGGAATGGTACACTAGAGTTTCTTATTTGATTTTTTATTGAAGCAGACATTTAAAAAGATTGTATGCCTAACATATAGGCATTACAAAGTTTTCAGCAGTTATATATCATTGCCTAATTCAAATATCAAAATTAGATTACAATTCTTCCAGCCATAACAACAGAAAAGCTGCTATAAACAGCTAAGAGCTAAAGAATCTTAAGCACTAATGAATCAAAAGTTTTGAAAAGCCAGCCAAATGAAGAACATTCGTAAAAAGAAACCTAAGAATTTCCAAAGGACCAGCTTTGAATTGCAACATTTGACTGCCTAGGAGGCTATTTTGCATCCAACTCATCAATTAAACCCTGTGCAATTTAAACAACATCATGTACTTTGTCTTCAATTAGTTTCTACACAAATGCTGTTAAGTAGCCATCTGTCATATCAACACCAGGGGGAATGCAATATCAGCTAAGGAAGAATCAGAATAGAGTGTACAAGAGGAAGATCCTCCAGTCTTACTGCAACTTGAGTCTGAGCCTTAAATCACTAGCCCTCTGATTCTGTAATTGCTGTTGCCTTATCTCCATCCTGTCAGCAGCAGCAACTTGCCTTTAGAACTTGGAGGATAGCATTAGACACACCCTCATTGCTAGTGGCCCCATGACCATTCTGATCATCCTGCATTATGTCTATTACATTGTTATGAGACTTGCTGAGGACCTGGCCACACCCACAAGCCTGGATCCAAGGCACCCTTGACAAGTCTGCGGACCAGGCTCATAGATTTGACAAGTCCAGGCTCTGCACTCCTTGAATTTGCAGGACTTTGTGTGTAAATCTTATTTTATAAACTCATTTAATAGAAAAACATCCTTGTCTACCCTAAAAAGCCACTAACACTTTAAAATCTTTCACTTGCCCATTTTGAGCGTATTATCACTTACCTGTTTGCTTTTAAACTATCTTCACTAGAGATGCATGGAAATAGATTTAGCATCAGGTACTGATACATCAATATTTCAAGATACCCTGGTATAGATACGGCTGAGTACAATAACTATAAAAAATATACATATAGTCAACAATTTACATCTAAGGGTATAGGACATAACTGTAAAAATATTTATTTATATATAATATTTTGGTTTTTATTACCCTAGTTAATGTCCTTGTGGCAGCTAAGGCTCTAGTTAAGGTCCTTGTGATCCTGTGATTGGTGCTGCCCCTCAACCCCAATGATTGGGGGCTTGCCCCAAACCCTTTCTCTAATTGTAAGAAACAAAAAATAAAAATTGTTTTGTACTGCACGGGATGGAAAAGCATTTCTTTTTTTCCAAGTAATTGAATTCCATTTATAATTTCATACTTTTTGTTTGCTTAGTCAATACCAGTTCTGAGCGCTAGTACAATATTTGAAGTTATTTTGATATGAGATGCATTATAATAAGTTTTTTCCCTTAAAATTTGCTATTTTCAATATTTTTTAGATTTATCGAGTTTTCGCCTCGAGTTTGAGTCCAAGTTGAAAAATGGAGATAATTATTGTCCAATTTGAGTTTTTAGGGTCAAAGTTGAGATAGCCATTGTCAAAAATCTTGCTCAATGCTATCTTGGAATTCTCTTTAGTTGGGTTTGCAACTTTTCGTCAATTCTAATTGTTCTTTCTTAAAGCTTTTTGTTGGTGTAATTCATGCATCATTACTTTAGGTATATTCAACTTGCTTAGGTGGATATTATAGATATTATGTACTTTATTTCTAGATAGTCAATTTAGATAATTCTAGGATTAGCTTGCTTTTCATCTTGATTTTTCTCTAGATAGGCTTTTGAGGAAATCTTGCTTTTTTTTCTTGATTTTCTCTTGAGGAAATCTTGCTTTTTTTCTTGATTTTCACATGATTGCTTTTTGTGAGAATCGTGCTATTTTTTAGGAGACTGAGAATTGTTTTTTAGGAGCACATGAAGCTCAGTTTGATGAATGAGATAGTACTTTGTTCATTCTTTCCTTCAGTAATTTTTATTCATGCAGTAAGTAGTTTTGCTTTAATTCTATTGAAGTTCCTTGAGTAACTCAACATCTGCATTGAGTCTTACATGGTATGATAGCATCTTTGCAACCCTTCTTTAAGAATTTTCAGCCATAATCTTATATGGTATCAAAGCATCTTTGCAGCCATCTTGGAAGAACTTTGAGCTATAATCTTTCATGGTATTAGAACATCCTTGTAGCCATGCCTCAAGAACTTTGAAACATAATCTCACATGGTGCAGGATGGCTTTAAAGACAATCTGATACCATTTAAGATTTGATGCATGTGTTGAATTAAATCTAACTTAAGGAATGAACCAAAATTATAGTAAAACTACCTAGTGCAAAAATAAAGACTTGCATAGGTGAAAGTGAACAAAGAGATATCTTATTTATCAAACTGAGTTTAAACTAAGCTTCCCATGCTTATGTAAAATGCAATGAAGTTTGCATTGTATAGAAAATACAAGAGGAGACGAGGCTCCAAAAAATGGCATGCTTCTCAAAAAGCAATCATGTGAAATCAAGAAACAAAGCAAGCTAATCCTAGAATTATCTAAATAGAATATCTAAAAATAAAATGCTTGATATTTATAATATCCACTTAAACAAGATTAATATACTGAAGGTGTAATGATGCATAATTATATACCAATGCCCCCCTTAACTGCAACTTTAGTGGGTGAAAAGGATGGGCCTTGATAATTGGGCCATGTTAGGTACCCACGAATAAAGAAGTATTTCCCAAAAGATGTATGCCCCCTAAAGAACAACTACCTCCATGCTGAAGAAGATGAAGGTGGTCAAAATAGATAGTCTTGTAATGAGGGTTGAAGTCTTTTATTGAACAATGCATCTCCCTTTTAGAAGAAAGAACCCCCAATTTGTATATTTGTTGAATTCTCACTCCAAAGTTGGAATGAAGGGAGGAAACATGAAGATCTTTGAAAAATATTCCATATTTCCCCATGTCTGTGCTAAAATGTGATTGGATCTGATTAATAGACTGATGTACAATTGGAGGATTTGTCATCATGAGAATATGTAGAGGTAAAGGAAAAAGAACATAAGTTTTAGGTTCACAAACCATTCGTGTGAAAAAAATAAGCAATAAAATGCTTGATATTTATAATATCCACCTAAACAAGATGAATATAAGGTGTAGTGATGCATAAATTATACCAACACCCCTATTAAGCGCAACTTAGTGGGTGAAAAGGATGGGCATTGACAACTAGGCCATTTGTTAGGTACACTCATGAATACAAAAGTATCTCCCCAATGATATATTGCTCCCAAAGAACAACTTCCTCTATGTTGAAGAAGATGAAGGTGGTCAAAGTAGATAGTCTCATAATGAGGGTTGAAGTCTTGTATTGAACAATACATCTCCCTTTTAGAAGAATGAACCCCCATTTTTTATATTTGTTGAATTCTCTTACTCCAAAGTTGGAATGAAGGGAGGAAAGATGATGAACTCTGAATTTTTTTTTCCATTTTTCTCCATGTCTATACAAAAATGCGATTGGATCTGATTAGTAGACTCATGTACAATTGTAGGATGTGTCATCATCAAAATATGTAAAGGTGAAGGAAAAAGAACATGAGGTTTATATGGACCCTCATTACATTCAAAGAAGGCGATGAAGCTTCATGAGAGCTAGCATCAGGGAGGAGAACAATATCCTCGATAGTGTCATCAAGGTCTTGAAGGCGAGATTACACAAATAGACATTAGATGTTTGGTAATTATGTATCCCAATGTGGTGGATCCTATACACTAGTGGAATATTGGTATAATATAATATAATAATGTAACTCCTATTACACTTGTTTGTATTAATAGTCTTTTGTAATGTGGTGGATCCTATTCATTGTCGCAATTGCATCTATAATGATCTCTTCTTGAGACAACACGCCTCTTCTCTCATCTTTTGTTTATATTAACATTGGTATTAGAGCCAAGTTTAGTCTCTTGAAATAAGTTGGGAAGAGAAGATTGAGGGCTGAAGTCGTTGAAAAACATGGGCTGTGTAGAAGGTTACAAAGCATTTTTGCTACAATTTTTTTTTGTAGCTAAAGAGGTCTAAAAACATAGTTGTGGGTTTGAAATATTGTCCAATCACAAGTTTATAGAAGGTCATTGTTAAAGCGAGACCTTTACCAATCGTGGGATTGTAGAAATCACATGCAGTCACAAAATTGTGAGTTGAAGGTTGTGGCAACAAAAGGATCATTAGTAAAGGGTGCAACATTAGGGCATGAATCACACTTAGTAGTGGGAGGTAGGCAAAACATCATGCAAGCAATAGAGATTT